>JAPTYO010000016.1:0-1215000 GCA_036873135.1 Clarkia xantiana subsp. parviflora
TTTTTTCAATATAACCTCACTCGGACCTCTATTTTTTATGAAATCAGTTTTATTTGCACTCTTACTCGTCGTATAAGACCGTGGAATGGTTGAAACCATTTCTCATATCAATCATAAGCACCAAGTTTTGTGTGGTGGGTAAGTAAGGAAAATCTTCGGTTTCGGCCAATTTTTCTTATTTTTTCAATATAACCTCTCACGGACCTCTATTTTTGATGAAATCAGTTTTATTTGCACTATTACTCGTCGTATAAGACCGTGGAATGGTTGAAACTATTTCTCATCTTGGACTCATAAGCACCAAGTTTTTTGTGATGGTAAGTAAGGAAAAATCTTCGTTTCGGCCAATTTTCTCTTTTTTCAATATAACCTCACTCGGACCTCTACTTTTTATGAAATCAGTTTTTATTTACCTCTACTCATCGTATAAGACCGTGGAATGGTTTAAACCATTTCTCATATCATAATCATAAGCACCAAGTTTTCTGTGATGGTAAGTAAGGAAAATCTTCGTTTTCTTTCGCATTTTCTCGTTTTTTCAATATAACCTCACTCGGACCTCTATTTTTGATGAAATCAGTTTTATTTGCATTCTTACTCGTCGTATAAGACCGTAGAATGGTTGAAACCATTTCTCATATCGGAATCATAAGCACCAAGTTTTCTGTGATGGTAAGTAAGGAAAAATCTTCGGTTTCGGCAATTTTCCTCATTTTTTCAATATAACCTCACTCGGACCTCTATTCTTGATGAAATCAGTTTTATTTGCACTATTACTCGTCGTATAAGACCGTGGAATGGTTGAAACTATTTCTCATCTAGGACTCATAAGCACCAAGTTTTTCTGTGATGTAAGTAAAAATTTCGGTTTCGGCAATTTTCTCATTTTTTCAATATAACTCACTCGGACCTCTATTCTTGATGAAATCAGTTTTATTTGCATTCTTACTCGTCGTATAAGACCGTGGAATGGTTAAAACCATTTCTCATATCGGAATCATAAGCACCAAGTTTTCTGTGATGGTAAGTAAGGAAAATCTTCGTTTCGGCCAATTTTCTCGTTTTTCGATATAACCTCACTCGACCTCTTTTTTTATGAAATCAGTTTTATTTGCACTATTACTCGTCGTATAAGACGTGGAATGGTTGAAACTATTTCTCATCTAGGACCATAAGCACCAAGTTTTCTGTGATGGTAAGTAAGGAAAATCTTCGGTTTCGGCCAATTTTCTCATTTTTTCAATATAAACTCACTCGGACCTCTACTTTTTATGAAATCAGTTTTATTTACACTCTTACTCGTCATATAAGACCGTGGAATGGTTAAACCATTTCTCATATCGATAATCATAAGCACCAAGTTTTCTGTGATGGTAAGTAAGAAAAATCTTCGATTTCGGCCAATTTTCTCATTTTTTCAATATACCTCACTCGGACCTCTATTTTTTGATGAAATCAGTTTTATTTGCATTCTCTCGTCGTATAAGACCGTGGGTGGTTGAAACCATTTCTCATATCGGACTCATAAGCACCAAGTTTTTTGTGATGGTAAGTAAGGAAAAATCTTCGTTTCGGCCCCATTTTCTCATTTTTCAATATAACCTCACTGGGACCTCTATTTTTTATGAAATCAGTTTTATTTGCATTCTAACTCGTCGTATAAGACCGTGGAATGGTTGAAACCATTTCTCATATCGGAATCATAAGCACCAAGTTTTCTGTGATGGTAAGTAAGGAAAAATCTTCGATTTCGGCCAATTTTCTCATTTTTTCAATATAACCTCACTCGGACCTCTATTTTTTATGAAATCAGTTTTATTTGCATTCTAATCGTCGTATAAGACCGTGGAATGGTTGAAACCATTTCTCATATCGGATCTCATAGCACCAAGTTTTCTGTGATGGTAAGTAAGGAAAAATCTTCGATTTCGGCCAATTTTCTCATTTTTTCAATATAACCTCACTCGGACCTCTATTTTTGATGAAATCAGTTTTATTTGCATTCTTACTCGTCGTATAAGACCGTGGAATGGTTGAAACCATTTCTCATATCGGAATCATAAGCACCAAGTTTTCTGTGATGGTAAGTAAGGAAAAATCTTCGATTTCGGCCAATTTTCTCATTTTTTCAATATAACCTCACTCGGACCTCTATTCTTGATGAAATCAGTTTTATTTGCACTCTACTCGTCGTATAAGACCGTGGAATGGTTGAAACCATTTCTCATATCGGAATCATAAGCACCCAATTTTCTGTGATGGTAGAAGTAAGGAAAAATCTTCGATTTCGCCAATTTTTCTTTTTTCAATATAACCTCACTCGGACCTCTATTTTTGATGAAATCAGTTTTATTTGCATTCTTACTCGTCGTATAAGACCGTGGAATGGTTGAAACCATTTCTCATATCGAATCATAAGCACCAAGTTTTCTGTGATGGTAAGTAAGGAAAAATCTTCGGTTTCGGCCAATTTTCTCATTTTTCAATATAACCTCACTCGGACCTCTATTTTTGATGAAATCAGTTTTATTTGCACTATTACTCGTCGTATAAGACCGTGGAATGGTTGAAACCATTTCTCATATCGGAATCATAAGCACCAAGTTTTCTGTGATGGTAAGGAAAAATCTTCGGTTTCGGCCAATTTTCTCATTTTTTCAATATAACCTCACTCGGACCTCTTTTTTTTATGAAATCAGTTTTATTTGCATTCTTACTCGTCGTATAAGACCGTGGAATGGTTGAAACCATTTCTCATATCGGAATCATAAGCACCAAGTTTTCTGTGATGGTAAGTAAGGAAAAATCTTCGGTTTCGGCCAATTTTCTCATTTTTTCAATATAACCTCACTCGGACCTCTATTCTTGATGAAATCAGTTTTATTTGCACTCTTACTCGTCGTATAAGACCGTGGAATGGTTGAAACCATTTCTCATATCGGAATCATAAGCACCAAGTTTTCTGTGATGGTAAGTAAGGAAAAATCTTCGGTTTCGGCCAATTTTCTCATTTTTTCAATATAACCTCACTCGGACCTCTATTTTTGATGAAATCAGTTTTATTTGCATTCTAACTCGTCGTATAAGACCGTGGAATGGTTGAAACTATTTCTCATATCGGACTCATATGCACCAAGTTTTCTGTGATGGTAAGTAAGGAAAAATCTTCGGTTTCGGCCATTTTTCTCATTTTTTCAATATAAACTCACTCGGACCTCTATTTTTTATGAAATCAGTTTTATTTGCACTCTACTCGTCGTATAAGACCGTGGAATGGTTGAAACCATTTCTCATATCGGAATCATAAGCACCAAGTTTTCTGTGATGGTAAGTAAGGAAAAATCTTCGATTTCGGCCAATTTTCTCATTTTTTTCAATATAACCTCACTCGGACCTCTATTTTTGATGAAATCAGTTTTATTTGCATTCTAACTCGTCGTATAAGACCGTGGAATGGTTGAAACCATTTCTCATATCGGAATCATAAGCACCAAGTTTTCTGTGATGGTAAGTAAGGAAAAATCTTCGGTTTCGGCCAATTTTCTCATTTTTTCAATATAACCTCACTCGGACCTCTATTTTTTATGAAATCAGTTTTATTTGCATTATTACTCGTCGTATAAGACCGTGGAATGGTTGAAACTATTTCTCATATCGGAATCATAAGCACCAAGTTTTCTGTGATGGTAAGTAAGGAAAAATCTTCGGTTTCGGCCAATTTTCTCATTTTTTCAATATAACCTCACTCGGACCTCTATTCTTGATGAAATCAGTTTTATTTGCATTCTTACTCGTCGTATAAGACCGTGGAATGGTTGAAACCATTTCTCATATCGGAATCATAAGCACCAAGTTTTCTGTGATGGTAAGTAAGGAAAAATCTTCGGTTTCGGCCAATTTTCTCGTTTTTTTCAATATAACCTCACTCGGACCTCTATTTTTGATGAAATCAGTTTTATTTGCACTATACTCGTCGTATAAGACCGTGGAATGGTTGAAACTATTTCTCATCGGACTCATAAGCACCAAGTTTTCTGTGATGGTAAGTAAGGAAAAATCTTCGATTTCGGCCAATTTTCTCATTTTTTCAATATAACCTCACTCGGACCTCTATTTTTGATGAAATCAGTTTTATTTGCACTCTTACTCGTCGTATAAGACCGTGGAATGGTTTAAAGCTATTTCTCATATCGGACATAGCACCAAGTTTTCTGTGATGGTAAGTAAGGAAAAATCTTCGGTTTCGGCCAATTTTCTCATTTTTTCAATATAACCTCACTCGGACCTCTATTTTTTATGAAATCAGTTTTATTTGCATTCTTACTCGTCGTATAAGACCGTGGAATGGTTGAAACCATTTCTCATATCGGAATCATAAGCACCAAGTTTTCTGTGATGGTAAGTAAGGAAAAATCTTCGATTTCGGCCAATTTTCTCATTTTTTCAATATAACCTCACTCGGACCTCTATTTTTGATGAAATCAGTTTATTTGCACTCTTACTCGTCGTATAAGACCGTGGAATGGTTGAAACCATTTCTCATCTAGGACTCATAAGCACCAAGTTTTCTGTGATGGTAAGTAAGGAAAAATCTTCGGTTTCGGCCAATTTTCTCATTTTTTCAATATAACCTCACTCGGACCTCTTTTTTTTTATGAAATCAGTTTTATTTGCATTCTTACTCGTCGTATAAGACCGTGGAATGGTTGAAACCATTTCTCATATCGGAATCATAAGCACCAAGTTTTCTGTGATGGTAAGTAAGGAAAAATCTTCGGTTTCGGCCAATTTTCTCATTTTTTCAATATAACCTCACTCGGACCTCTATTCTTTATGAAATCAGTTTTATTTGCACTATTAATCGTCGTATAAGACCGTGGAATGGTTGAAACCATTTCTCATCTCGGATCATAAGCACCAAGTTTTCTGTGATGGTAAGTAAGGAAAAATCTTCGGTTTCGGCCAATTTTCTCATTTTTTCAATATAACCTCACTCGGACCTCTATTTTTGATGAAATCAGTTTTATTTGCACTCTTACTCGTCGTATAAGACCGTGGAATGGTTGAAACCATTTCTCATATCGGAATCATAAGCACCAAGTTTTCTGTGATGGTAAGTAAGGAAAAATCTTCGGTTTCGGCCAATTTTCTCATTTTTTCAATATAACCTCACTCGGACCTCTATTTTTTATGAAATCAGTTTTATTTGCACTCTTACTCGTCGTATAAGACCGTGGAATGGTTGAAACCATTTCTCATATCGGAATCATAAGCACCAATTTTCTGTGATGGTAAGTAAGGAAAAATCTTCGGTTTCGGCCAATTTTCTCATTTTTTCAATATAACCTCACTCGGACCTCTATTTTTGATGAAATCAGTTTTATTTGCACTCTAACTCGTCGTATAAGACCGTGGAATGGTTGAAACCATTTCTCATATCGGAATCATAAGCACCAAGTTTTCTGTGATGGTAAGTAAGGAAAAATCTTCGGTTTCGGCCAATTTTCTCATTTTTTCAATATAACCTCACTCGGACCTCTATTTTTGATGAAATCAGTTTTATTTGCACTATTACTCGTCGTTAAGACCGTGGAATGGTTGAAACCATTTCTCATATCGGAATCATAAGCACCAAGTTTTCTGTGATGGTAAGGAAAAATCTTCGGTTTCGGCCAATTTTCTCATTTTTTCAATATAACCTCACTCGGACCTCTTTTTTTATGAAATCAGTTTTATTTGCATTCTTACTCGTCGTATAAGACCGTGGAATGGTTGAAACCATTTCTCATATCGGAATCATAAGCACCAAGTTTTCTGTGATGGTAAGTAAGGAAAAATCTTCGGTTTCGGCCAATTTTCTCATTTTTTCAATATAACCTCACTCGGACCTCTATTCTTGATGAAATCAGTTTTATTTGCACTATTACTCGTCGTATAAGACCGTGGAATGGTTGAAACCATTTCTCATATCGGAATCATAAGCACCAATTTTCTGTGATGGTAAGTAAGAAAAATCTTCGGTTTCGGCCAATTTTCTCATTTTTTCAATATAACCTCACTCGGACCTCTATTTTTTATGAAATCAGTTTTATTTGCATTCTTACTCGTCGTATAAGACCGTGGAATGGTTGAAACCATTTCTCATATCGGAATCATAAGCACCAAGTTTTCTGTGATGGTAAGGAAAAATCTTCGTTTCGGCCAATTTTCTCATTTTTTCAATATAACCTCACTCGGACCTCTATTCTTGATGAAATCAGTTTTATTTGCACTATTACTCGTCGTATAAGACCGTGGAATGGTTGAAACTATTTCTCATATCGGAATCATAAGCACCAAGTTTTCTGTGATGGTAAGTAAGGAAAAATCTTCGGTTTCGGCCAATTTTCTCATTTTTTTCAATATAACCTCACTCGGACCTCTATTTTTGATGAAATCAGTTTTATTTGCATTCTTACTCGTCGTATAAGACCGTGGAATGGTTGAAACCATTTCTCATATCGGAATCATAAGCACCAAGTTTTCTGTGATGGTAAGTAAGGAAAAATCTTCGTTTTCGGCCAATTTTCTCATTTTTTCAATATAACCTCACTCGGACCTCTATTTTTGATGAAATCAGTTTTATTTGCACTCTTACTCGTCGTATAAGACCGTGGAATGGTTGAAACTATTTCTCATATCGGACTATAACCAAGTTTTCTGTGATGGTAAGTAAGGAAAAATCTTCGGTTTCGGCCAATTTTCTCATTTTTTTTAATATAAACTCACTCGGACCTCTATTTTTTATGAAATCAGTTTTATTTGCACTCTTACTCGTCGTATAAGACCGTGGAATGGTTGAAACCATTTCTCATATCGGAATCATAAGCACCAAGTTTTCTGTGATGGTAAGTAAGGAAAAATCTTCGGTTTCGGCCAATTTTCTCATTTTTTCAATATAACCTCACTCGGACCTCTATTCTTGATGAAATCAGTTTTATTTGCACTCTTACTCGTCGTATAAGACCGTGGAATGGTTGAAACTATTTCTCATATCGGACTCATAAGCACCAAGTTTTTTGTGATGGTAAGTAAGGAAAAATCTTCGATTTCGGCCAATTTTCTCTTTTTTCAATATAACCTCACTCGGACCTCTATTTTTATGAAATCAGTTTTATTTGCACTCTTACTCGTCGTATAAGACCGTGGAATGGTTTAAACCATTTCTCATATCATAATCATAAGCACCAAGTTTTCTGTGATGGTAAGTAAGGAAAAATCTTCGTTTTCCCATTTTCTCGTTTTTTCAATATAACCTCACTCGGACCTCTATTCTTGATGAAATCAGTTTTATTTGCACTCTTACTCGTCGTATAAGACCGTGGAATGGTTGAAACCATTTCTCATATCGGAATCATAAGCACCAAGTTTTCTGTGATGGTAAGTAAGGAAAAATCTTCGGTTTCGGCCAATTTTCTCGTTTTTTCAATATAACCTCACTAAGACCTCTATTCTTGATGAAATCAGTTTTATTTGCACTATTACTCGTCGTATAAGACCGTGGAATGGTTGAAACTATTTCTCATATAGGACTCATAAGCACCAAGTTTTCTGTGATAGTAAGTAAATTTTCGGTTTCGGCAAATTTTCTCATTTTTTCAATATAACTCACTCGGACCTCTATTTTTGATGAAATCAGTTTTATTTGCATTCTTACTCGTCGTATAAGACCGTGGAATGGTTAAACCATTTCTCATATCGGAATCATAAGCACCAAGTTTTATGTGATGGTAAGTAAGGAAAAATCTTCGGTTTCGGCCAATTTTCTCATTTTTTCAATATAACCTCACTCGACCTCTTTTCTTGATGAAATCAGTTTTATTTGCACTATTACTCGTCGTATAAGACCGTGGAATGGTTGAAACTATTTCTCATCTCGGACTCATAAGCACCAAGTTTTCTGTGATGGTAAGTAAGGAAAAATCTTCGGTTTCGGCCAATTTTCTCATTTTTTCAATATAAACTCACTCGGACCTCTACTTTTTATGAAATCAGTTTTATTTACACTCTTACTCGTCGTATAAGACCGTGGAATGGTTGAAACCATTTCTCATATCGGAATCATAAGCACCAAGTTTTCTGTGATGGTAAGTAAGGAAAAATCTTCGGTTTTTGCCAATTTTCTCATTTTTTCAATATAACCTCACTCGGACCTCTATTCTTGATGAAATCAGTTTTATTTGCATTCTTACTCGTCGTATAAGACCGTGGAATGGTTGAAACCATTTCTCATATCGGAATCATAAGCACCAGTTTTCTGTGATGGTAAGTAAGGAAAAATCTTCGGTTTCGGCCAATTTTCTCATTTTTTCAATACAACCTCACTCGGACCTCTATTCTTGATGAAATCAGTTTTATTTGCACTATTACTCGTCGTATAAGACCGTGGAATGGTTGAAACTATTTCTCATCTAAGACTCATAAGCACCAAGTTTTCTGTGATGGTAAGTAAGGAAAAATCTTCGGTTTCGGCCAATTTTCTCATTTTTTCAATATAACCTCACTCGGACCTCTATTCTTGATGAAATCAGTTTTATTTGCATTCTTACTCGTCGTATAAGACTGTGGAATGGTTGAAACCATTTCTCATATCGGAATCATAAGCACCAGTTTTCTGTGATGGTAAGTAAGGAAAAATCTTCGGTTTCGGCCAATTTTCTCGTTTTTTCAATATAACCTCACTAAGACCTCTATTCTTGATGAAATCAGTTTTATTTGCACTATTAGTCGTCGTATAAGACCGTGGAATGGTTGAAACTATTTCTCATCTAGGACTCATAAGCACCAAGTTTTCTGTGATGGTAAGTAAGGAAAAATCTTCGGTTTCGGGCAATTTTCTCATTTTTTCAATAATCTCACTCGGACCTCTATTCTTGATGAAATCAGTTTTATTTGCACTCTTACTCGTCGTATAAGACCGTGGAATGGTTAAAGCTATTTCTCATCTCGGACTAGCACCAAGTTTTCTTGATGGTAAGTAAGGAAAAATCTTCGGTTTCGACCAATTTTCTCATTTTTTCAATATAACCTCACTCTGACCTCTATTTTTTATGAAATCAGTTTTATTTGAACTCTTACTCGTCGTATAAGACCGTGGAATGGTTGAAACCATTTCTCATATCAGAATCATAAGCACCAAGTTTTCTGTGATGGTAAGTAAGGAAAAATCTTCGATTTCGGCCAATTTTCTCATTTTTTCAATATAACCTCACTCGGACCTCTATTTTTGATGAAATCAGTTTAATTTGCACTCTTACTCGTCGTTTAATACCGTGGAATGGTTGAAACTATTTCTCATCTAGGACTCATAAGCACCTAGTTTTCTGTGATGGTAAGTAAGGAAAAATCTTCGGTTTCTGCCAATTTTCTCATTTTTTCAATATAATCTCACTGGACCTCTTTTTTTTATGAAATCAGTTTTATTTGCATTCTTACTAGTCGTATAAAACCGTGGAATGGTTTAAACCATTTCTCATATCGGAATCATAAGCACCAAGTTTTCTGTGATGGTAAGTAAGGAAAAATCTTCGGTTTCGGCCAATTTTCTCGTTTTTTCAATATAACCTCACTAAGACCTCTATTCTTGATGAAATCAGTTTTATTTGCACTATTAATCGTCGTATAAGACCGTGGATTGGTTGAAATTATTTCTCATCTAGGACTCATAAGCACCAAGTTTTCTGTGATGGTAAGTAAGGAAAAATCTTCGGTTTCGGCCAATTTTCTCATTTTTTCAATATAATCTCACTCGGACATCTATTCTTGATGAAATAAGTTTTATTTGCACTCTTACTCGTCGTATAAGACCGTGGAATGGTTGAAACCATTTCTCATTTCGGAATCATAAGCACCAGTTTTCTGTGATGGTAAGTAAGGAAAAATCTTCGGTTTCGGCCAATTTTCTCGTTTTTTTCAATATAACCTCACTCGGACCTCTATTCTTGATGAAATCAGTTTTATTTGCACTCTTACTCGTCGTATAAGACCGTGGAATGGTTGAAACCATTTCTCATATCATAATCATAAGCACCCAATTTTCTGTGATTGTAAGTAAAGAAAAATCTTCGGTTTCTGCCAAGTTTCTCGTTTTTTCAATATAACCTCACTCATACCTCTATTCTTGATGAAATCAGTATTATTTGCACTCTTACTCGTCGTATAGGACCGTGGAATGGTTGAAACCATTTCTCATATTAGAATCATAGGCACCAAGTTTTATGTGATGGTAAGTAAGGAAAAGTCTTCGGTTTCGGTCAATTTTCTCATTTTTTCAATATAACCTCACTCGGACCTTTATTCTTGATGAAATCCGTTTTATTTGCACTATTACTCGTCGGTTAAGACCGTGGAATGGTTGAAACCATTTATCATCTCATAATCATAAGCACCAAGTTTTCTGTGATGGTAAGGAAAAATCTTCGGTTTATGCCAATTTTCTCATTTTTTCAATATAATCTCACTCGGACCTCTTTTTTTTATGAAATCAGTTTTATTTGCATTCTTACTCGTCGTATAAGACCGTGGAATGGTTGAAACCATTTCTCATATCGGAATCATAAGCACCAAGTTTTCTGTGATGGTAAGTAAGGAAAAATCTTCGGTTTCGGCCAATTTTCTCGTTATTTCGATATAACCTCACTAATACCTCTATTCTTGATGAAATTAGTTTTATTTGCACTATTACTCGTCGTAGAAGACCGTGGAATGGTTGAAACCATTTCTCATATCATAATCATAAGCACCAATTTTCTGTGATGGTAAGTAAGAAAAATCTTCGGTTTCTGCCAATTTTCTCGTTTTTTCAATATAATCTCACTCGGACCTCTTTTTTTTATGAATTCAGTTTTATTTGCATTCTTACTCGTCGTATAAGACAGTGGAATGGTTGAAACCATTTCTCATATCGGAATCATAAGCACCAAGTTTTCTGTGATGGTAAGGAAAAATCTTCGGTTTCGACCAATTTTCTCGTTTTTTCAATATATCCTCACTCGGATCTCTATTCTTGATGAAATAAGTTTTATTTGCACTATTACTCGTCGTATAAGACCGTAGAATGGTTGAAACTATTGCTCATCTAGGACTCGTAAGCACCAAGTTTTCTGTAATGGTAAGTAAGGAGATATCTTCGGTTTCGGCCAATTTTCTCATTTTTTTCAGTATAATCTCACTCGGACCTCTATTCTTGATGAAATCAGTTTTATTTGCATTCTTACTCGTCTTATAAGACCGTGGAGTGGTTGAAACCATTTTTCATATCGTAATCATAAGCACCAAGTTTTCTGTGATGGTAAGTAAGGAAAAATCTTCGTTTTCGGCCAATTTTCTCATTTTTTTAATATAACCTCACTCGGACCTCTATTCTTGATGAAATCAGTTTTATTTGCACTCTTACTCGTCGTATAAGACCGTGGAATGGTTGAAGCTATTTCTCATCTCGGACTAGCACCAAGTTTTCTGTGATGGTAAGTAAGGAAAAATCTTCGGTTTCGACCAATTTTCTCATTTTTTTCAATATAAACTCACTCGGACCTCTATTTTTTATGAAATCAGTTTTATTTACACTCTTACTCGTCGTATAAGACCGTGGAATGGTTGAAACCATTTCTCATATCAGAATCATCGGCACCAAGTTTTATGTGATGGTAAGAATGGAAAAATCTTCGGTTTCGGCCAATTTTCTTATTTTTTCAATATAACCTCTCACGGACCTCTATTCTTGATGAAATCAGTTTTATTTGCACTATTACTCGTCGAATAAGACCGTGGAATGGTTGAAACTATTTCTCATCTTGGACTCATAAGCACCAAGTTTTTTGTGATGGTAAGTAAGGAAAAATCTTCGATTTCGGCCAATTTTCTCTTTTTTTCAATATAACCTCACTCGGACCTCTACTTTTTATGAAATCAGTTTTATTTACACTCTTACTCGTCGTATAAGACCTTGGAATGGTTTAAACCATTTCTCATATCATAATCATAAGCACCAAGTTTTCTGTGATGGTAAGTAAGGAAAAATCTTCGTTTTCTGCCAATTTTCTCGTTTTTTCAATATAACCTCACTCGGACCTCTATTCTTGATGAAATCAGTTTTATTTGCACTCTTACTCGTCGTATAAGACCGTAGAATGGTTGAAACCATTTCTCATATCGGAATCATAAGCACCAAGTTATCTGTGATGGTAAGTAAGGAAAAATCTTCGGTTTCTGCCAATTTTCTCGTTTTTTCGATATAACCTCACTAAGACCTCTATTCTTGATGAAATCAGTTTTATTTGCACTATTACTCGTCGTATAAGACCGTGGAATGGTTGAAACTATTTCTCATCTAGGACTCGTAAGCACCAAGTTTTCTGTGATAGTAAGTAAATTTTCGGTTTCGGCAAATTTTCTCATTTTTTCAATATAATCTCACTCGGACCTCTATTCTTGATGAAATCAGTTTTATTTGCATTCTTACTCGTCGTATAAGACCGTGGAATGGTTAAAACCATTTCTCATATCGGAATCATAAGCACCAAGTTTTATGTGATGGTAAGTAAGGAAAAATCATCGGTTTCGGCCAATTTTCTCATTTTTTTCAATATAATCTTACTCGGACCTCTTTTTTTTATGAAATCAGTTTTATTTGCATTATTACTCGTCGTATTAGACCGTGGAATGGTTGAAACCATTTCTCATATCGGAATCATAAGCACCCAGTTTTCTGTGATGGTAAGTAAGGAAAAATCTTCGGTTTCGGCCAATTTTCTCGTTTTTTCAATATAACCTCACTCGGACCTCTATTCTTGATGAAATCAGTTTTATTTGCACTCTTACTCATCGTATAAGACCGTGGAATGGTTGAAGCTATTTTTCATCTCGGACTAGCACCAAGTTTTCTGTGATGGTAAGTAAGGAAAAATCTTCGGTTTCGGCCAATTTTCTCATTTTTTCAAATATAAACTCACTCGGACATCTATTTTTATGAAATAAGTTTTATTTGTACTATTACTCGTCGTATAAGACCGTGGAGTTGTTGAAACTATTTCTCATCTAGGACTCGTAAGAACCAAGTTTTCTATGATGGTAAGTAAGGAAAAATCTTCGGTTTCGGCCAATTTTCTAATTTTTTCAATATAATCTCACTCGGACCTCTATTCTTGATGAAATCAGTTTTATTTGCATTCTTACTCGTCGTATAAGACCGTTGAATGGTTGAAACCATTTCTCATATTGGAATCATTAGCACCAAGTTTCTGTAATGGTAAGTAAGGAAAAATCTTCGATTTCGGCCAATTTTCTCAATTTTTCAATATAACCTCACTCGGACCTCTATTTTTTATGTAATCAGTTTTATTTGCACTCTTACTCGTCGTATAAGACCGTGGAATGGTTGAAACCATTTCTCATCTCGGATTCATAAGCACCAAGTTTTCTTTGAAGGTAAGTAAAGAAAAATCTTCGGTTTCGGCCAATTTTCTCATTTTTTTCAATATAACCTCACTCGGACCTCTACTTTTTATGAAATCAGTTTTATTTACACTCTTACTCGTCGTATAAGACCGTGGAATGGTTGAAACCATTTCTCATATCATAATCGTAAGCACCAAGTTTTCTCTGATGGTAAGTAAGGAAAAATCTTCGGTTTCTGCCAATTTTCTCGTTTTTCATTACAACCTCACTCGGACCTCTATTCTTGATGAAATCAGTTTTATTTGCACTCTTACTCGTCGTATAAGACCGTGGAATGTTCCATGGTCTTAACTAGCATTGACCTCAACCCGAGCGAGGTCAATTGAGATATAAGTTCGATTGGGGGCCAATCGGTCCTAGGATCCAATTATCCTAGCCCAGGGCTAGATCATGCCATGATTAGGTTTGCCTGACCTATGAAACCCCAACAATTGTCGGATCTAACTCTGGGCTCGATCCGGGCAATGTCAATTAGGACCTAATTCCGATTGGTGAAACAATATGGACTTCTCAGGTACCTAAAAATAAAAAATTATCTTGGGTACCAATTTGTGAACACGTATTATCTCAGGTACCTGTTTGATTATAAACCTAGAGTACGACTGAACCAAATTAAACCACAAAACCATAACTCATCCTCTCAACTAGGGGTGAGCTTGGGCGGGACGGGTATGATTTTTCTTAAACAAGGTCTAAGTCAGAAATTTCAGACTCTCCAACTTATATTCCGAGCTCGAGCTCAAGTTTAGAGAAAAAGTCCAGTCCGTCTCGAATTTTTTAAATTTAGAATTGGCTCGGGCTATTCAAGTTAACACCAAAATTAATAAAAAATAATTAAAAATCACATGTTATTACCATTTTTTTAATTGTTTTAACACGCATTATCATACAAATACTAATCTCGTACAAATTCGAAGTTACTATAGACAATTCTAAAACAGAATTTTCAAGAAGAGTTCGTCAGAATCATTGTAATGCATCCTCAATATATATATATTATCAAGGGTCAATAACCTGGGAGAGGTCTGAAGATTGGCCCTTGTTAATTTGAGAGGTCTGAAGATTCAATTGGTGATAACTGAGGTCTGAGGTTTGGACTTTGTGATTTTTAGGTTTTCCGTCCAAATTTTCTGTCAAACTTAACAGAACCGAATGAAATGTCCGAAATACCCTTTTGCAATATTTGAATTCATTAAAAGTTTAATTAATATAAACCTGAAAAGACAAAAATACCCCTATCACTAATTTAAACACTTCAACATGTGCAGATCACGTGGAAACAAATTGAGAAAGAAATATTGAGGAGAAATAAGAAGGAAAGAAGAGAAAAGAATGAAGGAAAGAAAAGAACGGAGGTTTTATGAAATTAGGGTTCCTGCTGAAGCAATTTAGGGCCGCAAGAGTTGCGCCGTCATCAGGAGGTCGCCTGCCCAGTCTGCCGGAGTCGCTGTTGCTGCCTTCTTCCACCACAGTCGTCGTTCACTGGTTTACTGAGATGAGGGAGACTGGGTCGTCGTCTGAATCGAAGCACAGCCGGTCGATTTCGCGCCGGAATGCATGTTGTAACCCGGGTGAGGTGGTTATGTGTCGCTACGACGTTACAGCAGTGGTGAGAACGTCGGGAACAGGTGGAAATTTTGGCCGGAGATTCTATGGGTGCCTGTTTTACACGGTAAGATTTCAATTGGGGGTGGGTGAGTGGGATATTGTCCATTATGCCCAATTACGATAAATTGAACCTCAAATTGATCTTGAAATTGTTAAATTTCTGTAAAATTGGGATGATTTCGATTTTGTGGACATTACATTCTGTCAGTTTAATGCAAACTATTAATTTGGCTGTTGATTGTTGTTGTATATTGTGGGTGTTGATTGTTAAAAGTAATTCCTGTTGATGATGGTTGTATAATTTGGTTGTTTTTTGGTTTGTTCTTGCTGTAGGGGAGAAAAGGGGACGATTGTGGCTTTTTCGAATGGGTTGAAGAAGGGATGTGTTCTCAGTCAAGTAGGATGGCTGCTATGGCGAAGAGAAAACTTGTTGAAGCCGAAGCAAAACTAAAACGACTTGAGAGGATATATCTCATTGTAATTTGTTGCTTATGTATGTCAGTGATAGGTGCTCTATTTGTAGGAAAATTCTATCTTTAAGTGAAACATTATGTGGCATGTTTCCGTTGTTTGATTTAGGTGTTTATCAGTTGTAACTCTATCAAGTATGTGATAGTGTAAAATTTTAATGTCTAGTGTATTACTGTTCCGTCCAAATTGTGACTTTGTGTATTACTGTTATGTTTAAGCTCAAATGTCAACATTGTATTGTTTAAGATCAGTAAAATTGTATTGTCCGAAAGATAAAATTGTGGACATTAGAAGTCTGGAGTCTGACATGTGTTCATAATCAAGTTTGTGAAAATTGGACTGCAAAATAGTATAAAGTAGAAGTCTGGAGTTTGACATGTGTTGATAATCAAGGTCTGAAAATTGTACTGTTGTGACATTTAGGGGTCCGAAAGTTTAAAATAGTGGAAACTAGAAGTCTGGAGTTTGACATGTGTTGATGATATTCAAGGTCTGAAAATTGTACTGTTGTGACATTTAGGGGTCCGAAAGTTTAAAATAGTGGAAAGTAGGAGTCTGGAGTTTTTACAGTTGTTGCTAATAAAGGTCTGAAATTTAGTACTGTTTTTACATTTAGGGGTCCGAAAGTTTAAAATTGAGGACATTAGAAGTCTAGAGTTTTGACAGCTGTTGAATAAAATTCTGATAATTGTACTGTTTCGAACCACAAAACAAGGTATTACATCTGGACATTAAAACCCTGTTGTTCATAAACCACATGTTAGTACTGAAAGTTGAACTGAACACAAATATTGAACAAACCCATTCTCAAAATAGTTTGTCATGATACTCTTTGTCAACATGGGACAATATGGAGTATCACACAAAACTACATAGTTATGTTATCCTAGTCTAAACATACCCAACATCAAAAGCAAACATCAAAAAGGAGTCCACACATCTCCCACAAACACATACCAAACTTCCTAATGAGTTTAGACATCTCCCAAAAGACATACCACCATTTACCTATTTACCAATTACTTCCCTCATTCGTTATCATCATCAATAGATATGACAAACTTCTTAGCCGACCTTGGAGGATCAAACTGCGGCTTTTGAAGTCTTCTACTTCTCCTCAGTGGTTTCTGAGGAGTCATTCCGCCTCTTCTTACCGGTATCTTTGTCCGATAACTAGGGGAGATATGTACTGGGCCCTCAATACGACGCGATGTTGGAATTATCATATTAAGGGGACTTGCATCCTCAACAACTAGTCCAGCAAAATCAGTTTCTGGAAGCTCCTCATCAAGCACTTGTTCCGCGGGATGGTCCTCATCATGGGGACGCTCCTCTTCATGGACTGGTTCGGATGGAAGCTCCTCATCAAGCACTTGTTCCGCGGGATGGTCCTCATCATGGGGACGCTCCTCTTCATGGACTGGTTCGGATGGAAGCTCCTCATCAAGCACTTGTTCCGCGGGATGGTCCTCATCATGGGGACGCTCCTCTTCATGGACTGGTTCGGATGGAAGCTCCTCATCAAGCACTTATTCCGCGGGATGGTCCTCATCATGGGGACGCTCCTCCTCATGGACTGGTTCGGATGGAAGCTCCTCCTCATGGACTGGTTCGGATGGAAGCTCCTCCTCATGGACTGGTTCGGAGGGATGCTCCTCCTCATGGACTGGTTCGGAGGGATGCTCCTCCTCATGGACTGGTTCGGAGGGATGCTCCTCCTCATGGTGTAGTGAACTGGGACGCTCCTCATCGCTTCTGTTCTGTCTTATCTTTTTTCCTATGGACTGCATAATCAAATCAAACACAGATGACCATGACTAAACAGACATTAGTATGCACACAACCATTAACGATTATAGCAGGTAACGTACCGATAGATATCCGGCTAATGTTTCTTCATCGGAGTCCATGTATACATCATGGTTATCAGCTTCATGGAGTGCTTCCCCTTCTCCATCATCAATCTCCTTTTCTACATGGACTGCAGCATTCTCATGAATCTCCTCTTCATGTCCCTCTGGGCCTGCTGATGGTGCAGGAATCTCCTCCCCTTCATGAACTACAGCATTCTCATCCTCATGATTTGCCCCCTCATTATTCTGCTCTTCTCCTTGCTCATCAATGACTGCAGGTTCTTTCCTTTTCAGCCTCCTTCCTACGGACTGCGTAACACATAAACACAACATGAGTTTGGGATGAACAATACTAAATAACTAAAAACAATGGAATGGTAATGGCATATACCAAAATGTATTCAGACAGGGTTTCTTCATCATTTTCCTCATATTCAACTTCATCATCCACAAATATATCACGTCGTTTTCTCTTCATCCTTCTGTTGGACTGAGAAAAAAAAAACAAAGACCTCAAATGTCAACAACTATCAAACCCAGACCTCAAATATCAACAAATATCAAACCCAGACCTCAAACATCAACAAATATCAAACACAGACCTCAAATATCAACAAATATCAAACCCAGACCTCAAACATCAACAAATATCAAACCCAGACCTCAAACATCAACAAATATCAAACCCAGACCTCAAATATCAACAAATATCTAACCCAGACCTCAAACATCAACAAATATCAAACCCAGACCTCAAATATCAACAAATATCTAACCCAGACCTCAAACATCAACAAATATCAAACCCAGACCTCAAATATCAACAAATATCAAACCCAGACCTCAAATATCAACAAATATCAAACCCAGACCTCAAATATCAACAAATATCAAACCCAGACCAATCTTCTCAACAGAACTGATACCCAGATCTCAAACATCAACAAGTGTAATACACAGACCTCAAATATCAACTACTAAACCCAGACCCTAAATACGAACAACTATTATACCCAGACCTCAAATATCAACAAGTATTATACCTAGGGAATAAATAGGATGTTTAACTAATTTCTAGTCACATATACCTGATTTTGGTCAGGATGGTCCCTTCTGCTAGATTCAGTCACACCTTCATTGTCCACTTCATCCCATGGTGATGCTAGCCAGTCAGATGAAACCTACAATGTGTTCAGTTAAGTGTCAGGTAACCCCATACGCAAGTAACAACTTTATAACCAATGAACATGTTATTACCTGAGCAGAAGCAGCATTACCCTCAGCAGCAGTACCGTCAGCAGCACCAGCAGCAGCAGTAGTTCCCTCAGCAGCAGCATCGACCTCCTATGTTCCAATTACATCCGTTTAAACGTAGTTGCACATTAGGTATGTGAAAAGATACATTAAGGGGAAAAACACTACTGACCTGACTAGTGACCTGTCTCCTTGTGTTCAGAGGACATCTTCTTCTGTTGTGTTCTCCACTATTGCAAATTGAGCAGTTGATCTGAAATGTCCTCCTCAGTCTTGAAGGACCAGCCTCATGGCTAGGTCTTGTCCTAATCTTTCTTGGTCGACCAGATTGTCTAGTAAACCTCGGAGGCACTATAGGGGTGTTGTTCTGTGGCTCCCAGAACTCCTGACTCGGGACAGGATACACTGGCCGGGCATAACACCTCAACATGGCATCCTTCCTAAAAGTTGGATGCACATAGTGTGAAAATGTGTGGGCCTCTTGACGAATACACCTCAAAGCGTGCCCACATGGAAGACCGGTTAGTTGGTACTCCCGGCATGTGCATTGGTTCCTCTCCAGGTCAACAGCGTAACTGCTTCCAGCATACTGCACTTCATACATGCTGCCTCCTGAGTATGTGACGTTGCATCCAATAGAAGTTACATATCCTCGACCTATCTTCTTCAATATCTCTCCACCCAACCTACCTTTCCAGAGTGCAACTTCCTCCCTCTTTTGTTGGAACCGCTTCATAAAATACGTCCTAATGAACTCAAAAGCAGTTATAATAGGTTTGGACCTGCAGCCAAGCAATACCTTGTTCCAGCTCTCACAAATGTTGTTCATTATTGCATCCACCTTTGACCACTCAGGGAAGTAGCACCTTGCCCATTGCTGCCGGGGGATTCTGTCTAGATAGTTGAAGGCATTGACATTCAGTCTCCTCAAAGCGTCCATATGTTCCCGATGAATATGCAACAGGCAAGCAGACGCAGCACCCCACACATGGTTCTTGATAGCAACTCCCCTCCATTGTTCCTTCTTCATATTTTCATGTATGTGCCGGACACACCTTCTATGTTCAGCTTCTGGGAAGATAGTCTCTACAACATTAACAAGGCCCTATATCAACATTGAACAAAACAACAGATTTCGAATATTAGACCTCAAATATCAACAAACCAGATCTGAAAGACATTAGTTAATTCACTTTGTTATAATCCAGACCTCTTATATCAACACAGATATTACAACAACATATGAAGGGTGTCAAAATGTCTTACCTTCTGCCTATCTGACATAATAACCCAGTTCCTTCTTGCCGGGGGACCTGTGCCAATGTCTGTTTTCAGACGATCTAGAAACCAGGCCCAGCTGTCGTAGGTTTCCACTTCTACCCAAGCAACCGCAATCGGGAACAACCCCTGGTTAGCATCTTGTGATATGGCTGAGAGAAGCTGGCCATGCTCTGCACCTTTGAGATGACACCCATCTAGACCAATGAAAGGTCGGCAACCCTCGACAAACCCTGTCTTCCATGCGTCTAAGCACATGTACATCCTCTGGAACCGACCACCGCTCAATAGAATACCAACTGTACTCCTACTGTTGGCTGTCAAAACAGCACGGGCGTAGTCCCAGAGCAGACCGTATTGTTTCTCCCTCTCTCCAAGGATGATTTCGTCCATCTCCTTACAGGCGTTGTAGACAGTCCACCGGCTGACATCCAGATGTCTGTCTCGGGCAAGCTCGGAGACAATATATGCAGGTTGCAGCCTCTGCTCTCTATACTTGTCTAGGTACTTGCTGACTATCCACTTCTTATTGACCTGTTTAGTCCTGAGCACAAGGCAACCTTTTTTGTGCTTGTTCACGAATGTCTTAACCTGAAAGAAAATCCACAAATTTGGGTCAGACAAACATAACAAACAGTTTAAATTATAAAAAGCACCAAATAGAGTGATGTAACAGTATTGTACCTGCATAGTTTCCTCATTCCTAACCTTGGAGGCATAAATCCTCCAGCCACATTTCTTCTTGCAAACCGCATCCACCTTTTTCTTGTTGTTGGACTGAAACCGGTAGGTATATCGGTGGAAAATGCTATGCTCCGCCAATGCCTGGCGGAATGCTTCAGAATTAGGGAACAGAAGCCCGATCGTCAGCTCTGCCGGAGGGGCATTTGGTCCCGTACTCTCCTTATACTCCGGGAACCGATGGTGACTGTCCACTTCTTCATCGGAGTCCGACTTTGGAAGAGATGCCAGGCTCAAACTGTTGTGCAGCAGATCTTAGAGAGCAGGTCCATTAACATCATCCAAAAAATCCAATTCATCGAACTCTTCTGCAGGAGGTCCATCTGCGACAAAAACAAATATATCATTCATGTATATAATTGCATAATAAATCAGTAATTAAGCAGTTGCATAACACTAACCTGCAACATTCCCAACATCGGCCCTATCACTGGTGACCTTCCTCTTCCCGGCAGCGACTTCCTTCCTCCTTTCTGCCTCCCTCGCCTTCTCCACCCGTGCTGTTTCCCTGGCAACTCTATGCCATGGGTCAGAACCATCGGAATCTGTGTTGTGCACGTCGTCTCCGTCTCTAGGCACCCAGTCTTCATCGGAGAGTATTTCAACTGGAAGACAGTGTTCTTCAACTTCACTATCTTCTTCTTCACCGGATTCAATGGATACCACTTCATAGGAGGAAGATGCCTCATCTCGGCTCCCCTCTAGATCGACATGTATGGGAGATGTAAGTGCTTGTCCATCTCTTTCACCTACTTCCCGTGCCAACCCCGACCTCAACTCTTCCATCGCATGCCTTAACTCACTCAGGTCGTCGCTTGTTCGACTTGTCCCTTCAACACCTTGCATAGTTCTGGCCCATTCAACATCATCATTTACCATGTACAACTGCATCAGGGCTCCTCTAGGATGCCTCTCTACCACATCACCCCAATCAGACATACCCAAGATTAGTTTTAAGGCGATTACTCCACCAGGCATAAACTTTCTATAGTTTATTAACCGCCACTCGGGATAGCCATACTTTTCCCTCGCCAACCTCGGTAGCTGCCTGAATGGGTAGAAGCTTGAAATCTCAAAGCAGTCGATCTGGCCAACGTACTTACTTAGAGACCCATCCGCTTCAACTATAAACCGGCCATGATGGTTTATTTCCACAGTTATTGGATACTCTTCCATGCTGCTTTGTGCCTGTACATCTGCCAGCAAACAAATTGACAAATTAGACAGTTTCTGACAAATCAAACTTTTGAAGGGTAACAAAGTTCTGTACATTTGTTAAGGTATGATGAAGGTCTTAACTTTTGTTCTTGTTTAGAATAAAGGTCTGAGGAAGGTTAGAAGTCAGTAAAATGTTTTCCAATAGAAGTTGTAGTAAGTCAGTAAAATTACTGAGACCTCTATTTTAACACACTATACTAACTTGGACCTCTATTGTAAACAAGAAGAACTGTTCAGACCTTATCTGTCAAACTTTTACATCTGTTCAGACCTTTGTTTTACACAAATGTATGAATGATTTCAAATATACAAGACCTTGTCAAATATCATCAAAAAAACTCAATAGCACAGATATATTGTAAGAAATAACAAAATTTGTTTATGACAAATCAAACATTTGAAGGGTAACAAAGTTCTGTACATTTGTTAAGGTATGACGAAGGTCTAAACTTTTTGTTCTTGTTTAAAATAAAGGTCTGAAGAATACCTCAGTGAGTAAAATGTTTTTCAATAGAAATTGTAGTAAGTCAGTAAAATGACTGAAACCTCTATTTTAAAACATTATACACAAACTGGGACCTCAATTGTAAACAAGAAGAACTGTTCAGACCTTATTTGTCAAACCTTCACAAATATTCAGACCTTTGTTTTAAACAAATGTATGACAGATTTCAAATATACAAGAACTTGTCAAATGTCAACAAAAACTCAATACCACAGATATATTGTAGAAAATAACAAAATTTGTGTAACAAAGAGGAGTGCCAATTTCCTCTTGTGTGAAAATCAGGTCTAAAAAGTTCTTCTTCTTTCAAATTATAGGTCTCTAATCAGTTTGACATTATAGGTTACCAATCAGTTTACATTTACACGAAAATGAAACCGTAAAAATACTTGTTCAAGTTTTCTTGTTTTGAACAAATCCCTATACAAATTTCAGTCCCTAATCCAAACAAGAGGTTTAATGTATAAACTATCAATTTTTCAACATCTAATCAGCCAACTGACCTAACTTCACTCACTTTCAAGTAACATTTTCGACTTTCCTTAACAATGAAATGTTCAACTTCTTCAAATTTGAATTTCTTCATAAACCAGATTCAGTTAGCCGTTACACATCCATAAAGTTTCGATTTTCCCAACACTAATCAGCCAATATACCCAACTGAACTAACTAAAAACTATCAATTTCTAATGTAATTAACAATTTCGTTTTCAGTTCAGTCAGAATTTCAATATTCAATTTCAACTTTCAATCTTCCTACATTCTGTCGAGAATCTACTAAATGCTTCATTAAAATCAAATAATCAACATCTCTTAACACATCCACCAAGAAAAATCTAAACTTTGTACAATTTTATTCTCAATTTCAACAATTTGTACAAACCCACAACAAAGACAAACTTCAAATCTCACATTCTGTGTCAAGTTAACTTACCAGACACACTAGCCATCTTCCTCAGCCCTAAAATTCGTCCACCGCTCGCGTCCTCTACAGTGTCGTCACCTTCGAAGCCCTGCTGCAACTCCCCTCTTTTCCGCTGGAACTCCCGTCAACCTCAACCTCGCCGCAGGCCGGACGAAATTCCCGCTCCACTTCGCCGGAATCTTCCTCACAGTCCAAGTCGGAGCAAACCCTAGTTTCGTTCTTCAGTTTTTTGAGAGAGTTTGAGAATAGAGAATGGGGAAGATGGAGAAGTTTGATCGGATGTGACAGTGGGTAGGGAGATGAAGAGACGTCTGCTTTCATTTTCCCGCCCAAGGGTATTTTTGTCATTTCCGCTCGGCACGTGACAGGCACAAGGATGCAGGAGGGGCAATTTTGGGATTCAATTTTTATGTGAGGCACGTTTTGGCACGTGACAACTTTCTGTCAATTTTGACAGAAAAATCTAACAGAGACCTCAGTTATCAACAAGTCCAAACCTCAGACCTCAGTTATCACCAATTGAATCTTCAGACCTCTCAAATTCACAAGGGCCAATCTTCAGACCTCTCCCAGGTTATTGACCCTATTATCAATAACTAATCCTCTACAAAGTAGAACGAACAACAATACTATACTATACGCCCCTACATAAAAATGCAACAATTTGAATCTATGATACAAAACCCATCAACATCTTTGCAATCGACAAACCCGAATCAGCACGTATTAACCCCATCTTTGCAATCTTTCGTCAAATTATAAAACGTCTCGACCCGAGTTTTCGCTCTATACAACACCTCCGTATCCACCGCAACCCTCATATACCCATCGAACTCGACCGGCCGCCCATTGTTCAGAGTCGTCGTCTCGTTGTACCACTCGCTCGTATTCCCCCACAACTCCTTATAATCGTCAAGCAAATGCACCTTATATCGAGACCTCAACTTGTCAAAGTAACTGTAAAACGGCTCGTTTGTCGCGATATACACGTTTCTCCACGGTTGTATCATTCCTCTGAGCTTTTCGAGAATCGAATCCGGAGAAGTGTCGGAGTCTAAATGCGGCCATAGTTTCTTGTCCTGAGCCTTGTCTCCTCTCACGACATGAACCGCGTCGTAATCCCAGTCCATCCGCCCGCCTATTCCGGACACGATGTTCATCAACCGCTTCGATTTCCAAATCGAATGCCATGGTCGGGTTACGTAATTTGCCGCCTGCCCTTCGCAGACTTGGTACCTGTTCGAAAATAACAGGTACTTTTAAGAATAAGACGTGCGCATTAATCAACATTGCAGGATACAAGGAATTTAAACACAACCAAAATAACCAACAACTATCAGGCATATTAAAGATCTTGAAATAGACATATTCCACTGTGAGTCTGGAAGTAACACACCAGTTGACGTGTGTGCAATTGGGTATTATATAAGCAAGTGTGCTGCCTTCTCCTATCACCAATTAGTTTTATGATGAAACTCCACTTGCATATATGACTGCTCTCTGTTGATCCGATGGGCTTGGCTCGGCCCAGCGTGAAATCCAACATGGTACTATGATGTTTGATCGGGTCTGTTGAATTTAGTCCCAACCCGTCCTAAATTAATCAACTGGTGCTCCATTATTGTGTGCTACCATCCTATCATCAATTGATTTTAAGATAAAACGCGCTTGTATATACGGTTCCCACTTGCATATATGGTTGCTTTCTACCCGTCCTTGCACTATTTAAGCAACATATATGGTTGCTCATTGGTAGTCCATTAAGCTTAGCAAATCTAAAAAAGCAATGGACTAGCATACCAAATATATGGACAACACAAATAACAACTAATAATAAACAAAATAACTTTAACATTCAACCATACCAATAATCCTCGGGTCCGAATTGCCGCCACAACACGGTGGTTCGGTCCTTCCGGAGCTGCATCGGTGTCGTTTTACGCGACCGGACCTTCTTGAAAGGCACCTTCGACTTATGCATCCGGTCCCATTTCTTCCAATCCCTCAAGAACTCGCCTTCCTCCACAACCGAAGCCGTCTCCTTAAGATGCTCGTAATCGAAGTAAAACCGAAAATCCTTCCCTTCTTCAATCTCGTTGCTAGAGCTATAACTCGCCGGCAAGCATATCTTCATATCCATCACAAAGGTTCGATTCAAATACATCGCTTCGCCTAATCCACACAAAAAGCTCCATAAGTACTGATTCATTCCTTTGCAGTAATCGCCTCCCCTCGAGTAATACAAATACTTCCCTCTCCGAAAACTCGACGATCCCAGAGTCGGGATCGTGTCATTGATCTGACCGTTATAGCCTTGATTCGATTGACTAACCCTAGCCGGCCGAGCATTCTGACCCGAATGCCAGTTCCCTATGTGCAATACTCTATAGCTACAATCATCAGTGAAACCAATGTTGAACCTCCTAAAATCTCTATACCTCCTCCAAGATTTCTCCTTTTTGTTACGAAATTTCCAGGCAACATCACATTCGTTAGGGTTCGATCCGGTCACCGGAGTTTGATACTCTATGAACACAATTGACTTAAACGCTCTCAAATTGAACTTCTCAATTGCGATTAAAACTCGGGGATCGGAGCAGTTAATTACCGATGAGTCAATTGAGCAAATCGGAGCGGTAATGGTCTCCTCGGACTTCTCGATGACAACCTCGGTGATGGTCGGGCCCGGGCGACTGCGGGTGAGGCGGCGGCGGATGCTAAATCCTCGCCGGTGCTGATGACGGAGGTGTCGGTCTTGAAGGTGGCGTTGCCGGTGTTGGTGAAGAGGCCGGCGAGGGCGGGAGCGGAGTCCAGCCATGGATCTGGAGGCTGGTAGGTGACGGCGATGGCGGTGACGATCAAGACAACGAAGACGAACGCGGAGAAGCAGACATTGCTGATGAGCTTGATTAGATTCTGGGCTACTGGCTCCGACACTATCTGGTTCGGATCTTTCATGGGTTGGTTCCAATGAAAGATCTGAGGAGCTATCTTGCGTGTGCCGACAGACAACGTCGTAGCTTTGGTATGATTTATGAAGTGAAGAGGGTGAGTTCGCGAGTCCGCGATTGAGAGTGTTAGATCTGCTGCGCTGTCATTTTCTCCTGTGTCACTCTGTTTTATTTTGGTGAAAATATGAAGAAAACAAACTTAATTTGTATAAAATATTTTTAATATAGCATGTTTTAAATTAGTAATATTAAAAAAACCGTTAAGCTATCATTAATTAACGTAAAAAGTATGAAAATAATTTAATAAGTTTGACCATAATTGTAAAAGATAAAACATTTCGTGATAGATCTAACATGTTTCGTTTGGATTATTTTAGATGAATCCCGTTAAATTAAACTAACGAAATATGATATAGCGGATGCAAGGATGACGTGGAAAAAAATATTAGGATATTAATAATTTATTTCTTTTTTTTTAAAATATTTACACATTTTTTTTACTATTTTTTCTAACTAATTTAGTTTTCCATACTAATTTTTTATGATAATACTATGTCTTTATTTTATTATTATTTGCATAGTATTAATTTTTGTACCATTTTAGAGTTTTTTTTACCATTTCATAATTCATTTACCATTTTTAGAAATTAGTTTCCATTTTTTAAAAGTTTTATCATTTTTTTAAATTTTTTGTTTATCATTTTTAAATTTTTTTCATATATATTATTATTTGTTACATTTTTAGTTAATTAAAAATCTCATATTGTTCACTTTTTTAATAGATTTTCCTATTTTTTGGATTATTTTAAAGTTTTTTAACCATTTTTCAAAATATTAATAAATATTAATCCACCACACCATCTTACGTTAGTCATATTTAACAGAGTTATCTAAAACAATCAAAATTAAACATATTACTTCTATCACTAAACATGTTTTACAATTACAGTCAAATATATTACAATTTTTTTAATACTTTTCCTTTTATTTTATTAATTGGTGTAATATGTAACAATTTGTACTAACTTTTTACCATTAATTAGTACCAATTAATTTGGTTAAAATTACCTACTTAGAATTAATTAGGCGTTTGAATGTTCAGTAATTAATATTCAGTTTAATTAAGGGTTAAATACCAAGTAGCTAGCTGAGATTTTGCCAAAAGTGCAGATAGCTAGCTGATTTTTTTTTTTTTAAATAAAATAGTTAGTTGAACTTTTCTGAAAGTAACAATTAGCTAGCTATATTAATTTTTTGGATAAAAACTAATATAATTCCTAACATGAGGAACACGTGATGACGCATAACAAAAAAAATTCACACGTCGTAAACCCTCATTGTAGGCGGCCGGTAGAAAACTGCTTATTCGAGAATTCTGTAAGATGAATCCGCCTCTAGAAAGCGAATTGATTCAGAAAAATAATGTTGAAGTGCTTCGGAAAAAAATGTGACATTCAGTCAAAATAAAGAGGGATGGTATATTTTGACTATTGGTCAACTACTATTCACGTGAGGAATTCCATTAGTTTTTAACCCAAAAAATAATTTTAAAAAAAGTCTGGATAACTATCTACTCCGAAAATAAGTTTAGTTAGTTATTTGTATTTTTGAATAAAGTTCAGCTAACTATTTAATTTATAACCAATCTAATTAAAGTATGTATATTTATGTGTGGTTGATATTATACGAAGTAATAAATAGTGGTTAGTTAAGAAAAAAAATACACATTCTGAAACATGAACTTCGATAAGTTCCGACTTCCGAATATGTGACAAAACAAAAATGTCCTAAAAGTTGATATTTATCTGTTGTTTTTTTTTTCTTTTTGCCCCATATTACAATTGGAATTCATGCATTATGATGTTGGAATGTCTATCAAAGCTCGTTAATTAATTAAAGGAAATCATAATTTATTATACATAACTTTCGGTGAAACAACTAATAATATTAAATATATAACACTAATTTGGGGTCTATTAATTTTGTAGCCTAAAGCCATAGTCTTCTTGGTTGGGCTGGGCCGTAGTTTCACATTTTGATGTTATCATGTAAAATTAGACAATTTAATAATTATGGTTGTCTAAAATGTGGGCAGTAGTTTCACATTTGGGAAAAGTATGTAAAATATGCAAAATGTTTTAAAAAGATGGTTTTATAGATAAATATGTTTTAAAATGTACAACATGTTTGAGAAAGATGGTTTTATGGACCAATATGTATTAAAATGTACAACAAGCTTGCAAAAGATGTTAAAATGACATACCGTCCACTTGTTATCAATAGTCTCATTAAGTGGACACTTGCGAAACACTTTTTTAGAAAAAAAATTAATAATTAAAACAATAAATTAATTTATACATAGCAATGATTATTAATGAGTGGATGTAGATAATAATAATAATAATTATTAGTATTTTTTTAAAAACGTGATCCCCACGTGTCCACTTAACGAGACTAGTGACAACAAGTGGACAATAGTCATTTTACCGTCTTTTGTAAGCTTGTTATACATTTTAATACATATTGGTCCATAAAACTATTTTTTTCAATCATGTTGTACATTTTAAAACATATTGGTCTATAAAACCATATTTTTTAAACATGTTACATGTTTTACATACTATTCCCTTCACATTTTGATGGTATCATGTAAAATTAGACAAATTAATAATTATGGATAGGTATGAATGAAAAAATATTATGACCGACACCTTATATCTTACGGACTAGAAAAATATTCATGTCAGCATCTTACTATTACGGGCTGATTCCGATGCGAGTGAATCAGTTTAGATTTGGAGCAAACATGTTACAGGTGCTGTTATTCTTATGGGGGCATCTAAGATTACCCGCGTTAAAAAAATTATGGTTAGCACATATTTATTATTCTTTATTATATATATATATATATATATATATATATAGTTTGATTAGGATTTTGATGTGTCATCGTCGCCGCCGCGAACTTGCTCCAGATTGTGCCCCGCTATTAAGATTTTGCACGTATACTTAGATTTAATATTTTCATTTTAGGATTCACCAATCTCAATAGTGTTTTAGAAGAGAAAAAACCACAAAATTAATTACCTCAAGAACACATGTCAAGATCTTAACGGTAAGACACGATATGAGATAATAAGATTAAGATAAGAGATTTGTATCCCTCTTAGTAACCATGTTCAACGCTTCCTGAAAAATATATATATATATATCGAAGGCTTTCTCTAAAAAAAAAAAGCTACATTTTTAAAAGTGTCTATCATACCTTAGATAATTGTGAAGTAAAATGAATAATACAAAGGTGAATGTGAATCAGTTGTTGGAAAGTCGTTGCTAAAATAAATAAATCAGTTTCAGAGTATATATATATATGATAACCAACCCAGAAATATTTTTCACAAAAAAAAAACTCCAGAAATTTTATCGATTGGAATAACTTACAGTGCAGAAATGCTAACAGAAAAAGAATCCATAAGCTAATTACTCTAATTGCAGCGGCCAGAAAAATAAAATAAAGAATAATCTAATTGCTACATATTATATATATTCATCTAAAAAAAATTAGGGTTCTTCATTCTTGCTGGAATTCACCATCGCCATTGCTGAACTTGAAAACCTTCTTCCACTTGCAGAACTTCATCAGAAAAAACCACGCGACACCTCCCGCCGTCATGACCCCACAAACCAGCCACACCATCTTGGTCGCAAACACCATGATCACCACCAAGAACACCGACGGAACCAGACACATGATCACCACTCCGGGGAGGTTCAACGGCACCCTGTAAGGTCGTTTCAGCGACGGCATCTTCTTCCTCAGCCATATAAACGACGCGAACTCCAGTATCATCCCTAAGCTGTAGAGCAGGTTCGCGGCGGCGACGATGTCGGAGAACGTCATGAAGGACATTCCGAGGCTGATCGCCGTGCTGACGATGATCCCCACCCATGGCGTGTTGAACCATTTGGATCGAGCGGAGAAGAAGTTAGGAATCATCGCTAGATCCGCCATGCCTTCGAGCTGGTAGGCGGAGCTGCTGAGCTGCGCTTCGAAGAGTCCGATCGCTGACAGAACGGCGCCGACCTCGATCCAGATCTTGAGCCATTTTCCGGCGAGGATTTCTGCGGCGTTGGCGTGGAAACCTGTTGCCCACTCGTTCTGGTCCACCGAGACGGCGCCGGAGACGGCGACTAGAGGGATGAGGTACGCGACGCAGGTGAAGATGACGGCGGAGAAGAGGGCGACCGGGAAGGTTTTCCGGGGATTGTCGACTTCTCCGGCGAGGGTGCTGACGTTGTCCCAGAAGTTGAGGTTCCAGAAGAGAGTGTTGAAGTAGAGTGTCCAGTCCTTTTTGACGCCTTTCTGGCCGAGGCTGAGCCACCGGTGCGGGCGGATCTTGGGGACGGCGATGGCGGACATTAAGATGAATGGGAGGAGGGAGACGATGCCTAGAGCCACCGACGTCCACCCGACGATGGTGAGTCCGGTGTAATTAAGGAACGATAGGACGAGGGTGAAGATCGTGATGGCGAGGTAACGTGGCGTGCCGGAGGATAACGCCGGGAAGAGCTTTTGGACGTATTCAACGCAGAGGACGGGGAAGGCGGCGATGTTGATGACGCCGCTGAGGAACTTCCACGATCCCATCAGGGATCCGGCGAATTGGCCGAACGCGCGTTGCGCCCAGATTACGAATCCGCCGTTGCCGGGGAAGGCGGTGGCTAGCTCGGCGGTGATGAGCGCCTCCGGGGCGGACCAGATGAAGGGGAAGACTAGAAATCCGATCAGGGCCAGAAGGGGACCGGCGGCCTTCAGCGCCGGCTCCTCGCCGTACGGACCGCCGGCGACCTCGAAATAGATGAGGAATATAAGCGGGATGAGGGTCAGTTTCTTGGCTGCCGGGACCGGTGGGGCGGTAGCGTCGGCGACGGTGGTAGGGAGGCTGAGGGGTCGCGATTCTGCCGCCGGCGTCGGATCGCCTGTGCTATTCGATTGGGTTTCAGGGGCCATGGGATTCAGAGATAATTGAAGATCGGAAATCGAAGATGTCACTGAGAATCTAGAGATACTACTGCTTCGCCATGCAAGAAGAAGAGAAGCAGCGCAGCAAAGTGTCAATTTGTATGTTTCGTGACAGTGACACATGTCGCCTCCGTGGAGAAGAAGGTTTAAAGTTGGGAAGCTTTTTTCCAATAATTACCCCCAACTATAGGAGAGAGCCATTTTAGTCACTTAACTTTATTTTTCCTAATGATTGACACATTTTTCTGTTATATATCTAGTCACATAACAAAACTTCATTTTCTATCATGCTCAAGAGACCACCAGCAGTGGTGGTCTAGTGGTCGAGAGCGCTTACTCCCAAGTGGTTTGGCTCCAAGGTCCCAGGTTCGAAACCCCTCAGGGGCGTCACCTCGCGGTGACCTGATATAAAAATATCAGGTCCCGTCTGGCCCACACACCGCGTCAGGCATATGAGGAGGCGAGTAGAACTTGGCCTAACGGGCCGGCCTCTTGACTATACTAGGCTGCTGGTGGGGTTACGTTGACGGGGCCAGTGCATGCGCTGGTTGTTCGCTAAGTCTGGTCGGAAAAAAACCCAGACCGTGAGCAGGAGAGCCCGAACATTACGTAACGGGATGGGCCTAGGGTCGCCACTACTAGCCCATTCCTTTTCTTGGCCAAAAAAAAAAAAAAATCATGCTCAAGAGCACCATGCTTTTGGTATTATTTTTTTTGTATTTTTCTATTGTCCTAAAGGTGAATACTAGATGAAAATTGATATTATTAATAGTATGATGCAAATATTAGGTGTTTTTAAAAAAATTTCATATTTTTTCATACTTTTAAAGTTTTACATATGTTACAAAAATTAAGTTCACCGTAGTAATAAAAAAACCAAAAGCATGGTGCTCTTGGAGCATAGTAGAAAAATCATTATAATTTACCCAATTCAATTCTAAAATGTACTTTACAATCAATTAAGTATAAATACGTTCAGTTTTTTAAGACATAAAACTTATGATTGTACAATCAAGAGACTCATTCTAAATTTCTAACCTGAATTTATCTAAATATAACCACATAATTGGGGTTTTTCTAGCATGTTTCACAAATATTAGTGGACTTAATTTAAAAACCTTTAAAAGAATATAAAATATATATTTTTTAAAATGTGAAGATAAATGAAATTAACCAAAGTATAAAACTTTCAACTGCTAAAAAAGTAAAGTACCTAAAAATACACATTCACAGTTGAAGTACTAAATAGATCATTCTTACCTTAATTTTTAGGAAAAAAAAAGAAGAGAATTATTATTATTATTAGAAGGGAATTTTAATATTTTGTGGAAATCATTTAGTTACTTATTTTATTATTATATTAATTATTACACTATAAAAGGAGGGATCTTAAAAAGGGGAGACAATTGGGGACCTTGGTTACGACTTACACGACGAATCAGGCTATACATATGATATAGTCAAACATATATTATCGGGTTCCCAAAAACAATATTATAATTAAGACGTTTCTTATTTTAGAAAATTAAAGTTAATAATATGACTATTTTAAAGTGAATTTTTTTTTTGCCGAAATAAAGTGAAAATAAGTTAAAAAATGAAATATGGTATAATCTAATCTAATGAAAGGAAAAACAGGAGAAATCAAGAACATCAACATTTGGCCAAAAAAAATCTTAAATTAAAATTGATAAATATATTTTCCTTTGAGTATAATGATTTAAAGTACTATAAAAGTTTGTAATAGTTTTTACGGTACATTTTATAAATTTGTTAAATAAAAAGTGAATAGTATTACAATATGTAATTTCATGTAGGGATTATAATCAAATAGGTACCTGGGTTAACAGTCCAAGACGAATTGGTACCCGAGCTAAATTTTGTGACAAATCGGTACCTGAACTAACCTAGGTGTTGCACCGTCATATTTTTCGTTAGTTATTGACGGAAAAGGTCACGTGCGATGCACGTGACTAGTTTTGGCCGAAATTCAAAAATCAAGTCCAGGCGAAATTACTAAAATACCCTTCTAATGAACTAAATAAAACCAACCATCATCTCTATCTCTCTGGATATCAAACTGCTTACCCACCCTTCTCTTTTCAGCATCCGGCGACGAATGCGACTGATGCTGTTGCAACTATCTCACTCTCAACAAACGCCATAGGAATCTCTCTCTCTCTCTCTCTCTACAATTACTTCGCTTCCACTCCCATCCTCAGAAAGAACCTGATTCGTTGTTGCAGCTTCACTGATTTCATATCAACAGCAGCTGCCACTGGTCGGAGAGGGACTGTGACCGAAGCTGCAGCAGCTGCCACTGGGCGGTTCAATTACCTATCAGGAGCTTTTAGTGTTTGCTCCATATGGGCATTTAGTGCAGTATGCATTGATAATCCCTAATGGTGAATGTACGAATAGTCTTTATGATTCTTCATCGGATAGTCTGTGAATGTACGAATAGTCATTTTCTCGGTGCAGAGGTGGAATGTATGCCAGAAACAGGGCAAAAGAAAAACAAGTGAACTCTTTTGTAGTGTGTACTTATGCACAAAGAAATGGTTGAATATGCAGTAGAAAACGACATTATCCAAGTTGTAGGAAACTTCATTACTGTAACAATGAAACGTGTCTCCCATTTTCAACAATCAACATACTACTCTAAAACGACAAAATAAGGGCATAATGTCGGAGATTCTGTCTTTTCCTCTTGTTACTTGGGGAAGCTAGCTCCGCCCTTTAATTACCTCCCGAAGAACAAGTATGATATTTTCTTTCTATTTGTTGCATTCACGAAACTTCACGAATCTTAAATCAGAAGACCAGAAAATGAGCATTCTTGATTGAGTGTCGTGTGAGCTAAAGAACATAGACCAATATAAGTATGCAGCAAACTTCTTGTTCCTAGTATCAAAACAAAATCCCAAATTCTCTTTGCCTGCCTAGCTTGCCCACCTCTCTCTCTCTCTCTCTCTCTCTCTCTCTCTCTCTCTCTCTCTCTCTCTCTCTCTCTCTCTCTCTCTCTCTCTCTCTCTCTCTCTCTCTCTCTCTCTCTCTCTCTCTCTCTCTCTCTCTCTCTCTCTCTCTATGACAAACCAAAGATTTTGTCTTTGTTCAATTCTCTGCTTTTATCTTGTGTTTTCTGCATTTTTTAGAGTTGTTCCTGCAGAATATGATCTTTATTCTGCGCTAGAGCTCACCCCAGTTGCTGAAACAAATGCAACTGTGTTAATTCCAGAAACTGTGTTCCATCTTGTTGATCATAGCGCTATTGGGAATGGAACTTGTGATGATACTGAGGTAATATTGCATAATTGGTAGTACAAGTTCAGATTTTTAGGTAATGTAAGTGCTACATTGCATTAATAGGGATTCAAAATTGAAACTTTCTCATGATTGAATAGTCTATTTCATCATCCGTTTTTCTGGGTGATATTCAGTTAGCATGATATAGCAAAGTCAGATTTCAATACTGCATTTCCAAGAATTGAGCAAATCTTTTGCAAACATCTAAAACTCTTTAATATAGTTATTTCAGGCCTTCCTTCGCGTGTGGCAGCTAGCTTGTGCCACATCAGCGCCAACTCGAATCATAGTTCCCTCCAAAAAGACATTTTTAGTAAGGTCACTCTTCAGGTACTTAAATTATTTTTTGGTAATTCCCTCTCTTAAGAAGATGAAATTCAAAACCTTGTGGTTACTTGATTTAAGCAGCATTTTTGGTAGATTTCTGGAAGGCTCGTTGCTCCTGAAGACCCCAATGCTTGGAACGGCTTGAACCCGAGATTGCCCCTTTATGAAGAGACCTCGAAGGTTGGGATGAATACGGACCACATGATCAGAAGAATTCTGGGAGATCGGTGATGCTGCAACAACGAAGCACATCCTTTTGGAGGATGACAATGGAGCGAAGTAATTGCACGGGGAGAGAGAGAGAGAGAGAGAGAGAGAGAGAGAGAGAGAGAGAGAGAGAGAGAGAGAGAGATTTCTATGGCGTTTGTTGAGAGTGAGACAGTTGCAGCAAGCATCGTCGTCGCCGATGCTGAAAAGAGAAGGGTGGGTAAGCAGTCTGATGATATCCAGAGAGATAGAGATGATGGAGGTTTTATTTATTTCATTAGAAGGATATTTTAGTCATTTCCCCTGGACTTAATTTTTGAATTTCGGCCAAAACTAGTCACGTGCATCGCACATGACCCTTTCCGTCAATAACTAACGAAAAAGATGACGGTGTAACACCTGGGTTAACTCAGGTACCAATTTGTCACAAAATTTAGCTCGGGTACCAATTCGTCTTGGGCTGTTAACCCGGGTACCAATTTGGTTATAATCCCTTTCATGTATCAATTTACTACTCTATTATAACAAGTATATAAAAATAGAGATTATAATCAAATTGGTACCTGAGATAACACGCTAATACGAATTGGTATCCGAGATAATTTTTGTGATAAACTGGTACATGAGAAGACCAGGTGCGCACTGTCTAAAAAATCCGTTAATTTTGGATGAAAAATGTCAGGTGTGACGCACATGACCACTTAAAAATATATATCCACTTGAAATGAGTAAAATACCCTCTTGATGAAATAACATGAAAACTTTGTTTTTCTTATCTCTTTCACAGTTTCGTCACCTTACCTCCTAACTAGTCTCATCAGTGGAAACCTCCCTCAGAAATCAGAACCTCCCTTCATCTTCTCTCCCAAAAATTATCAGGGTTTTGTCAATTGTGACTGATTTCAGCGAATTTGTGCTTTTTATTTGTTGAAATCGTGGTTTAGGTTCAAGAAGTGAATTTGCTTGGGTATATCATAGTCTTGGCTAAAATCTGGTGAAGACCCACAAATCTTCTCTTATTGCATGAGTCGAAATATGTTTGTTCTTACTTTTCTTGCTTATATCTATTGTGGTTGCTCAATTGTTGTTGAAATTCAGTTTGATTGCTTGACTTTGGGGTGTTACGGTCATATGTTTAATTGCCCAGATTCTGAAGGAAAAAAATTCGTTTTTATGATGTTAATTATGAGTACCTGTCAAAACTTAAATGCTGATTTAGAGTACATGAATTATTATTGGTGTTGCTTTAAGTACATGTCATAACTTAAATGTTGATTTAGAGTATATGAACTATTCTTGGTGTTGCTTTTAATTACATGGACTATTATTGGTGTTGCTTTTAAGTACGTCATAACTTAAATGTTGATTTACAGTACATGAACTATCTTGGTGTTGCTTTTAAGTACATGTCTAAATTATATGTATTTGTAGAGACTTATTGCTACATTTCCGGAGAACATCTATCAAGATGGTATTTTAGTTACTTCATGTGGAGACATATTTTGAATTTTCACTGCGTCACACATGACCTTTTACACCCAAAACTAACGGTTTTTTAGACGGTGCTACACATGGATCTTCTCAAGTTATAAATTGTCATAAAAATTGTTTCGGTATCAATTCGTATTAGCGTGTTATCTCACGTACCAATTTGATTATAATCTCTAAAAAATATGATGTGTTTAAGAGCACTCAATGGGCAAAAATTTTAAGACATTTGCTTATGTGGATGTGAGAGGGAATGACAAAATTTGTCCACAGCACTAATTGTCCATCCATCAGATTTTTCTCTTTCCTCTAAGTTGTCCTAAGGACATTTGTGTTTCCAAGATTATTTAACTAATTTATTTATTTTTAACAACAATAATAAAACTTACAAAATTATAATAAAAGGAATGGTGACACATTTGTAATATTAAATCTTATATATATTGTGTAGAGAATGGCAGCGTCTTTACATTAGGAGCATGCAATTGTGCATGGCTAGCCATGCAAAGACATTGTAGAATATGCATTGCAAAATGCATGGCTAGCCATCGAACATATTTGACACTCCTATGCAATTGTGCATAGCTAGTCATCGAACATATTTGAAAATTTCATAATACTCGTGCAAGTTCCGTTCAAGTCTACTATGAGTAATTAATTATGTAACATTATTATTTAGTACAAAATTTAATACAATGAAATTTTCTATTTTGTAATATTATTAATGATTTAAATTATGTATTTTTTATATTTCATAGATAATTACTTGAATAAAACATTGATTGTATGTATGATAATATAATTATTTAATTAAAAAATAAATTATAAGTAAATATATTTTATTTATTTAAATCATATAAAAACCACAGATCCAAAATGGCTTGTCTAATGTGTCCAAAATGGTTATTGCTCATTGTGAGTACTTTGGCAAAATTTCCTTATTCTCTCTCTTTTATGACATGGCGATGATGTTACGTTAAATGTCCTTCAAACTGTCTTTTACCATTGGAAGTGCGTAACAAGAAAGAGGGAATATCATGATCAATCTAGTGATCATTAATTAGCTTAATGAAGGTGGCGGGCGTGCGAGACTGTTTAAATCTCCCAAATGTATAACGCATAACGAAGCGCCTTTGATTTATTCATCTTCTTCCTTCATTAATTATTGAAGTCTCTATATATATAACAAGGCCATGCCACTGAAGAAACTAACTTATTCTTCAAATTCTCAAATATTTCATCAGATTAGACGTCTGTAATTTGCTTTTCCTCTTGGCATCTGTTTGGTTGCAGGATTATCTGTATCATGGCTTATGTTCCTCCACACAGACGGATGATGGCTACTTATAATAAGCAAGAATCACCAACAAATGAAATTAGGATTGAAAAAACTCATCCAGCATATGCATATAATGCAATATCAAGGAGTTTTACAATTAGAACTCAGAATCTTCATCAGTTTCCTCTTCGTCTACATACAGTTTCTGTTGATGAAGATTTGATAAACCTAAAACAAGGAGAGAAACCAATGGCTGTACTCAAAGGTAATTTTCTGTCCAAGTAATACATATTGAGTTAAAAACCTATGAAGCTAACTTCATGTGAGATTTTGGTGTCTGAAATTTAAAATGTTGATATTGGAGTGTTTGAAGTTTCAATTTTGTTGAAATTTGGGTTTCCATCCAAAATTGATGTTAAAACTGACAAAATGATGTGAAATATTGAAGTTTGCCCTTTATACTCGCTTGGTCATGTGCTTGTCCTACCGGAGTAAACATAATAGTATAAGAGTCAATTTTGACATTTTACATCATTCTGTCAATTTTAACAGTAATTTTGGTTGGTAAAACAAATTTCAACAAAATAGAAACTTTAAACAATTCATATCAACATTTTAATTTTCAGACACAGGCAAACTCTTATCAACATTTTAATTTTCAGACACGGGCAAACTTTAGACAGTTTATTGGTTCTTAACCCTAATCTATTTCTTGCTACCCAAGTAATTATTGTCTGTTATTGTTGATAGCTGCTGATGCTAAAACAAGTGGGGATGATGATACAGTGAAGCTGCCATGGGAGAAGATGGCAGAAGCATTGATGCCAGATCTCCTGTTTTGTTTTGAATCTGTGAGGAAAGAAATTGACAATGAAAGATTGAACTCCATTGATGCAAACTTTGTTGCCCGAGCAGGAACATTTCTTTTTCTGGGGTCAGTTCATACTTCATATATATAAGTTCATCCATTTGCATATATATTACTTATAGCTTAGGAAAAAAAACCTATTTAGTGTACCAGTTTATCCAATAAGTCAGATTAAATTGTTAATATTTGATGTCTAGGTTCAGTTTTGTTGTGATTTGATTTTCCGTTCAATTTTAGGTTAGTTTTGACAGATTTAGATAAAAAGACAATTTTGGCCCCTTGTTCTGTTTTTTTTTTTCAAAGCCACTACATCGGATTCCGGGCTGACCCAATTATGGCGGTTCCGAGCATTTTGTGGGTAATTTTGGAATTTTTAATTTATTCGGTCATGTGACCAGTACATAACTAGATTCTGTTAAATTTAATTCAAAATTTGACGGAAACACCAAAATAACAAAAAAGGCGAAACCTGGATGGTCGAAATTAACAGTTTAATCTTGAGACATCAAATTTACACATAGAGTAAACCGAGACAATATATAAGTTTTTTTCACTCTAGTTTATTTATGTCGAATATAGTTCAAGTAATTAACCAATATATATATATATATATATATATTCAGACAGGACCAGACGAATGGATTGATAACTGAGGATTCTTTGAGTAAGCTGAGAAGAACCTTCTACACAGATGTTCCATCCTCGTATATGGACAACATAATGGACAATGTTGTCCCAAGAATTGGTCTCCAGTTCAACGAAACCAAAGATATCTTCCATATTACGGTATATATATATATATATATATATATATATATGTGTATATATATATATATATATATATATATATATATATATATATCGATCAGTATGAATTTTTATATAACTTTTGCTACAAATGCAGTTGTTGGATAGTTTGAGTCGCGGACCAGCTATTTCCTGTAAATGCAGACTTGTTGATGAAGGAAAGAGACTCGAACTTTACAAGGCAATTTCCTGCTACATAGTGCTATATATATATATATATATATACTATATACCTGTGCACGCTGTGCGCGTTGTCTTCGTTATTATATTACAATAACATGATCACACTACTGATGCTAAATTCCTATTAATGATAATTCAGATAGATTTAAAACCGGTGAGGCATCTGGTGTTTAATGTGTTGTGCCTTGATAAGAATGTGGATATGAGGCTGATGCTTTCCACCAAGAAGACCTTGACATCGCTTCCGGTAAATATATATATATATATATAAATGTTTGATTATAATTCATTTTCCGACTCCGAAAAATGACATGTATAATTTTTAAACAGGACAATGAAAGGAACAGCATTGAGGAGTTGATTGGATCTTTAGTGTTAGATCCTACTGCAGAAGGTGGTCTCAGATGGCCTTTGGAAAAGACAACATCATCAGACAATAGATACCAAGTGATTCGTGTCTGTCGTACGGTCACCGAACATTATTCAAATTCATCGATACGGCTAAAAGTTCGAGTTGCAGATAACAGTGGCTATGTATCTTCAAGTACTTTCAGTGGGGATCCCAGAAGAGAGATGAGTCTAGAGTTGAAAGGAATATGCTCACTCTTATTGGTATTGTTACTACTTCAGTATATTCATACATTAATAACAGTTTTATATATGTTCAAACTGATGTAACTAAAAACATGTTTTTTTTTTTCTTCAGGAAAATAAGTTTGAGACTGCTGCAATGTTGGATATGCTTAAAGATGAAATGAAGCTGTTGTGGGATCATATTCTGTATTCAGAGAAGCACTTCTTAATAATGTGAACATCCTTATTTACCTTTACCTTTTTGCAACAAGTCTTTTGGTCCATGATGTCCATGATCTTTAGGTTTTGGTCTATGATGTTTTTTTGGCCTAGTTTTGGTACTATATGTTTGCAGATTTTTCTAGTTTTGGTCCGACCGTTACCTTCCGTCCATTTTTTTCCGTCATTTGACATGTGCAAGTCACGCGTCTAAACTATCAATTTTGTTCGGATTTTGGGGAATTAACACCAAAGTTCGCTACTCAGAAAGCAAACCCTTTAACTATATAAACTATGCAACGTGTCACACATACTGCGATATTTAGTTTCAGCTGAAGAACAAACGGTTGGTTGCTTTTTAACCTTACAAGAAACTAAAAAATTCACCTATAAACACACAATAACTAGTGACAGATCTGCGAGATTCAACACATCTAGTATAATCCGAATCACAGTAAGCACTATTATCAAAGTTCTCGTCTGCTGATAAAAGAATTCCCAAATAAGGTTGTTGCTTCAAATATTTTAAAATCCGAATAACGACATCGTAATGAGACTTCTTTGTGTTCTGCATATACTGACTCAAATATTGCATAGAATAAACTATGTCAGGACGAGTAATACCTAAGTCAACCAATTAAACGTCTCTAAATACTTGGATCAGAAAGCACACATCACCCTTATTCAGGTTAAGGCTCTCATCATATCCAATAGATGTAAACCTTATATTCTACTCCATAGGAGTATTGCAGGGCTAACTACCAAGCAAACCTACATCTGAAAGCATTCAAATGCCATACATATATATATAGTACAATCCATTTATCAGATCTTGCTACCTCAATACCTAGAAAATATTTTAAAATCCTTAAATCTTTCATTTTGAAATTGGTTTGTAATGCATGCTTCAGTTCAAAAATCAAACTAACAATATTCCCAATAATGAGCAGATCATCAACATACACTAAGAACTTTGAAAGAGTATATATGTTGTTTAGTTTAATTAGTGCGACTCTATGGGTTGAGAGTCGAACCCGTATTTATTTCTTGGAAGGCAATTGTTCTAACCGTTGGACAACAAATATGAAACCAAATGCAACCAAAATGAAACTTGGGACTGTAATTTAATTTGTTATGACACACAATTGCTTGGAAGGAAATTATCCTAACCATTGGACTACAAAAACAATATGATCATTACTGGAAACAAAAAATATGTCGTTTAGTTTAATTTTCAACATATTTAAATACCAACTAATTAACGTTTGTAGTCCAACGGTACAAATAATTGACATCCAAGCTTTAGACTCGAGTTCGACTTACGGCAAACGCATTGTTTAAATAAAATTTTAGTCAATATACCCGGGTTCGACTCCCGACAAACACGTTAAAATTTAATTTGTTGGGACTGTAATTTAATTTGTTGTGTACTTTATATTAACTTTTTAATCCCGAGATACACAATCGCAACATAGGTAAAATCTGAGACTGTAAATAAATTCTTAACATTAAAATTCGATTGTGACTACCTTAAATCCCTATTACGACATATGGACTATGTGCCTTAAATCCCTATTATAACTATAAATTTAACCAGTCGTTTACTGCGTATAGCACGAGATTCTACTCCAATAAAAAATTATATTATAATGTCTTTGATTTGTGTTGTATGCACAAATTCGTTTTCAAAGTTAATATATTACAATTGTGTGCATTAGTTAGAAATATATTTATATTACATGTTTCATATGTTATTTGAAAGGTTACATCTATTTTCACATAAAAATAAAAATAATAATAATAACTCTTCGTAAAACAAAGTAAAAAAGTAAAATAGGAATCTTTAATTTTAATATAATATTTAAAAGTAGATAGCATCATAGCAATATTATTATAGTAAATAAAAATAAATTTATATTTCAAACATTAAAATTATTTAATGACGTTTGTTTATTTTACATCATGTGCATAATAATACCCATATAAAGCCAAGAAAAATGATAGCCGTTCCGACTGAAACGTCAGGAAATATTCCGACTGTGTCAGCAAATGAATTTGCCATTGAAGTTGCCAAAAATTACATCCATACCACACACTAATAAGTCGGAACACAGCGGAATAAAAAATCGGACTGTATATCATTGCTGTAAAGCCAAATACCTTAGGGTTAACAGGTTTTTTTATCCATATATTTGACGACTTTTGGGTTTTGGTCCATGATGTATTTTTTTTTTTTAGTTTTAGTCTCATATGTTTGTATATTTTTATAGTTTTGGTCTTTCTGTTACATTTCATCCATATTTTCCGTTAATTAACATGTGCAAGTCACGTGATCCACCATAAACTTTTAATTTTATTCAATTTGTAGTCCCTTTAATACTTTCCTAACTCTTTTTTTTGTTCAATTTAGTCCCAAATTTTTAAAGTAGACCTTAAATTGGACAACTAGGTCCAATTGACCTAGCCCTGGGCTAGCCCAGGGCTGTGTCCGACCACGGTCGGGGTCGCCAGACCCAAGCGACCCCAACTGAGACCGACCTAGCCCTGGGCTAGCCCAGGACTAGTCCAATTGGGCGAGTTGACACCAAAATTAGAAAAGTATACAAACATATGAGACCAAAACTAGGAAAAAAAACATATTCGACCAAAACTCAAAGGTCGTCTAAAAGGTCGTCAAATATCATGTACCAAAAACCTGTTAACCTTAATTTTAAATATCAAAATGATTGATTTTGCAACTATGAAATTAGTTTTGTCTCTTCCGTGAAAGATCTTTGGATCATCAACTTCAATTCTCCTCTTTTTTTCTAAGCAGCTCGCATTGCATAATGCCTTCTTAACAACTCAATCAGAGTACTTTCAAAGAAGGAACAAATTCACCAGTTTACACAACCCAAAACCAAAAATGAACAAAAATTGCATTGTAAAATGACAACGAAAACTTGATTGATTGATCGATGCTGCTACGTACTTAATCGCGTGGTTTTGCCACTCGTTCTTCAAGACATAACTCGCCGCCCGCCACTAATCCATCTTCTGCATTCCATTATCCGACCACCTAAGCCTCGGACATAGAAAAACCGAACAGTTGCTCATTCGGCAACTAAACTTCATCACAGGAAGTAATCTGGAGTTCTACGAGTCACATCCGGCTCTCCCCTCCTCGGTGCAGGATCAAACTGCAATTTTGTTCACAAACATCAATAAAGTTTCAGTTTTCATCAAAGGTTAAGAGCCTATAAACTGTCTAAAGTTTGCCCTATGTGAGATTTTGGTATCTGAAGTTTAAATTATTGATATTGACTGTCTGAAGTTTCAACTTTATGAAATTTGCTATCTCCGTCCAAACTTACTGTTAAAACTGATAGAACTTGGTCATGTGCTTGTCACATGACCCAATAAAAAAAATCACAAAATTGCCCCTAGTTGGGTGGTGGTCGGCCGGAGGTCGGTGGTGGCAGGCCGCAGTTGGGTGGTGGCCGGCCGGAGTAGGGTGGTGGCCGGCCGAAGTAGGGTGGTGGCCGAACGGAGTACAGCGGGAGTTGGGTGGTGGCAGGCCGGAGTTAGGTGGTGGCAGGCCGGAGTTAGGTGGTGGCATGCCGAAGTTGGGTGGTGGCCGGACGGAGTAGGGTGCGGCCGGAGTAAACATAAAAGTATCAGGGCAATTTCGACTTTTCATACCATTATGTCAAATTTGACAAAAAAATGGACGGAAAACCAAATTCCAACAATCTGACAACCAATATTAAAAATTTAAATTTCAGACATCAAAATCTCACACTCGGACAGTATATAGGTTCTTAACCCTTATACAGATGAAAAACGATAAGAGGGAGAAAAAGAGAAGGGACCTGAATGAATGTATGGCCTCTGCAATCATCGACTTCCAGAATGGATGCCATGTTACCGCAGCGATAACAGTAGTTTGGAGCACTGAATATGGTCACCACTTTTTGGTCCTATATGCAGAGTGATTGAATTGAATGAAGAAAACCCATAAGCTTGAATTACAGAAAGATTGAAACTTTAGATAACCCATAAGATTGAAATTTCAGATAACCCATAAGATTGAAATTTTGGATAATGATTACATGGCCCCAGTTGTATCCTTCCATGACCAGTTGGTGAGCCCTGGCAATTAGCTTCAAGCTGTTGGTGTGGTTGAATTGTTCGGATATGTCCTGAGGAAATATTAAATGGGACAATGAAGTTGTTAAGAAATAGTGACCCGGTTTTAATTTAATTAAAGGGTTAAGGGTCCACTTCATACCATATGTTTGCACGAAATACACTGTTCATACCATATGTTTGAGAAATAGTGACCCGGTTTTAATTTAATTGAATGATAACGAAATGATAGTGAAAGAGAAGGAATTGAAAGAACAGACCTGACCAAAAGTGTATCCAGCACCTCTTGGTGATATGCCCCAACCACAACGGTCATCGGGGTCAGACCATAGAAGGTCGCACATGGGTCCCTCGTGGGGGACTTCTTGGATGCGGTCAAAGTTTCTTATGTTGTCAAGTGTTTCGATTGATGGAGACAACCCACCATGCAAACAGAATATCTCTGACTCGACCTAGAACGATGAGGCGAAAGACTAATTGGTTTAAGTAGTAATGCAAATTTGGAATGTGAAGCAAATTACAGTAGGATAATAGAAACTAACCAGTGCTGTCAGAGGAAAGAAGTCGAAAAGATCTGTGAATATCTTCCAGACATTACCATTGCCATACCTGCAATAGGGAAGTTGCGTAAGCACCCAATTGACTTTTCAGCAAAAGATAATGTCAATGTTTAATAATTCGTTGTAAGAATAGTGAATTACTTACTTCCTAAGGCACTCGTCATAAAATCCATAAACTTGAGTAATCTGCATTGGGAGCATGAATAATCATAACATCAGAATTGTGCTTGGCATGGTGTGCAAGGAAGTGGTATATCACTTCTTACAGAAAATGGAATGGTTATTTGATAACTAGATCTATTACGCACTTGATAAACAAGATCATGTGATAATTGCCACGAAAATTAAGGCAATGTGAAGCTTAAAAAAAGGGGAGAAGTTGCATATACCTGACGACTTTCATGATTTCCTCTTAGAATTGTGATACGTTGAGGAAAACGGACTTTGAGAGCCACCAAGAGCTGAACAAATAAATCAATTAGCTGAGCAAGGAAAACCTCATACAACCATGTAACAAACATCTTTTCTATTTATAAAGCGAGTAAATATGCTACTAAACTGCCCGATCAACTTTGCAGCAATCCAATTTTAGAGAACCTTTACCTGCTCGATTAATTAGAAAAGGTTATCCTTTTTCTATTTAGTTTTTGTGCAGAATAATAGTGCAAAAGATGTGAAAATAGAACGTTAATAACAAAACCCCAAACCACTACCTCATCTACAAGCTTAAGCTTTTCGGCCAATAAGGTAGTCAAAGACTCAACGGGCATCTATCATAATACTACAGTATCAGTTTGGACCGTGGTGGGAGCCTTAAATTGTAAGATATTAAACGAGGAACCTTCACCAATAAGCTTCTTCTTTTTGGCTTGTTAGTAATTGGTAAAGGATATCTTTCAAGGCATCGAAGACGTGATTCCAAAACATACAAGTAATTATGTTTTACAAAAGCTACTGTAGATGTTTTACAAAAAGTACTGTAGCTTATATTTCCTTCTCTCTGAATTGTTATTTAGCTTGCCATAACTAATATAATTGTAAAAGCCAAAACGCTATGTCAAGACCATTTCATAAAACGCTCTTTAGACTAAAGTACTCATGTAAAACAAAAGTTGGTTCTCAAGGTAGAAGTTACTTACAGTAACAGTTTCAACTGAATAATAGCCACGATCAACATAATCTCCCATGAACAAGTAGTTTGTATCAGGACACTGCCAACAAAATAAGGCAAAAGAAAGCATTTATAAGAAACTGAAGTTCAATATCTCAAAAACCTTGGGAAACTATGCAAGAACACGATATGAATGTGCACCACAAGAGTGAATTGTCAAAATAGAAAGATCCATCAGTTATAAGAGCCATAATTATATAAAAGACCCTTAGTACCGTCACCTTCACGGACACTTAAAGTTCCGAGAGAAGATCAATCAACAGAAAGACAACGCAAACAAAAAGATCAACAAGCAAGAGCATGTAGGAAGATTCAGATACCTTTCCTCCAATTCGAAATAGCTCAGCCAGATCATGGAACTGTCCATGAATATCACCGCATATAGTAACTGGGCTTTTAACAGGCTGCGTACAAAAACAATAGAAGGAAAAGCTATTATGATGATAAAGGATGAAGAACAAAGTCTACACAGCTAAGGAATAAAAATGAATAAATGCAGATGAAAGCAGACCTGAACATTGCTTTCTTTCATTAATATCTCCTTAGCTTTTTCACAGAGCACTCTCACCTGTAGCATCAGTGCATCAGACTGTCAGTACATACATTTAAGGGTGGGAAACTTCAGGTTAAGTAGGTTAGTTCATTGTTATGCCACCCATACTACATAAGAAAGGTCAGGCAAACGTCAATCCTTTTCTGTTAACGTAACCGTTCAGCAAGTCGTATATACACTATAAAGCTCATATAGTGGTCAGACATCCTCTGATTTATTTTATTTACCACATATGCTGAAATAACATGTGAAGCAATAAGCAAAACCTATATGATAGATAAATTCCTAAACAAACAAAATCAGCTAGTAAGAAAAAACTTACACCATATCAAAATTTTCTCTTTGTGAGATTTTAATAGTGCCCTAAATCAGAATCTTGTATCTACTGAGAACCCATAATCCCAGCCCTTAAAAGGCTGTGAATACCAGTAAACGTCTCATCAGTCATCACCTTGCTAAATGAGATGTAGTAATGTACACTGCAACAAACATTGCAGCATAGAATGCTCAAACATGATAACATACCATCAGAAGGAGGTGGCTATTGCATTGGCGCTGGGAAACTATACCATTTGCACCATATCAATATATGTCTAAAAGACAGAATTCACATTTTATCGGACTAAATTGTCCAGGTTACTAATAGCATAAAGGTGTAAGCCGGTCCCATTCAAGCTCAAGATCAGGAGACCCTTTGATTGCAACAAGAAGCTGTTGGTAGATCATCAAAAGAATGTACTTTCTAACATAATGTCGTAGATCCTCTCAACTCTAACAAATTCAACGAAGGAGAAAAAGAAAAACGAAGCACTCAAAATAGATGCCCACACTCGAGGGTCGAAGCTGAGCCACAAATTTCTCGGGAGACAATGAGGATGCAAATTGCCATGGCCAGCTTTCAATGCACCAAAATGCAGAAATCTGACCTCAAAACAATACTTTAGCTCAATAAAAGACAGTACCTCATGCTCAGACAGAGGTTTGCACTGCATCAGCTGCGAAATCTGCTCTTCCACGTTGCCATGGGAATTCGAATTGGCCAAATCCGTGCTCATTTTCCCCGTTCCAGAACTCCAAACGCCCCTTAGCTTCAGATCTCTTCAATCTATCCTGATCCCAACCCTAGATTGCTCCCCGATAAAGCTTCTTCTTCACCACATCTTCACGCAATAGCCTTCTCCTTCCTCGTCGCACTCAAAATTCCGAAATCGAACAAAAATTTACCTTTTTTCGATTGCGGAGAAATTGAAATCTGGAGAAATCTAAGATCAGGGGTGGACACCTCTCAATTTTCCTCGCCTGATCGCCAAAAATAAAATTAATTTTAAAATTTGTTTTTTTATTTTTGTGTGGAGCGGATTTTAAGAAAGAAGGATTTGTCAGGGAGCGAAATGGGGGATTTGGTTTGTAGGCGCGTGTTGAAAACGAACGGTGAAGATCATATTTTGTGTGTGAAGAAGACCAGAAGTCGCTCGTAGATGGCGAGTAGGTTGGCCAAAAGAACAGTAGCGCGTGAGGAAAAGTGTCGTAGTCAATAATGAACGGTGGAGATTAAGAGCACTTTCAATGGACAAATTTGCTTAATACATTTGCTTAGATGGAGGTGAGATATTAAGACAAATTTTGTCCATCCCACTAATTGTCCATGTACTTTCTTATTCTCTTGCCTCTAACTTGTCCATGGACATTTTGTACATATTCATATTTTGTTATAGCTTTTTAATCTCTCTCCATATAATATCTAATATTATATTATATAATAATCAAAATTGAGACAAAAATTGTCTTTGCCATTGTAAGAGGTAAATACATTTCAAATTAAATTAATATTTTTTTAACAATTGATGATGTGGAGGTGATGTGGCTCAAAATGGCAACCAAAATGGCTTTGCCCATTGGAAGTGCTCTAACAGTCTGCGTCCCTGAGATCCTACGTTGTTTTGTTTTTTTTTTTTTTTTTTTTCCCATGAAGTTTGTGATGGTTTTAGATTTGCCAAATGTGGATGGATTAGATTGGTGATCGCATTGAGGTTTGGCGGGAATATTATAAGTACTTATGCATTTTTGGGCTCGAATTTTAAAGGTGACTTGTTGGGGTATTTGGAAGGAAAGATGTCGCGACATGCATAGCAGAGAGGAACTGAATCCAACGCTAACGGCGAATAAGATCATTCACGACTACAATGAGTTTTGGGCTAACCTTGGTGACACTAGTACGAGGCCTCCAAATTTAAGCGGCGTACAAGAGGCTTGTGCTAGTAAATGGGCTCCCCCTTCGGTTGGCGTGGTGAAAGTAAATTGTGATTCTTCCTTTGAGGGACAGAATGGAAGTGGTGTGGTAAGTGTTATCGCTAGAACAAACCGTGGCGAGGTTATATGAGGCTCAAACCAGTATATAGTGGGTCAGGGAGCTCTCGAACTAGAGATGAAGGCTATAGCAAGCGGTGTGGAGTTGGCAATCGCAAGTGAATGTCAGCATGTTATCTTCGAATATGATTCGACTGAAGTTAATATAAGGTCTCGACGGAGAGAATGCGAGAGTAGATTGGCGAGTATCCACACAGGTATCTATTGTACTACGACGAGCTAATATCCTGAGCGACGTTACATGGTATATGGTTAGGCGTGAAGCAAATGAGTGTCTAAATTGGGTATGTGCACATCCGTCCTCTTTTTTAGCTTTACTTGTAAAGGATCGGGATTTTGCCACTCCTTGAACCTTTGTTATGAATGAATATCATCTTTCGGCAACAAAAAATAAAAAAAATCAACAAAACTATATCAAATTTTACGTGTCACTATTGACTTTTTTTTCTATAAAAAAAATCCGGCCAAACAAATATTTAGAATACATTTTAGAATTTCTAAATTCACATTCTTATCATTTCATTAGGCGGTACAATCAATATGAATTTCATAGATTTTAAAATGTATTAAAATAAGTATCGTTATTAATAATATTATATTTATTAATTTAATGTAGGTATATTTTTATTAATTATTATTATGTAGATTTAAAAATGGAAATTTTGTTGAAAAAATATATTATAAAATATATATATCTTATTAATTTATTGCATAATGCAAACAAATATAATCATACTTGAATATATTAAATAATGACATGTAATGAATGAATATAATCATACCAGTGATTCTAAGATTTAAAATCAACTATAAAGCTTCTAGTCATATGTGTGTAGTATCGTGACACCTGACATAATCGTCGATTCTAATATTCAAAACAAATTAGAATAATCTACATCATTAATTTGTTTATATATAATTTTAATATCTATAAATATATTTATTTCCTTTAATTTACTATAATATTATTTACTTATGAATATCGTAATTAAAGAGCTATAATTTTTTCTACGGTGTTTTGATTTACGTATTGATTTTTCATGTGAAACTACATATGAAGGTCTTCTGAATGAGATACAATATCATATATTTCTAATCTAATTACACTACTGTAACAAGTTAATCAACAATATGATGCATGTGTTCTTCTAATATATATATATATATATATATATATTAATTTAGAAGACGAATTTTCATGCAAATGCGAGTCAATAATATTATCATTCTATCGTCTACTCTTAAATTTTGTAATCAAATTGACTTTTTCTTTTGGTAAAATTGTGCACAACACATAAAATAAATGACTGCGATAAAATAAATCGTCAAACGAAGTAATTCAATGTAGGGACCTCTAGGAGCGACAATGATGGCGTGAGTGGAACTTGTAGGAGAGGCAGCGAAACCAGACAGAACTACCAGGCACGGCTGCAGAAACAGCAGGCGGAACGAGACGACATGGAAGAAGACGCGGCAGCAGGTCGGCTAATGTCGGCAGTAGAATGTACACATGGAGAATAAATAGTTTGTTAATAAATTAGGTTATTTATAATTTGTAATTTCAGAGTTTAATGTTTAACTTGTCTCTTTTTTTCCTTTTTTTTTTCTTTATTTCTCATCTAGCAAAAATTGGAATGGTCATCATTGTAATTTCAGAGAGTGTAATGTTAAAATTGTCTTTATTTTTGTCAATACTTAGTATTATAAATCTTAATTTGATGAGAAGTGTGAAATTACCATCCTTGAATGATGGGTATTTAGTTGGAAGTTAGAACTAAGTTGAAGGCGCCTGTTCGACCTAAAAATACTGGAAAGGCCCAAAGAAAGGAGACCAGACAAAGCTATCTACTTGTCTTCAAGCGAGAAGTTGAACCTTCCACTTTCAATTTAACACTAATTGCTCAAATCTACCTCTACACACTGCGAAGTTGGTGAAGCACTCAATCCCCTGGGTCCATCTGCGGTACTCTTCAACGCCAGAGACAGAGAAAGAGAAGAAATTTGGCCTCACATTTTCTTGCTCTACTTAAATGACTTGCAGAGATTGTTGAATTTCTTGATAATTCATCAATTTCGCCGATTCGACCTGTAAAACACTCTCGATCTGTCCGTTTCTCACTTCTAGAGTTCATCCTCTTGCTTTCATGAGTCTATGGACCGAATTGTGGAACAACAGTCTCCAAATGCTCACCGAGGGCTTCGTCTTCAAGCACCACTGGTGGGTTTGGTTTCTGGGTTTTCAATTTCAACACACCCATAATTTTGGTTTTGCTCAGATATGCTTTTTAGAGCTTAAAAGTTTGAATTTTGAATGAGCATTTCCGCTTTTAGAGGAATTAGGGTATCCGGAATCAGCTGATTTTGAAGAAATGTTTGTGTAGATTCGTATGGTTGTGAATTTTAATGTTTCAGGGAATGATTTGTTATTGGCAATGAAATAGCCTGTTACATATGCAAGATTTGATGAAACTGTTTTGATATTGATGCAAGAGTCTCTGTTGAATTAATAATTCTTGGTGTTACATTCTTGTTAAGGTTCAGTAGTAGGGTTGAATCCTTGAGAAAATGTGTTTCAGTTCAATGAGTATTGGTGTTTGGACCAACATGTTTTTCTTTGCCTGCATTAACAATGTGGAAGGCTCTTTTGTGTGCATTGATCATTAAGCTCACTAATCCCGGTTTTCGCCGGCTATTTTGAGTTTTGAGTGCATTTGCATGTGCAAATTTCTCTTATAACTGAAGAACCCAATTGAGTTATGGATAAGAAGAGTTCAAAACCATATATACCAATTTAGAATATACAGTTTGGTTTGTCTTCTTAGATCTTCTACAGATTGTTCTGTACTTAATTGACATTGTCTCGGTTCGAAGTTACTGAATTCTTAGTTGTTCTTCACTTAAAAATGAAGTTTTTTTTTTTTTGTGGAAATGGCAGAATATTCATTACATCTCCACCTTTACAATTATGCAGGTTGATTCAGTATCATGCTACTGTAAAGTGGATGCTGGACTCAGAACAGTTGCAGGAGCAAGAAAGTTCGTCCCAGGCACAAAAATCTGCACACAACCCGACATAAACCCTAACGCCCATAAACCCAAAAACTCGCGTCGAGAAAGAACCCGAATCCAGCCACCACTCCTCCCAGGCCTCCCTGACGATCTTGCAATCGGGTGTCTGATACGAGTCCCTCGCGTAGAACACAGAAAGCTCAGGCTAGTTTGCAAGAGATGGTATCGGCTACTTAGTGGTAATTACTTCTACTCTCTGAGGAAGAATCTAGGGTTAGCAGAAGAATGGGTTTACGTAATGAAACGAGACCGTGATGGGAGAATTTCGTGGCATGCCTTTGACCCGACTTATCAGTTATGGCAGGCTCTGCCTCCGGTTCCAAACGAGTACTCCGAAGCTCGAGGCTTCGGTTGTGCCGTTCTTAGTGGCTGCCATTTATACCTCTTTGGAGGTAAGGACCCGCTTCGTGGGTCTATGAGAAGGGTAGTTTTTTACAGTGCTCGAACCAATCGGTGGCACAAGGCCCCTGAAATGCTACGAAGGCGGCACCTTTTCGGGTTCTGTGTCATCGATAATTGCCTCTATGTGGCGGGTGGGGAATGTGATGGGATACAGAGAGCGCTCCGATCGGCCGAAATGTATGATCCGAATAAGAGCCGGTGGAGCTTCATATCGGATATGAGCACGGCCATGGTGCCTTTCATCGGTGTAGTGTTTGAAGGCAAGTGGTTCGTGAAAGGGCTTGGGTCCCAGCGCGAGGTCATGAGCGAAGCCTATAGCCCTGAGGCCAATTCGTGGGGCCCAGTCCATGACGGTATGGTGTCTGGGTGGCGAAACCCTAGCATTTGCTTCAACGGGCATCTCTATGCATTGGATTGTCGGGACGGGTGTAAAATCAAGGTTTACGATCGAGCCACCGAATCGTGGACCACATTTATCGACAGTAAGATTCATATGGGGAGCTCTCGAGCCCTCGAGGCTGCTGGGCTCGTCGCTCTGAACGGGAAGCTCTGTATCATCAGGAACAACATGAGCATTAGTCTGGTCGATGTAACGAGTTCGGATAGGGAAGTCGAGTCAAACCCGCATTTGTGGGAGAATATCATGGGGAAAGGCCATTTTAGGACGCTCGTTACGAATCTATGGTCGAGTATTGCGGGTCGGAGCGGGTCGAAGAGTCATATTGTTCATTGCCAGGTACTTCAAGCTTGAAAACAAGTTCGAGTTGTATCGAAAGATAGAATTTTGGTGGTGAATATGGTAGGTGGATGTGGTTGATCTTTTTTTTTGGTACGATGATGTGGTTGATCAATTGATGGTGGTTGTGTTGGGTTAGGATCATACTGATAAAGGAGGATTTAGGGTTTATGTTAGTGGTGGCATTCTTGTGATGAAGGAAAATAGGTGTAAATGTTTTAGTTTTTGGGGTCTATATGTAGAAAGATTTTAGAGGTCTTCTATAATATTTTTGTCAATTGGATTCGATGTGCTTTGTTCTCTCATAGAATATATGATTATTTGTCATTTAAATAGCATACTTGTTGTCTGTATATAAAGGTATAGGATGATCAATTTTGAAGCTAGATGCTTTAAATAAATTGCTTTTGCAATTACTTCTTTTAGACTTCTATATTCAGCTTCTGCGTTTGATAGAAAGATCGTGTGTTTAGACTTCTATATTCAGCTTCTGCGCTTGATAGAAAGATCGTGTGTTGCTTCTTGACCTTCCATCAAATCATTGCACTTTCTAATTTGACACAGTAAGCAGTTAAGGACCTCATGCTGAATGGGTAAGAAGCCCAATCAAAATTACAAAAATTCGAGAGCTGCAAATCATTTGTTGATGAGAACAGAAGCCATTGTTATAAAGTCACTTTGATGTATTTGACCACTCTGATTGTAGCTTCAAAGTGTGATTTTTTCGAATTAGTCACAAATTGGCTCAATCTCTGCACTACAAATGCAATATATGACATTTGTAATGGTCAAATAGAGTAGCTTGCCCACTATTTTTTGTACATGATTTGTTGAGACTAGAACATGGGTTAAGAACACAAGAAGGGTCTGAATAATGGCCCATGTTGACGGGAAAGGTCTGAATGTTCAAATGTTGATATTAAGGGTCTGAATTATCATGTTTGTTGTTTTTCGGTTTTCCGTCCAAATTTTCTGTTAAATTTAACAGAACCACTTGAAATGTCAGAATTACCCATTTGCAATTATTGTAACAATTTAGCTGTTTAATTAATGAAATATGAAATGTCTAAAATACCCCTGCCCACTAATTATGCCCTTAAAGCCACCACGGCTCCGGCCACCGCCACCCCTACTCCGGTGACCACTACCCGGCTCCGGCGACCACCACCAAATTCCGACGACCACCACCCAACTCCGGCGACCGCCACCACGGCTCCGATTGGGCCCAAATCGGAACTACCGGCCCCGATTGGCCCGATCGGAGCAAAAAAAAGCTCCGATCGGAGCTCTATGACTAATAATCGAACTCCCTAAAATATTGAACATTAAAATAATGTCCTCAAACTTTATCACTCCAATATTGCACTTCCATTTAACTTGTAATTTCCTACAAATACATCACCTACTTCTTATTGATTCGTTTCATAGGAGGGATACGTGCCCCAATCATTCTAAAAACATGTTCTACATTCACTGCAGTCTCTCTATCATTATGATATTTTAATTTACAAACGGTTTTATATATTGGAACTTATGTAAAATATTATAGTAAATAAATAAGTTAACACTATATTGGAATTTATGTAAAATATTGTATAAAAAATGTAAATATTATATTAATATATATCATATTTATTAAGTCAAAAATAATTTTTTGCTTTAAGATTAAGTTTTATATAATAATATATAAGTTTTTACATAGAATTTTGCGCAGCGTAGAGTGTAGGTGAATGAATATATATATTTTTTCTATAATAATGAATCTAATTATTATTTTTGGCGAAATAATGAATCTAATTATGAATATAAGTTTTAGTACGCAATTGCCGACTTGTCAGTCGGCCACCCTAATTGTTATCTCTTCGCATTTATGGCTGAACATGTGGCTTTAACCACTAGTATCGTTTATTCGTTACCCCGTCTCATTTATTTTCAAGTTGCAATAAGTTAATTACTTGTTTAGACTGTTGTATTTATATATGAAGCAAAAAGAAGTGATATACTTTTACAATTACAATACCGATATATTATTATTCAATAAAATTGTAATGATCCATTTATTATGTTTAATACGTTAATAAATTAATCAAATTTTTCGAGAAAAAATATCTATAAGAACAAAGATATATATATATATATATTAAATTTATCAATCCGATAAATTTTAGGATTTATATAGTTCGGAAATAAAATTATATTTTATTAGTAAATATATTTTAAATGGAAAATTGGTATTGTAATTGGTATATTCATTTAACGAGATTTAGTGAACAATTAGCACATTCACTGAACCCGCCAACGTAGCTCTACTAGTAACCTAGTATAGTTAAGATGTCAACTTGTTAAACTCGGTTTTACTTACTCCCTCTTATGTCTGAGGTTATATGTGGGCCAAGTGGGACTTTAAATTTTAATCAAGTCATCGTGATGTGACTCCTTGAAGAGTTCCGAACATGAGATTTCTAAGTCAAATTACATCAGAGTAAGTCATCTTAACCACTAGACCAACACTAAAATATTAATGACCATCATTTTACCCATTATGTGCTGACTAAGTGCGAGTGTAGATTAGTCTACGTGTGGAGCAAGAATACTATGATATTATTGTCATTCTATGATCACCCCGTAAGAAACAAAAAAAACTAATGATATTATGATAGAATGATTAATAAATATGAGATTCTTTTTTTTTTTTTGCCAAATATGATGAGATTTTTCGTACAACTATAAACTTGAAATATCATCCATAAATAATATATATATATATATAATATCATTTGGTTAGAATCACCATAATTTTGTCGAGTAATAAAATATGCATGTCATATGTCAAAACCATGACATTATATTAGTCCACATCAATATGTAACTCTTCTTAAAGTTATAAGCAAGATTATTAATTAGGATCTCGATCCAGGTTGTAAGAGTAACCTATGATCATAGAAGGGTAATCGATATGAATCCTTCTATCCTACGTAGATTGAGTTTTTTTTTTTTTTTTAAATTTAATCCACTAATTATATTTTGGAGGCTTATTATGCTTATTTATGCCAATTCTCATATTAATAATAAAATATTTGGTTACATATACCATTGATGGCAAAATATGTATAAAAAACTCGCATGAAAATATAAAGTCGACGCGGTGTTGAAACCAAAGTTTCGAAAACAAACATTGGTATCCTTAAAATCAAGGGCTAGACAGTGCCTAAATTGTACGGTTTGGCGATGTCGGCATTATAAATGGAAGTCTTCAACCACACCGAGGATAATCAAGCAAAGTACAACAGTTATCACTCAAGGTCGGCGATGGCATGACTATTTCGAATATACCAGATGTTGACCTACTTGCCATAGGGCCAGCTGGCGATCTACTTGCTATCAAAAACCAACTGGCGGCCTACTTATCATCAATGACCGCCTTTCTTAACCAATAAGAAATTAGCTACTGCCAATATCATAGCCAATCAAAGGCAGAGAACCATCGTCCAAAAAAGGCGTTAAAAATTAAAATAAATTGTAAGTTCATTATGAAGATTATCACTTCAGAATACGCTATACTAATTAAATCATAAGAGAGGAATCGTGAGACAAATCTCCAATTTTTGCAAATGTTTGTCGCAGCATAATAAATGCGTTCGAACTTTTTTAATTCAACAATGTCACACTTTAAATTTACCACAAAAGTGAATATCAATTACAACCATTGTCATGAAGTGTCAATCAAGAATAGTCATAACATAATAAGGAAACTGCTTTAAAAATGGGAGATATTTATATTATCTTATCTACATTTCTCATCAAAAGTGTCCTAGATATTTTCATAAACAACCAAACATATAAATTATCCTTTATATATATATATATATAAAGAAAAGCTTCTATTTATCACATAATTCTCCAGTCGTCGACTTCGGTGGGGTGGGATCTTTGACTTGTTGGATGACGAAATCTTCTGAATCGTGAACCGTTGTCCAATTTTGACTAACCAATTACCTGCTTGACCGGTTGCAACATATTTGAACTGTAACAAAGATGCACGGTAACATGCCGTAGTGATATATCTATATATCTATGTATAATAAATAGGAAGTTTACACAAGATTAAATTTGATGTCTAAAGTTTGAAATGTTAAAATTAATTGTCTCGTATTTTGTCTCGTTTTTCATTTTTGTTGAAATTTGGTGTCTATTCTCGTATTTTCTTCTCTCTTTAATCATTTTTATCAACTTACTCACCCAACCATAATTCATCACTCTTTACTTTTCACAAATTCGTCAAATTTCCCTCAAAACTTGATAGTCGAAAATAAAAGGTTTCCAACAGAGTGATGTGGAGCAATTTTCAGCGAAAACGAAGCGAGATTAACTTGCGCGGATGTGACCACTTTCTTAGGTGACGATCCCGACAAGGTGACGGTCCCGATAAGGTGACGGTCCCGATAAGGTGACCAGAAGGGAGCGATATGAAATGTCGAATTTGAAAGTCGATTTCGTCGGGATTGACTTCTCTTAAGTAATCACACCGAGACACCAAATTTCAACATAAATAAAACTTGGGACACTCTATTTTAATGTCAGACATCAAATTTCAACATTAGTGAAACTTTAGACAATTTATAGGTTATTAACTCTAATAAATATATAAATAAAGCGTGCATATCACTCATTGTTTGATAAACAAGTGTGTATTTTTATCAATAATCATTTTATAATTTAATTATAACTCTACATTGCTTTTATCAGTCATCGAGTAATATCAATTTAATGTTCAAGTAAGTACATAAAAAATGTAGATTTGGAAAAAAAAAAAAAAAAGGAGATATTTGATCACGAAAATATGCTCACTCCAATTTTAGTTACATAAGAAATTTTGTTGGTTTTAAACTAAAAAAATTAACTGAGCTACTCAATTATTAAATTTTTAATACTTTTCCTACCTTTTTACTAAAAAAAAGATTAACTAATTATCTTCAGCTAAAAGAGTACAAACTACTCATTTGATATTTAACCTTTAATATATATATATATATATATATATATATATATATTATAGCCTAGAAAAGTCAACTACTAGTTTTGTATGAAAATTGAGTCTATATAATATATATATATAGATGCTCCTCTTCTCTATATCCTCACTCAATAAACTATCTTCTAATCTTAGAAGAACACCTCAACTCTATATTGATTCTCCTGTCCTCTCTCTCAAAAAAACTATCTTCTTTTGTGTTGGATGATGATGCATGTATTATTGGTTGTGGCATTAGGGGTGGTGGGTTTGAGTTATTGTTGGATACATAAATGGAGAAACCCTAGATGCAATGGGGTTCTGCCACCTGGCTCAATGGGGTTGCCTCTCATTGGAGAGACATTTCAGTTTTTTACTGCCAGTAAATCAATAGATGTTTCTGCTTTTGTCAAGACCCGAATCAACAAGTAAGTCTCTATCTTCATAATTTTAATTATATATATATATATATATATATATATATATATATATATAATATTCATGCATTAAGATTTTCATTATGTCAACAAAAGTTGACGGTAGAATTTCCATCTTAGCTATGACTTAAGACTTAAGAGTAGTGGCGATGGATCCATAATTATTATATATATATAATAATAAAGGAGTACTATAAAACGAATGATAATTCTTTTTTTTTTTTTGGCTACTTACAATTATATTTGTGGACCTTACTATTTTTTTTCAAACTTATATTTTTTGGTTACTTAAATTTTAAAGTGTTAGTTTTATTTTTTTTACTTTATAAAGAACAGGTTAATGTGATTAAAAACTTAAATTAATATTAAAATTAAAGTCGCACTTTTTATATATCATATTTAACCGAATGTGTCTTTTGATATAAATGTATTTTTTTATCGCAAAAAACGTTTGAACTTTGTTGGCTTTTAGTTCATTCGTTAGTTGACAATTGGCTGTTAATTAACTGGTACGTTCAAGTCACGTGATTCACTATAAACTTTCGATTTTGTTCAATTTAGTCCCTCATATACATCCATAACTTTTATTTTTATTCAATTTTGTCATAAAAGTTCAAAATCGAACTTAATTGACCCCAACTGACCTTACCGACCTCGCCCAGATATGGACTGGTGTTCAAGACAAACTTGGCGGGTCGGCCATTGGTAGTGTCGGCCGACCCGGCGTTGAACCACTATATACTACAAGAAGAAGGGCGGTTAACCGAGTTGTGGTACATGGACTCATTTGCCAAGATCATGGGTCTAAGTGAGTCGGCCAAACCCGGTTCAGCTCCCACCAATTCAATTGGAAACATCCATAAGATCACCAAAAACATCATCCTCACCAAGATTGGAATCAACAAACTCAAGGAAGATATGCTTTCTCAAATGGAGGATGCATCAATCAAAGCTTTGGATCAATGGGCATCAACACCAACTTCAATTGATGTCAAACAAGCTTTCGCATCGGTACGTAATACGCTAACTTATTGTGATGTATATTGAATTTACAACACGATTTGAGTTAGAGTTCAAGTTTGGTATTTTTTATTTGAGTTGAACTTGACAGATACTCGGTTTGACTCGGCTGATGATTACCCCTAGTTAAAAGCAATTGCCCTAATCAATTTTGGTATCATGCAATTTTAACTATACAAAATATAATTATTTCCAATTTCGTCATTTGAAGTATAGTTTTTTTTTTTTTTTGATTATTTAACATTATTTAAATTTTAAGAAGTAAACCATATATAAATTTTAAGAATCAAGCTTTCGCATCGGTGCGTAATTATATACGTTAAGTTATTGTGATGTATATTGAGTTCGAGTTCAAGCCTGGTATAAATTTTTTTAAATAGAATTTCACAGATACTTAGTTTGACTCGGCTCGTTTTAACCTCTTGCTGAGATGGGCAATTTCTCTAATCAATTCACTATAAGAAAATTGGTATTTAGTGACGATTTTTTTTTCTTCAAGTGAATCAATCTTTCACAAATTATAAGAGCTTTAAGGGGATTTATTATGTTTTGGGAGAAATTCCTAACAAAAACTCAATATTTTATAAGTGATTTTCCACGGATGTTTCTAGCTAAGTTTTTTATACGATTCATTCCTTTAGTGAAGAAAAATTAATTTTGTATTGTAAGAGATTTTTTCATTCTCTTACAAATAAGGTTACATATCCCTGACTAACAAACCTGTCATAAATGGCTAGATTTCTTGTAGTGATTTTGGTATCATGCAAATTTAACTATACAAAATGTAATTATTTTCAATTTCGTCATTTGAAGTCTAGTATTTATTTTTAAATTTGGTTTTATTTTGATTATTTCCCATTATTTCAAATTTAAGAAGTAACCCATATATAAATTTTAGAGTTGTTATCAAAATTGATTAATAAGTGTTGTTTATTACATTATTATAGATGGTATTCGATTTAAATGCAAGTGTACTATTTGGATATGAGCCTGAGAAATCAGAAGACAAGAATATGAGTGAGAGGCTCAATTCTATCATGCCAGGCCTAATGTCACTTCCTCTTAACCTACCTGGCACTGCATTTCACAAGTCCATGCTGGTATGTCCATATACTGATTTAATCAATTATATTCTTTTAAGTATCTAATACCAAAATTGTTACTTTAATTTTGGTCACTTCATAAATAATTACTCAATTTATCTACTTTGAATCACCTAAACTTTTTCAAAATAGCACAATTTAGAAAGTTATTGATAGTTTTTTAATATATATTTTTTTTCATATTTTTCGCGCTTTTAAGAACCAAAAGGTGTTGATACAACTAATGAAAGAGTTGGTGGACGAAAGATTAGCGTCGCCTAATAAGCGGAGGGACGATCTTCTGGATGTATTTCTCGACGGAATGAAGACGGAGAAATTCATAACAAAGGATTTCATAATCTATGCTATGTTCGGCCTCTTATTTGGAAGCTACGAGACGGTCTCAACCGTCGTATGCTTAGCTCTAATATATCTTTCCGATCACCCGGAGGTGGTGAAAGAACTAGAGGTAACCGTTAATTCAGTCACTATGATTCATTTCATTAGGGTTAGTATTCATTGTTATCTGTACTTTGATTGATTTATAAATTGCAATATAAAATTAATTTTTATTTTTTAAAAGTTTGCTACTTGAACCTTTATTTACATATCAAATTTTATCTATGTCATAAATTTTGTCAAATTAATGAGATTGAATTGGATATTAGTGCAATAAAATGTTTTCAATTGGACGTTCAACTGCGTAGTAATCGACAAAGTAGGTCTTGTGTTCAATTTAACTAAGTGGAGGTCCAGTTGAAGAAATTTCATTATATTATATTATTTTCTATTTAATATTATTTATCACGAAAGACCTACACATGCTTTTTTCATTCGATTTGGACCGAAATATAATAAAGTTAGTATTTTCCTTATTGCAAGTTCAAGTAGCGAGTTTTAAAAAAGCAAAGTCTATATAGTGATTTGTGAATTTGTCAAAATTTAAATATGAATTTGGTTGTTAACCCCCTTATAATTTATCATCAATTAATATTTTTTATTTGTTTTATCTTATATTATTTTTGTTTATACAGAAAGAACAAGAGGAGATTCTTGGGAAGAGAAAAGAAGGGGAGACTAAGTTGTCATGGAAGGAGTATAAATCCATGACCTTCACCATGCATGTAATTAACTAAATATAATAAACAAATATATATATTCCAACATGTTGGGTTTTTAAGATTAAAAAAAAAAAAAAACATGTTGGGTTAATAATAATTTATTAATTGTTGGTTTTAATTCGTTTGATGGAAGTTCAGGTGATAAATGAGGCACTAAGAATGGCAAACCCTGTTCCAGGATTTTTGAGGAGGGCTACCCAAGATATACACGTCAATGGTAACACACATACTCTCATATACCTACTTAGCATGAATTCAACTTTATGAAACAGTTGGTTATATCGCATATCTTATTCTTGACATAATTAATAAATATTCATGCAACAATATACAGTTAAAAACGAATTTCTATGTAAAATGGTAGTCGTAAAGAAGGAACGTAAAAACGTAATTTTCTACATTTATGCTAAAATTACAATAGCCTATAAATATGCTCATTATAGCCTATAACATTTGTTCAATAAAAGATATGTGAGTTCACCAGTAGTCATCTTAGTTGTCACAGTGAGCAATTGTTGTAGAATCGTGAGAAGAATTGATGAGTTAATTCAAGTGTGGACCCATATCTCAATTGAGATTTTAGGTTTTGAGAAACTTAAAAGAGAAAGAGATGTTGATAGGGTCTAATTCTCTTGGATTATTAAATGATTAATGGTATTGAACTTAAATGAAATAAGAATAGGTAAGATGATTTGACCCTCAAATTCGATTCATGAAAAAACTCTCATGGGTTTGGTTGCTAAATTTTGTGAGTTTGACATAATTTATCAGATTTGGACACTTTTTTAGCAAAATAATAGTAAAAAATATATATAGAAACAGTAAAAACTTGCATTTCTACCCGTTTTTACGGCTTTACACGCGTTTCTACTCAGAAAACGACTATGGTTTCGTTTTAACTCGTTCTTTATAATAAAAACATAAAAACGTGTATTTTTACGACATATAAACGAATTTTAACTACATAAATTCGGGTATTTTTCATTTGAAAAAATATAAGGGGTATAATGATTTTATTGGTTGGTCTAGGATATACAATTCCGAAAGGATGGACAATCATGATACTCGCATCAACTCTACAAATGAACCCCAACACGTACGAGGATCCACTCTCATTCAACCCGTCACGATGGAAGGTAGCACCAATTCACTAATAATAATTAGAATAACCAAATTGATACCCGAACTTTGACTAGTTTACAAATTGCTATCTCAACTTTAATTTTTCAAAATTGGCTACTCGAACTTTTAAATTTATAGCAAATCGCTACCTTTGTATTAATTATTGTCAATTTGGAGAGAAAACGAGCATATTTACGCTGCACTGAGTCGTTTTATATATACCTAAGATGGAGTCAAATATAAATTGAAAATATTGCAACGAAATACCTTCAATTCGATGCTCATCTGAAATACATTGTTCGAATTGAGTGGAAGTCCAACTGAGCATCAAATTGGAAGTATTTTGTTACAATATTTTCATTTTATATTCGAATTCATATTGGGTACACATGAAAAGACTCCACGTGGCGAAAATATGGTCATTTTCTATCCAATTTGGATTTTTCTACTATGCTTTGGGAGCACCATGCTTTTGGTTTTTTAATACTATGGTGGACTTAATTGTAACATAACTAAAACTTTAAAAGTATGAAAAAGTATGAATTTTTTTAACTACACCTAAGATGTGTATCATACTATTAATAATATCAATTTCCCTATGAGGTTCACCTCTAGGGCAATAGAAAAATAAAAAAATTAGTAGTAAAAGAATGGTGCTCCAAGAGCATTGTAGAAATGTCAATCCAATTTTGACGAAAACTAAAACAGATGTATCAATTTGATCTGAATTAAAAGTTCGGACAACCAATTTTAAAGAATTAAAATTGAGTTAGCGATTTGTAAACTGGTCAAAGTCCGGATATCAATTTGGTTATTAACCTAATAATTAAAGTCAATTAATTAGCAACATTCTAATTAAACTGAATTTAATTATTGTTTAAAACTTGCTGCAAATTGAATTTGCAGGATCTAGATCCGAGCGTAGTGGCGAAGAACTTCATGCCGTTTGGATGGGGAGTGAGAACATGTGTAGGTGCGGATTTCGCAAAGACAATCATGGCGGTTTTTTTACATGTTCTTGTGTCTAATTACACGTGGCAAAAAGTTAAGGACGTTGAGATTAGGAGAGCTCCAGGGTTAGTGTTTGGTGACGACGGATTTCACATCAACCTCTTCAAGAAACAACCTCAACAAGACATCCGTCCATAATGTTATATATAGTATAAGAGTGTGTTGGATGCATTTATCAACAAGTTCAGATTTATGAGACAGTTGGTTAATGTGCGCGTCTTATTATTAATATGGTATTAAAACGTATGAGTTTGATTTCTGGTGATGGTGTTTTAAATGAAAAAATGTTACCTCGTATTAAATAGAGTTTAAAGCTCATTATGCTGTTAAGACACAATTGAAGTAGGCTGAGTTGGCCTAGTATGTTGATATGGTATAAGAATGTGCTGAATTCCTTCACCTACAATTTCAATGTGGCCGAGTTGCAGATACATGAAATTTACGTGATTTTCACCGAGGAAGGCTGTCCTAAATCAAAGTAGGTTTTGGGCCTAGTTTGTGACAATGGGCTTACCAAAGTCAATGGGCCGATTCAAGTCTTTTTGGCCAAATGGGCCGATATCATGCCATTGTTATCTTCATTAATATGAAATTATTGCCTAGACCGAGCCAACCGGTGGTCATGTGTTGGTATTGATCATTCTGAGCTTGTTACTTTGGATTGTGATAGTGAGGCAGCAATGAAAATTGCAGCCAATCCTGTCATTCATGAAAGGATGAAACATATTGAGGTTGATTGTTATTATGCTTGTGATATTATTCTTTCAGGTGTTATTAAAACAGAGTTTGTTAAGTCAGATGAACAGGTGGCTGACATTTTCACCAAAGCATTGGGACAGCAACATTATTATTTGGTGGAGATGCTAGGAAAGAAGAATATCTGTCCTCGAGAAACAATGAAGGGTTATGGTTATCGGCATGCAGCAGGGGATGATGAAGTTGCAATTGGAGCAGTAACGTGAATCAAATCCAGCTTGAGTGGGGGTGTTGGGTTTCAGCAAGCTGACCCATATTCCTTATTGTCTTTTATTTGGAAATTCCTTTTTTTTACAAACTGTGGGGTTGAACCTTACTCCTCGTGAGTTCAGGATTCCCTTTAGTGTTATATTATGTGATCAGAGTCCACATAAAGGAATACCCTGAGTTGATCCGCTATATAAGATTAGGGTTCCAGAAAATTGTCAATTATTATTCATTTTCATTTTGGATAATTATAGACATTCAAGTTTCACTTGGGGACAAATACCTAATTCCATCAAATATTTCATCTAACTGGACGGACTTGGTTAAATGATTAATACATGATTAAAGAAAAACTGACATAAAATTTTGCGAAGAAATTGCTCTTATAGAAAATATGATTTTTAGAATGCTTTTATAATTTGAGATGTGTGGATATTTGTGGTTGAGAGAAATTTTATCATTTTATATAATTTGCTCGGTTTTTATTTAATCGCCACATAACTAAGTATATCTAAATTAAACGGAATATATATTTGATAAATCATAAAAGTAACAATGTGTCCCCAAACAAAATTTGAACTAACAAGCCGTTAAAATACTTTAGGTAGCAATTTATATTCGATTATCTAAATATCAACTTGGAATTGCTATTTGATAATTAACTATATATATATATATATTATATATTATAATACTTGTTACGTAGAAAGACAATAATAAGTCCCGTCTCAGTGGGGAAAAAAAAGTCATCCGCGTGCAAGAAAAACTATTATGCCATAGGTGAGGGGATGAGTGGAAGCCACACTCACATGAAATATTCGACTTAAAATGATTTAATATCCAACGTCGTTTAAGTTGACTAATAAAAAATATGTTTGATCTATATATATATATATATATATATATATATATATTAAATTGGTGAATGAGAAATTACATTTTGACATTATCAATAATATAAAATATAATTTGAATCACATTGTCTAATTCCGTTAGTTAGAGTATAAGTTCTTTTATATTAGAAGGTTCATACTTAGTGGGCGTTTGGACGGATGTGAGATTATTTGTAATGTTGTGACTCAATAGGTTGGTTCGTAATCAACAATGTAATATGGAGTGTAATGTCATATTACAGTGTTTGGTTTAGTTTGTAAAGTACAATGTAATGTGATTTACTTATTATTATATTATTAATCTATTTAGAAATATTTTATGTTTTAATATGATAAATTTAAATATGTATTTATTTTGAAAAAAAATAACTTGGCACCTTTAACTTTTTATTTAATATTTAAACATCAAATTTGAAAAGATTAGAGTTAAACTTTCATTCTTACTTGCTATGCTATTAAAAAAATTAATCGAGAGAATTTCATTTTATGGTTAGTTACTAAAAAACAAACCCGACTTTAGCTATTTTGCAAAAAAAAATAAACTTAACTATTTTTACTCGTTGGAATATATATATATATATATATTGATGTAGCAATTGTGTAATTATAGTAGAATTGCACTAATATTGCAATTCTAGAGAGCATATGTATAAATAACAAAGAAATGAAAAAGACTTTACAAAAAAAATAAAAAGGAGATAAATAAATAAATAAAAAAGTGGGAGAACGAATAATTAATTTAGTAAATATTAATAAAATAATAAACACTACGTAATGTTGGATGTAATCTCGCATTACATCCAAAATCGGATGTAATCTCACATTACGTTGAGAGGGAAAGTCTATGGGTTTTTACGGGTTTTGACAAACTCGTCGTAATCTCATATTACAATGCACATTACATTACAAAGGTCATATTATATCGTTTGGTTTCTCAAACAACATAATGTTAATGTAATGTGAGACGTAATATGGGATTACGTCTCACATTACATCCATCCAAACAACCCCTAAGAGTCACAAAAATTATGTTGAGTAACAATTTATCAACACATATTATTTGATTTTAATTTTTGTTGTATACTATAACTTAAATAAGACTACAAAAATATTTGAGGACCCTAGAAGAAATTAGTCCACTCCAAGTCGTCCACCTCCGCTCACACATTGTCTATCTCTATATATGCTTCTTCGTGTTCATTTCTCTCAATTTCTAACAGCACAATGATGACTAATTTTTTAATTCCCATTTTAGCCCTCACTCTCCTACTCCCGTCGCTCCTCTCTCCGGCAGCCGCCGCAGACGACTCCGCCGACAGCTTCGTCCAGCCAGCGGACCAGAACCTCATCGGCCTGCAGAAAGAGAAGTTCAGCCACTTCCGACTGTACTGGCACGACGTCGCCAGCGGCCAGAACCGCTCCGCCTTCACGGTGATCCCGCCGGTGAACAACTCGGCGACGGCGTTCGGCACGGTGAACATGATCGACAACGCCCTGACGCTGGGCCCGGATCTGAGGTCGAAGCTGGTGGGGCGGGCGCAGGGATTCTACGCGGTGACGTCACAGGAGGAGGTGTCGCTGCTGATGGCCATGAACTTCGCCTTCACGGAGGGGAAGTACAACGGCAGCAGCGTGACGTTGATGGGGCGGAATCCGGTGTTCAATAAGGGGAGGGAGATGCCGGTGATCGGCGGCAGCGGGCTTTTCCGATTTGCTAGTGGGTATGCTAAGCTCACGACGTACTCGTTCGATTTCACCACCGGAAACGCCGTCGTTGAGTACAATGTCTACGTGAAGCATTACTGATTATTGAGTACACGAGGATTTGGTGTTGGGTGGTTTTGAATTTTGATTGTTCATGAGTTTTCTGGGATTAATATTATTATTAATAATTTAATAAAGTTTCTAACATTTTTTTTTGAATAAAGTGGCTTTCAGTATAATATTTTGGATTGTTTTTTTTTTTTTTTTTGGTACTGTATGTTTTTGAGTAAGAGTTTAATTTTGAAACTTTAGGAGTAAATTGAACAAAATAGAAATTAGGGATGAATTAGAGAGACTAAATTGAACAAAATAAAAAGTTTAGGGTGGATTACGTGACTTACACATGTTATTTAACAGCAAAAACTAACGGTCAACTAACGGATATATCAAAAATATATTTTCTTTAAACGTCTAGTACCAAAAGTATAAAAAAAAAAAAACATATTGGTATTAAAAGTAAAAAACACGGTATATGATAACAAAACTACTTTTTTAAAAAAAGAAATTGCCAACATAAAGTTTCTAACTTTGCTCATACATTTTCTTAAACTTTTAATTAATTGTGTTAATGATGGCCATCACTAAGTAATTGTCGTGTAATGATGATTAGGTGAGTTTGGTTTGGTGAAGAAGACTTTGGATTCTCTCAAATAAAGATGTGAAATAGACGTTTCCATTTTTTTATAGCGCGTATCGTAGGTATTAGACCTTAGGTATGTTTGTTTACATGGATTAGAATATACTAATACATGTCTTAGCTAATATTTTGTTTGTTTGCTTGAGTATTAGCTAATATATGAGTATTAGCTAATACCAATTTTTATAGTAAATCATGTATTAACTCTAAGACACTCATAAAATTATATATTAGCTAATACATAATACATAATGACCAAAATATCCTAACATTACTTAATATATAACAACTACACCAACTTCGAGTCATAACATCGGCCACCGGCCGAGCTCCGGCGACCTCCGGCCGGACTTCGGTGACCCCCAGCCAGACTCCGGCGACCACCGGCCGGACACCGGTGACCGCAGGGCATGTTTGTTTGAATGTAGTAGCTAATACAAGTATTAGCTAACCATCGATTAAGATATCCTAATACATGCTAAGCTAATACAATGTTCGGTTGAATCATGTATTAGGATATCCTAATATAATGTTTGGATGAACTTTGTATTAGGATATCCTAATACAATGACTAAAAGACCTAAATGCCCCTAGATATATATGTACATTTTTTAATTATTATAATAATTGAAGTCCGGCCGGGGATCGTCGGAGTCCGACCGGGGGTCGCCATCGAGTTTAGGTTTTACATTTGCAAGTGGTGCAATATCCTGGCGAAGTAAAAAAAAAAAAAGCAAACATGAGTAGCATTATCTACCATGGAAGTCGAAGTTGTTGCGCTTTCCGAAGCAGTAAAAGAGATCGTATTGCTGAAGCAGCTTTTAGAAGCGTTGCTAAACACTAAGGACTAGGCCCGGTCAATCCTAGTGTATACCGACAAGACAGTCGACTTTAGCATCAGCAAAAGAGCATAAGTACCATCGAAGGATTCACCACATAGATATGAAATACAATTATAAAAAAATACGTTCAAGGACGAGCAGATAGATTTAGAATAGATACGGACAGACGATATGATCAGATATCCCATGACTAAAACTTTGAATGCTATGCCATTTTTTAAGCATATACATTCAATTGGATTGTGACGACCTATTTAGAAATGTGCTTAGTTCAATTGAGTAATATTAGAATGACTTGACACGATGGCTATTATAGAAAAAATATATATATAATCATAGGTGAAACAACGATAATCAGATCCATAACTTAACATCGATCTGTTAACTCAAATTTTTTTAGACAATTTGTTAGTCCAAGTTCCGTAAGTGGACAAAATGCTAGCTCAGTACATTTTTTTTGGTATAATTTAGTTCTTAAATTTTTTCAATTGGACGACTTAATGAACCCAAGCTCCAACCAAGCTAGTTCAATTGAAACCTATGATCGATTGGTCAGATTGGGTCCAATCAGCCCTTGGCTGGTTCCGACCCTAGTTAGTTAAGGTCACGCGACTTGGGCAACCCTAACCAGAGTCAGACCTATCCAATTGAAAAAATTATATGAATTAAACTATAGGGTTAAGAACCTATGAAATGTCCGAACTATCACCCATGTTAAATGAGAGAGGTCTGAAATTTAAAAAGTTAATAACGGAAGTCTGAAATTTCAGTTTTGTTGATAACAGCGGTCTCCGTTAGTTTTTTCCGTTAAAACTAACGGAAGTTGGTCACATGCTTGGCATGTGACCGGAAATAAAAAAATTTCCAAAAATGTCTTTCTATCAAGTGTGCCCCTCATATGCTTGAAGTGAAAAGACCAAAATACCCTTGAAGCCACCACAACTCCACCAACCCAGCTCCGGCGACCACCAACCGTACTTCGGCGACCACCAACCGTACTCTGGCGACCACCACCGTATTCCGGCGACCACCACCAAGGCTCCGATTGGGCCCAAATCGGAGCCACCGGCCCCGATTGGGCCCAAATCGGAGCCACCGGCCCCGATTGGGCCCAAATCGGAGCCACCGGCCCCGATTGGGCCCCGACCGGAGCTTTTTGGCTCCGATCGGAGTTTTTTTGGCTGAGTTGGTGGCAGGAGTCGGGTCGCCGGAGCCGAGGTGGTGGTTGTCGGAGTCGAGGTGGTGGTCGCCGGAGTCGGGGTGGTGGCCGGAGTCGGATGGTGGTGGCCGGAGTCGGGTGGCGGTGGACGAAGTTGGGTGGTTTTAATTTGACTTTAGGGGTAAAATTGTCATTTCACATTTTCTTAAATAAGATATTAAATAAAACAAAATATTATAGGGGCAAAAATGTCATTTCACACAATTCTGTTAAATTTAACCTAAAAAATGGACGGAAAACCTCAAATCAACAAAATTGAAATTTCAGACCTCTGTTATTAATTTTTTAAATTTCAGACATCTCCCGTTAACATGGGTGATAGTTCAGACCTTTCATAGGTTCTTAACCCTAAATTATACTAAAACTGAACAACATAACCGTTTAAGGGCTAAACAAATGAAAATCATGTAGATACTTAATAGTATGATTAACGGTTAACTAACGGATGCACCAAAAGACAATACATTTTCTGTACTGACTAATGACAGAATGCTGTACTGACTAATGACAATGATTCCTATGTGAGTGAATGATGGTGCTCTCTACAAAGCATTAGCTGCATCAGATGAAGAACAGGGAAGATCCTCAAACTTGAAGGAGAACCCAGGTGGCAACTTTACTAGAGGAGAATTGTCACACTTGCCTTGACAAGCAAGGGACAGTGCATATCCTAGAGCTCGAGCCACCGGAACAGCAACCGCATTCCCGACTTGAGTGTACCTACCATACACACAAAATCACTCACAACTCCAAAATAAGATGAATTCATAATCTCATAACTCTGCAAATCAGGCATATGATGTGCAAAAAAGTGTTTTTCTTTCTTTACACCTCTCTTTGATGCTACCGGTGAGCTTGTAGTAGTCCGGGAACCCTTGAAGCCTAGCGTTTTCCCGTATAGAGAGAACTCTATCTTGCACTGGATGCAAAATAGACTGATTGTGGGGCTCGGCTCGGGTGACCACAGTAGACACAGTTTCGTCCCACCACAACCGCCCAAAAGGCCTTAACATATAAAATAAAAAGGGTTATCAAATGATTGAACATAACCGGGAGCAGTTTACTTACTACACTTAGTTGACATTCAGAAAAAGGATCTAATGAATTATGAGTGCAACGCATCTTGTTTAGCAGAAAGACAGATATTCATTGCTCATTATCAGACAATCACTTATTAACAAACCTCACGCGGGGCTAATCATTTTCATTTCGAAGTACCAACTAATTGTTAGTGGATAACAACTGATGGAGATGTGATCTATGACTTACTTAGTAGAGGTTCCACCAATGAAACTCACAGCATAACTGGGGACCTACACGACATTTCCAAGATGAAGAAGATGATGAGAGGATAAAAGATGTTGAAAAGTAGGAAAGAAATGTTACCAAAGGTTTCCCAGATTTCAGTAAGACGCGGTTGGCATTAGGAATCCAATCAGCCTTGTTGTTAACAATACGGATTGCAGGCTCGGGCAAGTCTCTGTAGTTAGCTCCCTTCAGAGATACAAGGTTGAAGTAGTCAATAGGTTGTTGTTTATATTTGCAGTGTGTTTAAAAGGGAAGGGAAAAACCTTTTTCTTTGGTATTTGGCATACACGTTCGTAATCATCTTCGTTGAGTTTGAGGCAGCGGTGATCATAGAGAATTTCATTGAATTGCTCCATTGATGATCCCATCATTGCTGCATAATACACCAAATTTCCTTATCAACACCATAATTGTCTTAACAAAAGTTTCATAATCACATCAATGAATGTGAATGAAAAAGGAAAATTAAAATTACTCACCGTCATCGGTTAACCGGATAAGTCGCTGAAAGTTGGTTTGAGGAGGCTTGTCGTAAGGGATTTCATCCCGAAGCTCATAGTTTGTGACCTGACAGATCAACACTTTTAAGCTAATAACACATACCAAATCAGAAGCCATAATAATGATCCTGTATATGTATTAGTATATACCTCAGGAAGATCAGAAATGGCATCTTCTAGTAGTAACTTCTTCTCTAATAAATCCAAGCAATAGCCCTCGTCATATGCTACTGTATTATTCTATTTTGAACAGAAATTAATCCTTTAAGAAATGCTTAAGATTGAATAATCTGCAGAAAATTAAAAGCTGAGATGCAGAATTTATACCTCAAATTCTGTGGGTATAACACCTCTTACAACTACATTATGAGTTGGAAGTGGATATTGAGGCAAATTCTGCAACAGAAAACCTTGTTATGTAAGAAAGACTACATTTTTAAAAATTTGTGAATATAAACAAAGGGTATAGGGCTAGACCTCAGATGGAAGAGCTCCCCAAAGAAAAACACGCATTCGGAATTGAGGGAGACCGTAAGCTCCTGCAGCCATCATGCCAAGACGGGCTTGGTAATTCATTTGAACAAGACGCCCCATTGCATAACGCCCGAGATATCCCTTTTTGAACTTTAGTAAATCAACTACGTTCTCCATCAAGACAAACCGAGGCTTAAGGAATTCAACCACTTCCATGAAAACTATGAGTTGCTTATTCTTTTCATCTGCAAGAGGTTCTTTGTTGCGGAAACGGTTGTAGCCACTGACACCTTGGCAAGGTGGGCCCCCACATACCATATCAGTTTCACCCTAGAAAGTAAAACCAGAGCATTAACCAGTCCCGAAGTGGGTTCAGGAAATAAAGTTCATCTGATAATAAATGGTGTTATATTTGTAGAGCAACTTACTGGTAAAGGCAGCATTTTTGTGTTATAGCCTTGAACGATGAACTCTTTTATTCTTTCTCCACAGTTGCTGTTAAGAAAGATAATACTGTAAGATAGCCACAGAAATGGCAATGAGTGATAGAGTTATATAGTTTCTAGCACATGTTCATTATATTAGTTACTTAGGCTTCCTATATAAGGAGAGCCTCTCTATTGTATCTAAACAACTTTGAGCAATCGATTATGTTTTCCATAGCTATTGGTTTGCTCTCTACATTCTCTCCACATCTCAATTACTCTCAATGAGAAAAACAACCTATTAGCAGCACCAAGAGCATACCTTAAGTTGCTTATTGGCTCCCAACTATCTTCTTTAGGCTTGTAACCTTTCCACTTCACCTAGAAGGCAAAATACAGATGGTATCAAACATTGTCCTAGAAAACCTTCCATACATAACAGTGTCCTAGGAATAAAATATCTTGCAATTCTACAAAAGGTTGTCAAGATTTGGCATGAATTACCTTAAGGCATAGCCCACGTCCCGTCTCCCCTTTAGTATCTCCCTCATAGCATATATCAAGTATTTTTTCAACCTTACCACCTCCATCAGCCCCTGTGAAAGTGTTTGCATATAATTGGCTTTCGTTAATACACTTAACCAATCCAACTGCCATACACAATTTCCTCCATTCCTTCAGTAATGATAGGAAGTCTTCTGCTGCTACGTTTCGGACCTGAGGTTTAAGGTAGTCTTTAGCTGTCTCCAACAATACAAAATAATGGTTGCAGAAAGAAATTGTGGATCAGAATAAATAGATTTCACCTGAGTCTCTGGATGGTTGTATTTGAGAGTATTGCAAGCAGGCTCATTGATGTCTACAGCCCATTTCTGCAACAACAACAAAAAAGCAGGGAGGACCAGATTATGCATTCTATCCAAACAAAGTTAATCAATGACAGTACCATAAAGAAGAGTTTTTGTAATTCGATCTTTTAGCTAATAGGAAAGTTTAGATATACTATATGTGTCATACCGCTACAAGATTTGTACCACCATAATTTGCACCTAGACACAGCCCAGTAGACATCGCCCCACAACCTGAATACATGTCGAGCAGTCGGACCTCGCTCTTTTGACTTCTTAGACCATCCTCAGTGGTCACCTCCGAACATGGCTCAGTCATCTCAATATTACTAGAGATTGTTGAAGAGATTTCATTGCCTTCAATTTGGTCATCTTTACCATCAAATAAGATTTCATAAGAATCATAATCAAACAATGCTCAAATTTCAAATAAATGTATAATCATATCACTATATTGCAACATGAAGCTAAGTTTAAGATAGGATAACAACCTTCTGGAACTTTCACAAAGGTGGAGTATGGCAAAAGGTATAGTGTGTCATAATAAAAATCACATGACGGAACGGTAGCCTTTTCCGCATCCAGATCCACCTAAAAAAGCCAAGACTATGTAAGCAGAGATATCTAATAGATGAAATAATAGACTAGTAATAGATGAGACTGGAACATACATTGAGTGGAACTTTTACAATGTTTAGCTTTCGCACTAAACACTCTAACGGGTTATCATTATGAACATCGGAAAGGAATACTCGCTTAGCGTCTACTAAGTCAGAAAGCTGCATGATTTTCTGCATTGCAGAAAAGGAGAAATTTGTGATTTAAACATCATAAACTATTTGACGCTCTATAGCAACTGCTCAAACACTACTTACTGTATCAGAAGCTCGATAAAACCAGCGAGCTCTAAAGTAAAACGAACCATCTAATGCCTCGAACAGTTCAACAATTCGACATATATAATTTGGTTCGTCAGCACCAGCCTGTAAGTTCAACAAAAAGAAAATCCTATTAACAGTTAGAAATAACAATAACAAAAATCCACTGATACAGAATTTAAATAATATCTTGTTTTCATGTAACTCTCTCATTTATTTTACCATTTAAGTAAAATGCAAAATGGATACTACTTCCTTTCCTTGACAGCCATTTGCTAAAAGTTGTAAACTAGAACACACGAGTTGTAAATTTCTAAATCAATTTTGTTTTCATGTAACTCTCAAGTTCCTCTCAATTATATTACCATTTGAGTAAAATTGCAAAATGGATACTACTTCCTTTCCTTACTTGGAAGCCTATCCCTCTAAGAAGGATATAGTCATCAATAATCATAATACACATTAGACAAAACTACATGCACTTCATAACCGCTTGTTGATAACCTTAATGAAGAGTGTAACCATCATCAAATTTGAAATAGTTCGTTCAAATAAATTGCAAATAGACAGTAAAAAAAAAAAACTCACTTTCACATAAGCCTGATCATAGAGTTCATATCTAATCCCATCGACTTCAGCACTCATGTAGTGTCGGTTGGCTTCTTGCAATTTTTCTTCAACATCTCTGTACAAATGTACAAATAATAGGTTTAAATATTATCCATCAACAACTGAGAACATTCCTACAGAGAAATCAAAATCGAAACAGCAAACTAAAAAACCTTACCCATTTTTGTTTTCACCACCAGTTTTCTTGTTACCCTGCAAGTCAAGTTGAAATTCATCAGCAAACAAAATATATAGAATCGTGGTTGGATTGAAGTTGGTTGACACCAAGTAATGAACAAAAAACATGTTCTTTCATATGATGAAATGTCCAATTTCAAAATTTATATTAATTCATTAAGGACAATTTCAACCTAAAATATCAACTAAATTTGACAACATTTGACTCCTACGTAGCACATACAGCTTCATATCGACGTCATTGTTTCTATTTTAGAAGGTCGTGTACATACTCAAAATCCAGAGAGCAAATTTGTTCACTTACATCACGCTCATATCGCATCGGCCACCTCCGCCGGGCCTCTTCCTCCGGAATCGGATCTCCAGTGAACCAGGCCTGCGATGGCTCACTATCGTTTCCCTCCTCTGAAACAGTACAGCCATTGGCATCTCCGGAGCTACCCAGCTGAGACTTCACCTCCTGATTCCTCGTCCGCGTCTTGGGTTTCCCCCTACCCCTTGACTTCCTTCGACCTCTAGCCCTCCCGGAGTCAGACTCACTCTCTTCACCACTTACGTCATCAATCAGTGCCCGATTCACCGCTTCTGCCTCATCTTTCTCCTTCTTGGGAATCGATCTAGACGATCTGCGTCTCGCCGGCTCGGAATTCACCTGTACAACTTCCTCTTCCTTCAGCTTCTTCCTGATCGGAGACGATGGAGCAGTTCCAGATGAAGTACGCTTGCCCGGCATCAGGTCGGAGTGGCGGCCGGAGACGAGGATTGAGCAGTAGGCAAAGAAAGTGCAGAAGAGCTAGGGCAATGGAGTGGTGTGGAGAAGGGGGAGGTGTATTTGTAGTGGGAAGAAAGGAGCCGTTTTGGGAAGTGAATGAATGCTAATGCGGTTGCGTATATATATATGGCGGGAAATTAAATCTCATTTTGATTTTACCGGATTTGATTTTGAACGGTGACGATGCTATTGGGTTAAGAAGTGTGGTGGTTTGGTTGGACACAGCTGTGTTAGTTAATCATGGGTAAGGAATATGGATATCAATTAGTCACCGTGTGAAAAATATATTGATTTTATTTTATTGTGGGATATGATTTTTTTTTGTCACTTCTAGGAGTGGCAACGGGTCACGGGTAATCCGTGACTCGCGGGGCCCCGTCCCGATTTTGACCCGTTGATTCGCGATCCGTGACCCGTGGGGCGGGTACGGTTTTGGGGTCGTCCCGCCCTGTTGATCCGCCCCGCCCCGTATGTGGATAATTTATATAAATATTACACATATTTATATAAAACAATATAGGTAATATAATACATAGTTAAAATAATTAGGATTTGTGACTTGTATTTGGATTTGAAGTTAAATTTTTTTAAATTGAATTTGTATATGGTAAATATATAATTTAGGGTTTAAATTGCTAATAATATATAATATACCACTAATAGGTGACCCGCGGGTCGACCCGTCCCGCCCCGTGAACTGTGTGGGGCGGGTACGGATCGACCATCTCGACCCGCGGGGCGGGTACGGGGCAAGCGATACCCGCCCCGACCCGCCCCGTTGACATCCCTAGTCACTACTCACTATTGTGGGATATGATGAAAAATGAAAAAAAAAATATAAATTTTTTTTTTTGAGGACACAAGGTCTTTTTTTTTTGGTGAACAGGATACAAGGTCATTCTTATAAAAAGTTGATATTTTTTTTATTCGATGATGATAAATTCATATGCACTAAAATTACATGAGGTTTACGCAAGTTATTTGGGATTCAGATCACCTCACTACTCTTCCTATTCCGGACAATGACATTTATTTAAGAATTTGTCACGTGTATTGTTTGTAATTAATTTCGGAATTTTTTTCTAAAAGCTTATTGAGATTGGTAAACCTTTGAAGAAAAATATTAAATTTAAGGAAACCTATCAAAATATGAATGGTTAGATACAAACTAGAGCAAAAACAGATGGGAAGGTGATCTGAATCCTTTAAAATCAGGTAGGAAATCATTTTTTTTAATGGACAAGAACTGAACTATAATTAAATAATTAAAATAAAAAATTTAAATAGGAAAATATAAGATTTTAATTAGTCAAATTAAGAATAATTATAATTTTCAAACTAAAAGTACATATCTATAATAAAAAAATATATATATATAAATAAATAAAAATTGCCATACACATCTATAAAAGTTAGAGGTCATTTTCCCATCAATGGTTGGTTGACCAAGCTACATGCAACCCAAATATGAAATTATGGGAGATATGAAAAAGAAAGTTCACATGTATGAAGTAACTCAAAGTTCATCTTCTACATCTCAAGGCTCTGCAATGATCAAAAGCTGCATCTGGCTTTTCTTTCATGTCAAGCCACCATTGAACTAACTGCAAGTTGAGATTTCTTCAACTACTGATTCTGCTGCAACTTGTTTAACTTTAATCTTCTTTTCAGCCTCGCGCTTCGACTTGTTCATAGATTGGTCAGCTCTGGACACGATCTTCGACACTGTAAATCCAGCAACTTCGAATGTATGTGACCGATACGGAACCAGAGAGTTGCGTAGCGTGACATCGACTCCATCGTAACACCACACTCCCACCACAGCTTCGCCTTTCAGTCCGACCGAAAACCACCCGAGACCCGAAGCTGCAATGTCGACCGAGTTCAAGTCCCAGTTCTCACCCGTCACTGTGAATTCCTTCCTCACCCACTTCCCGAGCTCTTTGACGCGGTTATGTCCTATCGGGGGCTGAAAAATCAACACGAATATCAAATATAAGCGATCATTACAAAGATCGATACAAGTATGAAACCGCATCAGTATAGGTCATGTTACTAATCGTTGATTTAGATTTAAAATGTTGATATTCGGTGTCACAACTATCAAATTGGTTAGTTACAACTTTTTTAATCTTTAAACTGACGGAACAAAAACATATTTTTAAGCATCAAATAAGCATAAACCATGAGCAACAAATTTGATACTTTAGAAAAGTGGAAAACACTAATTTTAACGTCAAAATCAGTTGGAAAAAAACTGAAAAGCAACAAATCTGATAGTTGGGACACCGAATATTAACATTTTAAGTATGGGAAAAGCGATTAGCTACATGACTTATAGTTAGGAATGTTTTTAGGTTCTTAGCCCTAAAAGAACTTGATAAACTTAACATTCCATCCAAAATTACCATTTTTTTGGCCAAATCCAAAGTTGCTATTAGATACTATTAAAATTGGTAAAATTAATTGACTACTTTTTCAACTCTGTCACAATTGCAGCTTAATAACTTTTACAACTTTCTACCAAAAAAAAACTTTACACTTCAATCCTGACAATAAATTGTTCCCTTGAGCCAAATTACCAAACTATGCAGTGACTCAATATTGAATGCAAAGAGTTCAGTTTAAGCAGTTAAATGAAAGGCAAAATGCACCTGTAATTGGCGGCCGAAGTGATCTTCTATCATGTTTTGTGCATTTTCTGTTTTCCCCATGTGTAAGGGAAGATATGGCGATGCCCATACAGTAATATAGATCGAATCTCCCGATAATTCTTCAACGTCGAGCCTCATCAGTCCAGCAATATGAACTGAATGACCCACCTATCATTAATAATTCCAAACAGATATAAACATCCAGAAGGCTTCAACTTCAATATACAAAGACCTGCAAAAAAAACAAACCTTGATCCGGTAAGTCCTAGGTTTAAGCTCCTTGCTAACATAAACAAGCCTCTGTTCTTCCCTAGTCAGCCTCGTCGTGATCTGATGAGGATTCAACAGCCCAGGTGTATCAAACAGCTTTGCCTTGCCAGGCAAGATTCCCTCTACTCTAACAATCCCCAAAGTCGTTCCGGGAACTGGAGCCTCGGTCAAATGCGTAATATTTTCTCCTCCACCTACAAGCTTCCCTATTGCATTAATCAGTGTACTCTTCCCAGCATTCTGTGCTCCCACAGCCCAGACATTCCCTCGAGGACCGGCCAACGAGATTACATCATCAACAAGATTCTTCAATCCCCAATCTCTCACTGCACTCACCAAATGCAGACTCGTAATCTTCACCACCCCGTTCGCCCTAGCTCTTTGCCTAACCCAGTGCTCAAATCCGGTCGGCGATATCTTACTAGGCAAAAGATCGATTTTTGTTACCACCAGCACAATTCGAGGCACGTTTCCAGATTGGCCCTTCTTCCAAGCAGTGGAATTATCCTCAATTGCGGATGAAACTAACCTCGCAACCTTTTTCGGGAACGACCCATCGAAATCGGATGCATCTACTACCATTAGCACAACGGATCTAGTTCCGGAAACTGAAACCAGCTTCCGACCAACAGTATGATCGAAATCAAAGTCAGGCAGAAGGTTTTCTACAGTCGAGTCTTTTACCTTTCCGTAGTGCCGAAGCGAGTGGCACCGAGCGCACACGCAAGGTTTATCGATCAAATTGGGGGCAGGTGGGTTCGGATCGTCAGCTTCGGCAATGGCGCCTGTTTTGAGGGAATTCGAGAACTCCGGTTCCTGAGAAATGGGCTCCAGATGGGATTTGAATAGGCGGTAGTTAGGGCTTTTCTGAATCGGCGTGGAGAAGAATCCAGGGAGCTTTGGGTCGGATTCCTGCATGCCGACGCCGCAGCCGGGGCAAACCGCGAGGTTGGGAACCGAATCATCGTAGTTTCCTTCGCGGGTTAGAGGCAGAGATGGTTTTCCTTGTGCAGAGACGCCGGAAAGAGATGAGAAGAAGACGGCAGCGTGGATGGGCGAGGTGGGGTTGGATTGAATTGGGTGAGTCGATGAGGAAGGAGGTTCTGCGGTGGTTGATTGCGGCGGGAGAGTAAAATGAGTGAGAAGCCGGAGATTTGACGAGGAGAGTTTCCTGGTTCGAGCGATTAGGGTTAGCATTTGTGCTGAGCTTCGATTCCTTCTGTGAGGCAGCAGGGTTTAATGCGAGAAGAAGAATTTAGAGATAAAGATCATGGCTGAGATTTTGTTCTTCTGCACAAAGTTTTATTTTGTTCATCACTTCAAATGGGGATGTAGCTCAGATGGTAGAGCGCTCGCTTAGCATGCGAGAGGTACGGGGATCGATACCCCGCATCTCCATTTTTTCTTCTTTCTATCTTTAGCTCGCAGTTGAGTGTTGAATCACTGGCTACCATGATTGGATGATGACAGTGACACAGTGTCCAAAGAAGATCACGTTCTTTCTTCTCGTTTTTGGCCATCGATCACGCTCGTTCTCACACTTCCCTATTTTAACTCGCCATTGCGTATCCACTTGACGCTCAATCGAAAATCCGCTTAGACAAAATGAGCTCATCGAAGACGCTGAGGAAGCTCGACGTTGTTTCTCCGGTACCGGCGGACATAGACGTCGCCAACTCCGTTTCGCCTTTCCACATCTCCGACATCGCGCAGGAGCTCAATCTCAGCCCTTCACACTACGATCTCTACGGCAAATACAAAGCCAAGGTACGACATGGCCTGATTTCGTTGTTTATGGGTTTCTACGATGTGGCTCGTCAATTAATGATTTGAGGGTGAATTCTTGCAGGTTCTGCTTTCGGCACTAGACGAGCTTCAGGGATCTGGAGATGGATATTATGTGGTGGTCGGAGGGATTACACCTACCCCGCTTGGAGAAGGCAAATCTACCACCACTGTTGGTCTCTGCCAAGCTCTGGGCGCTTTTATGGACAAAAAGGTGCGTTTTTGTTTTTTTTTTCTCCATTGCAGTGATTTGAGTCTATGGTGATAGACTGATAATGAATGGTGTGGCTGCTTATAGTTGACCTAATTTGAAGTTTTCTGCTTGAATTGATATTTTTAGTGATTTGTGAGGTTTTGTATGGTGATGATGATGATACTTGTAACAACCCAATCAGGATTTACTGCATTAAATTGATTTTTCAGAAAAGCTTCTTGAATTAGTGTAACATTGACTGGTGTAATACTGTTTGATCTTCTACCAGAAATGGTAAAAGGTCATCAAATGGATAACATTTTGGTGATTGTTAGCAAGTCTTATGAAGCTGGATATTTTTGTTCATGATGAAATTGAGTATTCTATGATACTTAATTGGAGAAAAATCGATTGATTTAATGACTGGTCCTTTCGATTACTTTTTGCCACATATTTTTGGATTTTGTTATCAATGATTTGTTAATTTTTTTAGGTTGTCACCTGCATTCGCCAACCATCTCAAGGACCAACATTCGGAATCAAGGGAGGTGCAGCAGGTGGTGGGTACAGTCAAGTCATTCCCATGGATGAATTCAATCTTCATCTTACTGGAGATATCCATGCCATAACTGCAGCAAACAATCTTTTAGCTGCAGCAATTGACACCAGAATATTCCACGAATCATCTCAATCCGATAAGGCTCTTTTCAACCGTTTATGCCCCTTAAACAAAGGAAAAAGAAGCTTCAGTGATATCATGTTTAGGCGGCTCAAGAAGCTCGGGATCACAAAAGACAAACCCGAGGATCTAACCCCAGAAGAAGTAACAAAGTTTGCTAGACTCGACATAGATCCAGATACCATTACTTGGAGAAGGGTTATGGATGTTAATGATCGGTTCTTGCGCAAAATTACAGTGGGGCAGGGTCCTGAAGAAAAGGGAATGACGAGAGAAACAGGATTTGATATCTCGGTCGCTAGTGAAATAATGGCTGTTTTAGCCCTCACAACGTCTCTTGCAGATATGAGGGAGAGGTTGGGTAAAATGGTGATTGGAAATAGTAAAGCTGGGGATCCTATCACTGCAGATGATTTAGGTCTTGGAGGTGCATTAACTGTATTGATGAAAGATGCGATCAACCCGACCCTGATGCAAACCCTTGAAGGCACACCTGTTCTTGTTCATGCTGGTCCTTTTGCAAATATTGCACATGGCAACTCCTCCATTGTTGCTGACAAGATCGCGCTGAAGCTCGTGGGTCCCGGTGGGTTTGTTGTGACCGAAGCTGGGTTCGGTGCTGATATTGGTACGGAGAAGTTTTTCAACATTAAGACGAGATATAGCGGATTAACCCCTCAATGTGCTATTATTGTGGCAACAATAAGGGCCCTGAAAATGCATGGTGGAGGGCCTGATGTTGTTGCTGGAAAGCCTCTGGATCGTGCCTATGTGACTGAAAATGTCGCACTTGTTGAAGCTGGGTGCGTGAATCTAGCTAGGCATATAACGAATACCAAGGCTTATGGTGTAAATGTGGTCGTGGCGGTGAATATGTTCTCGACTGATACAGAAGCGGAAATGAATGCTGTTAAAAGTGCAGCTATGGCGGCTGGAGCGTATGATGCTGTTGTCTGTTCCCACCATGCGCATGGTGGAAAAGGAGCTGTAAGTCATATTTTCATTTATTCAAACATCCTTATTTCACAACATTAAGTATGTGTTATTTCATTAACCAATGGCTTTATTGAGTTTTTAATTTATTGTCCATGAACATTGAAAAAAAAATGTTTTTATAGTGGTTGAACTTGGGGTATGTTTACAGTATGAGAATGCTACAAGATTTGTAACTTCGAGTGAAAATGTTATTCTTTCCACTTCAGAAAGCTGTTCAATATCCGATTCAATAACTTTTTCACTGAAAAAGTATTATTATCATTATTTTAAAAAATTACTCTAATTTCCCTTCCAAAGTTTCGCACTTTGTAATATTTCCCTTCAATATCTACAATGCATATGACAGATTCATTGATATATATCAGTATGCAGTATAGTCTTTGCTTTTTGCATATACCTTCACTTTGACACTATGGTTGCTTCAAAGTTTACTGCCAAACCCTTGACTGAAAATACTACTTCTATCATTCCAAAAATACAACACACGCATAGAGTTTATCGTCAAACCCGAGTATAGATTTCTTGATTTCCAAGAATGTTACCCACTTTGTGTCATGCTTGGTTCCTTTTTGTCTCTGTTGTTCTGTGCTTAGATCACTGCCTTGCCTTCTAATCTGACAGATAAACTGAACCATCATTTTCAGGTGGATCTAGGGATTGCAGTTCAGAAAGCCTGCGAAAATGTGACCCAGACACTGAAATTCTTGTATCCCCTGGACATCACTATAAAAGAAAAGATAGAGGCGATTGCAAAGTCATACGGCGCTGCTGGTGTCGAATACTCCGAGCAGGTATTTCATCATCTTTGATTTCTGCGCATTTTTTGAACTAGTTTTACATCTTTTGATGAACCCATTTTCACTCTCACCTAGAAACCTATAAAAGTAAAACCTTTTCTATTCCAGGTTGATTATATTGCTTCAAATACCTTATTTAGTAGTTACAGCTTATTAGAAGATTTACAAGTCACCCCATTTTTAGAACTAGTTTTCCATCATTTGACAAACCCATTTTCAATCTCACCTAGAAACCTATAAAAGTAAATCCTTTTCTATTCCAGGTTGATTATATTGCTTCAAATGCCTTATTTAGTAGTTACAGCTTATTAAAAGATTTACAAGTCACCCATTTTTATAACTAGTTTTCCATCATTTGACAAACCCATTTTCACTCTCACCTACTAACCTATAAAAGTAAAAGCTTTTCTATTCAAGGTTGATTATATTGCTTCAAATTAATACCTTATTTAGTAGTAGCTTATTAGAAGATTTACAAGTCACCCCCATCTTTAGAACTAGTTTTCCATCATTTGACAAACCCATTTTCACTCTCACCTAGAAACCTATAAAAGTAAAACCTTTTCTATTCCAGGTTGATTATATTGCTTCAAATACCTTTTTTAGTAGTTACAGCTTATTAGAAGATTTACAAGTCACCCAATTTAGAGCTATTTCCATCATTCGACAAACCCATTTTCACTCTCACCTAGAAACCTATAAAAGTAAAACCTTTTCTATTCCAGGTCGATTGATTATATTGCTTTAACCCATTTACAAGTCACCCCATTTAAAAATTCAAACAAAAATAAAACCTGGAACAGTCCATTTTAACATTTCAAGCTTCAGACACCTACTTTTAACATAGGGTAAACATTGGACAGTTTTTTAGTTATTAACCCTTTATTTTAACAGGCTGAGAAGCAAATCGAGCTATACAGTAAACAAGGATTCTCGGGACTACCAATCTGCATGGCGAAAACCCAGTACTCGTTTTCAGATAAGGCGTCAGAGAAAGGAGCCCCATCTGGATTTATACTGCCAATAAGAGATGTTAGGGCAAGCATTGGAGCAGGATTCATCTATCCTTTAGTCGGGACGATGAGTACCATGCCTGGGCTTCCAACGAGACCTTGCTTCTACGACATCGATGTTGACACTGCAACTGGAAGGGTGATTGGTCTCTCATAAATCTCAAACACGAATCGTCAGTGCAGGTGCTTATAAAACCCTCAATTCCTTTGGTTTAGGAATAAGCTGCTCTTTGTTAGAGCTTTTGTGGTGTATTGCTTTTCATTTTGCTCATATGGAGCGTTGTTGTGTGTTTTGTGTGGTTAACTGGTTATTGAGTGGTTGAAATAATGAATGATGAAAAGTGTTTCTTGGACACTTATATGTTCTAAATTTTAAATCAAGTTTTTTTTTTTTTTTGCAATTTTGAATCGGGTGCGGTAGTTTTTGACCAAACCACTTTGAAGTAGCAAACACTCGAACCACATCCAAAGAATTGATATGATTTGATTTCTCCGTTCGGTTTTGCTTCTGCAATTTTATGTCCAGTCTATAATTGTCAATTTCTGTGTTGGATTAGAGTTCTATTTTGAAAGTATGATGGAGATAAGTCATATTTTGTAAACTCCTACATTATGTAGGACTGTAAATGCATAAGAGGCTTGAATTAGAAATTATGAAACTTACATTTTTATGATCAAACTTTAGAAACTCAGTTGTTACTATGTACATCATTTATAAAAAGTTTGGGAATTTACAATTTCTAACCACATTTAGAAATGACGATTAATGGTGTACATTATGTTAGTACAAAGTCACATCATTCACATCATTGCATGGGGATGTAGCTCAGATGGTAGAGCGCTCGCTTAGCATGCGAGAGGTACGGGGATCGATACCCCGCATCTCCATATATTTTATGTTCTTACTCAAATTTTTCATTCTTTGAATTCTCAACTTCCATATATTTCAAGTTTTTTCCTCAAATTTTTTGTTCTTTGAATTCTCAAATATGTTGGTTAGGTAGTCACTACTCATTTCCAGAACTAAATCATAGTTGAAAGTAGATTTCTAAGATACCGACATTGGTGGTCTAATGGTTAAGAACACTTACTCTTATGTGGTTTGGTTCTGAAGTCCTAAGTTTGTAACCCCTCTAGGAGTTACCTTGTGGCGACCTCACTCAGAATAAGAGAAGACGAATAGAACTGAGTTTAACGAGGTTGACCTATTGACTATAATAACATACTGGTTGGATTACGTTGACGATGTCAGCGTTCATTGATTGTTTACTAAGTCTGGTAAAAAAACCCACATTTTGTGAGTAGCAGAATCCGAACGTTATGTAGCTGAATAAGTTTATAATCGTCACTACTAATTCATTTTTTTTATAAAAAAAATCTATGATAAACACAAGCAACTGATTTCTTATTGGGATTTATTACATTCGTTCGCCAAGAAAACCATATTCAAGGAAACTACAAAAACTAGTTACTTAATGGGCAAGTAAAACAACGGATACATCTTCATTAAAAAAAATCACCACCAACCCAGCAATTCATAATATCCGAGACCCCATTGCTGCTATCATGCAAAGAACCCGACCCATCACTAGACCCATTTGTCAACCCGCTCACTAGTTCTTGCCCGAGCTGTTGACCGATTCCAGTGACAATCGAACCCGCAACGAGCCCCCCCATCCCACTCATTATCCCACCCTGAGACCCACCGGGTCCCACGCCCATCGCTCTGTCCGAGTACCCGATTCCCCTATTAGGCTGGAGAACAGTTGTCATCGGAACTCCATTCGGGGTAAGCAATACAATCTGGTTCGGTCCATACGAACCCAATCCATACGAACCCGAATGGAACCCACTTGCTCCAGGCAACGACCCGTTTGGCTGAAACCCGGCTTGATTCCCTGGACCCACATTCAGAACCGAACGGGTCGTTGATTCGAAACGGGGCTCATCTGGTGCCTTGGCGGTGGGGCAATCCAAATGGACATCGAACCCACGTTGAGTGAAACCCGGTCCATGGGAACCCGAATGGACCTCACTTGCTTCAGGCAAGGATCCGTTTGTCTGAAACCCAGCTTGATTCCCTGGACCCACATTCAGAACCGAACGGGTCGTCGATTCATCCGGTGCCTTGGCGGTGGGGCAATCCAAATGTACATCGAACCCACATTCACCACAACTATAGAACCAATGGTTCAAACCCGGGTTCCCACACAAATCGCACCGGAACCCTTGCCCTCCATAAGGTGCCTTGAACTCCAAGCAAAGCGGGTGACGATGCATACAACTTGTAATCACTAGAGGCTTCAAAGTACACAATGAATGATAGTCAAGATTACATTGCTTGCAGCTGAAGCAAAGTCCACCCCCATGTTTCCCACATGCCTTGCATTCGAAGGAACTAGACATAGCTAATACCAGAACATGGTTCGAGTCGCCCGGGTGTGAGATCTTCCTCGGTAGCTTGAAACACGTCGCGTGAAGACAAAACCCGCATGTATTGCAAGAATAGTACGCCCGACCCGGGATAATACCGATCCGACACCCACAACAGACCGATTGGTGGGTCGGGGCGAGATTATCGGTTAGCTCTAAGGGGTGAGGGTGGCTGAAGTGGGTTAGTTGCGGGTTTAGCCTTCCCATTTCGGTCGTAACGATTATAAACATCGATTATTCGGTTTCTGTATATAATGGGGCGGATAATCATTGCGGATAGATCAAGAAATGGAGTGAAAGTGATGTTTTTGGCTTTGGTTTCTGTTAGTTTGTTGTATGAGGATTAAACTAAAGTAGTGATTTTGTTTGCAGGTGAAATTAGATGTTATAATTAGGAGATGATGTTGATGCCTTGCCGGCCAAGACTTGAGAGTCAAGTGTACCGCGTATGAGTGTTGTATGCCTACCGCGTGATTACAGCGACGTTAATTTGTCATTATCGTGCCTAATAACATTGATTGATTCGAGCTAAAGATAATTTTAATATAGCAGCTAAGAATAATATTAACGTTTAGTTGGACCAATTAGTAAAGTAAGTGGTAATTTAAGTTTGAATTTCAAGATTGCACCTTATATATATGAGTTTTAACATTAACGCTCTTAGGACAGAAATTACATAAGCAATCTAATACAGTTCACCTTCACGTGGGGAGGTTATTATTAGGGAAAATGATTTTTTAAGAATTTAAGAATTATATATATATATATATGATTATTAAGATATTTGCCTCAAAATTATGTGTCTCAAACCGTAAGTCAACCCAAGAAACCCCATATTCCATTTATTTTAGACCTTCAATCTGTCTTCGCAGGCTTTCGACATACTCGATTAATGTTCATACCTTATTACTTTCATCCGCCTCTAAATGTATGATAAGGAATTTGTTATAGAGAGTTTGTTTAACGTGATATTTTAAGATTTTATTTTATACATATTTAGATATTGTTGTATTTTTAATAACTAGCTTTTAAAGTGGACTTTATATAGTGTAATAGTATTTATTTATGTGATGAAATATGAGTGGTTTATATGTTATAGTACATAAATGAGTATATTTCAGAATACGAATGAATTTTATTTTATTTTTATTTTAGTGTGATTGTTATTTCTTTGAGATATGAATGAGTAGTTTACGAATAACTTACGTGACACATTCTCATTTGCTGATATGTTAGTTTGAGATTTACCCTTTCACTCTCTCACAATCATAATTAGTATTAGTATAGATTATTATTTGAAGTCTCAATTATCTGAAGTGTGACTTATCAATCAACAATAACTCAATTCACCTAGCTAGGGCCTCATACCGACCAAACCTGAGCCCGAGCCAGTGCCAAACCTAATCTGAGAGACCATGTCTATCGTGAGTCTAGGTTAAGAGGAACTCCATGACTCGACCAATTGAGTCATTACAGATTTAGAGTTTTAATCAGTTAAAGGTGAACTATGGAGCTTGATCAGATCTTTGCTCGTCCCGGACATGGTCTTCTAAACCAGGTGATTGGTTAACACAACCTAGGGTCAGGACTATCCCTAACTAGGTTAATCGAGTCATGCATCTACCATTGATGCTCCAATTTTTTTAGAAGTTGCGAGACAGACATATATAAGTAGTGCAAAAGTAAAACCTATTTGTAACAAACTTGGACTATTTTTGTGTGTGAATATGGTAGAGATGTTTCTTGCTGCCCAATCCACTGTTCTGTTTTTGGGTTCATAATGAACTACAAACATAACACCTTGTACCCCAAGAAACCAACTACAAACAACTCTCTAAACAGCACACACATATTTACATGGTCATGACATCAACAGTTAAATCTACCACAACAATTGACTACTACTACTGCTACTACTACTACGAGGTTCGGTTCTTCGAACTAAGCTACAGGAGATAAAACAGAGAAAAATAACACAGCATGGCCATATCCTTAAAACTATTCTAACAGCTTCATATCTACCTTGATCATCAGAATGACTTACAGCTTTATTGCAGAAAGCTTGAGCAACACGAATTTGATCATAAGCTGCAGCATTTTCACCAAAGGGCTCGTATACTAATCAGAGATTTTGATACCATCCACCTGCAACTTGTTTCCATCTTGTTCTTCAGCACGAGTATCCGGTTTTGTTTCTTTAACATCAGAATTAACTTCAGCATTAAGACTGGATAAATCACCACCCACAAAATTATCATCCACCTGCAACTTGTTTCCTTCTTGTTCTTCAGCACGTGTATCGGGTTTGGTTTCTTTAACATTAGAATCAACTTCAGCATTATCATCCACCTGCAACTTGTTTCCTTCTTGTTCTTCAGCACGAGTATCGGGTTTGGTTTCTTTAACATCAGAATCAACTTCAGCACCCACAAAATCATCCATCAACTCTTCCTTGCTCTCTACTCCACCCACACCATTCACATAAGAACCTCCTTCACTTTCACACTCCGATACGTTCTCCACAACCTCCTCTTGGACATCCTCGGACACACGGTTCCTCCTCTCAAGGACCTGCAGCCTCCTTCTCATGTCTTCAACTTCCCTCTCCATCAAGAAAAGACTCTCCTTTAATGTCAAGTTCTCTTCTTCCAATTGAGAAATGTGGGCATCTTGATCATGCACTCTGTTCTCCAGAGCAAGGTTATAATCAACTCCATGAGTGGGATACACCATCTCAAACCGACTCATCTCATGATCCAACCGACTCAGCACGTTGTTGTCCTCTTCCACATCGCTCTCACTAGACTCGTTTTCATCCTCATGATCATGTTCATCAACATCATCATCTTCATTGTCCCTGATTTCAAACTCCCCTCTGAGTCTAATCAAACCTTTCATCGATCCATACCCATCGACTCCCCACTCCTCCTTTGCCATGTCAACTAGAACCTCCCTTGATGGTGAAAACACAGGTGTGGGCAACACTGTTGGAGTAACCGGGCATGGAGACACCAAAGACGCAATCCCTCCAGATTTCTTCGCACGGATTAGAAACGAAGTGGTGTTCCTCGGCGCGTAAGGAGCAAACCGGTTGTAAAATTTCTTCTTCGGGTAGTACTTTCTAGCCTGCTGACGATTCTGAGACTGCAAATCACGGAGAGAAGGAGGATTATACCCTCCCATGGCAGCACCACTTCCAGAAGCAGTACTGGGCATCGAAGTTTGGACCTTCCTAGGACCCTGACGCTTGTCGTTCACGTTTTTCCCCTTCCAGTTGCTTCTACCGGCCATGGAAGCTCCGAAACCCGGATTCATTGGACCGTGAAATTTGTTCGGGTCCATGGGAGGTAGCTGCTGACCCTGCTGCGGCCATGGCAGGTACCCTCGGTTCAACATTGGAACCTGACCCATCATCTGGGTGTGACCTAGCAACTGAGGAGGTGGTCCGCCCAGTAGCTGCGGCTGACTCGCCATTGCATGAGGAGGTTGTCCATGATGCATCACCACCGGAGGTGGATTCATATTTTGCGACGGATCCTGCATCCTTAGCTACTCAATCGATTCCACTCACAGACTCCAACTCCAAACAAACCCTAGCTTCTATAATCGATTCCACCGCACGTAACAGTTAACTATCTATCCCAAAAACTACCCAAAACAGACAAAGAAAAACCCTAGAAATCTCCATCTCCGTTAATGTCTCGATCTACGACTCCTCAAGTACAGATGTTCAACAAAGTAATCCCTAGATGACCAATTAGGGTTTTCACCAAACCCTAGGACAATCAAAATTCAGATATCCCTTAACAAGAACCACTGAATTGAACCGCACCAAAACAAAATGAGATCAAGATTATCAATCGAAAAGCGAAACTGATTTGATTTGTTAGTTCGTGAACAATCGTTTCGCCACAGATCAGATGGAAATGAAGGAATCTTGATTTTATGGATGGTTGGTGAGGAAATGGAAGAAAGTAAGAGCCGTTTGATACAATCGCCCAGGAGCTTTAAAAGACGATGATGTTGATGAGATAGAGATAGAGAGAGAGAAATGGACGGCCACGATTTTCTTACTTTCTGGCGGCTGTGATCTTCTGAAACTGTCTTCTTGGACACGCACGGACAGCGCACGCCATAATTAAAGAGTGATGACTCATAATGTCATCTAACACGATGAACTAATTTTGCACGAAATTAACACACGATGTAGAAATGTGTGTGTTCATGCTAAAAATGTGTTATTTTGAAGTTACGCAACTGTAAGAAAACGGTTTAAATTTGGTTTTTCTTTCCTTCTGAAAAATGACTCTTTTCAAAATTAAATTAATTCCGCTAAATCTCACTTTGTATTAATGTATATAGATTAGATTATGTTTCTTCTGTTAAATTATATGAACCACAAAGCTACTTGGTAGATTAACTCTTAAAGTACTAAATAACTGCAAATGAACATTTGGACCGTGGTGACTCAATAAGAATAGGTTTCGGCCAAACCCAAATGAACCTAAATTGAGATCGAAAGATTAAATCATGCACATGTTTAAAATATACTAATTAGTTTTTCTTTCTCCTTCCTTAAATCACGATCTCCACCTTAATGAAATCAAATACTAACGACCATAATAATAATTTGGGAAAACAATATAAATGGTCCTCGAACTTTACTCATTTTTCTATTTCTGTCCTTGAACTTTATTTTTTTCTATTAATGTACTTGAACTCGTCAAATCCATTCTGTTATAGTCCCGTCGTTAAATTTTACTGTTAATTGTGGGTGATTAGACGCTGATTAAGCAAAAAATATTGATGTGGACAAGCTAACATGACATATTTAGGTTCACATCATATTTTTTAATATATATCAATAACTAAAAAATAAATAAATGAATAAATAAAGAAAAAAATAAAAGAAAATTTAAAAAAACATGAAAATCAAAGGCACTAAACATGATGTGGCCAAAACTATGACACACCAACTTGTCCATATCAATATTTTTTGCTTAATCAACATCTAATCACCCACAATTAACAGTAAAATTTTAACACGGGACTAAAAGAGAATGAATTTGACGAGTTCAAGTACATCAATAGAAAAAAATAAAGTTCAAGGACAGAAATAGAAAAATGAGTAAAGTTCGAGGATCATTTATGTTGTTTTCCCTAATAATTTTTTAAGAATCTATAAATTGTTTGAAATTTCACTAATGTTGAAATTTGGTGTACACATTAAACTTGAGTGTTTCAAGTTTTATTTTTATTGAAATTTAGTGTCGCTGTGTGATTACTCAACCCCAACGAAACTAATTTTCAAATTCAACCTCTCATGCACCATTTCTTCTCGTCGTCCACGCAAGTAAATCTCACTCCATTGTCGCTGGAAGTTGCTGCACATCTGTTGGAAACACTTTTTTTAGGTGTTATGTTCAAGTTTTGGGCAAAATTTGGTTACTCTGTGAGAATGGATTATAAGTAGGTCAATGAAAATGATTGAAGAGAGAGAAATATACATATGGAGACACCAAATTTCAACAAAAATGAAACATAAGACTGTCTATTTTAACATTTCAAACTTCAGACACCAAATTTCATTGGTAAGCTTCAGACAGTTTATACTTAAACCCTAAGAAAAATGGCAAATATGGTGGTATACAAACTCTTTCATAGATGGAAAAAGAATCAACTTATAGCAAATATAAATTATATATACAACCAGAACTCAAGAGTACAACAAGATGAGACCCCCACCAACAAACTCAAGAGGAACAAGACAGCATGCAAACTCCGGGGCGGTACGCCCACGCAGGTGGTAGCCGAGCGTACTTTTGCATCTCCGGTTGTTCATCGTATGGTCTTGACATTAGCTTCAGAACGTTCCGGACCTCACTGTAATCACCTTGTTCCGCTGCATCGATTGCGCTCTGGCATATGTAGTTCCTCAGCACGTACTTCGGGTTCACTGAGTTCATCGATGCTTTTCTTTCGTCGTCTGAGACTCCACTGCTAGCAATCTGGAAATAGAAGGCGAAAAATGATAGATTTTATGCGAATGATGGATCCATATGGTCTCAAATCGACCGAGTTCATTTCATGGTTTTATCTGGGAATGATCAATGTATGATGATATTCTAATCCTATAATCATGCTCAGATCAATCATGACTATAAAATGAACTTGGTCGATTTGAATCAAAACAGATGGGATATGAAACCCTAGCATAACAGATTGGCAACTCAATTAATAGACATGGAAACAGACAAATGTTGATAAATAAGGGAAAAAAAACATATTTGGTTACTCATTTGGTGTCTCGGATTAAATTGTTACTTTCGACTGTCCCAGATTTCAACTTTCAACTTTGTTGCTATTTGGTGTCTCCGTCAAATACTGCGGTTAAATTTAACATAAACTGGTCATGTGCTGATCACATGACCGAATAAATTTGAAAATTCCTAAATTACCCCAAAAAAGCTGGAATCCCCGGAAAATCGGGTCAACCGATTCGGTGGGTGGCCGGAATCGGACGATTGCCCTTGAAAGAAAAAAGTATAAGGGGCAAAATTGTTTTTTCATCTCAATCTATCAAAGTTAACCCACAATTGGATATTGTGGACGGAAAACCAAAACGCAACAAAATTGAAACCTGGGACACTAAATATTAACAATTTAATCATAATACACCAAACTGACACATGGGGTAAACCTACACTAAATAGGTTCTTTTCCCTTTCTTCAATGGCAAAAAGGGAAGTTCTATTCTAAGCACATTTAATGTATTGGCACCAAAAAGGTCTTTTCTTTTTCGACATTATGTATATAGTAGGGAACTTCTGATCTCGTAGCGGTGTGAACATTGAGAAATGGGTTAGTTAAAAGAGCTGCTAAAGAAAGTGGTGTCAAGAGTACCTCTTGTATATAGTTTTTAACCCAGCTAATCCATGCTTCCTTTCTCTCCTTCCCAATGTCCAATAAAACAGCCTTCAATGGAATCAATATCTCATCATCTGGGACGCTAAGGTCGGCTTTCAGATTTGCTAATGCTCGGAAGAAATTTGTGTAGTCCACTTTATCAACTGCCATATTATTGAGAAGTTTGCCAATCAACTGTTTATTGTATTTTGGAAGGCCCACTTTTTTGGTCATTATGGATTGATACTCGTCCATGAATTTGATTCCGTATCTGTGATACAACACAAAGGTTAGCATCAATGGTAAGCATTTGAGTGCTTTTAACATTGAAGATCTAAAAGTGGATTACCGTTCCATAGCATAATTCATCTCCTTCTCATTTAGCAGCTCAGCAGTTGAAAGAGTTGTAGCAAATTGTGCGATATTCCACAAACCAACATCGGGTTGGTTAGCGAAGCAGTATCTCCTTCCAGGAAGATCAGTTGTATTAGGTGTGTAACTTGGATCGAAAGCATCCAGAAACCCAAAGGGCCCGTAGTCAATGGTGAGACCCAAAATGCTCATGTTATCTGTGTTCATCACACCATGAGTAAATCCAACACCTTGCCATCTTGCAATCGTGGTTGCAGTACGCTCAGCGATCTCTACTGCCCAAGCTGATAATGTTCAAATGAAATAATAAATCACTTGAAGAAATTCAAGGCAGTTAAGAGCAAAATTTTGCTGATATGACTCATAACGTACAAGTCAAACAGATATTTTAGATAAGAATCGTCTTCATTTAAGCATAGAAACTCCCTTAAAGCTATATGCATTCTAACTCATGACTTACTGGATCACCCACCCTTAAAGTAAACAGGATGAAGTTTGTGAGCTATTCCAGTTAGAAATACAGATAAGCCATAGAATTCACAAGCATACAAATGTAGATGAAACTGGACAGTGATCATCCTGAAGCTGAAGAAATAATATCCGACACAGAATATCAACTAACAAGGAGACTGACTTACCTGCATACTTATTAGATGTAAGATCCACCACATCTTGCTCGTCATTTCCAGTGCTGAAGGACAGGCCCTCACTTCTATCCATGTTTTCTATATGTGGGAAATGATGCCTAATGGCATAGTCGGCCAAAGCTTGCACAATTCTGTGGTCCTCTTTCCCTCGTGAAGCATGTAACTGATAAGAACCAAAACGTAAGAACGACGGAGCAACTCGACAGACGATCGCACCAGGTTCATCCTTCGGGTTGCCACTGCAAAATGAGCAAAAAAAGAAGTTAAAATTCAAACTTACTATTCCTACCAAAATGCTTTGAATGCTTTATTTACTTCAATAGCAACAAACATTGTATAAGCAGCTATACATTTGATAGAGTAAATTAGTGTACACTGAAGCTGAACGTACTCGTAGAACATATCTCGAGTCACAAATTTCCCAGTTGTCACCAGAGAAAGAGCACGTGTAGTTGGTATGCCTAAGCTGTGCATAGCTTCGCTGCATAGGAATTCTCTGATGCTACTACGCAGAACAGCTAGTCCATCAGCAAACCGACTGTAGGGGGTCTTCCCAGCACCTTTAAGTTGCAACTCCCACCTCTCCGACTTAGAATTGATAACCTCTCCTAGAGTAATAGCCCTACCATCACCTAACTGACCAGCCCACATGCCAAATTGATGTCCTCCGTAGCATTGAGCATACGACAACCTGATGCATGACATGATAAGCATCGAAAAGCGGAAAATTTCAAGGATGTTCTTTTCTCATTGATAGTTGAATCATACATACCCTCCTACTAAAGGGGTTGCCCCTGATAACAGATGTGGAAAATCTGACCGCTCAAATCTGTGCTCCAAAGGAATAGTCCCAAAAAAACAACAAACAGTACAATGGTCAGCACATGAAAAAAGGAGCAATTGGGTGCAAAATATGAATAATATGACTAAAAGCAAATATTGACTAACAAAGTGGTAATAGATATAAACTCACTCCTGTGGATCTATTTCCAGTATCTCAGCAACTGATTCTGACCAAGCAACAAGTTGAGGATCATCTACCTCAACTGAAGGGGAAACTCTTGAGTAGCAAGCATGAAATACCTGCATTTCAACAAGTAAATGATAGCCATCAACAAGGCTTTCTCTATTTCATAAGATGCAGTTAACTTCATTAGACAAAGTCATGTAGCTGTAACTTGACATAGAGCTTACTTTTTGCTTCTAATCTAGCTAATGATGTCACTATTGTACAAAGCTAGTTGAGCTTCAGTTTTTAGGTCAATTCTTTAAAAGAAAAAGGCCTGGTTATTATAACCGACTACTCTAGTACCACTCATATATATCTCCATTCAATCTCCATCAATCAATTAAACCTTTTATCCAGACGAAGATTCGGATTGATAAAACCATACAGCAGGGGAAAATCAATCAAACCTGTCGCTGAAGATGATCGGTTCTAGTGTCACCGGGCAACTCCCTGACGAACGAGTTGTCCCAATTCAGATCTTCGAGCTTCAACCTCCTGGGACCGCTACTATCAGAACCTCCACCTCCATCACCGTCTAAGCTCTGATTCTTCAAATCGGAAGTGATGGATTCGACCAACGACGGAGAAGCTGCTGCGGCGTCGGGTTGCGGAGAGTCCATAGAAACGCCGGAACCGACGGTAGAGTAGCGCGCAACGCGGCGGAGAGATGGAGTTAGCGGAGGTGAGGGGTGGCTGCTGCGGTGGTGGAGAGAAGAGAAGATAGGGCGGAGAGGGGAGGAGGAGAGTGAGAACGGTGACCTGAGAGAGAGATGAGAAATCATTTCTTTCTATTTGTTTGACTGGAAAATAATATGACGATTTTAGTACGACATTTCTAACCGACACAACTAACCAATTAAGAAGATTGCGGGGCTCGGTCGGACCAGAGTTCGGTGAGTTTTTACGGCTCGGGTCGGTGCCATTTTGATGTTATTACGCTGATAGTTACCGTTTCCGACCGAATTGGTTGGATTTGTGTAACTTTTGAACTACGAAAGTTAAAATTATATGTTGATATTGGTCTCTCTTCAGCTGTTAGTGTTAAAATCAGTATTTTTAGTAGCAATATGATATTTTTTTTAACATGTAATTGTATTGTTGCTATTGACGTCTTTTGGCTAGATTATTATCATTTTGGATATATATATATATACATATTAATTGTATGTATTAATTAATATAATGTATAATTTTGATGACAAATGACTATGGTGATTGAAGAATATCAACATTTTTTTAATGATTAAATGTGTGAAAAACTTTGTCTCGTATTAAGATACAAAATTTTATCATGTTATTATAAATAGTTAAACGATATTTTATAAATTATTGTGACCCGAATTGATATAGATTTAGTTCGTTTGTAAATGATATCTCAAAAGATCATCATAGGACCCTACTTACACAAAAACCTAAATCTGCTGCTCACTAAGAATAAATGTTAGTTAGGTAGTTCGAATAAATCGTTTGGAGTGATTTCCAGCACAACGAAGCGGGGTTTACTGGCACAAATGTGACCAGCTTCTCAAGTGATGGTCCTGACTAGGTGAAGGGAAGAGAGCGTGCATGGAAGCTCGAATTCGACAGTCAGTTTCGTCAGGATTAACTTCTCTAAAGTAACACCGAGATACCAAATTTCAACAAATTAAAATTGAGACTGTCCATATTAACATTTTAATCACGAGACACAATATTTCAACATGAATGAAACCTACACTGTTTTTAGGTTGTTAACCCAAATTTTTAAATAGTCGTTTATGGCAAAAGTTGACAATGTTATCTTTTTTAAGTGAATAACAATTATTGTAAAATGACGTAGTACTTCAACACTTCGTTTATTAATTAAATCTTTCGAATTCGAATCTTAGAAATAAAAAATATTTATAGTAATTGTATAAATTACAGACTGATCACCGTATAAGTATAAATTATTTTAGGTGTGGAATGAAAGAAACACATCGAATATAAATCAGAGTTTTAGGACCAAATAAAAGCGTGGCTTAAGTTTGAGGACCAATTAATGATTTAACCCCTTTTGCGCCGACAACCGAGTTCGACTGACACTCTACAGTACGCCGCCGGCGCGGAGCTCAAACCCAACCATTAACTGCAAAAATTAGGGCGCCATAATACAGATTTCAAGTCCGTCTTGCATCTCCTTGTCTGATCTGAACCCATGATGATACTTGTTCTTCTCCTTCTCTGCAACAATTCTGTCCCGAATCTACTCTACTGCTTCTGTATCAACTCTAAGCCCGTAAAAATTCTTCCTTGAACGAATTATCTTCTCCAGAAGTTCGCGGACACGGTGCGCTAAGGTACATACCTGCAATTGGCTTCTGCTGCTGAGACCTCAAGATCACTTCTGCCGAGCTAGGGCAAGATTTCTTGGGCAGTAATTATCAGTTTGAAGAAACATCAATGGAGTTTAACGGAATGTCAGACAGCAGCGGTGAGTTCTTCAAAGCTTAATTATCTGATCTGTTTTTTGTCAAGGGCCAGTGCGGAATTAGTCGGGATTGCTTTATTTATATGATCTTTGTGATTCAAAGTAGTGAAAGTTTGTAGAATTGGTTCGATTATTGGTTTGGAATTAATCGAGATTGTGGTAAGTTCGATTGTTGAGCGTTCCAGTGAAATAACCCCCTAAAAAGGTGAACTTTTGTAGTATTGGTTCAATGGAAAGCGTTTGAGCCAATTGGTTACGTGCTAAATAGGGAAAAAGGTATCACTTTCCGAAGTTTGTGGTATTGATGACTTATGCAGCAGGCAAGTTGAGTTAGATGTGGTCAGGATGAATTAACTTGAGAGGGATAATGAACCTTTTAATGATCAATCGTCTGTAGTTTCATTCCGTGATGATCAAAATTCCTGCTTTACCGATACTGCTGGAAGAACTTAAAGCACATTCAATTGAGCTGAAATAATGGAGTTTAAAGTTAGCTGTATGAGTGCTTGAGTTGAATGTACCGTTTATAGTTGTATCGTAGAATTCATTAGTTTCTCTTATAATTTATAAAATCATTTGAACACAATTTGGAAGAAAATGCCTTTTTTCCATTATTGCAGGAACGGACGATGATCTCCCTCCTATCCATCGAAATAGATATCAAAGAGATCCCAGATCTGCTGGTAACATGCGTGCAGCAACTGTACGTCCTCCGCCTGTACCTGCTATGCACGGAGACATGGAATCCCAGATCCACACAATTGAGCAAGAAGCATATTGTGCAATTATTCGGGCATTCAGAGCCCAATCCGATGCCATTTCTTGGGTACTAAATAATAATCTTATATTTTTATTGTTTTCTTTTTACTGCCTTAATTTTGAGTTTAGTAGGCTTAATGTATATGTATTTTCTTCATTTAGGAAAAAGAAAGTTTAATTACTGAGCTCCGGAAAGAGCTGAGAGTATCCGATGAGGAAAACAGGGAACTTCTTGCTAGAGTTAATTCTGATGAGACCATCCGAAGGATAAGGTCTGCTCTCATGATACAACCAAACCGCAACAGATATTTCTTGAGAAGATACATATTTCTTAATTATATTGTTATAAATTTAAGCCGTATTTATCGTTCATCAGGGAGTGGAGGAAGTCCAATGGGATTCAACCAAATTTTCTTAGTTCATCTCAGCCTCCTCATCACGATCTCATCCCGAGTCCCACTGTTTCAGCATCTCACAAGAAACGGAAGACATCTCAAACTGCAGCTCCTTTGCCTATGGTTGCTCCACCTCATCCAGCTATCCAACCTTCTAGAGGATCAATATTACGACCGCCTCCCCCTGCTGCTAGAATTAAGAAGCCCAAATCAGTAAGTAAAAACTTATCTGGTTGCTGCAAAAAGTCCTTTCTTCCTTCTTCAAAAGGTTTTGTTTTGGGAAAAGAACCTATTTACTGTCCCAATTTTGACCCATCTGTCAGAAGTTAATGGAAATAAAACAAAACCTAACGGAAGTTAATGTTTTTCGTTGCTTTACTTTTTGTGAACTAACTAATTTCTACTGGACTTAAATGAAGTCCATGCAGCACCCTTCTGCAGGTCCTACCGGAAGGCCCCAAGGTGGAAACAGGGGCCCCGAGTCGACAAGTTACGACCCCCTTATAGGAAAGAAAGTATGGACTAGGTGGCCTGATGACAATAGTTTTTATGAGGCAGTTATAACTGATTATAATCCAGCCGAGGTAAAATCACTTATATACGCAGTGGTTCATATTGGTAGTATTACGTTGAGCTGACTTTCCCTTCCTGCATGATAGGGTCGCCATGCACTAGTTTATGATATTAACACGGTAGATGAAACCTGGGAATGGGTCAATCTCAAAGAGGTAATTTTTTTTCATAATGGCTGATTCAGTATAATGCTGCTAATTTATTCATATTCGTGGGTTTTTTTTTGTTTGTTTTTTAAAAAAACCTATGCTTATCCAATTATAGATATCACCGAATGATATCCGATGGGAAGGTGAAGATCCCGGAGCTTCTCGGAAAGGAATTGGTCGTGGAATCAACAAGAAACCCATCGCACTTAGCGGTAGTGCTACAGCAGCCATTGGACGAGGAAGAGGGGCCATGAAAGGTGGGGTTAAAAAAGATGGCCCTTTATCCCAAAACGGAATTGGAAGGAAAAAAAGAGGAGATATACGAATACTTCACACAGAAACTCTTATAAAGGAGGTAAAGAACCACAAGTTGAATGGTAAAATTACATTTTTTTCTAGGGTTAATAACTAATAAACTGTCTGAGGTTTGGTCCGTCGTTGAAATCTGGTGGCCGGCCGGAGTTGGGTGGTGGTTGTGTTAATTTGACTCTAGGGTTAATTTCATCACTTCATATTTGGTAGAAGGGCAATTTCGACTTTTCACAACATTATGTCAAAAATAACAGCAATTTTGGACGGAAAACCAAATTTCAATAAAGTCAAAACATCAGACCGTCAATTTCAACACTTTAAAGTTCAAACACCAGATTTCAACTTGGGCCAAACCTTAGACAATTTATTAGTTATTAACTTTTTTTTCTAAGGGGAAAACAGCTCTTCATGCATCTAATGGTTGAACAGGTTGAAAAAGTTATAGGATCCAATCAACCAAACGCTGCAGAAATTGAAAAGGCTAAGAATGTTCTGAAGGTAAGAGAGTCTGGTCAATTCACGGCGGGATTTGAACGGACCATAGAAAGTCCCAACCCTTGGTTCTGTTTATATTGCAGGAGCATGAGCAAGCTTTGCTGGATGCTATTGCAAGGCTTGAAGATGCATCTGATGGTGAAAGTGGTAATAACTAATTACTTTTTTCACCATCGTATATAGCATTAGAGAAATAGAGAAAGGAGCCAGACTGCTGCTGTAACTTGGTGTTGTTGTTTTCTGGAGATGGCTAGTTTATCTTGACCCCTTGTATATATTTGTGCCAATGTAAATATCTTTATTACAACAAATGTTCAATAAATAAAGTTAGTTTTTGGAGTTAAATCTCCTCTTTCAGTTTCTAGGTTTTGATCTATTTGGGTCTTTTGCCAAAATGTTACTCTTAGTTTACACTGATGATGTATACCGTGTTATGTTCGGTCATGTATATGGATTATGCAGCCCTGCTATAACCAAAACCCGAGTTGATAGTGTCACGTCGAAATTTTGTTCTGCTTCTATTTTGTTTATGCCAAATGTTATTTGCTCTCCTTGAGACACCCATTTGCTGATTATTTCGCTTTTTCGCTTATTTGACTAGCCATAATGTTAAATCTATTGTTTGTCTTATGAAACAGATGGTTGAGAACACGGCCATTAAACCGTGATCCCCAGTCGAAGGTGGTAGGCTCTTAATGTGGATATGAGGGTTATCTGTTGCACCACACCTGCACCAGATGGCAAATGGCATGCATATCTGGGATTTTTGGAAGCATAGATAGATAGGTAGGTATGATATATATAGTAGCTATATGGATGTGGTCCCCTTCATTTTATCATAATATAGATAGATAGATATTGAATGGCCAACCACATGTTTGGTTGTTTATTAGCTGTGGTGATGTTGCTGGTATAGAGATAAGGGTGACCTTTGTTCTGTATGTGAATTTATTTTCAACCTTGTAAAAATGTCATTACAGTTTACATAGTAATATTCAGCTGTCTCTTTCTCTCTCTATCTCTCTTGTATGCATCTTTCTGGGTTTAATCTTGAAGTTGAACTGAATCTGCCATTGGAGCATCATAGGAAGCTGCTTTGACTTTCAAATCTGCACCATTAACAGATGAATATAATCAAATGCAGCAGAATCTGTAGTCAATGGAGTTGATTTACAATCAATTACTAACAGCAGACTTGTTTAGTGTGTTGGTGTTCATCACCTTTGAGATCTAATGATGCAAATTCTATTCCTTAGTCCATGTTTCTGATCTTGATACATGAATCCTAAAAAAGAATGCACTATGAATATGGATTTCCCTCAGATCAAATACCATCAAGAAATCATTCCAATCAGCAACAGGAAAAACAATAAATCCAAGAACAAGATCCAACTGTTTATCATGGCATGTAGATAGATTACCAAAAAAAAATGCAGAATTCATAAAGTTTTTTTTTTTTTAATTGGGCTGCAATCAGAAATCAAAAGTCAAGCTAGAAGCATCTTCTAAACCATTTGAAGTTGTTGCAGAAACAAAAAGAACATGAAAAAACATCACAAAGACAGTTCTCTGTTTTTGTCGGTTGTTCTTCAGCAGTATGCATATAACAAAGTTATCACTTTTACTAAAATCACAATCTTCCCCAGAAAATCCAACAAAATTAGTGTTGATTGATTGACAATTCAATACAATAAAAGAATTCTGAGTGGCTGCAGAATAACCAATTCGAATCTGCAGAATTACAATCCAAAAAATCTGAAATATCATAAGCCAGCTGAGGAAAAGATTAAAGATTTGTCACATACCCGCCAATTTACAGATTCAACAATAAATTTCATCTTCATCGTTTCTTGATTCGTAACCCAAATCGATATTCCATCTATCTCCGTAGATGGAATATCGATTTGGGTGTACTCCCGCCGCCGACACAAACTACTACGTCCTCGTCTTCGTCAGCCAACACCCAGAACATTTTGTTGCTCAAGAATAGATGATAGCGGATACTATCCGGCGTATAGATTCAATTCAGTGGTGGTTTTTTTGTAGTTCATTGTATGTGGACAGCATCTGAAAAACAGTAGCTAGTGATTGGTAATGGCCAGTTTTCTTATGATGATATATATTGAAATAATAATAATACAAAAAAAAAAAAATGAAGGAAATCATTGTGGGTGCATTTTAATTGTTATATATTGTCATGCAAGTCAAATGTTGTATATTTTGTTGCATATTTCTTTTAAAAACTCAAGAAATAATATGTTTATTAGCTTTCACCTGTATTCTCTGAATGGATCGCAAAGTAGTTATCCCGATTAATGAGACAACTTTGATAGTAAGATAAGATTAGCGGAGTAAAGGGATCTGCTAGAGAGACATTATCGAATACCATGCAGGGAAACTTGCACGTGTGGTTCTGGCCGGGCTTTCCTATGACATCTAATAACATTGGCTCTGCTCGCCGCTAGCACACATTTCCTAACTATTGCCCATTTATTCTGGAATAATCTTTTTAGGAGGGACAAATTTACATATTTCTGCCAAATTCTTCTATTATTAAGTACGGCTGGTACCATCAATAATTGGTAAATGTGTTTTTTTTTTCACCAATCTTTCGAATGCATATCATATGCATCACTCTTCCAAAGAAGATTGTGTTTTATTATTGTAATACTGACACGTATTTTTATATTTAATATTTTTCTTTTAGGGTTCACTAGTTTCAATATATTTAAAAAAAAATCTACAAAATTAATTATACTAAATACACATGTCAAGATCATAACGGTGAGGTACGATCTGAAATATGAAGAGTGAGACAAAGAATTTGGATTCCAATATATTCCACCAAAGTATTATTATATATGTAACTTTATAAATTTTAAGATTTATTATACAGTTAAGTTAAGTGAGATAATAATTTTGTTTCGTTTAATTTACTTTTTAACTAAATTTAGTAAAAGAATTAACCAAACAATATGATGTAGCGATTTAGCGTTTTATCCCTTAACTAGCAGTCATGAATTCAATCTACGCTAGTAGCCATGAGAATGAAAAATATTCATGGTTCAACATTTTACCCCTTAAGGACTGACCCAATGTAAGTGTGGATTAATCTAGGTGTGGAGTAAGCATCCTACAAATGCTGCCCTCCTGACGGGGCCACTCCTAAAACCACCCCGTAGGAAAAAAAAAATAGTAAAAGAATAGCATAGTTGAAATCAGAAATTAGGTGGCATAATGATTTTAATTTTGATTAGAGTTATATTGTAATTAGAAACATATTTTACTATTTGTTACTTTATGAACTTTAGTAAATATTCATTAATGTAAATTTGTAAATATTTTTTTTTTCGGCCCGTCCACTAGAAAGTGGGCTTTAACAAAAAAAGATACATGGGCCGGGTCAACTAACCCATATTTCGTTGGATCTAGGAGCATGATTTGATATTTCATTTCCCGCCAAAAGAGGCCCTCCAATTTTTTAGTGTTTCAAAATTTCCCCAAAATTCAAATTCATTCTTATAAGTAACTGCTCACAAATTTTTCAACTTCCATCTACGACTCTACCGCTTCTCTTTCTGCTAAACCCTAAATCCTACAATCTCCGCCCTTTCACTCCCATTTGGAAGGTTCCGGCGATGAAAAGACCAGTGAAAAGAGAGCCTTCTTCCGGCGTTACTGGCGGTAATCGTAAGCGGACAAAGGAATCTGGCTCCGCCGACGTTGAGCAGCAGCAGCAGTTCAGGGCGGCGAAGCGGGAGCGAGTGAGTCGCAATCGAGTTGAGGAAGAGCCGCGCGAGTGCCCTGAGGCGAGTCAGCAGGCCGATTCTGAACGCAGGGTCCTCCGCTCTCACTACCTTGCTGTGAAGAGCTTTCTTAAGGGTCAGTTTTCGTCATCTTCGTAGCTGATTTCGTTTCTAATTATCCTACTGTTGCAATTTTTTGATAAAGAAATGTCTTAGAAGATTTCAGGGAGAGTCAGAGCTCTAACGTGTAGCAACACTTTTTCATTTTTTGCGGAATTTGATCCTTATTGCTCTTGCAGATGAAAGGGATGATTTGCTGAGGCCCGATTCGGATAAGTTCAGCTCCATTCTTGAAAAAGTGGAAACCTTGCATCAACAAGGTAATTTTCGTTAAATTTAGCTCTTCGTTTTGGAGTATCAGTATTTTTAAGTAGCAATCAAATTCGTGAAGTTTAACAAAAGAAATAGATTTTTCATATGCATGCAAGTTGATTTATACTGCATATGTTTCAATAAGAGAAATTCATGTTCAATTTTCCTTGGAAAAGTAGGATTCAGTATTCTTTCTGTTTTCTGTATTTACAGTTAAAAGGCCAAGAGAGCAAGTTGCTGATGCTGAGGCATTATTGGGTATTGCTAGTACATTGGTCACCTCGGTAAAATCTCAGTCCAGTGAGGGGATAACACCAACAGACTTCCTCTCTGGTTTACTGGAGGAATTCAGTGAGACTAGCCTTGAGAACGAACAAGTCTCAGTTCGCTGGAAAGACCTTGGTCTTGCTCTATCATCTACTTTCAGGACATTTTATGGTTGCTGTACCATGTGAGTATCCAAACTTCACATTTTTAGAGAGCCGGTTTAAATTTTGGCACTTAACACTCTTTTATCTATCAGTCTTTCTTTGTTGAATCTTGTTGAATTGTGCAGGCTTGGACCTATGGATACTGAGATGAAGCAACGCAAGGTCCCTGTCCGTCGGGCTCGCACAGCTAAGGAACTGAGTGTTCGTCCTGAGGAGGTAAATTTTTACTTCCTGATTGATATTGATTGTGCAGTGTAAGTTGACCAAGTCTGAGTAGCCTGTCACTAGCTACATTGGTTATTAAGTACTTCCTGTCTATGATCTAAATGCGTGTGTAATCATCTTAAACTGATTCTGAACATTGTTAAAACTGTTTATAGTACAAGATAACGACTTGGGTTTTGGATTGAATAGCTAGCTGCATGTGTTTTCTGTGCTCATACATTGTTAATGTTGTATTTTTTTTGCTGAGCAAATCAATCCCACTGTTACTGCTGGCTGATTGAATTGAATGCCTTTGTATAAGTTCTGTTTTGACTGCAAGTTGGAAGCAGAGCTAATGTAGTTTAATGTTTCTTTTTTTCTGAAACAGCTTGACGATCCTGGGGTACAAGAGAAAAAAGACACTGACAGAAACATGGCAGTCATGTTTAATATCTTGAGGAGTAAGAGGAGTGTCAGACTAGAACACTTGATCCTAAACAGAACATCCTTTGCTCAAACAGTTGAGAATCTATTTGCTCTGTCATTCCTCGTAAAAGATGGTCGAGCCGAGATATCTATTGACAAAAATGGCACCCATCTTGTTTGTAAGTATCCATTTTTGCAGCATTCAACTCATTTTTGCCTTTTCTCTCCTTGAACTAAAAATCCTGTCTTTTCATTCAGCACCAAAGAATGCTCCCACTGCTGGCACTGTCGGATATACCCATTTCGTCTTCCGGTTCGACTTCAAGGATTGGAAGGTACCACGAAATTCCATTCCTAAATTGTGACCACTGCTGGTAAAAGTACTCTGAACCTATAAACTGTCTAAATTCCTCATGTGAGATTTTAGTGTCTGAAATTTAAAATGTTATGAAACGTCTGAAGTTGCACTTTTGTTGAAATTTGGTTTTCAATCCAATTGCTGTTAAAATTGAAGAATGATGTGAAATGTCAAAATTACCTCTTATACTAATATGTTTACTCCAACTAGCCACCACCCTACTCCAGCCGTCCGCCACCCAATTTCAGTCGACCACCACCCAACTAATAAATATGACTAACTTATGTTAATTTTAACTACAAATTTAGATGAGACTTCAAATTTTAAAAAGATTGAAACTTCAATTTTACGTTGGTCAAACTTCTGACAGTTTATATGTTCTTAATCTTTATATTTTTGAAACTAGTTTGTGATTCTTGAACTGATTTTGCAGACTATGGTTGGTGTTGTACCATGCGGGGAGGAATTGATGCCGCATCGAGGACCTTGTACGAACTCGACAAATACTGCAGATGTTGGAGGAAGTGATTATCGAGCAGGGATACCCACAACGCCGATTAGGAAGCTGAGCAGAAACCGGGGCCTCGTGATACAAGAGGAATACGTGGTTGAGGATTCGCCTGAAATGAAAGACAATGGATCCAGAAGGGTGGGAGCTATTCGGAAATGCAAACGGAAGCTTCAGTAGAAGAGGGGAAAGGATTGTCAGTTAGGCGCATGAGTTGTGTTTATTAGGGTTGTTTTGGCGCCTCTTTTGTGTATAATGTTGTTGGGATGGGATAGATGGTAATACTAAGCTAAGCTATGAGCCATGACTATTGGTACTGTATAATGTCTTGGAGCATAGGTGATTTCTGACATTTAGGCCAACAGCATTTTATTTTTTGTGTAATGGAGCAGGTTAAGAATCTATTAACAGTTCAAGATTTTCTCAGTGTTTGAAATTTGGTGTACGAAGTTTGACATGTTAAAATAGACAGTCTATTGTTGTATTTTTGTTGAAATTTTGTGTCTCTGCGTGTTTTTTCCACTCCCTTTAATTAGTTTTATCAACTCGCCCACTTATACTCCATTGCTCTATACTTTTCACAAAATCACCAAACATTCTTCAAAACTTAACATCTAAAAGAAAAATGTTTCCAGCAGAGTGGTGTAGAACAATTTCCAACAACACTAGAAGCGGAATTTATTTGTGCGGATATGATCAGCTTCTTAGGTGAAGCTATGACGAGAAGAGATCGAGCATTGGAGCTCAAATTTGACATAAAGTTTCGTCGATATTGAATTCTCTAAAGTAATCACACCGGACACCAAACCTAAGACTCATTTTAATATTTCAAACTTTAGACACTAAATTTCAACATTTTGCAAACCTTGGATCGATTCTTAACCCTAAATCCTAATGGAGCTGTTATAATGCTGGCGATTGGCACAATAAATTGCACACGAACACAATCAAAAAAGTTCAGTTAGCAATTCATCCAACTGTCCTGTGATTTGAACTCAACATGTAATTTACTACTACTAAGCTCAAATATCCATCAATCCACCTCCATTGAATTGACAAACAAGTTTAAGAAACAAAACCCTAAGTTAAACCAAATTACAACAATCATTCAATAGCACAACACCTAAACAAGTCGATAACTTCAACCCGACTAAGACAGCAAGGCAACAACACTATGAGTCCACCCTAACACGAAAATGGCAGCAAAGAACATCAAAGAAGATAACTTTACACACCGGATGTGTTCAGTTCGTGAGCTCCATGAGCAAAGTGGCATCGATCACCAAAAGTGCACTTACCTTTCGTAAAGTTATCGCACAGCTTCGTCTTGAAATTACTTCCTGGGTTATGTTTACCCTGCTGCCTCTTCCCTGCTTGCCCCCCATACGAAGAACTTGCATTTCCAATAAACTCCCGAACCATGGCACTGGCCTGCTGTATCTGCTCAAACGAGCCCTCTAACTCGATGTTCCTCAAATTGGGATCAGCATCATGGTCCCTTATCGAGAGTTTAACTCCGGTGAGTCTTGATACCTGCTTTGAATTCACACCATTTTTCCCGATGATGGCTCCAGCGAGCTTTGCATCAACACTGATCTTTGCGGTGGCAGAGACCCCAAAAGATGATGGTGGAGGACCTTGTGGGTGAAGATGATGAGGATGAGGATGCTCATAGCGGGGGCGAGGGTCTTCATACGAAGGAATGGATGGTTTTCCCAGCTCCCATTCACCGTGTGCAAAGTGGCATTTGTCGCCAAATTTGCAGCCTTCTGCTGAGTTAAATCTGTTGCATAGTCTATCTTTTATGGTTGGTGAGGAAGAATCTGCTGAGTAGTTGTTCCTTGGAGGGGGCAGATTTGGAAGTGGTGGGTTGCCCCCAAGATTCTGCATCTGAGACACGGCCTTGAAGCCCCCGGGCACATAATGCAGGAAGTGACAAGATTCGCCAAATGGACATCCCGAAGTACTGAGGAGAAAAAAACCAAATTGTATCAGAGATAAGATCCAGTAGGTAAGCAAGGACACAGCTAGTAATCAACACTAAAAAGTTGAATATTGGGCAAACATGCATTTGGGGATTCGCGATAAGCTACTCATTTCGGTAACTTAGAATAGAAGCACAATAAAAAATATCTGAGATTTTATCATGACAGGTTCTTGATGATAATAATTCTCGAGAATTCCATCAAGTAAAGGATTTCTTCAAAGATTTGCTTTGCTTTACTTAGCACCTGAAGAATATTTTATTAAATAACGTGAATTGCCGAAATGATGCTACCATTTTTTTTTTCCTGAAATGCTTCTAGAAGAAGAAAAAACACTATAAACCTAACCCCATCCATCACACATATTAATGCATGAACTCATGTAACTGATAAAATTTAATCCAATGGTTATACTAACAATAAAGCATTTAAGGGTGGTCGATGAGGAAACAAAGTATGGCAGAAAAAAATGGAAGACATGTGGATGCCTTCAACCTGAACATAGTTTGGGGCATATCAGTCCAAGGTATAAACTGTAGATTTTTCTATTAAAAAGCAAACACATTATAAAGCAAAGCAAACCTGAAAGTTTGGTGATACTTTTTCTTAACACAGCGGAATAAAGGGTGATACTAGTTATAGTTTATACGCAATGGCAACGTGCAGTGTAGAAAGCTTAAACAGGGCTAACTCTCTTATTGCTAAATAATGCACCATATAAGTTGAAACTTGAAATCTACAGTTCCAATAATACTTCATGGTGGAACATTTGCATGGTTATTACATGAGAAGTTTCTTACCCTCCTTTACCTTGTACAGCAACTGAATTTTAAGCAATGCATTAACTGTTCCTTCACCTTAAAATTTAACCTCATAGAGGTTTGGGATTCACCATCAGAATTTCTTTTTTCTAAATATGGAATAAAATTATGTGCAATTATTAAAGAAAGTTGCTTCAAATCTATGCTGAGGAAATTATCCTTGGCAAAAAAAAATAGCATCTGATCATCTGCTTCCCATTTACATTTCCCTGAGAGTGGTTTATCCAAATTCCGACAAATCCTTTCTGATCAATCATTTCTGTTTTAGAATCTTTCTTAACATTTGACCACAGAGCAACCTGTAGCACAACTTTAACTTCCAGTTCATTAGTTCATATAACTGATTTTAACTAAACCAAAACAAATTAAACTTCTCTCCAGATTAGTACATTAGCAATATAGTATAATTATATTTATACTGTTCGTTTTGGATAGGTTAAGATTTGAACCTGAAAAACTTTGTGCATGGCTTCGTTTTGCTTCCTAAACCAGATGAATCTGTTGCAGAACATTAATTAAGCTCTAGTTAAGAATTCGTTACTGTTTTCCAAAGTCTTCAAACTTCATGAATATGAAGTCAAACCAAAATTCCTTATCTCCATTACAAATGCCATGCTTAGTAACTTCATAACATCAAATCAATTCAAACTATTTGGACTTTCTAATGCCGAGTCGATATATCTCATTAGAAGAGACATCTAAAAGATACTAAGTTGCTAACACGTTTAAAACACGAAAGAAAAGGATAATTGCATGGAAAAGGACAAACTTCCTGACTATGACCAACACGGATTTGGCTAATTTCCCTAAACCTCTTTGAAAAGTAGAAAAACAAAATGCTAAGTTTTCCAATTTTTCTTAATTTTGCCTCATACATGCAAAACCATATATTGGAATTAAAAGGGCAGAGAGAAAACAACTCATTAAGACAACCAATAGCCACAAGGACTTTGTATGACATAATATAAAGAACAAAAGCTCCAGCCTAAATAATTTGCAGCAATAACTTACTTCACAAACGAAACTACAACTTTCTTCAGAAACGGAAGACAGTTGTTACATAAAGAGTGGAAATTTTACAGTATCAGCAAAAACATATATATAATTCAATGGATCATCAACTGGAAACTGCTGGCCTCTAAAACACCCATTTATCACCGTTTAATGTCATAATCACCAATTGTACTAATCTTAGTCCAGCAATCAAGGCAATCAGTCTTAGACCCCTAGAACCCATATGACAGTCAAAATCAATTCGGAAGGAACCAAATGTGTTGCCAGAAATTCAGCTATAGACAAACGGAACAAAATTGTTAATACTAACCTTGCTTGGACCTCTTGGTGCCGCCATTACCGTTCACGGTGGCTTCAGTTCTCCCCCTCTTGCGACCACCGAACTCCATTGCTCAGTTCCGTGCAGAAATACAAGATGCAAACTTCGAGATCGACTGCGGCAGAGGTAGAGCACGAAATCCAACTGGACAGATTTGATAAAAAAAATTGCGGGAGAATCAAGCGGTAGTGAAGGCGAACTCTATGAAGTGAAAGGGAAGGGATCTAGGGTTTCCAGCAGAATGGAACGAAGAGGAAAACGATGGATGATGTTTCGGGAAGGAAATAGAACCTTCTTTTTTTGGGTAAATAGAACCAAAAGTAATATTAAATGCAATTTTGGTCCTCAGAGGTATTATTGAATTATTATTTTTATATCAAATTGAATTTTTTACATAATGCTTATGATTTTGGTTTTTTTATTATTAGAGTTATATATGTAAAAACTTTAAAAGTATAGAAAAAAAATGGATAAGGTAATTGCGACAGATGTCGGTACATGACCTGGGAAGGAACAATAAACATTTGCTTTTGTTCGATTAGTATCGTCATAGGTCCTAAGATGTTCTCATAGATACGGTAACTTTGAAACATTTACATGTTTATATGCGTACATAATAAATTACAATGTAATAATTATGATGCAATAAATACGTTAAACTAACAAATTGGAAGATTTATTAGTGTTTTCGAATTCATAAATTCAACATCAATTTATTAGCTTACTAGTTTTTAAATTAAATTTTGTATGAAGTTTATAAAAACGAATATATTGATATATAATTTTATTTTTTTTAAATGCATTACTGTCAATTTATCGGTTTTACTAGTTTGTTAAAATTTATTAAACTAACCGGAAATAGTTAAACGTTTAAAAAAATGTAATTTAAAAACTATATATATTTTTTTTTTATAAAATAGATATCTTTAGTAAGTGTTATATGATACAAGATATTTGAAGGGTTGTATTAGGGGTGAAACCGGACCGGTCGGACCGGTTTTTTGCTTGGTTCGATCGGTTACCCATATTTTAGGTCCGGTTTTTTTCCTTTAAAAAACTCGGCCAAAAAACCGTATGAGGAAAAATAAACCGTCCATTGGTAGTACGGTTTTTTCGGTTCGGTTTTCGGTTTAAACCGAAAATCCAAAATTAACAATCACCGTTTAAAATTCTCATTATTTTAGTGGAATTTATCAAACCGAAATGAAAAATAGCGTCAATTAATATAATTAAATAAATTGTAAAACAAAATTAGAAAAAATAATCTTCATAAGTGACTATTTTATAATTTTTGTTAACCTAATTAATTAATCATATTGATTAATATCAACTAAGTTAGTATATATTTTACATATTTAGTTAGCATAACGGTCGGTTCGGTCCCCACGGTCCTCAAAGCTCAAAATCCGAACCGAACCGAAAAACCGAACTAGAGTAAAAAAATCAGACCAAAAACCAAACCGTATATTTCGAATTCGGCTTTTTCGGTCCGAACCGGTTCGGTTTTCACCGGTTTTTCTGACCAACCGAATTTTGGTTTCACCCCTAGGTTGTATATATAATTTTTTTAATAGATAAATTTTTGTCAATGATGATGTGACACCTTCTGAAGCTTGCCATCAAACTAAATACGTTTGTCATTTAAATAGAAACATGTATTTTTTTTTTTTATGTATAGTGTTTTTTTATTCCAAGTAGACACTAAAATAGAAGGAATTTTTTTTCTTATAAATTAACATTTACTCAATATATTTTATCTAAATTTTTAGAGTAGTAATTAAATTAGGAAATATTGGCTTAAAAAAAATGCGCACGTGTCAGTCAAAGAAATCATATAAATTGAATTAGTTTTAGTTTTTTTTTTTTTTTTTTAATATAGTAGAATCAAATTAATATACTATTATAGATAGTATAGTAGAAATTAGTCCATTATAATAGGGATCGATAATCATTATGAGGCATTGGATTTTTAATGAAACATTGGTTTCAAGTTGAAGAATTTCCATTCTAAAATAGCTTGCTAATATAATAATTTGATTCACTCAGATATTAGGTCAATGAGTGTCAGCTAATTAGAGTCCAATCACATAAGGAATTTTGATTATCTCAAATTACTAGTGATTATGGTCTATTTGGGCGAACTTATTAACTACTAGGTTTTGACCAGTAATTACCTATTAGGGTTCTCATCTCCTTTATTTAATAAGGTGTTTATGATTTCATCCCAGTTTAAAAATTGGTATCTGGACTTTAATTTAAAAAAAAAAAAAAAAAAACTTAAGTTTATAATTTTTGAGCAAATCGGTACCTATGCTACGACTTACGTCAAATTGGATAGAAAATGAACATGTTTCGGCCACTAAGGATCTTTTGAAGTGTACCTAAGATGAACTAGACTGTAACTTAAAAAAATTGCACCGAAATAGCTTCAATTGGACATTCAATTTGGCTTCTCCAATTCCAATGGTGTCTTTCAATTGAAGGTATATTTCACTACAATCTTTTCAATTTTTTTGTGACATCATATCAAAATTCATCTGATCGGAACATGCACATTTTCTATCCAATTTGACGTGAATTGTAACAGTTGTGGTAATTTGCTCAAAAATTAAAATTTCATGTAACCAAATAAAAAAAAAAATCAAAATCTGGATAATAACTAATCATTTGGTCAAAATTTAAGTAGTGATTTGATTAATAAACCTAAATGAATTCTCTAATTATTGTTAAATTTATAAATGTCAAACTCAACATTCGTGTACCCCGACTTAAACTATCCAAACAATTAAACAAGTGGTCACTCCAAATTTCACTATTTATATGTACGGAAATGATATAAATTCTGAAAGAAAATGATTGACATACCGATAATGTCATTCTGAGACATTCCAAATGTCTGGGCTTGAAAATAGCTCAGAAAGTTGTTAATAATTACAATACATACCCAGTCTCTAAGTCGGACTATCACGGCATTCCGAAATCGGAACGTGTATCAGTTCTGAATTTTGAATTAGAAGGGCCGATAAGTTCCGACTTTGAAAAAGTATCAAAATGCCCCAAAAGTTGTTTGAAATTTCCCGGATGTCATTGTGACCGGGTCGGAACTTGTCAGAATCAATTTGTCGGGTTGTTTATCATTACACTTATATGTATATAATATATATATGTGCAAGTGAACATGTTACTGGATCGTGTATATGTACATTGCTTTTTTAGTGTTGATTGATGATGTGCACTTGTTGATAGACTACGACTACATTTTTTTTTTTTTTTTTTTTAACTACGGGTTCCCTAAGTGTTGTAGTCTAATATAAAATTCAAGTTCGTACATGATCAATTCGTAAAGAGTAAAGTACTGATAATTTTTTTTTTTTTAATTCTTTATATTCAAATGGAGTTTGAACCTCATGATTTTTAAATAATGAATGAAACGCTAAACTCCGTTGTATTGTATCATGTCACGTTGTTATAAATGAAAAGTATGTTTGATATTTATATCATGAAAACAGAGAGTTGCTATAGACAGATGTCACAATCAGTGTTTTGAAAATCGGACCGGGGCTTGAATCAGAAAGATGACCGGTTCTCGGTCTAACCGGTCCAACCCGGTCCAAACCGGATTCATTGTTTATCATTAATATAGAATTTAGAAATCTTAATAAATTATTTATCTGTTATTTTAACAACATCCTGTCATTTAGTTTGATGGTAACGCAAGAACATCCCTACATCAGGTCGGAGGTTCGAGTCTAGTTGCACATAACTAATATATTATTGACAAAAAAAAATATGTTCTTTTCTCTAACGGTCAGACTGATACCGGTTTACCCAGTCCGACCGCCGGTCCGGTTTTCAAAACACTGATCTATTAAATTGCGACATTTGTCCAAATCAAATCAGAGTGTTTCTGCTAATTTCTGTTTTTTTTTTTTCAATTCCTTCAGACTGTTCTAATGTACATGTGATGGATTTTTTTTCTATTCTCAAAACTCTATACATTTTGTAATTAAGACTAACTCTATACATTTTGGATTTAAGACTTTTAGTTAAATTATGAACCGTTTACCCGTTAAACCATATTATATATATGATTTATTGTAAAATTAATAGTCTCTGCTAATTAGATTTTCTTTAAGAGTTATTGAGTATTCAAACATCTATAGTTAAAAAGGTTAGTACACGTGAATATGAGTCGTCCCACGCTTGCATTCCCATTAAAATATGATCAAATCATATATATACATTAAAATATTTGAGGGTATTACGTCCAAAAATTAAGACAGTTAATATTATACCGTAAAAGTAAAAATCTTACCTAATACAAAGTTAAAGACCCTACCATTAATAATTAAAAGAGCACGCTAGTCCATAAATACCTTAAAAAAAACTGCCAAAAAAATGCTCTCAAGTCAATACCATATTTGTTGTTTTTCCCCTTTTGTCAAACTCACTGCCCTAAATAGGATTGCAATACTAAATTACATACCAAAGTTGAATTGGATAAGATCTCATCCGTTCATCTTCGTAGATGCAACAAATCAACAACTGGTATTAGAGTCTGTGGGCGAAAACACATCAAAGTTATGGCTATAAATTGAGCACACAACATGAGCTTCACATACAACCTAGTTCACATAGGAAAAGAGAGTTGAAGAAAGTTAAAAGCCCTTTCAATAGTCATGTTTAACTACCAAAGTTCTTTAACCTCATCCAATAGCTATACTTCCAATGTAGACCCATTGGGCCGCTCGAACAGCGGCCGTTCATTGGGGTATGATCTGAACATGCTCCCAACCGACGGTTTTAACTTTGGGCCTAGCAATCAGATAATCCCTTTGGGCCAACCTAGGTTCAACCAACAGTTAACAGAGGTGCGGAAAACCGTAATTACCCCTCATGGGATCCGGATTCACACCGTGGTGGATATTTCCACCCCGGCGATGCTGCCGAGGATCAGTCAGAATACTTTCTGGGATGGGTCTACAGTCGTAAGGGCCCCGCCTCCCAACTCCCTACCGTTTAGGAACCAAAATTTCGTGGAGAATGTCAATCTACAAATACCCACCCCCAACTGGCAAGCTAGAAACATCACATATATCCCCAATGTCAGTGTCGGGTCGGTTCTTGATGTTGAACCGATTCAGTCATACCGTAATAACGGCCTTACACTTCATGTTCCTCAATTATCCGTTCCAAATATGAATAACCAAGACAACCTTGCCAATCTCGACATTTTCTTGGACGAGTTGAACGCTAATTTGCAGTCGTCGGGGTCGACATCAAGGACACCGACGATTGCTACAAAAATTGAACCGTATACGGTTCCACAACAAGAATTTGATGAAAAGGCAGAGGATTCCGAGGAGACGGAAGATGAGGACCATGATGATGATGGCGACTATGATGATGGTAGGACCCACAGTCTCCCGCACCAAAAGCATGGACCTTACACTTGCCCTAAGTGCAAAAGGGTGTTCCAGATATCTCAGTCATTTGCATCACATGTATTAGGCCACTACAAGCGTGAGACACCGGCTGAGAGGAGGAGAAGACATATCGCCAAATATAAGAAGAAAGGTCTTCAATTAACTCAATCTCCTCATGGGCTCACTATCGCCCATAAGTCTTTTAAGGAGAGCAGCTATGGCGTTGATCGTTCTAGGAAGAACACTAATCAAGGAATAACGAAGGAGTTCACACCCGTTCAAAATCGGGCTCAGTCCAAGGAACATCCCCAGTTCGATCTGCGAAGGCCAAGTACTAGTGGATCAACTGTTATAGTTAAGGAAGAGATCGGTGGCTAACTTTGCTATTTTCAAACCTTTTAGTTTTATAAAAAAAAATTCATGGTTATCATGTTGTTGTTGTAGTTGTTTGATGTTGTTTATGTTGTTGTTGTTGTTGTTGTCGTCGTCGTTGTCGTTGTCGTTGTTGCTGTTCTTGCTGTTGCTTTTTGTTTTAGCTTCTTTGTTTAAGTCATGTAGTATCTACAATATATCAATGAAATAACGATCTTGATGTCGTGTGGTGAATCTCAGTCAATTGCAGCTTATAAAGAGTGACGATAGCATATTAAAAAAATTATCATTTAATATTTATGGATAAAAGATACAGGTATATTTTGTAATTTCTTACAAAGTTAATAGAATATCTACTCATTTCTTATTCTGATTTTTCCGGTATCTTAGATTTCATGTTGTGAAATATTTTTTCTAAATACAAAGATTCATTTTTTTTTTTTAATAAGTTTCAAACTATAACTGATTCACAATCACTTTTATCACGTGTATAAAATCAGTTGATTTTATCATATTCAAACAAAACCATCTCGGATACGTATTACATGGAAGTGTGAATTCATGCTACTTTTCTATTTGGTGAAAGCATTAAATACTACTTTAGATATTAAATTTCATTTATTTAACTCTAACATTGCTCGTGTTTCCGTAGTAGGTGAATCCAGTTACTTGCAAATTTATCAATAGTGACGAAAGCAAATTAAAAAATTATCATTTAAAAATATAAGGATAAGAGATTCTGGTATATTTTGCAATTTCATACAAAATTAATGCAACGTCTACTCTTTTTCTTATTCAGACTTGTCATTATCTTAAACTTCATGCTATGAAATATTTTTCTAAATATATAAGATGTGTTGTTTTTATAAGTTTCAAACTATAACTGATTCACAATCACTTTTATTATGTGTATAAAATCAATTGATTCTATCATATACAAACAAAATCATATATGATATTGATATGTATTACATAGAAGTGTGAATCTATGCTAGCTACTTTTATATTGGTGAAAGCAACAAATATTACGGTAGATATTAAATATAATATATTAAACTCTAACCTCATTTACGTTTCTGTAGTGAGTGACTTCAGTTAGTTGCAAAGTTATCAAGAGTGACGCTAGCATACTCAAAAGTTACCACTTAAAAATATATGAATAAGAGATATTGGTATATCTTGTAATTTCATATAAAAATAATGGGATGTCTACTCCCTTTCTTATTCAAATTTGGTCGTTATCTTAGACTTCATTTTGTCAAATATTTTTCTAAATATATACGATATGATATTTTTATAAGCACTTTTATCATATGTATAAAATCAGTTGATTCTGTCAAATACATACAAAATTATCTCTAATAAGTATTAAAAAAAGTGTCCATGCTACTTTTTTATTCGGTGAAAATAAAAAATTATTACAGTAGATATTAAATATCATTTATTAAACTCTAACCTAGCTTATGTTTCGGTAGTTGGCGAATCCAATCAGTTACAAATTAATCGAGAGTGACGATAATAGATTATAAAGTACCATTTTAAAATATATGGATAAGAGATACTAGTATATCTTGTAATTTCATACAAAATTAAAAGAAATGTTTACTCATTTCTTATTCGGAATTTGTCGTTATCTTAGACTTCATGTTGTCAAATATTTTTTTTAGATATATAAGATCTAACTGTAACTGATTCGTAATCACTTTTATCATGTGTATAAAATCAATTGATTCTATCATAGTCAAACAAAACCTTCTCGGATACGTATTACATGGAAATGGGAATCCATGCTACTTTTCTATTTGGTGAAAGCAATAAATATTACTGTAAATATTAAAAATCATTTATTAAACTCTAACCTTGCGTATGTTTCCGTAGTGGGTGAATCCAGTTAGTTGCAAATTTATCAAGAGTGACGGAAGCAGATTCAAAAGTTATCATTTAAAAATAGGGTTAAATGTTCTTTTGGTGTCATATGTTTGTCCAATGTTGGCTTTTGGTGCCACATGTTTTATTTTGTAGGCTTTTAATGTTATATGTTTGCATTTAGTAGACTTTTTGTACATCCATTAGTCAACGATTAAGTTTGACCGTTAAATAATTTTATTTTGTTCAATTTAGTCCATAATATTTTTCCGGCCACTGCCCAAAATATATCGGCCACACACAAAGCCGTCAGCCACCTTTCAAGGCTGTCGGAACCCACACAAGGCCGCCATAACCCATCCAAACCCACCGGTGACCACCAATCGGGTCCAGACAGCTCCGATTAGAGCCGTCCGACCCCGACTAGGCCACCGAGGGCCCAGATCGGAGCCACAAAGCTCCGATCGGAGCTCTGTGGCTCAGGTCGGAGCTTTGTGGCCCATACCAGAGCGCTCTGTGGCTCTGGTCGGAGCCACAAAACTCCAATCGGAGCTTTGTGGCTCTAATTTTGTCCCTCAGTGGACTATTCGGGTCCGGACGGCTCTAATAGGAGTCGTCCGACTCCGATTGGTGGTCACCGGTGGGCTTGGATGAGTTCCTGCGGCCTTGTGTGTGTTCTGGTGGCCTTGAGAGGTGGCTGACGGCCTTGTATGGTTGCCAGAATATTTTGGACGGTGGTCGGAAAAAGATTAGGAACTAAATTGAACAAAATAAAATTATTTAACAGTCAAACTTAACTGCTGACCAACATATGCACAAAAAGCCTACAACATGCAAACATATGGCACCAAAAGCCTACAAAATAATACACGTGGCACCAAAAGCCAACAATGGCCAAACATATGGCACCAAAAGACCCTTTAACCATTAAAAATATATGGATAAGATATACTGGTATATGTTATAATTTCATACAAAATTAATGGAATGTCTACTCTCTTTCTTATTCAAACTTTGTCGTTATCTTAGACTTCATGTTATGAAATATTTTAATAAATATATAAGATATGTTATTTTTTATAAACGATTTACAATCACTTTTATCTTATGTATAAAATCAGTTGAGTCTATTATATACAAACAAAATCATCTATGATATGCATTACAAAGAAGTAGGGATGGGCATTAGACAGGTCCGGCCTGGACCAGAACTGGCTAAGCAGTCCGGCCCGGACTGGATTGGATGTTGACCAAGAGTTGACCAACAAAATCTGGACCGGTTCTAGACTATTTTGAAAAAAGCAGACCAGTCCGGTTATGGACTGTTTTATAAAAAGCAGACCAGTCTGGTCCAGAATCGGTTCCGAACAGGTCCGACCCGTTTTTATTTATATATTTACACTAAAAATAAAAAATAAAAAACAAGTCCAAAACCAGTCCAGGTATTAAAAAAACCGGTCCAAACCGGTCCGGTCCAGTTTAAAACCGGTTCTATTAGAAGTATACAAACGGTTCTTGGCTCGGTTTTCACTTGTAAAACCTGGTTTGTTTGGAACCAGTCCAGTCTGAATCGGTTCCAAACAGTCCGGTCCGGACCGACCAGACCGGTTTTTTTGCCCATCCCTACATAGTAGGGGTGAAACCGGACCGGTCGGACCGGATTTTTGCTTGTTTCGGTCGGGTACCTAAATTTTCGGTCCGATTTTTTCCCTTAAAAAAATCCGACCAAAAAACCGTTTGAGGAAAAATAAACCGTCCATTGGTAGTACGGTTTTTTCGGTTCAGTTTTTGGTTTAAACCGAAAATCCTATAGTAACAATTATCATTCAAAATTCTCTTTATTTTCATGGACAATATCATATCGAAATGATAAATAAGTTCCATTAATATAATTAAATAATTTATAAAATACAACTAGAAAAATTAATATTCATAAATGACTATTTTACAATTTATATTAATATAAATAATTAATTATATTAATTAATATAAACTAATATAATATATATTGTATATATTTAATTAGCATAACGGTCGGTTCGGTCTCCACGGTCCTCAAAGCTTAAAATCCGAACCGGACCGAAAAACCGAATTAGAGTAAAAAAATTCGACCAAAAACCAAACCGCATACTGCAGATTCGGTTTTTTCGGTCCGAACCGGTTCGGTTTTCACCGATTTTTTCGGACCAACCGGATTTTGGTTTACCCCTACTACATAGAAGTGTGAATCTATGCTAGCTACTTTTATATTTGGTGAAAGAAACAGATATTAAGGTAGATATTAAATATAATATATTAAACTCTAACCTCGTTTATGTTTCTGCAGTGGGTGACTCCAATTAGTTGCAAAGTTATCAAGAATAACGATAGCATATTCAAAAGTTATCATTAAAAAAATATGCATAAGAGATATTTTCATATAAAATTAATGGAATGTCTATTCACTTTCTTATTCATATTTTGTCGTTATCTCAGACTTCATGTTGTCAAATATTTTCCTAAATATATAAGATATGTTATTTTTTATAAGTTTCAAACTAGGACCGATTCACAATCACTTTAATCATGCGTATAAAATCGGTTGATTCTATCAAATACAAATAAAATCAGCTCTGATACGTATTACAAAGAAGTGTCCATGCTACTTTATTTGGTGAAAAAAAAAATATTATGGTAGATATTAGGGTTAAATGTACTTTTCATACCACATGTTTGATCGAATGTGGCTTTTAGTACTGGATGTTTAGTTTTGTATACTTTTGGTACCAAACGTTTGAAAAAATGTGGCTTTTGGTACATCCGTTGGTTGGCCGTTAAATGACATGTGCAAGTCACGTGATCGACACTAAACTTTTAATTTTGTTCAATTTAGTCCCTCAAATATATTCATAACTCTTATTTTGTTTAATTTAGTCCTAAAGCTTCAAAATCGAACCCAATTGGGACCTATCTCCAATTGGGTAAATTTGACCCAAATGGGGCTATGTCAATTGAATTCGATTGGTTTAATTGGGTCCGATTTTGAAGTGTTATGACTAAGTTAAACAAAATAAAAGTTAGGAATATATTTGAGGGACTAAACTGAACAAAATTAAAAGTTTAGAGTCGATCACGTGACTTGCACATGTCATTTAACGGCCAAAACTAACGGCCAACTAACGGATGTACCAAAAGCCACATTTTTTCAAACGTCTGGTACCAAAAGTATACAAAACTAAACATCCAGTACTAAAAGCCACATTCGGTCAAACATGTGGTTTCAAAAGTACCTTTAACCCTAGATATTAAATATCATTTATTAAACTCTAACATAGCTTATGTTTCTGTAGTGGACGAATCCAATAAGTTGCAAAGTAATCAAGAGACGCGATAACAGATTCTAAAGTTATCATTTAAAAACATATGGATAAGAGATACTGGTATATTTTGTATTTTCATACAAAATTAACGAAATGTTTACACATTTCTTATTCAGATTTTGTCGATATCTTAGACATAATGTTGTTAGACATTTTTTTTCTCGGAATATATAAGATAAGTTTTTTTTTTTTTTTTTTAATAATAAATTTCAAATTATAACCGATTCACAATCACTTTTATCATGTGTATAGAATCCGTTGATTCTATCATATTCAAAAAAACCATCCCAGATACGTATTTTATGGATGTGTGAATCCATGCTACTTTTCTATTTGGTGAAAGTAATAAATAACTCTAGAAATTAAATATCGTTTATTAAACTCTAGCCTTGCTAATGTTTTCTTAGTAGGTGCTAATATTTTCTTAGTAGGTGAATCAGTTAGAGCGTCCACAGTGGTATTACGTAAAGATTACTTAAATGTGAGTCATATATGTTTTTTTTATGTAAAGTGAAAAAAACGTGTTGTAGTAGATTTACGTAGTATTCCTTAAAAATGAGACTCATACATAAATTTATATTTTTACATAAAGTATTCCTTAAATATAAGGAATGTTTTATGTTTACATAAAAATAATTTTACTCTTCTTTTACCTAGTCGTTTCATTCCCGTTCTTCCGCTGCGTTTGTTCTAGTTTTTTTTTTTTTCCCAAACACATTCGACAGAAAGCCTGCAAGTGAGTCCTTCAAATCAAATAGTCGCCATTAATTTGGAAAAAGAGGACCAACAAGTTACATTGAAATGAAGAATTTTTTAACCACGGGTAAACCATTTAACCACAATCATTCAAACTAATACAACATCATTGTTTCATACAAAAAATCCAAATAAAACATACATTCATTGTTTCGTACACGAAATACAAATTAAACATAATCATGTTCACTTAATTAAAAAAACACATTTTTAATTATTTTAGGGTTAGCGCAACTAATTGCAAAGAAGTGAACTGAGGCCGTTTGAATGATAGTCTGAGAGATTGATACTAAGTTCTATATTAGTTTTCAAATAGAATGAATGCACTATATTTGAATGAATGAAAAATAAATGATCTAGATCGAATGCATATTATAAGATTTTATTAATATTTATATAAATATTAGTAATGTTACTAATGTGTGTATATATATATATAGCGGTGATGGTTATAACCGCGGTTATAGATTCAATACCATAATCATAACCATTATGGGTACAAAACTCATCACCATAACCGCACCTCACCACAATGGTGCGGTTAACCATTGCGGTAAATGGTGCGAATAACTATGGTTAATTGATTTTCACCCTACCGGCCCTAAGCTTACTCCATCCAATTCTAAAAGAACGGACTTTTCTAATGTGTCCCTGAGATTTTTTTATCTATAGAAAAGTCCTAAAAGAACTGTCTAGAATGTTATGCTGTACCAATTTTTGAATGTTTATTATTATTATACAAATATAAAAGAAAATTACTCTTAAGTCTTAACAATTTCAGGTTAGAAGCGTTTTAGTCAGAGCGATTAAATGAGATGATAAATACAGTAAAACTTGAATATTGAAATATTTAAATCCTGCATTTATTATTTGATGATTTTTTTTTTCTTTTTTGCCATCTTATTATTAATTAATTAATTAATTAATTATTTAACTTCCCTTTAAGATTTGTTTGTCATCAGAAACTAGAGTACATGTAAATCACGTGGACTCTGAGGCAGCGGCAGAGACCGTTTTTTTTTTTTTAAAACAGGACACCGCTTGAGTAAAATTTTCTAAATAAATATATATAATTTTTCCATAATTATTTTTAGGAACCCATTAAAATTTAATAAGAACACCACTTAAACTAAATAATTTAGTAGCTTAGTTGGTAAAGTGTTGAACATTACAAGCTAAGGTGATGAGTTAAATTTCTAGTAAACTCATGTTACATTTTTTATTTTTCTTTTTATTTTTAGAAATTCAAAGAATGCTATTTTTTTTTTCCAAGACTAAAGAATGCTAAAATTTTCCAACTATTTAGAAGACTAATTTTTTTTTTAAAAAAATCTAACTTTTTAGGGAAAGAAAATACTTTTTTTAGATTTTTTTTCTAACATTTTAAATGCTAAAAAAACTACACTTTTAAAAGGAGTGAATGCAATGTTTAATAGAATTAATTTTTGTTTATCAATAATTATTTTCAAATTTTTAGAAGTGTTAAAAAATGCAACTTTTTAAATAGTAACTCATGCCCAATAATTAATTTTTAATAAGAAATTCATATTCTTTCTCGTAAGAATTGAATTGCTTATTTTTTCCACACACAAATTAATGGATTTTCCTAGTTAACAACTCGATCAAATTTAATTTTTTTAATTCATTGATTGTACGGTTTGGTTAGTACAATGTATAGTTATTCTAAAAACTTCAGTAAACCATGCTAAATTTTTTATATTTCTTTTTAAAAAGTCAAAGAGTGCTATTTTTTTTTTCCAAGACTAAAGAATGCTAAAATTTTAAAAGAGATGAATGCGGCATTTAATAATTTTCAACTATTTAGAAGACCATATAATTTAATTTTTCTCAAACTTTTTAGAGTGCCAAAAAAATGTTATATTTTTTTATTTTTTAACTTTTTAGGATGCTAAAAAAGTCTACACTTTTAAAAGGAGTGAATGCGAAATTTAATAGAAAAAAGTTTTTATCAATAATTTTTCTAACTTTTTAGAAGTGTTAAAAAAATGCAACTTTTAAATAGCAATTCATGCCCAATAATTAATTTTTAATAAGCAAGAAGCCATATTCTTTATTGTAAGAATTGCTTATTTCTTCCACGCACAAATTACTGGACTATTTATTTTATTTTAAAATAAAAAGGAATAAGTTATTAGTTGTGATGTGACTCTATATATTCGCTATGTAAAATGTGCAAGCTCTCATACTCATAATCTATGAATTTTTCCGAATAAACTTATTGAACAACCAAAGTATGCACCAATCTCGTTAACGTAATTCCACCAACAGCCTATTATAATCAAGAGGTTGGTGTTATACCTTTATTGCTCTCCCTATTCGATATTGAGCAATTCTACAAGATAACTCTAGCCGCTATTCTCTGAAATCAATTTGTCAACAATAAGGTATTTTTCACCAATGAAATCCATTTCGACGAAGAAAAGGACACTAATTTTACTGGCATTCTCTTATGTCTAAACTAGATCACTGCGAAGTGATTTTTCAAGAGATTTTAAACATACGACTTCAAAGTTAAATCAAATGAGAGCGAGCATTTTTTATATGGGAAAAGTATATAAAACATGCAATATGTTTGAAAAATTGGTTTTATGGACCAATATGTTTTAAAACGTACAACATGTTTGAAAAAGATGGTTTTATGGATCAAACTGTTTTAAAATGTACAACAAGCTTACAAAAATGGTAAAATGACGTATCGTCCACTTGTTGTCATTAGTCTTGTTAAGTGGACACGTGCGGATCACGTTTTTAAAAAATAATAATGATAATTATTATTATCAACATCCACCCATTAATAATCATTGCTATGTATAATTAATTTTTTGTTTTACTTATTATTATTTTTTCTAAAAATGTTTTCCGCACGTGTCCACTTAATGAGACTATTGATAACAAATGGACGGTATGTCATTTTAACATCTTTTGTAAGCTTATTATACATTTTAATACATATTATTCCATAAAACCATATTTTTCAAACATGTTGTACATTTTAAAACACATTGGTTCGTAAAACCATATTTTTTAAACATGTTGCATGTTTTACCTACTTTTCATTTTTTTTTTTATATTGCAGATGCTCCAGTGATAAACTTAAGGATGTAGTACGATTTTCTGTGTGAACATAATAATAATTAAAATCCAATTTGATAAAGCGATTTCCAGAAAAAAAAAAAAAAACAAACAAACAAACCGACGTATAAATTATTAAAATTTCCCTCCCATCCTGTCTATTTTTATTGAAAAGTCGGTTTCACCCTTAGGCCTTATCTTTTACCAACCCAACTCGATGTAGAATGCCGTACCTACCACCACGGCTTGAAATGGCTCTTACTAAGTATGAACCTTTTGCCTAATATATATTAAAACGAGGTTAACAGAACAAAAAAATTAATCTACAAAATAAAACATAGATACAAAAAATTAACATTAATAAAACATGTGACAACGAAAGTCCCTTTAATCATAATAATAAATATGAAGTTAGAGTGTTTTGTAGACTTGAGCTTAACTTAATGTGAATAACTATTTTTATTAGCACAAAAAATTTACAAACGCAAACGTATTTATTACATAAAAAGTCTAAAAAAATATATGACTAATTTTAGTTTATCATATGATAACAAAATACACTTTAACCCTTATATAAATCTGGTACCACAATAAAAATATATAATGAGTGAAAGCATAGTAGAAATATATGTACCACAAATATTATGCTTGTAATGTAGGAAAAAATGTACTAATTTTAAGTCGGATCGATCGTTATTAACATGTCGATTGTCACAATGAAAGAAATTGAGCTATTTTTACAAAAAAAAAAAAAAAAACCTTTGGGCAGAAGTTAAGGAAAAGTCGGACGAATTTTTTTGAGCGACTTTTTTTTTAATGGTAATAATATTTTTGGGCAACTTTACTTCAATTCAACTCATCCTAAAGTTTTGCACAAAAAAGAAACTTATACAGTGATGCCTTGCGGTTATTTTGTAATTTTATTCGTTGTTGGAGGGCATAGTTGACTATTCAAACGACTATCTCTTGCATCCGTTGCTTTTGGCTCCTCGATCTGCACAGAATCTCGTTCGTCCTCTTTGAATTTTGAATTCCTTTTTCCCGTAATGGCCCCGGATTTTTTTGGATTTATATGGATGGCCTTTTAAGCACTTTTACAAATTTACCCCTGGCAGCAACTCAGATCACACATTATTATTTTGGAAAATAATAAGAAGAGAATATTCTACTTTTCTAAAGCTGGGAATCTGATCAGATATGAATGGGAGAAGCAAATGGATACTTAATATAAACTTTAAAAAAAATCTACTATAACTGATGAAAAAAACTACTATAACAAATCATCTATAACAAAAACTACTAAAAACTACTGAAATGCAGTCGAATTTATTTAAACTTAATTTTTCAGCCGTTAGATCATGAAAGATAATCAATCATAACTGAGCAGAGATAAACAATGCTTCTTACACATGCATAATCTGATGGCTGAGAAATCGAGTTGAAATAAGCTCGAGTTTATTTTAGCCGAACCCTTATATTTATTATTTTCTATTATATTATACATTTATCTTTATTAGCTTTTGCTTACGTTTGTTTATTATTATTAGACGTTTTCATATAATTATATAAATAACAATGGTATGAGTTTCATCTTTCATCATGTAAGGATACTTTTTAGTTTTTATTCTCTCTATTATGTTAGTACATAAATCTTGATTAGCTTTTGCTTACATTTTTTTTTTATTATTATGCATTTTCAAAATTTTATATAAATAATAATAGTATGAGATGTTAAAATATACTACGAGTACGTTATATGATTTCTTTATAAAAAAAGTACCTTATACTATTTTTATATCCTAAAAAAAATCTAGAAAAAACACTAATATTTACTAATTTGATATAATAGATAATATAAATATTAAAATTATCTTGTACATATTATACAAACCAAACAATATAATCTTTATTACTTTTCTTATTCTCAAACATCAAAACAATGTATATTATCTCCTATATTATTATCGGGTTGAAAATTTTCAAAAAATGTCACATTCCTAAGATTATTTGATTCCCGTAATTCAAACTGCCCCTAAATCTCATAAATGTGGTCCATCACCCCTTATTAGTTATTACTTATTACTCATTAGGAGGAATATTTAGATTTAGTCACGTGAGGAAAATATCTAACATATTATTATAATTATAATAATAACTAAAACATGAAGAATCATACTAGATTTTAGATTTATCATGAAATATATATATTAGATTATCTTGTTGAATTTGTAGGACAGATTATCAGGTGTATATTCCACAATATTATTGTCACTTTATTTCATATACAATCTTAGACTACTTTATTAATATTATATGAATGATAAGTTAAATATTATTAATTTAATATAGAGGATCATTAAATATTAGTAATTTTAGGTCAGAGTATCTCATACACAATTTTATTTTCAATTTTTTACCGTTGTTATAAATTGAATGAATAATCAATTTCCTTTTCGTTATTTTGTTTTAAATTTCCCGACGAGGGCTAATCCGTAATTGAAACATCAGTGAATTACGGTTTCTAGTGGCAATAATGGTAATTTAAGCCGAAATTGAAGCCCCTAATGTCATCTAACAAACTCTCTCTCTCCTCTAGTCTCCACCCAAAACATTCTCCGATTTCTTTTCACTCCCTCAGTCTTCACTCTTCTTTATCTCCCCCACTTTCTTCCTTCTCTAGCAAGTACTCTCTCTCTACCAAAGCAATCTCCTTTCTTTACGATTCCCCTTTTCTGCAGCTCATTCATGGCGGCTTAGCTCCACATTACTTCGATCTCCAACCTCATTGCAGAGGAACTCCATTTTCATGGTCCACCGGTTTCTAATCTGTGCTCTGTAGCTTTTGCTGGTAAGCTGTTGCTTCATTATCCATCCATTTTATACTTTTTAGTGGCGCATTTGGCATTTTGGAGTCTGTGGGTTGAGGTTTCTCTTTCTGTGGTTTCTTCGAGCAGAGGAAGAAGGTGGTGGGGAGAGAGGAGGATTTGCATGAAGGATGTCGACCTCTCGAGGGGGGTCCGACCAGCCGCAGCGGCGGATCACGCGGACGCAGACTGCGGGGAACCTCGGAGAGCATATATTCGACAGTGAGGTCGTACCGTCTTCTCTGGTTGAGATAGCTCCGATTCTTCGTGTTGCTAATGAAGTTGAGAGCAGCAACCCTAGAGTTGCTTATCTCTGTAAGTCTGCTCTACATTAAGATCCCGCTTTGCTTTTCTAGTCATTACAACGTCTAGGTGTAACCTCTCGAGCTTTCACCTTGCATTAGTACTGATTTTGTGGTGGTTTCATTGTTTATGATGTTGAGTTGGGTTGTTGATTTCTACCCAAAAAAAAAAAAAAAATTCAATTTTAGGGGTTCTGTACATCTGTCTTGGCTGTTGTATCCCAGCTTGTGATTGAGGATGCATGTTTTGCGTCCTGGTTACATGCTATAGAACATTCCACTAAAAATTTCTAATTGTAGTCATTCGTTTATTTTGAACTTCGGTGGTTGAATTTTTTGAGTTTTGCTCGCCTGCACAGGTCGGTTTTATGCTTTTGAGAAAGCGCATAGGTTGGATCCCACTTCCAGTGGGCGTGGTGTTCGTCAATTTAAGACTGCTCTACTTCAACGGCTAGAGAGGGTGAGCATATTTTCATTCACTTCACTTCATTTCACATCACATTGATTTTGTATTGAGATAGAATATGATGCTTATAACAAAAAAAGAAATTAAGAGTGAGTTATGAAATGGTAGACGTTTTCAAGCAAGATTATCTTATCTGGAGGAGCTGTTGAAGGTCTTTTCCTGCTAATTTTCTCATTTTGTGTCGGTATCGGTGTTTTCACTATTTCCAGGAAAATGATCCTACCTTGAAGGGAAGGGTTAAAAAAAGCGATGCACGTGAAATGCAAAGTTTCTACCAACATTACTACAAGAAATATATTCAGGCTCTGCATAATGCTGCTGACAAAGCTGATCGGTGAGTTCTGTTTTTGTGCAAAGCCTTGCTACAATGGATATGTGGTACAAATACCTATTTTTTCTTATGATAATTCTGTATTTCCTATCCAGAGCACAGCTCACCAAGGCATACCAAACTGCTAATGTTCTTTTTGAGGTGTTGAAAGCTGTTAACATGACACAATCTATTGAAGTTGATCGAGAGGTGAATATCGATTAACTTTCTTTGTTTTCTTCCTTATCTTTTTTTGTCCTTCCTTCATTTTCTTTTGTACATTGCCTACACAAAAACCAAACCAAATTGTTTCCCACTATGTCTAGATGATTCTCATTATTATGCTTTGTACAGATTTTGGAGGCTCAAAACAAGGTAGCAGAAAAAACTCAAATCTATGTTCCGTACAACATTCTCCCACTTGATCCTGATAGTGCAAATCAAGCAATTATGAAATATCCAGAGGTGACATTTTGTTTTGTTTTGTTTTTGTTTAGCTTCATGCTGTTGTTTCATATAATGATATCTCTTGTTTGGCATTTAACTGCATAGATCCAAGCTGCTGTATTTGCTCTTCGTAATACTAGAGGTCTTCCATGGCCTAAAGACCATGTCAAGAAAAAAGATGAAGACATCCTAGATTGGCTTCAGGCAATGTTCGGGTTTCAGGTAAATACTGAATGGATTTATTCCATACTCATAGTATATTTTGGGTTTTGCTTGTTTTCCATAGCTCCCATAGCACTATATCGGTATGTTCCTAATGATACTCTTACCTCTGAACATTCTTGTAGGTTGATTGATAGTTTTTTTTTTCTAACAAATTGTTGTTGGATTACTACTATATTGCAGAAGGATAATGTGGCAAATCAAAGGGAACACTTGATCTTGTTACTGGCAAACGTTCACATTAGACAGTTTCCAAAACCTGAACAACAACCAAAGGTTTGTTCTCAGAAGTCCTTTGAAATGTTAGCATGTCAGTGAATCTTCCTTTCTAGTTAGTTTTTTGTAATGGGTTAGCTGGTGCGTGGATGATGATAAAACAGACACTAACTTCACTGAAGAAAGAGAGAAACCATTTGTAGATTTATAATTTCATAGTATTTGCCCGATGCATTTCATGGCTGCAATGTTAATAAATACTTAAATGTGTGAATTTGGTTTAGTCATAGGAAATGCTAACTTATGAAATATTCCTGATAGCTGTGAATCTAGTATAAGCTGATGAATTTATTGCATGAGATATTATGTTTGAAAGACTTAGCTGTATGTATGAGTTTAAGTACGTAGCTAATTTTTCTTATTGTAACATGAACTTGTATTTGCCATTTTCTTTCTGTCTCTTATGTTTTCTTTTTATCTAGTTGGATGATCGAGCTTTGACAGAAGTGATGAAGAAACTTTTCAAGAATTACAAGAAGTGGTGCAAGTTTTTGGATAGGAAAAGCAGTCTTTGGTAAGCTCCTGTGATACTGCCTATCTTATCTGTCTTTTCGCTTTTTGTTACTTATTTTGTTGACTGATAGTAGTACTTCCTTATCGAAAATAAAGCGCAATAGCATACAGACTTTAGCCGTTATAATGATCTTTTTCTGTCGACCCATGTCAAACCTTAAAGTGTAAACTGATGGTTCGGTGGAACCCACCTTCCCCTTATATGCCCATCCTTTTCCCTTTGTTTAACTAATACTATAGTCAACTCTTGAGGTCATGCCTAATTTCTTGCTCTTAGTAATTGATCAGAACTTATCATTAGTTGCATTTGCACTCTCGAGACTTTAGTTTGTCAAGCGTTTTAGATTTCTGTGCTCTTGATATCACATTAGTGATGTGCAACTGCAACATGAACCAGACCGATACCATGTTAGTATGAATCGGTAAAAGAGAGATTACCCACATCTATATGGTTTACAAACACATTCATGTCGAGCTTAGGACTAATGGGCACATATTTTATTATTTACATGCATACTCGTATCATATATATATATTTTTTTAATATTATAACTATTTCTGTATAAAAATATGTAGGCTACCAACTATTCAGCAGGAGGTGCAGCAGCGTAAGCTGCTTTACATGGCTCTGTATCTTCTTATATGGGGGGAAGCGGCAAACTTAAGATTCATGCCAGAATGCATCTGTTACATATATCATCATGTAAGTGTTGCAATTTTATTTTGTCGGGGTGATATAATTGTAAATTTTTTATAGTTATTTTTGGTTGTTGCTTCCTTAATCCGAGGTTAATGTTGACTTTCTGTGATGTTTATTGTAGTCATTTTTTTGGTTTTGCTATATCACATAAAGATTATAACTTGTCCTTCATTTAGCTTTGAGTGTAAATCTTTAAGCGTTTGAATCAGTACTACTATTATTTGATTGTAATGTTAGGAGTCCTATATTGGTTAGGTTAAAAGTAGAATCTGAGTATATGAGTAAGAAAGGTTCCTGTTTTAACCTAAACTTTTAGTTATAATGTTATATATAGAACCACTTCTGCTCATTCTTTTGTCTATGGTCATACCATTTCCCAATAGCTTGAGATACTACAAAATCGGATATAGAACAGACTTGAGAGTTCTCCAGGATAAACTGTCAGCTTGTTAGCTCAGGCGAATGAATCCATTTGGCGGTCCTACAAAGATGATGCTGACACAGTTCATAGGCTTATGCTATTTGGTTCACAATGACAAAACACTCTTTTTATTCATGCCTTCCAGTATTTTGAGTTGTCTTTTGATTACTGTAGTTTCCATGTTATGCAATGATGACATTTTGGTTTTGAACCTTTATCAATATCCGAAACCAGGATTCTACGAAATTTGTTTTGATGTAGTTCTGTTGCTTTCATGTGTAATAATTAACTAAGAAACTGTATTCAGTAACTCAATCCCTTTCTCTTCCTTCCCTCCAATGCTTAATTGGTTGTACTCTCTTCGTTTTTAGATGGCATTTGAGTTGTATGGGATGCTAGCTGGAAATGTCAGCCCCATGACTGGGGAGAATGTGAAGCCAGCTTATGGAGGTGAAGATGAGGCTTTTCTGAGGAAAGTGGTGACTCCTATTTATGATGTGATTGCTGAGGTACGAATTCTGTTTATGTCTAGAAAAGAGAGTTGATGTTTTTTTATGTTTGTATTTCTTTTGACGCTGCTTCTATACTCCGTATACAGGAAGCTGAGAGAAGCAAACGTGGAAAATCAAAGCATTCTCAATGGAGGAATTATGATGATTTGAATGAATATTTCTGGTATTATTTCATTTGTTTGTCTTGCGTCTCTTAATTTGAGAAAAAGAATATGGCATCTCCTAATTAGATACATTAATCTAACCATTTAAATAAAAATTGATCCAACTTTGTTAATATTTTTCTTAGGTCGGTTGACTGCTTTCGTCTGGGTTGGCCTATGCGTGCTGATGCTGATTTTTTCCAGTCTCCCGCGCGCCGGAATGGAGAGAAAACTGAGGTGAACTCAGAAGTTCCTTATGTTTCCGGTATTTAATCTTTGGAAGATAAGTGGGCCAGATTATAATTGCCAACAAGTATATCTTGTTGCTCATGTTATGATCTAGGACTCCAGGAGTATGCTGTCACTAGAGCCATGTTTTTCCATGCAAAACAACTAACAAGAGCCTATGTAGTGTGGCTTTGTGTTGCAGTCTTTGTTTAGGTTGCACAGCTGCATTTTTCATCTTAATCGTGTGCGCTGTTTGAATCTTTTTCATGTGAGAGATTTGTATTGACTGCTGTAGGGGATAATAGGGCCTGTTAAAAATTTAAGTGAGCTTCCTAGTTTTTAATAGCCTATGATGTGATTGATTTGAATCAACTGATATTAAGTTAAATCATCTGGTTGTTTGTAGGAGTCTAAGCCTACTTCTGATAGATGGGTCGGGAAGGCTAATTTTGTTGAGATACGCTCATTTTGGCATATATTCAGGAGCTTCGATCGCATGTGGAGTTTCTTCATTCTTTGTTTACAGGTTTTTTTCTTCCCTTCCTTTTTTCATGTGGTTGAATCCTACTATCTTCTAATTTGCGAGAGGTATGATACATCATTGAAATTGACTGGTAAAACCTTTTAGGCGATGATTATAATTGCTTGGAACGGTAATGGAGATCCAACTGCAATATTCAAGCCTCATGTTTTCAAGAGAGTGCTATCTATCTTTATAACTGCGGCTATAATGAAACTTGGGCAAGGTATGTAAACATTAATTGATCTTGTTTAGTAATGTATTTCTAGATTGATTCGTTATGAATGCTTCCTCGTTGAATTTTGCAAAAATAACTTTTTGATTTGGATCAGTCTCATGTCTTGCAGTAAGGATATGATACTCCTAGTTTGTAATCTTAGATTTTCGATTATAACTTTACAACAATTGATGTTTTTCACTTGGCTTGTTAAGGTCACTAGTTATTTGGATATTTTCTTAGTTAATTAATCAGTTCTCCGGTTTTCTTTCTGCCTCATAACTCATAAGTCTAGCCTATTTCAGAAGTTAATAATAACATATATGTTCATATACATACTAGGAATCAGCTTATAGTTAACAAGATTCTAAGTACTCGTAGTTAATTTATAATGTAGAATTCCTATTATATAATTTCCTAGTATTGTAATACTTAAAGTCCTTTTTAAAGGATAATTTAATAAATAAAGAGGGAAGTTGAAATTTAAACAGAAACTATTAGGTGGGTACTCTCTCTAAAGAGCCATTTATGAGGTGGGCGCTCCCTCTATAGAGCCAAGAGATTGGATTCTCTCTCTTACTAGGTCTATTTATACTATTATTCATCACCCCTTGACTCAATCCGGCACATAACACTTGTATTGTTGCTTTCCTGTAAATATGATGCCGAGCCTTGGAATAGAGTGAAATTACGTTGCAGTTATTGTTAGGATTGACAACATTTTATGTATTGTTAATCTTAATCTTCTGTTTTGCAGCTGTTCTTGATGTAATTCTTAGCTGGAAAGCACGGCGGAGCATGTCTTACTTTGTGAAGTTAAGATACATCCTGAAGGTCTTTTCAGCTGCAGCATGGGTCATAATTCTCCCAGTTACATATGCATTTACTTGGGACAATCCCTCAGGATTAGCTCAAACTATCCAAGGCTGGTTTGGGGGTGGTTCAAGTTCTCCCCCGTTGTTTATTTTGGCTGTTGCGATCTACTTGTCTCCTAATATGTTAGCTGGAGTCTTTTTCCTTTTCCCATTTGTCCGGCGATTCCTTGAGAGGTCAAACTTTAGGATTGTGATGCTCATGATGTGGTGGTCACAGGTATATATACCAGTCCTTACCATTCTCTCTTTGAATTTTTCTTTGTTCCACAAATAAGTTGCTGGTGGTGCTGTCATGCTTCATGGATTTTTTAATAGTTATTGTTTGGGACTCAATGCTCGCTATGTCAAATCTTGCAGCCTCGCCTCTATGTTGGAAGGGGGATGCATGAAAGCACATTCTCTCTGTTCAAGTAAGTATTGATGTCAGAATAATGTATATTTTGTTTCAAAACTCGAGAAACGCGGCCCATTCTTTTGGCACACTCACTTGTTCCCCTTTATGTCAGGTACACGCTGTTCTGGGTTCTCCTTATAGTAACGAAGGTGGCATTTAGTTACTTCATTGAGGTAGGTTTTTTTTTTTTTTTTCTTGTTAAAATGTAGCTGGGAGAATTATGGCCCATATGCATCTCTTAGTACTTTTTCTAAATGTAAGAAGTCTGATCTTTCTAAATTGATTTGCAGATAAAGCCTCTGGTGGAGCCAACTAAAGCAATCATGAGTGTGCACATAACTGTTTTCAAGTGGCATGAATTCTTTCCACGAGGTTTTATACTCTAACTAGATGGAATTTGTTACTGTTACAAACAAGAATACTGATTTCTTTGCATGACTTGCAGCGAAGAACAATATTGGTGTCGTAATCGCTCTCTGGGCTCCCATTATTCTTGTATGTTCCTAGGTTCTCATTATTATTATTAATTTGTTCCAGCCGTGGTATTTAGAGGACGAACTCTTTCTGTAGGTCTACTTTATGGATACTCAAATTTGGTATGCTATATTCTCTACATTATTTGGAGGTATCTACGGTGCATTTCGGCGACTGGGAGAGGTTAGTAGTGCTCTGCCTTGGTAGTTTCATCTTCGGAACTTCTTTATATGTGCATGTGGACTTTTGGAAGCAATGATGTTCTTGTGCTGGTATGTTGTCAAAACTACCAACACCATTCGTGTTATGTTGCGTTAAAGCAACAATTTGATTATCAAGAGATGCTATCATGGTAGGAAAGGACTTAAGATTTACAAAACCATTGCAGAAATGGTTCTTATAAGGCACACAAGAAAAAGAAAAATAATGAGAAGGATTAAATGGTTGTACAACTTACCTCAAACCGTGGAACATATTCTAAATTTGTTTACATTGTACGAACTTTTTACCAGAATCATTTATGTTAGTTTTGTACTATAAGTGCCTCACTGAATTATGTTTTAGATAATACAGAGAAGTTGGGAAATTGAAAATTCACGTTATCTTTCTAGATCCGGACACTGGGAATGCTTAGGTCACGTTTTCAAACACTGCCTGCTGCCTTTAATGCGTGTTTGATTCCCGAGGAAAGGAGTGAGCCCAAGAAGAAGGGACTTAAGGCCACCTTTTCTCGAAATTTTACACAGGTCAGTCCCGCCTTAAGGCCACGTTTTCTCTAAACTTTATCTGTGGTTACCAATTTCAATAATTGGATTTTCTGGTTCTTATGACAGAATTCATCTAACAAAGAGAAAGAGGCAGCAAGGTTTGCTCACCTGTGGAACAAGATAATCGACACTTTCAGGAAAGAGGATCTTATTAGTGATAGGTACTGCAGACTTAGTGAACTGATTCTTTGTTCTGACGAACTCATCATTTCTTTATGTTGTTTATTGTTATCTCCTTGTTATGATAAGTAGCGCACTACATTTGTTTCTACAGGGAAATGAATCTATTGCTTGTTCCATATTATGCTGAGCCTGACCTTGGTATAATTCAGTGGCCTCCATTTCTGCTTGCTAGCAAGGTTGGTCACAGTCAACCATTAGATAAGAATAAGATCGGTATATTTTCTTTTCTGATATAATATTATTTCTGCAGATCCCAATCGCGTTAGACATGGCAAAAGGTAGCAGCGCCAAGGATAATGAGCTTAAAAAGAGGATTGAGGCTGACGACTATACGTCATGTGCTGTTCGTGAATGCTATGCACAATTTAGAAACATCATTAGGACTTTGGTGCAAGGAAAGCGAGAACGAGAGTAAGCAGTCTCTATTGATCTTCTGTTAAATATGCTCTAGCTTCTTCACAAGTAACCACTAATTCATACGTCATCATTTTGTGTTTGCTTGTCCAGTGTTATTGAGAGTATTTTCTCTGAAGTAGACAAACACATAGACGATGGTGATCTGATAAAAGAATTCAAGCTTAGTGCCTTGCCGAGTCTATATGACCAGTTTGTCAGGCTGATCAAATATCTGGTAATATTCAAATTGAGGGGATTTTATACACTTGCTTACTTCATCGTTGTCTTTGCATTTGCAACAATGCTTATTTCTATCATTTGAAATTTCAGTTAGCTAATAAGCAAGAGGATAGGGATCTAGTTGTAATTCTCTTCCAAGATATGCTTGAAGTTGTCACACGTGACATAATGGAGGATACAGAATCCAGGTATGCCATCTTTATGTGAATAATCTTATCATTTGCTTCCAATAAAAAAGCATGGCTTATTATTCTCTCTGTTTGGGTGTGTGTGTGTGTAGACTGTTGGAATCAATCCATGGAGGCAATGAGGGAATGTTGTCACCTTATCAGCAACATCAACTCTTTGCATCTGATGGGGCTATTAGGTTTCCAATCGAACCTGTAACACCAGCTTGGAATGAGAAGGTTCGGTTTCTCAAAAATAAAAATTATAATATACAGGAAAGTACCTTTTTTCTTTAATTTGCGAATGATGGCATCATTTCATTTCCTTTGCAGATTAAACGGCTCGATCTCTTGCTTACCACAAAGGAATCTGCCATGGATGTCCCCTCTAACTTGGAGGCTAGAAGGCGCCTTTCGTTCTTCTCCAATTCCTTGTTTATGGAGATGCCCACGGCTCCCAAAGTCCGAAACATGCTTTCCTTCTCGTAAGAGCTCTCTCTAGATTGCAAGCATTCTGTTTTTCCATTGTTACATGTTGGCATTTGTTGCCTTTGAGTTTCTGATGTTGAACAATCTATGACAGGGTTTTGACTCCATATTATACCGAGGAGGTTCTCTTCTCTTTACGTGATTTGGAAACACCGAATGAAGATGGCGTTACAGTGCTCTTTTACCTGCAGAAAATTTTCCCAGGTCTTAAACTTTTTGTTTGGTTGCATTACCAATTCACAGATCATAATAGTATCCAAGTAACTCACAACTAAAAAGTCTTAATTGGTTGTATTGTATCATCTGTTATACAGAAAATTTATGTAAGCAATTGTAATTCTGCAGATGAGTGGACTAACTTCCTTGAGAGGGTGAATTGTAAAAGTGAGGAGCTTGATGAAAAACTCAAGGAATCAGAGGAAGTTGAAGAAGAACTTCGTCTGTGGGCATCATATCGAGGCCAAACTCTGACTAAAACTGGTTAATTCTCTCTCTCTCTCTCTTAAGTTATTGTTGTGAATATATTCGCTTGAACTAATGATTGGACATCTCATTCATATCTGCAGTACGGGGTATGATGTACTTCCGACAAGCTTTGGAACTACAGGCTTTTCTTGATATGGCCAAAGATGAAGGTGCCTTATCTTTCTTAGCATACCCGATATTATCAGTGGCTGATTTATTCGTACTTGTTAATCATTACTTATCCGTCACTTATTGACCATTTTCAGATCTAATGGGAGGTTATGAGGCTGTAGAACAAGACACAGAAGATCAGTCCAAGGGTGACAGATCAATTTGGAAGGCACAATGTCAAGCAGTGGCTGACATGAAATTCAGCTACGTGGTTTCGTGTCAGCAATATGGGATTCACAAAAGATCTGGTGATCCTCGTGCACAGGACATTTTGAGGCTCATGACAAAGTGAGTCCAGAAGCTTTTTTTAAACTTGCTTCATATAAATCAATGGTTTCTCAAATGTTAAAGTGGATATATCTCCACTTCTGCAGTTACCCTTCACTTCGTGTGGCGTACATTGACGAAGTTGAAGAACCTACCAAGGAAAGATCCAAAAATGGTAACCCCAGGGCTTACTATTCAACTCTTGTGAAAGCTGCATTGCCCAAGTCCGATTCTTCAGATCCAGTGCAAAACTTGGACCAGGTGAACTTTCTCAAATTTTCTAATGCTAAGATCTTTCAAAACCTTCATTTCAGATCTCATTGATTGATGGTCGTTTTTTTGTGCAGGTTGTCTACCGAATAAGGCTTCCAGGACCTGCTATATTGGGTGAGGGAAAACCAGAAAATCAAAACCATGCTATTATATTCACACGTGGAGAAGGATTGCAAACGATAGATATGAATCAGGTACTAAAAAGGAGGTTTATTTCTCTTGATTCCTTATTCAACTTGCTTCAGGTTCATTTCTCTTGATTCCTTTTTACATATTCTAATCATGTCATGCTTCAGGATAACTACATGGAAGAAGCCCTAAAAATGAGAAATTTGCTGCAAGAATTCCTTAAAAAGCACGATGGAGTTAGGAATCCGACAATTCTTGGACTTCGAGAACATATTTTCACTGGCAGGTCAGTGTTTTACGTAAATCAGGAATAAACCAAGAACTTACATCTACAAAAAAAGAAGTGATTTTTGTTCATTGTTGCTTATCTTGACTGCTACTTGGCGCAGTGTTTCTTCTCTTGCATGGTTCATGTCCAATCAGGAAACAAGTTTTGTGACAATTGGGCAGAGGCTTTTGGCCAATCCTTTGAAGTAAGTTATACAGCTAATTTCTTTGAGTTTTATGGTTTTAGTTATTAATTATGTCATTCAATTTGTTCTTTCGTGCCAACTCTAATCATTCCTCTTATTTACCGTCTAGGGTTCGGTTCCACTACGGTCATCCTGATGTATTCGACAGGCTTTTTCACCTTACAAGAGGTGGTGTCAGTAAGGCATCTAAAGTTATCAACCTGAGTGAAGATATATTCGCTGGTACGGTTTTCTCTAACAACAATTTCTTCAAACCTATCAAGCCAAAAAAAAAATTGACTTGAAAATCTGGTAATCTCCTAATTTGAGCTGTTTCCTCTGTAAATGAATAATGCTGCAGGATTCAATTCTACCCTACGTGAAGGCAATGTTACCCATCACGAGTACATACAAGTTGGAAAGGGTAGGGATGTGGGTCTCAACCAGATCTCCATGTTTGAGGCAAAAATCGCTAATGGAAACGGAGAGCAGACGTTAAGTAGAGACATCTATCGATTAGGACATCGCTTTGACTTCTTCAGAATGATGTCTTGTTACTTCACCACGATCGGTTTCTACTTCAGTACTCTGGTAATTTCATCTCTAACCGCATGGTTACTTCACGTAAAATGAATAGTTGAAGGAATAAGGAGTCAACTTCATACAAATATATGAAGTTGTTTGGTTACTAGAGAAGATCAAAATGACCAATATACCCCAAAGCTCGTCTGTGACCCGACCTTAAATTCATCTGGCCTTGACTGAGCCATATTATTAGTTCACTAAAAGGAAATCAGCAATTTGTGAATAAAGTTTTAAGGGTTCTATCAAGTTTTAATGAAAATCCCTTGCAAATATATAAATTTTGAAAAACTATCAGAACTTTTGCAAGGATTTTCTTCACAATTTTGAATCTTTTTAGCAAGACAGTCTTTTAGGAAATTCTTGCAGTGCGAAATTTGCCATAAATTTTCATTATTCGGGTTAAAAAAAACTAAATTTCTTATATTATTTCCTGTCATTCCTTAAATCTGAAGATCTTTTTTTTTTTTGGGTGCAGATTACTGTGCTTACAGTGTACGTGTTCCTCTACGGTCGGCTATATCTTGTTCTCAGTGGTCTTGAAGAAGGTTTGGCTATGCAACCCGCAATCAGGAACAATAAACCTCTCGAAGTGGCTCTTGCCTCTCAATCGTTCGTTCAGATCGGGTTCTTGATGGCTTTGCCTATGTTAATGGAAATCGGTCTCGAACGAGGTTTCCGGACCGCACTAAGTGACTTCGTGCTGATGCAACTCCAACTTGCCCCAGTGTTCTTCACTTTCTCTCTCGGAACAAAGACGCATTACTACGGTCGAACTCTACTCCACGGAGGTGCAAAGTACCGTCCCACTGGACGAGGCTTCGTGGTGTTCCACGCAAAGTTTGCCGACAACTACCGACTATACTCTCGCAGCCATTTCGTGAAGGGCTTTGAACTCATGATCCTGCTCCTTATATACGAGATATTCGGGCAATCGTACAGAGGTGCAGTTGCTTACATCTTGATCACCATCTCCATGTGGTTCATGGTCGGGACGTGGCTTTTCGCTCCGTTCTTGTTCAACCCTTCGGGATTCGAGTGGCAGAAGATAGTCGATGACTGGACGGACTGGAACAAGTGGATGAGCAATCTGGGAGGGATCGGAGTGTCGCCTGAAAAGAGTTGGGAGTCGTGGTGGGAAGAAGAACAAGAACATTTACGTCATTCTGGAAAGCGTGGCATTGTTGCGGAGATACTTTTAGCTGTCAGATTCTTCATTTATCAGTACGGACTCGTTTACCACTTGAACATCACGAGGAATTCAAAGAGTGTTTTGGTAAAATCAAATTCTCTTTTGCTACTCACTTCTTTTTGTGGTTTTCTGGAGATTCTGACTCGCTCGATTTGCTTGCTTTGCAGGTTTATGGTATATCGTGGCTCGTTATATTCCTCATATTGTTCGTAATGAAGGTTAGTTCATCTAAATCACCATCTTTTTGATAAACTGTTACCTGAAAATGATTTTTTGACATTTAGGTACTTTTAGATGTCTGTATTAAGCATCTTGCTTTTTCTATTGTTGCAATTTAGTAACTAGCTTCTGTTACAATGGTAAAAAAAGTGCAACAATAAGAATGATCATTTACTAGATTGCAACAATAAACAAAAATGAGATGCCTAGATCCTAATACAAACATCCAACAACAAATGTTAAATCATTTTCCGACATTTTTGTTTTGTTTTGTCCAGACTGTTTCGGTTGGGCGACGGAAATTCAGTGCAAACTTCCAACTGGTGTTCCGACTGATGAAGGGAATGATATTCTTGACATTCATCTCCATTGTCGTCACGCTACTGGCGATTCCGAACTGTATGACGCTGCAGGACATTGTTGTCTGCATCCTTGCCTTCATGCCCACTGGCTGGGGAATGCTCCTGGTAAGTGAAAATACATATGTACCCTTGAAAATGACGGGTTAAAAGTACTTTTGGTACTATAAGTTAGACCGAATGCGGCTTTTGGTACAAAATGTTTTTGTGTATAGTTTTAGTACCAAATATTTAAACTTTGTTGGCTTTTAGTCTATGTATTAGTTGACCGTCAGTTTTGACCGTCAAATGACACTTGCAAGTCATGAAACCCATGCCTAAACTTTTGATTTTATTCAATTTAGTCCCTTAAATACATTCTTAACTTCTATTTTAGTTTAAGGGTCAATAACCTGGGAGAGGTCTGAAGTTTGACCCTTGTTAATTTGAGAGGTCTGAAGATTGAAATGGTGATAACTGAGGTCTGAAGTTTGGACTTTGTGATTTTTAGGTTTTCCGTCCAAATTTTCTGTCAAATTTAACAGAACCGTGTGAAATGTCAAAAATACCATTTTGTAATATTTGAATTAATAAAAAGTTTAATTAATATAAAGATGAAATGACAAAAATACCCCTGTCCATAAATTAAACCTAACCCAACTCCGACCACCACCACGGCTCCGGCCACCACCCTCTCCGGCGACCACCACCCTCTCCGGCGACCACCACCCTCTCCGGCGACCACCACCCTCTCCGGCCGGCCACCACCCTCTCCGACGACCGCCACCACGGCCCCGATTGGGCCCAAATCGGAGCCACCGAGCTCCGATCGGAGCTTTGTGGCTCCTTTTTGGGCCCAATCGGGGCTGGTGGCTCCGATTTGGGCCGTGGTGGCGGTCGTCGGAGTTGGGTGGCGGTCGTCGGAGTTGTGAGTGGTGGTCGCCAGAGTTGGGTGGTGGCCGGCCGGAGCCGTGGTGGTGGCTGGAGTTGGGTGGTGGCCTTAAGGGCATTTTCGTCTTTTCATTCAATCATGTGAGATGCAAGAATGGTATTTTTGGAATTTTATTTTATTTCGGGTCACATGCAATGCACATGACCAACTTCCGTCAGTTTTAACGGAAAAATCTAACGGAGACCTCTATTAACTACAAGTCGAAACTTCAGACCTTTGTTATCACCATTTCAATCTTCAGACCTCTCAAATTCACAAGGGCCAAACTTCAGACCTCTCCCAGGTTATTGACCCTTAGTTTAATCTAGTCCTGAAATTTTAAAATTGAAACCCTATTGTACCCGATCGGCTAGGTCAATTGGAACCTAGCCAATTGGTTTCAACAATTTAGTTTAACCTTGAAAACGACTAATTCTTAGGTGACAAATGTTAGCTAGTTTTGTGGTTTTTTTTTAATATAAAATTCTATTGAACTTGGTGAACTTGTTGAGTTGTGATTAACTTGGTGTTTTAGCTAAGAATCTCCCCTTGGGAAAAACTGAAGGTGTAAAACTGAAAAGACGAGTTTGTCCTTGTGCAGATCGCGCAGGCCTGCAAGCCACTGGTAGTAAACGCAGGACTGTGGGGATCGGTTCGGACACTAGCTCGCGGTTACGAGATTGTGATGGGACTGCTTCTATTCACTCCAGTCGCGTTCCTCGCGTGGTTCCCGTTTGTGTCGGAGTTCCAGACGCGTATGCTGTTCAACCAAGCGTTCAGCAGAGGTCTACAGATCTCGCGTATTCTTGGTGGCCAGAGGAAGAACCGATCTTCTCGCGACAAGGAGTAAAAGGATGATGATCGATCGCAATGCCGGTGCTGTTGTTCGGTATGGTGGTGTGATTGTTGGTTGATTTTGACAGTGGTGATGACATGTAATGTAAGTTAGTATGTGTTGTTCCATGTTCTGTTTTGGTAGGTAGTCTAATTTATGTAATATGGAATTTGAAACTATGTCTATTACTACTATTCACATGTAATGGATTATCATTACTAACTCAATTATTCTAGTGAAACAAGCTAGTATAGCTTCAACAAGTATTCCATTGAATGTTTACTTAACTTTGTATATTTCGAAATCCGGTTCATGTGGGTTTGAGTAAGAGTGACCAATCATGGGTTATTGTGCTTAATTTAGTGAAAACGAACAAGCACGATAAGTTTGTTGTGCTAGTTCATATGCAAGTTTTTTTTTTTTGAAAATGTTGAAATATATGAATTTGACATAGCAAAAACTATAGGGTTAAGAATACAACAAGGGTCTCGATGTTGCCCGGAGAGGTCTGAATTGAAAAATGTGCTATTAAAGGTCTGAATTATCATGTTTGTTGTTTTTCAGTTTTCCGTTCAAATTTTCTGTTAAATGTAACGGAACCACGTGAAATGACAGAATTACCCATTTGCAATTATTATACAATTTATCAGTTTAATTAATGAAATGTGAAATGTTTAAAATACCCCTGCACACTAATTATGTCCTTAAAGCCACCACGACTTCAGCCACCGCCACCCGGCGACCACCACTCAGCTCCGGGGACCACCACCCAGCTCTGGCGACAACCACCACGACTCCAATTGGGTCCAAATCGGAGCTACTGGCTCCGATTGGCCCGAATCGAAGCTAAAAAAGCTCTGATCGGAACCACAAAGCTCCGATCTGGAACTTTGTGGCCCCGACCGGAGCTTTGTGGCTCCGACCGGAGCTTTGGAGCTCCCAATCGGAGCCGTGGTGGCGGTCGCCGGAGTTGGGTGGTGCTTGCCGGAGTCGGGTGGTGGTCGTCAGAGCCGTGGTGACTTAAAGGGCATTTTCGTCTTTTTAGGTCAAGCATGTGAGGGAAAAAAAATAGACGGAGACCTCTCATATAAACATAACTCAAAATTCAGGCCCTTAATTATATCATTTTAACATTCAGACCTCTCCGGGCAACATGGGCAAACTTTCAGGCCCCTATTATGTTCTTAACCCAAAACTATATATTCATTCATATGACTTTTTACAAGTCCTTAATATAGAGTTGCTAAATTCTAAATGAAACTACTTTTTAGGGTTTTAAAAGTGCAACTTTATCCCACTATCATACGCGTTGTATTGTGATACAATACTGTAATACTTCATATATTTATGTACTTTATTGGTTGAAAATAAAAGATTTGAAACCTTAATAAATAAGAGATGTACTATTCAAGTCCAACATGAATTCCTCATTTACAAGTAAGGACAGCAGGCTGAGTTAGACTAGTGGGGATAGTCGCTCGGGCTTGGGGGTCAAATATGAACACGATACAAAAATTATCTCGTGTTATAGCTTACTTACAAATGAGAAATGGTATTTTAGGTTTTGGAGTCAGTGTTAAGGTTTTAATCCTAATTATCTTTAATATAACCGTATTTGGTAATCTTATTGCCCAAGTGATTTGGTTGTAATGATTTTGCCCAAGTGATTTGGTGTTCAATGGTTGACACCGTTAGAGTAGTATGCTTTGTGATATTGTTATATTAGTCCTCCATGTATAGGAGTCTTACATTCTAGTACATTAGATCCTATATATAGGACCTCACCTCTTGTAATTCAATTATCTAAGCATTCAATATTAATATTGCTTTGCTTACAACTTTCTCTCCTACAATCTCTATACACTCACAGAAACAATCAGTGAATCGTGATCGGTACGCCGCAATTCGTGATTTGACTAAAACTTATTGGGAGCAAACCAAATCTTTATAGGAGAGGTCCGCATGACGTGACGATGGTGGTGTCAAATTAGGATTAGTTGCACGCTGCATGCGTCTGAATCCGGTCGTGGGTGGAGTTAGTGGCAGTGGTCGTGGTCGGAGCAGGTGATGGCGGACAAGGTCGGAGCGAGTGGCAGCTATCGTTGTCGTGGCCGGAGTAGGTGGCAACAGAGATGGAGGTGGTGGCCGGAGTCAATAATAGTGTTCAGAATCGTACTAAATCACCACAATTGAGGAGAACGAAGATGATAATAATGATATGAACCAATCGATCGATAGAAGAGAGATCGAGAATGCTGATAGATATAGGAACATATAATTATAAATTGAACACATCAAATACATAGATGTAGAGACTAGAGATAGAGAGCAAGACTCAATTCATTCATTCATATTCAACCCATACCCCTTCTATTCTTCACATAATATATATAAGCCTAATACCCTCTAATTATAACATAGTCCCAACTCCCACAACTACCCAATTAATCACATAACCCATAACTATTAGGGTTACACAAACTAGCCCTCATATATTTATACCATAACAACTACACTACCAAACCTCCGACCACCCTCAGCGTCGCCACGCCTTTGACTGCCTCTACCTCCGGCTCAAGCCGAGAAATAATTCGCCACTATCCGAGAAGATGGTCAGGGGACGGGCAGTTCGGTGGTCCAACCAAGTCCAATTTCCGATCCGATCCGGTTCTTCTTCTTCTTTTTTTTTTTGCCAACATCCGGTTCGGTATTCAAAACATTGCTCCCAAGGCAAACTTTTTTTTTTTATATATATTTACATTGTTTTCGCAATTTCGGGTTGGGAGCGTTAATGTTTAAGTCCTCCCCCAAGCGGCGTCACCAGCGGGTTTCGACATCGAATCGCCCACGAGAACGCAACTCGCTTTACCAGTTGGTCCAACCAACTTTAGGTACTCCCAAGGCAAAACGTTACAAGTGGGGCTGCGTATCAGAGACAATACGACCAGGCACTCTGTATGTCTCTCTCTTCTTAAGACAGCCAATCCATACTTCCCTTCTGTATCCTTAATCTCTCCGACTCCCATCCTCTCTTGATCTGGTTCTTCCACACTTCAAACCCTCACTTATCCAATATAGCTTCCCATTGTTAACACCACCCTTCTCAGATTCTGCAAATGCTTGCTACTTTTTCTTGACGGTTAAAGCAATGTTTGTTGTGACTGAGATTCCATTTCCGCTCATTTCAAATCGGGTTAGCTTCTATTATCTTCATATTCTATGATTGATTGTTCAATACTAGATTTTTCAGTAAGTCGATACACAGTAACGAGAATCAGCTTTTCATGCCCTTCAATGGATCTTATTTTGATTTCTCCAATAGATTCCTTGTGCTGATTCGGTTGTTCTCTATGTTGCCGATTCGTTTTAGATTACTGGTTCCTCTGGCCGATTAAAGTATGTCATTTGACTTTTAACTCTAGTTTATTGATGAAAAGTTCAGAAAGCTTCTCCTTTTTTTTATAATTGTTCTTGATGATTTGAAATTGCATTGTCTCCATGAACTTTTATAAAGCACTTGATTTAATTTCTCAGAGTATTGGACATAATACTGGTATTGATTAGAATTTCAAGCACTAATTTTTTGTCTCCTCGATTTTAATTGTGATAATTTCGATAAACCCTTTCTTAAAAATCCTTTTTTTGCTTTTTGTTTTCATAATGTGCTGTTTGTTCAAGATCGATTTTTTGTGTCACGAATCAATGACTGCAAAAAAGTTTAGTTGATCTGTCAAACATGAATGATGCCAACCAGAACATCATCTGCAGGTACATACTGATATCGATTCTAAATGCAAGCACTAATTTTTCATTTCCTCGAGTTTAATTGTGATAATTTCAATAAACCCTTTCTTAAAAATCCTTTTTTTGTTTTCATAATCTGCTGTTTGTTCAAGATCGATTTTTTGTGCCACGAATCAATAACTGCAAGAAAGTTTAGTCTATCTGTTGAACATGAATGACACCATTTAACCAGAACATCATCTGCAGGTACATACTGATATCGATTCGAAATGCAAGCACTAATTTTTCATCTCCTCAAGTTTAATTGTGATAATTTCGATAAACCCTTTCTTAAAAATCCTTTTTTTGTTTTGTTTTTTGTTTTCATAATCTGCTGCAAGATCGATTTTTTGTGCCACGAATCAATAACTGCAAAAAAGTTTAGATGATCTATCCAACATGAATGATGCCATTTAACCAGAACATCATCTGCAGGTACATTCTACATTTGTATGATATTTTTATGGTGAATTCTTGAAATTATGAGAAGAGGTCGAGGAAAGGGCAGGAGATTAACTGGTAGCAACCGTGAGGAAGAAGAGATTCAGGTGCAAAGGAAGCGAGGAAGGCCTCAGAAGCTTCTCAAGGAGACGTTCGACGAGGAAGAAGCCGAAAAGGTAGAAGAAGAAGGTGGCGAAGATGCAAAAAGTGGCATAACTACTAATACTAAAGAAACAAAAGGATCTGATGCATTAGAGAGTGGGAAAAAGAGGAATACGCAAAAATCGAGCTCAATTAAGGAGGAAAATAGTTGTGATATCTTGTCAAGCCCTGAAGATTCGGCTAAGTCAATTGGGTTTCGTCACAGTGGGAGTAGGAGGAAGAACAAGCCTCGGCGAGCAGCAGAAGTCGGTGTAGAATGCTAAGTGAGACATCTTTGTGAATGTTCTTCATTTGATTTTGATGTGTCCATCCGTTTTTCGTATTGGTTAGTGATTGAAATTTTCTTTGGAAATACAATTGGAGTTTTTGACTGACATTGTGGAAAAAAAGATGTATTTTGCATTCATGCATTGGCTGGTATGATGTATGTTTCACCAATTTTGATTTTGCATGACAAGATTGAACAAGGTTATTTATCACTTCTCCATTTTTATTGTTGGTAAATTGGTTTATAAATGTGATTATTGCTTGAATTTGATGTTGTGAGATTTTCATTGTTTTACAGTGATTCTGTGTGTCCAGGGGTTTATATTTTCTGCAGATGTCTTCCATAAGTTGATTTTGAGTTTTTTTTTTTGGAGAACACTCTGCTGTCTCATTCGACAGAGAAATAAACAGATTTTACTAAAACATCATAGATAGTTCTCCATTTTTTTTATGTTAAATATAAAAAGTTTCTTTTGTAATTGTTTATTTTCATTTCTAGTATTTTCCTTGTATAGCTATTTACCAATTCTAGTTGTTGTATCACTATAGAATGTAATCGTTGATGAGTTGAATAGATATGTTGAATTCTCCAAATCATTTCATTTTATAAATAAAGATTTACAGCAAGAATGTATTCTTTTTTGGTTAAGAACCTATGAAATGTCTGAACTATGACCCATGTTAACGGGAGAGGTCTAAAATTTAAAAAGTTAATAACGGATGTCTGAAATTTCAATTTTGTTGATTTGAAGTTTTCCGTCCATTTTTAGGGTTAAATTTAACAGAATTGTGTGAAATGACATTTTTTTCCCTTTAATATTTTGTTTTATTTAATATCTTATTTAAGAAAATGTGAAATGACAATTTTACCCCTAAAGTCAAATTAAAACCACCCAGCTCCGTCCATCGCCACCCACTCCGGCCACCACCACCCGACTTCGGCGACCACCACCCGACTCCGGCGACCACCACCTCGACTCCGACGACAACCACCTCGGCTCCGGCGACCCGGCTCCGGCCACCAACTCAGCAAAAAAACTCTGATCGGAGCCATAGAGCTCCCGATCGGAGCTTTGTGGCTCTGGTCGGAGCCAAATAGCTCTGATCTGGAGCTCTGTGGATCGGAGCCCAATCGGGGCCGGTGGCTCCGATTTGTTCCCAATCGGAGCCTTAATGGTGGTCGCCGGAGCTGGGTTGGTGGTCACCGGAGTCGGGTGGTGGTCGCCGGAGCCGTGGTGGCTTCAAGGGCATTTTGGTATTTTCACTTCAAGCATGTGAGGGGCACACTTGATAGAAGGGCATTTTTGGAAATTTATTTTATTTCCGGATACATGCCAAGCATGTGACCAACTTCCGTTAGTTTTAACGGAAAAAATTAACGGAGATCGCTGTTATCAACAAAACTGAAATTTCAGACCTCCGTTATTAACTTTTTAAATTCCAGACCTCTCCCGTTAACATGTGTGATAGTTCAGACCTTTCATAGGTTTCTTAACTCTTCTTTTTTAGAGTATAATGGAAGATAACATACTCTCAAGCTGGTTAGAAGGCAGTCACTTGGATTTGAGGTGTTACCATAGCATCGCGCCGATACGGGATCGTGATCGGATTTACCAATAAAATGTCATACCAACAGGAGATAATAGATGGTCATCTGAACAGTGAAGGGAATCTAATAATATCAGACTGTGCACGTTCTGAGTCACATATTATTGAAGTATAAAAGTGTATCAATGCCATTAATATACTGTATATACAGTTATGTTAATTGTAATAGGGTAAGAAAATGTTTATACAAGTAGCTATGGTTTATCATGTATATACATGGGGTACTTAATGTGAAGGAAGATGGTCAAGGATATGGGTTTAGATGTTTATCGATTGTCCATCTCGTGGTCAAGGATATTGCAGAGTAAATTCGATATTTCATTTTAAATGAGTCCTTATGTTATTTGTATGTTATTTATTTTTATATTATGTAACGCATGTAGTGTCATATCAACCGATACGTCTGTCATAAAAAAATTTGTGTATATACTCCAACATGTTAGTGAGTCCATAACTTACTAATGTATATTAAACTTAATTATATATATATATATATATATGTTTCTTATTTGATTCATCAGAAGGAAAAATTATTGTGTGTGAATATTGAAAGGAATCAAATACTAGAACAATCTCAATGAGTTTCTCTTTAATGGTTTTCTTTATTTTTCCTTCTCCCCTCTCTATTACTATCATATCTATTATGTGAATTAAAACCATATACTTACTTATTTTTATTGCTATAATAATATATGAATAGGAATGAAACCGTTTATGACATTATTCCATTTGGCACCATATTTTAGGAATACCATTTGGCACAATTACGTTCCAAAAATTTCAAATGCTTGTTGAACAGAAAAACCAATCTTATCATATCTCAATAATCTTGGAAAAAAAAATCTTATTTCCATAATGTACCCACGAGAAATAGAAAAGCTACATAATAATCGGAATAAAACAACATATTTATTATTATTATTGATCTAAAATTACAATGAATAGAGACAACTATAAACTTTTTACCAAATAATTAAAATGGTTAATTATCTAAATGCACTCATATGTTTCTGCATGTTACTGGATGCACCGCACATATAAGCAAATGTACCATACGTTTTTCTATGTTGGTGAATGCACCTGAAACTCTAATATTGTTAGTTAAATACATATGCACCACACATGCACCCACGGCAACCAACCACCGCGTGACGATGACCAATCACCGCAATGGGCGAGTAGCAGACGACCAACCACGAATATACACGACAACGGAGTAAAGACGAGTAGCGATACAAAGAAGCGTGTCTGCAGATTGGTTTAGGGTAATTAATTTCATCACGACCGTATAAGATGAGGATGGAGGGTATATATGTCATTAGGCAAAATCATTTATTTATTTTAATTAAAAAAATGTTTGCATGTGAGTAGCACGTGAATAACTAACGACAAAAATAAACAGAACTTAGACTAAATGTGTATTGAGCAACAAAGCAATACATATCAGTTAGGGGTGAAATCAAAATCCGGTTGGTCCGAAAAACCGGTGAAAACCGATCCGGTCCGGACCGAAAAAACCGAATCCGAAATATACGGTTTGGTTTTTGGTCGGATTTTTTTTACTCTAATTCGGTTTTTCGGTCCGGTTCGGATTTTAATTTTTGAGGACCGTGGGGACCGAACCGACCGTTATGCTAACTAAATATATATAATATATATTATATTAGTTGATATTAATCAATATAATTAATTCATTAGGTTTATAAAAATTATGAAATAAGCATTTATGAATATTATTTTTTTCTAATTTTGTTTTATGATTTATTTAATTATAATAATTGACATTTTGCTTTGATAAATTCCATGAAAATAACGATAATTTTAAATAATAATTGTTAATTTCGGATTTTCGGTTTAAACCGAAAACCGAACCGAAAAAACCGTACTACCAATGGACGGTTTATTTTTTCTCACATGGTTTTTTGGTCGGATTTTTTTAAGGAAAAAAACTGAAACGAAAATATGGGTAACCGACCGAACCAAGCAAAAAACCGGTCCGACCGGTCCGGTTTCACCCCTAATATCAGTGCATTTAGCAACATGAAAAAACATAATGGTGCATTAGCCAACATGACTAAAACATGTGGGTGCAGTTGGACAATTAACCATAATAAAAGTTACAACAATGAAGTCACTAATGATTAATCATCCAATAAAAAATATATAAATAAAATGTGGAGTTTGTCATTTTACTTAAATGGAGATACTGTACGGAACACCCTTCCCCGTCACCCCCGGCGGCGAGAATGGTTTCAGAAGTTCGTACGGCATCATTCCTCGCCCACTCCTGTTCTTCAACCTCCCGTCATTATTCCTCCCGTCCATCACCGATTCCAACTGCTTCAACCTCCCGTTGAACCGCTCTAACGCTCCCTTCACCACCGCATCCTCCTCGAACGCTCTTCGGTTAATAACTGATACTATATGTCCGCTGATGTTACGTTTTTCGAGGACACACCATATTTTCTCCTTCCTCGGTTGAGCCAGCTACTGAATTGGAGACGTTGCCCCTTTCCTTCCTTCTTTCTCCATCATTTGAATTACCAAATTCATCTTTTCCTGCTGAATCAGAGGTTTCACCTTCGATTCCATCTCCACCACCTCTTCTTCAGTATCAACGTCGACGAAAACAAACTACGTTGGTCGAATCCTCCACAACGTCTACTCCAGTTGAGCCCTCAACAGAGCCTCCCCCAGATGAGTCATCCACAGAGTCTCCTGATTCTTTCTCACTCCAGTCATCTACACCTACTACGGACCAATCTGAGCTGCCAAATGATTTACCTATAACCCTTCAGAAGAGCTCTAGATCGACTTGTAACCCTCATCCTATCTATAATTTCTTGAGCTTTCACCGGCTTTTTCCATCACACCTTGCATTTGTTCGGGCATTATCTACTGTTACCATTCCCAAAACTGTTCAAGAAGCACTTGCTCAACCTGGATGGAAGCAATCCATGACTGCTGATATGCAAGCCTTGGAACAGAGTGGTACGTGGGATTTGGTTCCTCTCCCACCGGAGAAAAGTACTGTTGGTTGTATATGGGTGTTTGCTATCAATGTAGGAGCTGATGGTCAGGTTGATCGTCTTAAAGCCCGTCTTGTTGCCAAGGGCTACACTCAAATTTACAGTCTGGATTATAGGGATACATTCTCTCCAGTAGCAAAGATTCCTTATGTGCGACTATTTCTTGCTATTGCAGCTATCAAACATTGGTTTTTGTATCAATTAGATATTAAGAATGTGTTTATTCATGGGGAGCTTGAATAAGAGAATTATATGGAGCAACACCAAGGTTTGTTGCTCGGGGGGAGTCAGGTCTGGTTTGTATGCTGCGTCGCTCCTTGTATGGACTCAAGCAGTCACCACAAGTCTGGTTTGGAAAATTCAGCAGGAGTTTGGGATGTCTCGAAGCGAAGCTGATCATTCTATTTTCTATTCACATTCTTCTTTTGGTCTCTGCATTTATTTGATAGATTACGTTGATGACATAATTATTACCGGGAGTGATCATGGGAAGATTAATCAACTAAAGAGGCACTTATTTAGTCACTTTCAGACAATGGACTTGGGGAATCTTAAATATTTCCTTGGAATTGAAGTAGCTCAATCAAAGGCTGATGGTTGCATCTCTCAAAGGAAGTATGCACTAGATATTTTTGGAAAAAACGGGCATGTTGGATTGTCGGCCCGTTGATAGCCCTATGGATCCAAAAAGAAACTTCTTCCAAATCAGGGGGAGTTATACGAAGACCCAGAAAGTTAAAGAAGGGTGATGGGTAAGTTGGTATATCTCACCATCACTAGACTAGACATCTCATTTGTTGTAGGCGTGGTTAGTCAGTTCATGAAATCTCTGTGTATTCAACACTGGCAGGTTGTAACTCGTATACTCCAGTACATCAAGAAGTCACCGAGTCAAGTATTGATATACAAAGATAGAGGAAACACTGAAGTGATGGCCTACACTGATGCTGATTGGGCAGGTTGTGCAATAGACAGAAGATCCACGTCGGGTTATTGTGTCTTTGTCGGTGGAAACCTAGTCTCATGGAAAAGTAAGAAACATGATGTGGTTGCTCGTTTGAGTACTGAAGCGGAGTACAGAGTCATGTTACTTGGTACGTGTGAGCTCTTGTGGGTCAAACAACTTCTTCAAGAGCTAATGATCAGAGATGATAAACCAATGAAGTTATGTTGTGATAATGAAGCAGGTCTCCATATAGCTTCAAATCCAGTTTTTCATGAGCGAACAAAACATATAGAATTCGATTGTCACTTTTTTCGAGAGAAGATCATCTCCAAGGTAATTGAAACCGAGTTTGTTAGTTCTGGTGATCAACTCGCTGATAATCTCACAAAAAGTCCTTAGAGGTTCTCGTGGAGAGTATATTTGTATCAATATGGGTGCACATGATCTATATGCTCCAGCTTGAGAGGGAGTGTTAGAGATATATTCTGATATATTCTCTATTTATTAAAAGATATTCAGTTTCCTAATATAGTGGAGCCACACACCTATATATATCCTCAATCCTATGAAGGAGACTTGAGGAGAACAATCCGTAAGTCTCACAATGCACATTATTAACAACATTATGCAACAAAGATGCAATGATCTAATAAAGTAATGGAGATTAATGCTCCTGAACTTTATGGCTCTTTTTTTTCCAAAATAAAGCTGACCCAATCAAGTATTAAAGATTAACGTTCCTGCACTCTATGGTTCTTTTATTATCCAAAGTATTAAGAACTGTGAACCATAGAAGACGAAAAGATGCTGCAAAGAGGATCACAACAGAGACGATCATTGCATGTGAGTCTGCACACAGGAAATAGCAGAGGAGCTTTCAGAACGCTCCTTTCCTGCTCTGATACCATGTGAAGAAGTGAAATCATAACCCTAATATTGCAGGAGAAACAAAGAAGGAGAAAAAATATGATCCGAGTTTTGCGGCTTATCGAATTAGGTCACAAAGTGACATAATTCTCCCCTTAAAAAGGTGGGGTCCCGAGTGTAAATAATCAAGGGTCCCCTAAGTACTCTAAAGCTCCACATAAGTCCTCAATAAACCCAACTGTACATTTTATCACAAAGCCAACAGAACAACCATTGAGCCAACCCAACAACCGACAAGCCAACTCGGCCAAGTCCACAATCGAACCAACAACAACAGATCATCTGGACCCATTACAAGCCCAGATTGACCAAAAACCAACACCATCAGCGTCATTTATTTATTCTCTACTCTTATATGAAGCAAACACACGCTAGAACACATATAGATGATTTGGTAGTGAAGTGATAAAGCTAGACTAGATGGAGATACTGTATGGAACTCCTTTGCCGGTGACTCCAGACTCAGAGAACGGCATCAGAAGCTCGTATGGAAGCACACCGGCACCATTCCGGTTCTTCAAGGTCGGGTCATTGTTCCTTGCATCTATGATCCCTTCAATCTCCTTCAACCTCCCACTGAACTGCTTGAACGCAGCATTTATCACTGGCTCTGCTTCCCATGCTGGCTCCGCCTTCTCCCCCAGGTACTCTTCATCCGGCGAGTGATTCGAAAGTACGTCAAGAATCGCCATCACCTTCGTCGCTTGAAGCTGCGAAGGAAAGCATTGGAGAAGCAACACTTCCGGTTTGTTCCGGAAGAACTTCAGCTCCTCCTCGGTAGGGTCCTCGGTCGGCATCTTAATCCTCGCGGTGGTTGGCCTGTTAGGGAAGTACCCACCGTATGTGTATTGCCCGAAGTTCACGGCCGCGTGGTGGCCTGAAGTCACCCATGTTATGGTTGTTAGAATCTCGATAAGGTCATTATTGGTTTCGAGCTTAGGCCACCACTCCTCATCTTTCTTGTCCCCATGGCCAACAGTTCGGATCTCCGTCCACCATGCTTGGATCTCCTCGTCGGATTCGACCTGGTTAGGGTTTGGGTAATAGTGGTTGACGTAGTCGGTGATCCACTGCTTCAAGGAGTCCCATAGTAGAAGCCCATCGCTCGCGTAGGGATAGTCTTCGATGGTGAGCTTTAAGCCGTGCGGAGCTGTCAGGTCTTCCACAGCCAGCCCTCTGCAATCAGTGACGAAGTCAGAATATTTTGTGGAAATTAATACTAACCACTTAATCAACTGTTCTAATAATGCGGGACAAATAATACACTATATATATATTGTAACAATCTATACCTATTGATTAAGTCTTTAGGAAGAGCTTGCAAGTCGAATTGCCAGAGTTGGTCGTAGGCCGTAGAACCAAGCTCCCCCGAGTACTTGCCTGGTGCGAAAGTTGACTCGATGATACCATTTCCATTGATGAGATAAGCACGCGCGAGAGCATTAATCTCCATTGTGTATCGGAAGTGAGGGTGTAGCAACTTGTAAATCGGATGCATTGCGCTTAGCTGCCGGTTCATCGCTATTATGTAAGGCTCTGTACAACAGTGGGTTCTTAACCTGAAAAATACAATCCAACATTTCAGGTGTTTGGCTGCAACATTAAGTACCTGAATTGTGAAGGATTTTGTTTGAGAACGTACCAGTGGCTGACGAGTTGGTGGATACCAGAATCGTGGGCAAGAAAATGAGCTTTAGCCATCTTCCATAGCCAACAATCAGTAGAATGAAATCCGGGGAAAAACACTTGCTTCCACTGCGGCTTTCCGTCTATCGGGGGCCGAACTAGCTCTATCACTAGAGGCTTCAATGTGCCTTCCGGTGTCAAAAAGAATAGCGCTCTCGATCCGTACAATGTGCTTCCTTTGATTTCTCTTACTTTGCTCACATATGGTAGAAGAATATCGTGGTAGTCCACTATGAACAATTTCTTCTTCTTGATGGCCTGCATGCATGCTCAGAAATGTAAATATTGCTAGCTATGAATATTTTTCTACCTAGGATCTCAGCGGGGTTTGAACCGCGCTGAGAAGTTGTTATGAATGCTCAACTATGTATGTACCTCATAGACAGTTGTAAATCCTCCAATTTGTTTCTGAATGATCTCTGTTGTGATCGCCGACTCTGCTGGACCATAAATTGCAGGATCGAGGCTACTCTTCAATGGCCATTCCTATGAAAGATTCCGAGAAACATTTAGCCTCTCAGAAAATTTTAGGGTTTACAGTTTAGGGTTTAAGATTTACCGTAACCAACTTAAGAACACAAGGGTTAATCCCAGCAAGGACTTGGCGGCCGAATTCATCATCCCTATACCAAAAGAATCTATCTCCTGCATGCATACATAGATAACAAGTGATTTCTATTAGAGTATGAATAAGAGTATAACGAAGGTCTTCACTCACAAGTTAATGGGCTGACTGGTTAAGGCGTACGCCTTATTCCTAACAATTCAATATATAGATAACAAGTGATTTATCCATTTAATCATCTGATTAAAAAATTTACTTGTCATTGTGTCGGGGGTCTCAAATCGTAAGACGCTTTCTGTAACATCGGTAACTGTCTTGAGGAGCCTAGGCACGAGGTCCTTCAAGAAGCCTTGTTTGGTGAGAGGTGGCAAGTTGACACCCTCGTTGAAGAGCTCTTCGATGGCCGTGAAGTAAGGGAAAGCGAGGTCCGAGTCTACCATGGACGTCTCTATTGCCGGTAGAAGTGCGTGCACAACAGAATACACTGTCTTGGCTGAGAAAGTTAGGGTTTTTATAGATGAGAATTCTTCATCCCTCGGCACATAGACGCTGCTGCTCCTCGCCTCTGATGCTGGGTCTGCGCATGAATGCCTTCACTCATAAGTTCGAGATTATGAGACAGTTGGTTAAGGCGCACATCTTATTATTAACAATCATTACCTGTTTTACAGCGAGCATGCCCTGTTCGACAACGTCTAGGATAAGGATGTTTCTTGCCACCTAAGACAGGTCTCTTTGTATCTGCATCATTATCTGGGTCGCCTAGATCATTATACACATCATAGTCGTAAATCCGCTCTCCTGATTTTCTCTGCCCTTGCCCGTTCCCTCTCAGCGTCACTAGCTCCTCCTCTCTAAACCTCCTCAAACCGCTCGGCGTTTCCGACGGCAAAAAAGACTGCACATACACGATGCCAGAAACAAATCGATCTTATTACGTACTACTTAAACATCATTTTAATACGCTTTGTACATGTTTTTGTCGCTATATATTTTTAGCAACGAAATTCATAGATGTAAATAATAAGACGTGCGTCTTAACCAACTGTCTCATAAATTTGAACTTATGAGTGAAGGCATTCAGCACTCTTATACTCTCTTATACTCTTATAGCAGAGGTGGGGGGGCTAACCTTGTTGATAAAGAATATCCGTTTTTGAGGATTGTTGAACTTAGAGTGAATCCAGGAGCTGCTCGAAATGGTAACGGGGCCATTGAGTAATCCGTCGAGTGTGATCTCTTCGATAAACATCTCGGTGTGATGGTCGTTCTCGACAAGAACGGCTCCGACTTCACCGAAATCTTCTCCGACAGTAAAGTCACATTCGTACTTGGCCTCATTTGAGTTGTGTTCAGTTCTATGTGCATAACCTTTTATTGTGTCTTTCTCCAATCCCATCTCTTAAAAGCCAAGAAAGTTAAGTCTATATTAGTACCAAAAGATCATATCACTACAAGAAAATTGGTTTTAATCGATGTTTAACTGACTTTATGTGATTTAGAAAAGCCTCGGTAAAAAATAGTGTTAATATATTTGATTATTTTCACAGACAAGGTACTAAATTTATATGAGCAAAAAAAAAAAAAAGATACTAAATTTATATGGTACGCGGTTTAAAATTATTTCTAGAATTATTATCCCCAAATATAAGTAATTGGACCACTTAAGATTAATTTATCAATTATATATTTTATTTTCTTACCTTTAATTTCTACACTCTCTTCTTTTATATGGTTGGTATGTGTATATATAATTACAATTCCAATTCACCATAAATAAACTATAATACAATATAATATTATTAATAATTAAAAAGAATTAAAAAGAATTTTTTTTAAGGGTTACTAATTTTGTGATTTTTTTTCTAAAAATTTATTGGGCATAGTGAACACTATAAAGTAATGGACACTTATCCTCTAGTGTTTACTATGTCTAACAGGTTTTAGAAGAAAAAAAAAACACAAGAGTGACATTTTTATTATGTTTGTATTTGTACCAGTATATATAGTTTTTATTATTTATTATCGATATATATATATATATATATAATAGGTATATCTAATAATAAATATTGTATATTATAATAACATAACATGTTATAATAAAACGTGCGCATTAACCAACTGTCCATTCTTATATATACTTCAACATCCTCCCGGTTACCTCGGTCTTGACCTTGAGTAGGTCTAAACATAATGTGCCACATGAGCCTTCACTTTAATTGGGCCTAAAGATAACGAGTTCAACTCTATTCAATAGGCGGTAACATTTTTTTCTTTTTAAAACCGCCTAATCAGAAATAGAATAAGACATATATGTCTTAACCAACTGATTTATAAGTTCAAACTTATGAGTGAAGCCGTTCAACACATTCTTATACTATATATAGATATCATCAACATAAAGAACCGTATATTTTTCCAGTTTTTTTTGTCATTATTATATTTTTCAAATTCAGATTTTTTACTCTTCTTTTTGTAACAGATCGTGCATCACCGTTAAGATTTTGACACGTATCCTTAGATTTAATATTTTCATTCTAGGCGCACCAATCACAATAAGATTTAGAAATTATTTATACCCAGTATTCGTGTCAAGATCTTAATAGTAAGACACGATTCATTTTCATATCGAATATGTAAATTCTAGAAATAGAAAAATTATTGCAACTAGCTTAGCTACTCACTGGGGTCAAGCTCTGAGCTGACAAGCTCAAGGAGAAGTGTCTTCCCCATCATATCCGTGATATCATCCAGTCCTCTGTTAAACACCGTCTCCGAAAATATCCCTCCGGTCGATGGTTTCACCGTCACCACCGCCTTCACGGTGGTTGTTCCCTGGATCATTGAATTTCCGGTGGCTGTAGTGCTCGCCACAGCCTCAATATTGACGGCGGCGGCATTTCTCCGACCAACCCCCAACCGAAGTGCAGCATTATGATGATAAGTTTTGCGGAACTTATTAGGAATGCAGCGGCGGGGGAAGGCGCTGCCATGGAGGAACTGCGTCTTAGTAAGCTGCAGTAAGGCGGGAACTGGGGTTTGGTGTGTAGAAGCAGGTTGTGAGTGATGATGATGATGATGATGGAGGTTCATCATAGCTAGCTAGTTAGATGAAGGAGATCAATCCTGTAGATACATATCATATATAGCAGAAAATGATATATATATATATATATATATATATATATATATATATATAGAAATATGGTGTATATGGGTGTTACAGTTTAACGCTTCATTCTTAATAAAATATCAGGTTTAGATTTCACCTAATTTTAAAAAGGTTTAATACTAAAAACCTGTCCAAAGTTTATCTTATGTTAAAAGTAGGTGTTTGGAGTTTGAAATGTTATAATGGACTATCCCAGGTTCCATTAGTGTTGAAGTTTGGTGTCTCTGCGCGTCTTTTCATATCTCTTCAATCATTTTCATCAACCCACTCACCCGCTCATAATCCATCACTTCTTACTTTTCACAAAATCGTCAAATTTCACCAAAAAGTTAACTTCCAAAAGAAAATATTTCTAGCATAGTGGTGTGGAGCGATTTCCAACGACAACGGAGCGGGATTCACTTGCGTGAATGTGGCCAACTTCTTAGGTGAAGGTCCTTGCAAGATGACAAGAATGGAGTGTGTATTTTTTTTGGCCAAAGAATGGAGTGTGTATGAAAGCTCGAATTGACTTATCTAAAGTAATCACACCAAGACACCACATTTTAACAAAATTGAAACATTGGACACTACAGTTTAACATTTGAAACTTCAGACACCTACTTTTAATATAGGGTAAACCTTTGACAGTTTTTTAGTTATTAACCCTTTTAAAAATAGAAAAATATTTCAGAGTTTACTATGTGGAATTAAAGGTGTCAATGGGGCGGGCTGGTATCGCCAGACCCAGACCCGCCTCGCGGGTTGATATGGTCGGCTTGTACCTGTTACATACATCTCACAAGAAGCCCCACGTGTCACATAATCTATTATTACAAAACCTAAATCATAAAGTCTATATACACCGTATCCGAAGATTTAACTTCAAATTCGAATCACAAATTATAAACCAAATAAAAATCACCAAACTAATTAAAACCCTATTGATTTTTGGCTATGTGTTATATTTACCTATATAAATTTTATATAATATATATATAATACACACGCGGGGCGGGGCAAGTCCACTGGACAGGACGAACCCAATCCCAAACTCGTCCCTTATCCCACGGTTCACGGATTGGTGGGGCAAAACTGGTGCGGGTACCCGTGTGTCGGTGAGTATCGTGAACCGTTAACACCTTTGTGTGGAATCGTGCATTATTATGGAGTTTGTCACATAAGACACCCGTACGTATAAATTATATAGGAACTTAGGGAGTTGCCGAGTTTTGGGCTATCCGAGATGGGATATATCTAGCTCTTAGCTCGGGAACAGAGTATCTGCATGTTAAGACTCGTGCTCTGACGCTCAACAATTCATCTCAGATAGTTCTTCGCCCAACTTGAAACTAATGCCTGTCGTTTTGGATTGTAGGAATCTCTTGCTTCGATAAGGATGTACAAACTTAGACACGTCTATCAGAAAGCTAACTCGGTCGCGGATGCCATGGGATAGAGGTTTATCCAGAAACAAATTTTATTTCGCATTATGTGCTCTAAAGGAAACTCAAATTTAAACTTTAAATGATATTGTGGGTATTTGCGTCGGCTAACTTATTTTAAACTTGATTGTACCGATTTGCTTTGAATAAAAATATAATTTTCAAAATTACTTAACGAATTTAATTAATTTTCGTTAAAAGAAAATGTAACAATTTAAAGTTTAATATTAAAATATAATAAAATGGACAAAATAATTAGGTTAGGTCCCTACTAAAGAGTTTGTCTTGTTCGTCGGAGACGCAATAAATGGTAATCACTGATCTCCTCCAGGAGGCAGGTCCATACGAACCACTCACTCATGTACACATCTCTATGTATACCATACCCGGGGTTTAAAAGGGACCTACTAACTTTGCAATCTCATTTTTTTTTTATGGTTAGCTAATTTTCTTTTGTAAATATGTTTGCATTTTGTAAATTCCAGGTGCATTCGTTAGTTCACCATTAAGTATGACTGTTGAATACTTTTATTTTCTTCAATTTAATCCTCCAATTTATATTTTTAAGTTTTACTTTTTACAATCTAGTCCCTATTGTTTTCTTCGGTCTCCATCCAAGTCCGCCGGCCACTACCCAAGGCTGCCAACCACCACGTACGGAGCCTAAACCACCAATCGTGGCCGGCCACCAATACAATCGGTGGTGGCCGGCCTCGATTGGGGCCGGTTAGCCCCGATTCATGGTGGCCGGTTCCGATTGGTGGTTGCTGGCTCCGATCGTGGTGTGTTTGGCGGTCTTGGGTGGTGGTCGCCTTTGGTGGTGGCCGACAGGCTTGGGCGGTGCCCGGAGAAAATAATAGGGACTAAATTATAAAAATTAAACTTTGAAATATAAATTGGAGGATTAAACTGAGTAAAATAAAAGTATTCAACGATCAAACTTAACGTTCAACTATAGGCTACACAAGAATCTACAAAATGCAAATATATGTCACTAAAAGCCTACAAAAAGAATCATATGACATAAAAATTCAACTTTGACCAAACATATAACACCAAAAAAATCTTTTAACCCTTAATTTAATTAGCCATTAATTTTAGAATGAAACTTACCGACAGAATTTATTAACTAGACCAATTGTGAAAAATAATACTACTCATCATTGCAAAAAAAAAAAAAAAATGTTGTTTCTACACCACTCATTATAAGAGTTTTTACCAAGTTTTTTGAAAACAACTTATAATTTTTTTTTTTTTTAATAACCATAAGCAGTGGATCGTCTTGCTCTTATACTTATTTTTAAAAAAAAGTAATAATCAACAATCGTGTTTAAAATTATAGTTACCGTAAAGAAAAGATCCAGAAATACATTCATTGTTAGACCTGAGAATAGGACAGAAGTTTTGCCATATCCTTCTTCTTTCTGGTGATGGTGGGATCTGCATCTGCCCATGCATGCAGTCATGCCTGGCCTGAACATTAAAGTTTTAAATCAGTTTGCATATTATTATGTTGATGAAACGACGAATTATTAATAAATTATATAAAATCATTTGAGATGTAGTTTAAAAATCAACTATTCGATTAAATTTTCAATAAATTATCAGAATGTGTGGCTGAAGTTCTAAAAGATCTGATATTTAAGTATTAAGAGCTATAAATTGATTTTTTTTTTTTTTTTTTTTCATATTGATACTTTAGATTTTTATTTTATTTTTTTCATGTAATTGTGAAAATACACTTAGGAGTCCGCCAAGGGGTCGCAGGTGGCTGATTTTTATTTTATTTTTTTTCATGTAATTGTGAAAATACATCAGTCATGTATAAAACGAATTCAGTTACACCATATTGCATTGGTAAAAAAAACATCACATCACGCAACTAGTGGCGGATCCATAATGTTTATAATGGAGTACGTTAAGTAAAAAAAGTGTATTTTATTGGAAAAATTATATATAATATATAATATGTTAAAAAAAAGATGGTTTTTTTGTTACTAATATGTTTTAAAATGTACAAAATGATTCAAAATAAAAATAATTGGTACTTCCTACAATCATCTGTCCAAAATTGTCGTTGAATACATTTTAAATGTACACAATTAACCGAGTAATTTATAAGGTTTCACAACTAATCACTGATGACTTATAAAAATAATACAATTGAGTCAAATCGGACCAGAATCGAATGATGACCAATTGAGTCGCAATCGAGTCGGACACTATTGTAACACTAGTGTAAGTTATTAGGTCTTATTAATTTTGATATTTAGAAAACTATTCAATTTATGAATTTAAAAAGTATTTGATGACAATTTTAAATGCATGATTGATGTAGTACCAATCACCACTGTTTTGAAACATATTAATATCGATATTTTTTTTCCAGACATATTGTATGGTCTACTTTATTTTTTATGTTAATTAGACCTCTCATATGACACTAAAATAGAATATCTACAATCTGTAAAGTTAAATAGTAAAACTTACAACAACACTCAGAAAATCGAGAAAATAATAATAATAATAATAATAGATCCAAGTCCAACATATATCTAATGGACCTAATACACCACACAAATGGTCCTAGATTGGGGGCACTATAAGGCCTTGAATTTCACAACCAATCAGTGTCCTTTCTTTTATTCTCATACTATATATATAATAGATAGATGAAGCAAACTAACACTCATAGATGATTTAGTAGTGAAGTGATAAAACTAGACTAGATGGAGATACTGTATGGAACTCCTTTTCCGGTGACTCCGGACTCCGAAAACGGCTTCAGAAGCTCGTACGGAAGCACGCCGGCCCCGTTCCGGTTCTTCAATCCCGGGTCGTTGTTCCTCGCATCTATGACCCCTTCAATCTCCTTCAACCGCCCACTGAACCGCTCGAACGCGGCATTTATCATCGGCTCCGCTTCCCATGCCGGCTCCGCCTTCTCCCCCAAGTACTCCTCGTCCGGCGAGTGATTCGAAAGAACGTCGAGAATCGCCATCACTTTCGTCGCTTGAAGCTGCGAAGGAAAGCACTGGAGAAGCAACACTTCCGGTTTGTTCAAGAAGAACTTCAGCTCCTCGTCGGTAGGGTCCTCGGTCGGCATCTTGATCCTCGCGGTGGTTGGCCTGTTAGGGAAGTAGCCGCCGTAAGTGTACTGCCCGAAGTTGACGGCGGCGTGGTGGCCGGACGTCACCCATGTTATGGTTGTTAGAATGTCGATCAGGTCGGTGGCGGTTTCGAGCTTCGGCCACCACTTCTCGTCTTTTTTGTCCTCGTGGCCAACGGTTCGGATCTCCGTCCACCATGATTGGAGCTCCTCGTCGGATTTGACCTGGCTAGGGTTTGGGTAATAGTGGTTCACGTAGTCGGTGATCCACTGCTTCAATGAGTCCCATAGTAGAAGCCCGTCGCTCGCGTATGGATAGTCTTCTATGGTGAGCTTTAGGCCGTGCGGTGCTGCCTGATTTTCCACAGCCAGCCCTCTGCAATCAGTAGCAAAGTCAGAAATTTTCTCTAGTGAAGCAAATAATAATAAAATTCAGGGGGTAAGTTTTCGATTTTAAAGAATCAAATCGAGCATTATTATTATATATTTTAGAGTCAAAAGTACACGTCACAAAAAATTGTCGAACAGTATGTACCTATTGATTAAGTCTTTAGGGAGTGCTTGCAAGTCGAATTGCCAAAGCTGGTCGTAGGCTACAGAACTAAGCTCGGCCGAGTACTTGCTGGGCGCGAAAGACGACTCGATGATTCCATTTCCATTGACAAGGTAGACGCGTGCGAGAGCATTAATCTCCATGGTGTATCGGAAGTGAGGGTGCAACAACTTGTAAATCGGGTGCATTGCGCTTAGCTGCCGATTTGTTGCTATTATGTATGGTTCTGTACAACAATGGGTTCTTAACCTGAAATATAATCAATACAAGTACACTATGTTGTAAATTAGGGTTCCGCGATCTCGAATTTTGGAGTCTAGTTGAGCATATAATTAAGCAAGAAATGTATTTATCTCGAATTTAATTTTAGGGTTCCATGGATGTATTGTGTAGGTTTTTGTTTGGGAACTTTGTTGGGAGATTAAAATTGGAGAGCGAATTCAGACCCACTACATAAGCCTACCGAGATTTCATACTAAAACCAATTGGTAATAGTAAGAGTAAAATTATATAGTGTTCCAACTCTTTAATCTAACTGATGTGGTACAATTACTCTCATGTTACACTTAACAAACTTACCAGTGGCTGACGAGTTGGTGGATACCGGAATCATGGGCAAGAAAGTGAGCTTTAGCCATCTTCCATAGCCAGCAATCAGTAGAATAAACTCCGGGGAAGAACACTTGCTTCCACTGCGGCTTTCCGTCAATCGGTGGCCGGACTAGCTCTATCACCACAGGCTTCAATGTGCCTTCCGGTGTTAAAAAGAACAGCGCTCTCGATCCATACAACGTGCTGCCTTTAATCTCTCTTACTTTGCTCACATATGGAAGAAGAATATCGTGATAGTCCACTATGAACAATTTCTTCTGCTTGATAGCCTGCAAGCATATTCAAAACTAATGGTCAACTACCATATGCATAAAAAATCTACAAATTGCACACAAAGTCTACAAAAAATACATGTTGTACTAAAAGTCAACTTTAGTCAAACATCTGGCACCAAAATACTCTTAAACCAATAATATAATGATCACTAAGTTCTCATCAATGCTCCTCAACAAAGTCGTACCTCATTAACGGTTGCAAATCCTCCGATTTGTTTTTGAACGATTTCTGTTGTGATTGCCGACTCTGCTGGACCATAAATTGCGGGATCCAGGCTACTCTTCAATGGCCATTCCTATGCAAAGTTTTGAGAAGCATTTAACATATAGGAAACTTTTAATGTTTATAACATGTAATGTTGTGTAACGGTTCAACGTTTCATCCCTTAACTAAATGTCAGAGGTTCAAACCCCGTTGGTGACTTTGGGAATTGAAAGATAATCATGATCAACATTTTACCTCTTCGGGCTGACCCGATCAGTGCGAATGGAGATTAGTCTAGGTATGAAAACTCTTTAGGGTTTAAGGTTTGTGCAACAGGGTTTAGGGTTTACCGTAACCAACTTAAGAACACAAGGGTTGATCCCAGCAAGGACTTGGCGGGCGAACTCGTCATCCCTATACCAAAAGAATCTGTCTCCTGCATATACATATTAATACATCAAATTACCATCATGCATATTCATTATATATATTGATTAAGACGCACGTCTTATTATTAACATATATATTGATATGAAATAATATATCTACTGAAATTACTAACTTACGTACTTTCCATTGTGTCGGGGGTCTCAAAGCGTAAGAAGCTATCGCTAATGTCGGTAACGGTCTTGAGGAGCCTGGGCACGAGGTCTTTCAAGAAGCCATGTTTGGTGAGAGGTGGCAAGTTGACACCCTCGTTGAAGAGCTCTTCGATGGCTGTGAAGTATGGGAAACCGAGGTTCGAATCGACCATGGATGTCTCAATTGCGGGTACAAGTGCGTGCACCACCGAATACACCGTCTTGGCCGAGAATGCTAGGGTTTTTATGGATGAGAATTCTTCGTCCCTCGGCACATAGACGCTGCTGCTCCTCGTCTCCGATGCCGGGTCTGTGCACGTGTATAAAAACACGATCAAGCCCTTACGGACAACGATCGATGATCAAGCTACGTACTATTTTTTCCATGAATGAATTGTGTTCTTTGAAGTTTTCTATGGTTTGTGTATGATTGTCAAGTGGTTCTTCATACTTTAAAATGCGTTACTTGAACTTTCAATTGAAGACCAAATCTGAAAATAGTATGGGTCGGTTATGTGATGTCTATTTGTCGTGTACCTAAGATAGTTTTGACAAGAAATTAGGAAAATTGTAGCAAAATATTCTCAATTGGATATTCAGCTTAATTAGTTAAAATTTCAATTGAAGGTCCATTTGACTGTCTTGTTAAAATAATTTCAAAGTGAAACTTTCAGTTTCTTATCGAATCCATCTTAATTAGGTACACGTCAAATATATATCACGTGGCCGATACATACTCATTTCTGCCCAATTAGATGCAAATTATAACGATGGTAACAATTTCGTTTGCAATTGGAACATCCAAATGGCCAATTATAAAAGGAAAGTTTGGATAGCAATTTGTGAATCAGTCAAAACTCCGATAGCAATTTGGCAACTAACCCTAACTATCATACCTGTTTTACAGCGAGGACGCCCAGTTCGGCAACGTCTAGGATAAGGAAGTTGTTTACCACCAAGAACCGGTCTCTTTGTGTCCGCATCATTGTCGGGATCGCCTAGATCATTATACACATCGTAGTCGTAAATCCGCTCTCCTGATTCCCTCTGTCCTTGCCCGTTCCCTCTCAGCGTAACGAGCTCCTCCTGTCTAAACCTCCTCAAACCGCTCGGCGTTTCCGACGGCAAAAAAGACTGCACTCATTGTTCAATACACAATACCATACACCCAAACAACAATTTTTTGTAGAAACCCTAAATTTATAGTAGTGTAGTTGTGAGGCTAACCTTGTTGGTAAAGAATATTCGTTTTTGAGGATTTTTGTACTTAGAGTGAACCCATGAGCTGCTCGAAATGGTAACCGAGCCGTTGAGTAATCCGTTAAGGGTGATCTCTTCGACAAACATCTCGGTGTGATGGTCGTTTTCAACAAGAACGGCTCCTATTTCACCGAAATCTTCTTCGATAGTAAAGTCACATTCGTACTTGGTTTCATTTGAGTTGTGTTGTGTTCTATGCGCATAACCCTTTATCGTGCCTTTCTCTAGTCCCGTCTCTTCAAAGCCAAGAAAGTTAATAGTATATTATTAAAATTTTAAAAAAAAAAAAAAGTTCGAAAAAAAAAAGCTATCACTACAAGAAAAATGATTTTAGTGGACGTTATAATAGACGTTATGCGATTTAGAAAACCCTCACGTATATGCGATGTTAACATGTTCCCTACGTTGGTTAATACAATGTTAGCATGTTCCCTACGTTGGTTAATACAATGTGACGCGTTATTATGATATGCATATTTATATTCTTGAATATTTTATAAATAAATATTATTTTATGTAATGTATCTTATTTTAATTTGGGTGAACAGTCAACCACTACATAAAAATTGGTAATTTCTGACTGCATTTCTTTAAGGATATCAATCCCTCATAAATTATAAGAATTTTTTAGAGATTTATTATATTTTAAGGAAAATTCCTTACAGAACTCAATATTTTGTAACAGATTTTGAAAGAAGTTTCTAAACAAGCTTTTGTTAAGAATCATTCCATTAAAAAAAAATTAAATGTATATTTATAAAAGATTTTCACTATTCCCTTACAAATAATTTTTCACAAACGACTAAGTTAATAAACTAACTTCCTCTGCATTTATGTTAAATAGGGATGCAAATTTTCACATGGCATTGAACTCAATTATCAAATTTTAAAATTTCCCAAATCAAAGTAACTAACCATAAATTATCTTAGAATATTTACAATGAATAATAAGACAGTAAATTTAAGTTTAATAAGAAGACAACAAATAATGTGTAAGTTCAGTGAACAACTTGTTAAAAAGTTTCACCAAGCAAATTATTATAATTTCATTTACCAAAAATATTATTATAATTTCTCCGGCAATAAATATATATTCAAATTTCCACATGTCAGCTCACAAATTTTATAGATTTGGACAACTACACTATTATACAAGCCTAATCTTAGGTAGACGAAGATAACCAAACACTAGTGATTATGAGTCATTGTCATTTTCCTATGAAGATGAAATCCGTACGAGCGAGCGCCACAACAACGTTAGACGCAATGCACTACCGCACATGTCGTTCTCCCACTTTCGAAAAGGACATCATCATCATGTGCGGTAGTGCAGCAACAAAAGAAATATGATTTTGTTTGATTAACCTAGATAAGATAATGATGTGTGTCCAAACTAAATAGTGTATTGAATTGTTTGATTGTGTTTACATCAAAATTACTTAGTTTTTGTGTATTATTATATCATTTTGTGGAAAATAAGACGTGCGCCTTAACCAACTGTCCCATAAGTCCGAACTTGTGGGGAAGGCATCAGCTACACTCTTATATCTCAACATTCTCCCGGCCTCTTCGGCCTTGACCAACTCTGGGTCAAATATAATGGGCTTCACCATTTTTAGTAGGAGGTTTTTTTAATTTTTCTTTTAAAACAGCACCGCGGAGACTCGAACCTGCGCGCTCTGATACCATGTTAGATTCCACGTTGGGCCGAGCCAAGCCCAACGGGCCAGCATAGAGCAGTCATATAGGCAAGTGGGTTTCCATCCTAAAACCAATTGGTGATAGAAGGAGGTGGCCCACTTGCTTATAATACTAACATTCCCCCTCACTGTGAGGACTCTCTGATTTCAAACAGACCATCTCCTAGGCCCAGGCCCGTCCCGGGCTCTGATACCATGTGGAAAATAAGACGTGCGCCTTAACCAACTGTCCCATAAGTCCGAACTTGTGGGGAAGACATCAGCTACACTCTTATATCTCAACACATTTTATGTTTTAAAGCATGTGTTATTGCGTATTTCCTTTAAAATTTGAGGAAACTGTTGTATATTTTAAAATGCATATTTATATTTTGGAAAATTTATTATTAATAAATTCTTAATTAATTTATTATTAATTATGTATGATTTGATATCCAAATATATTCCTAACTTTTTATTTTGTAAAAAAGTTAGTCCCTAAAGTGGGCCAATAAGACCTTTAGCTCAGAGAACCCAGCCAGGGTCGAGCATGGGCTGAGTCCGACCCTGGCCAGGTTACGATCAGGATGTGCGGCCCTAGTCAGGATAGGACCCATCCCAGGGCTTGACCAAGACTGAGTCAGTTGAGACGCTAAGTCTGATTGGACCCAATTTGACCCAATCGGACCTAGGGTCCCAATTGACCTAACCAGGGCTGAGCCCTGAGCTGGGTACGATCTTATTAAGTGAATAATGACTTTGGCGACTTCAGATCGGACTTCGGTGACCTTAGGCCAGGCTTTTGTGATCTCCAGTTGGATTTCGATGACCTTGGTCGGACTTTAATAGTGATAATTTTAAGAAGGTATATATGTATATAAGGACATTTACACTACAAGAAAATAGATTGTTGCGACTTTAGAATTATCTTATCGCGACGCTAAATTGTGTCGCTATGAAGCTAGAGACGCTTGTAGCAACGGAAATCAATATGTCGTTTCTATTAACCGTCGTAATAAACTCTGCGACGTTTTGGAGCAGCATCGTTAAACTCTTAAAAGACGTGACATTTTTGCTTGCATCGTCAGTGCATGCAAGTGGCAACATAACTAAAGCATCGTTACAAATATTTTTCTTGAAAATTGTGTTACATAAATCAAAACTTAACGACGCTTTAAAAAGCGTCGAAATAATACCAAAAAAAAAACGACACTACTACGAAGCATCGCCAAGTTTGAATAAATTTGATTATTATGAAAATGTTTGCGACACTTGAGCAAGCGTCGTCAGTGAAAAGTCATCTAAAACTATTTTTCTAGTAGTGTTAATTATTTTAGTTACTATATAAGTATATTCTAATACATATATATTATTCAAACATTTTATTAAAATATTTTATTGAACCCTTCAACTGAATATTGTATTCACTAGTTGGCAAAAAAAAAAAATTGTATTTACTAAGCATCGACTAGAATATTTCAGTTCATACTTAGTTAATACGTGTCTTAATTATTTACATGGAAACAAACTTATGTTCTTAAATGATACAAATTATGTAAAATGAGTGCTCTAACAAGTTTGTTTTTTTGCCTCCGACGGGTGGTCCTACAAGGCATCTCCATCAGGAATACGACACCGATAAGATGCTTGCTTTACACCTAAATTAGTTCTCACTCAAACCGGATCAACCCGTAAATAATAAAGTGCTGACCATGAATATTTTTTGATTCTCATAATCACTAGCGGGTTTAAACCTCTCAACTCCGGTTTAATTATATATAGAGTAGCCATGTGAGTAAATTTACCTTATTATTAGACGACTTATTATTATTATTGGTAAATTTACCTTAAAAAAATAATACTGTAATAATAAATAAAAGCAACTACTCACTAGGGTCAAGCTCTGAGCTGACAAGCTCAAGGAGAAGTGTCTTCCCCATCATATCCGTGATATCATCCAGTCCTCTGTTAAACACCGTCTCTGAAAATATCCCTCCGGTGGATGGTTTCGCCGTCACCACCGCCTTGACGGTGGTTGTTCCTTGAATCGTCGAAATTCCGGCGTTTGGGATCGACACAGCCGTGATGACGGCGTTCCTTTTTCTACCAACCCGAAACCGAACACTGTTATCATGAGTTTTCCGCAACTTCGGAACACAGCGGCGGGGAAAAGCTTCACTGTTGCTTCCATGGAGGAACTGCTTACTAAGCAGTAAGGCAGGAACTGGGGTTAAGTGTGTAGAAGAAGAAGATTGTGAGTGATGATGGAGTTGTGGCTTCATTTTCCTAGCTAGTTAGAAGCTTAGTGTTGTGAGTGAAGGAGTGTCAATACATACATGTCTTATATAGTGAGAAGAATCATAGTATAAGAGTGTGTCGATGTCTTTACCCACAAATTTGGATTTATAAGACAGTTGGATAAAGCGCGCGTCTTAATTTTTACTATTGTCGTCGCTAAAGCTTATCTTATCGCTATATATCAGTCTTGTCGCCACATATCTTTGTCGTCTCTGACGCCACGTTTGGTTCGACATAATGAATAGTGAATGGGTAGCAAGAAATTACATATTCATTTATTTGGTTACACTTTGAATCTGCATTACTTATTATATTTGATCCTCATATTACATCTTTATCAGTAATTTTCTTTCTTAATTATACCTCGTAAATGGTGAATACTGATCGATCTGTAATGTTTTTTGAACAAAATTGTCATTCAGATTGGCTTCTTGACTATACTAGGCTGCTGCTGGGGCTATGTTGACGAGGTCAGTGCGTGCGCTGGTTGCTCTCTAAGTTTGGTCGGAAAAATCCAGACCGTGAGCAGGAAAGCTCGAACATTATGTAGCGGGATGGGTCTAGGGTCGCCACTACTAGCCCATTCCTTTTCAGTGGCAAAAAAAAATTAAAATTAATAAAAGTTCAATATGTAAATATATTTAAGGGATTAGGGTTTAGGATTCAGCAACAAAATAGTTTTTATTAACGCAGCGGAGAAATAACACATCTCAGATTACAACAATCAAGCAAATGAAGAGAAATAAGAGAAGATTGAGAACATAAACATAGTTACTAATTAGTTAACCGGCATCTCCTTTCAGAATTGTGTAGCAATCTAACTAGTGCATCTATAGACGTTTCTCTTAGCAAAAATCCAAGAAACATGTGATATTTGATTGTTGCATTTCAAATGTCTGGCGCACAACATTCTCAGATTTCTTCATTCTAAGACTCCATCATCGCCTCTAGTTCCAGTTATGTATGTATATTTAGATGTCTTTTATGATTTCAGATCTTCTGTCTTACTTTTTTTGTTACAATCGTCACTGTTAAGATTTTGACACGTATATTTAGATTTTATTTTGATCATATGATTCACTAATCTCGATAGGGTTTTAAAAAAAATTACAAAATTAATTTCACTCGAACACGTGTCAAAATCTTAACGATGATGCACGATCTGGGACGAAAGATCTGAATCCACATTTTATACTTGAGGCCTTCTATTGACTTTATTGTTGTAATTAAGTAACTAGTTTTTATTACAAATAGCCAATCAAGTATAACAACAAAAATAAATTAATTACTAGATTGCCAATATAAACAAAAAATGGTTAAATGTACTTTTCATACCACATGTTTGACCGTATGTGGTTTTTAGTACTGGATGTTTAGTTTTGTATACTTTTGGTACCAAACGTTTGAAAAAATATGGTTTTTGGTACATCCGTTAGTTGGCCGTTAGTTTTGACCGTTAAATGACATGTGCAATTAGTCCCTCAAATATATTCATAACTTTTATTTTGTTTAATTTAGTCTAAAGCTTCAAAATCGAACTCAATTGGGACCTATCCCCAATTGGGTAAATTTGACCCAAATGGGGCTATGTCAATTGAATTCGATTGGTTTAATTGGGTCCGATTTTGAAGTGTTGTGACTAAGTTAAACAAAATAAAAGTTAGGAATATATTTGAGGGACTAAATTGAACAAAATTAAAAGTTTAGAGTCGATCGTGATTTGCAGATGTCATTTAACGGCCAAAACTAACGGATGTACCAAAAACCACATTTGTTCAAATGTTTGGTACCAAAAGTATAAAAAACTAAACATCTCGTACTAAAAGCCACATTCGGTCAAACATGTGGTATGAAAAGTACATTTAACCAAAAAAAAAAAAATACTTAATAAAAACATCTAAATATTATTGAAATCACAATAAAGTATTTAGCACCTAACTAAAAGTTGTACAAAATACAATTTCATATACCAATTTGTTAGATAATTTTTTTTAAAAAATAAATAATAAAATTAGGCCCCTACATGTGGTCATCCTATTCCGACTATTCTCCGAGTCATGTGTGTCCTGTCGGACCGTCCGTATCACGAACGTTTTGTACTCATTTAAAATATGGACTAACTTCTATCCCAAAAGGGAAACATATGCAATAATATAACTGGCCTACAGGAAATGCTAATCTCCAGCTGTCGATTCTCTATTGGCTACACTCATTTGTCTCATCGAAACAATACGTACACTGTACACAAATCTCTATGTAATTGGATTATTCCATCCACGTTTATTTAAAGGGGAAACAAAGTATATGGAAAGTTAACTAATGCATGTATTAAAGAATAGTTTTAAAAGAGGCAGATTGGCAACGCCGTTAAAAAATTGAAACACCTCGTTTAAAAACTCTTGTTTAAGGGTTAATAATATATTTGATTATTTATACATTAAACAGTTAGCTATTATTTATCATTGTTTAAGTAGGTATTTATATATCAGTATATAACTAATTAAGTAGTTATTATTTTAATTTTCCATTCAATTTTTTCGGTATATATATGTTGATATGGTAGATTGGCAGAGTGTTATATATATATAATAAATAAGAAACATACATGCGGATAAAGAAAATTTTAATTTAATTTTTTTCATGTATTCTTCATTTTCTTACTAAATCTTATTTTCAACAAAAAGTTCAGAAATAAACTCAAGACAATCTTTTGGGTTTGTTGGCCAAAAAAATTTTTGGATTTGCATTGTTTTTCCTAAAACTATTTTGGGTTTGCATTAGAATAACCTACTAAATATTACATTTTTAATACTTCAACTATAAGTCATTGACTTGTTAGTACCTAAGTTATTTTTTACTTTTAAGTGTCTCAGTTATCTTCAGTTATCTAAAGTGTCATTAATTAATGTGCATGACTCACTAGTTGAGGGCTCACCTTGGCTCGAGCCGCCTAGTCACTAGTACGGGAGATCATGTCTAGTACGAGCTCAAGTCAAAGTGAGTTAGCGAGCTCGCATTGACCGGAATTCGTGCTAGATGTAGTCTTGGTCTCCTAGGCTAGGTGACTAGCTTTGACATATGCTCGTGTCAATACAAGTTCCCTAACCAAGTGAATTGAGCCACATTAACTAAGAGAATCGAAACGTTAGTGAATAATCACATTTTAGATAGTCGAAACACCTAAAAATAATAATAATAAACACTAAAAAGTTAATAATTGAGGTACTAAAATATAATTATTTCATTCTCTCAGTTTATTTTTATAAAATATAATAAATATGATTAAAAAAACATAATAATGAACTTAGAAAACACCAAAAATATATATCACACGTTACTTTTTCATCCGTCACCCGTTCATTTTTATCCACAATATATAATAATAATAATTAAAAAGTAATATCTAAGAACATAAAAATAGCAAATTTAAACACTTGGTGAATATATATGTATATAATAATTAATAAAAGGATAATGAACCATTTATTTAATTCAGGTCTCGCTCACCTACTTAGATAGAAAGATGAAGACAACCAAAGAAAGTACCGGCCAGACATTCTGTTTTGTCTCTCTCTAAAGAAGGCATGTGCTGCACGCAATAATCAACCATCATGTATCGTCGTAATCATTTATTATGCAAATCCTATCACTATTATTAATTTCTTGTTCTTTTGCTCAAAAATCTTCTCATTATTTACTTGGAATCTTGGATAAATTTTTACTTATGCTTGTACCATGTCTAGATCGGACCATGGTTAATATCGTCCAGGTTCGGTGACAAAGTTATGTCAATTTAGCCCTAGGGTGCGGTTAGAAATGTTTAAGGGCTAATTTGTAAAAATAAAAAGTTAGGACGATAAAATTGAGGACTAAACTGAAAAATAGAAATTTGGGACTAGGCATGTGCAAGTCACGTAACTATTTAACGGTCAACTAACGGATGCACCAAAAGTGGTACAAATTGCAAACGTATTGCACCAAAAGTATACAAAAAAAAATGTTGCACCAAAATCTAAAAATCGTCAAACATGTTGTACCAAAAAGACTTATTAACCCTAATATAAATATCCAACAATTATGTAACATAAAAAAGTTCCATTCTCAACAATGCCTGTTTATTTAAGAACAAATTGTTTCAGAACAAGCGTCATTTTCAGCTTTTGGTAGCAAAATCACACTTTTTTTTTTTTTTTTTGCCAAAATCCACTCAATCTTGGTTTCAATGGTGAAGTTTCTCCTTCCAATTATGAGCGAAGTTGGCTCCTACCCAGTGTTATCAGAACCGGACCGGACCGGCGGTCCGACCGCGGTCGGACCGGAACCGGACCCCTCACCGGTCCGGTTTGCTTATTTCCGGAGGATGTAAGCGAACCCGGTTCTGAAGTCCGGTTTTCACCGAACCGGCCGGTTTTGGGCGAACCGGGCGGTTCACCGGTTCGGACTCTTTTCATTAAAAAAAAATTAAAAAAAGGGTAAACTTATAGAGAGGCAGGCCCCGATTCGGACTAAAACCTACAGAAGGGTTAACTTACAAAGAGGATATGCAAATTTGCATTTTTTTTACTAAAACCGGTCGGACCCGGTTCGGACCGGGTCCGACCGGCCGAACCGGGAACCGGTGGCCCTGCCGGTTCAGGCCCCGGTCCGGTTCTGATAACACTGCTCCTACCTACACGACGTCAGTATTGAGTTTTCTCTACAATTCTCAGAAGCTACACCATTATTTAAATTTTCTATCAATAACAATTTCGGTTGGAATTATTAGAAATAAAAATAAAAAGACAATTTTTGTTGTTTTTGTTTAATGCGAGCTTCACTCACTCACACAAACTCATTGGATGAATTAACTTTGATTATGAATCGAAGATTTGAATGGAATCGAACATAATTGCAGGAAGAGCTTCGAACAGTAGAAGATAAGCTGAAAATGAACTGTATTACTTGATAATCTAAAGGGTTAATAACTAAAAAACTGTCCAAGGTTTACTCTATGTTAAAATTAGGTGTCTGAAGTTTGAAATGTTAAAATGGAGTGTCCCAAGTTTCATTTTTGTTGAAATTTGGTGTCTTTGTGCGTCTTTTCATCTCCATTCAATCATTTTCATCAACCCACAAACCCAATCATAATCCATCACTCTTTACTTTTCACAAAATCGTCAAATTTCACCTAAAAATTGAATATTAAAAAAAAAGTTTCTAATAGAGTGGTGTGGAGCCATTTTCCAGTGACAATAGAGCGAGATTTACTTGCCTGGATGTGACCAACTTTTTAGGTGACGGTCCCGGCAAGATGACGAGAAGAGAATGTGTATGAGAGCTCGAATTTGACAAACGGTTTCGCCGGAATTGACTTCTCTAAAGTAATCACACCGAGACACCAAATTTCAACAAAAATAAAACTTGGGACACTCCATTTTAACATTTCAAACTTCAGACACCTAATTTTAACATAGGGTAAACCTTGGACAGTTTTTTAGTTATTAACCCTAATCTAAATCAACGGATTACAAAGCTTAAATAAGAGAATTAAGACGCAATTCTAAACACCCACTACACACACTAACAGACCCACAACGTTAATTAATAAGATTCATCTGAAAATCAGCAGAAAATCAGCAACGGACGCGAAAATAGCAGCAAGTGCGCAGACTGGAGTTGAACCGGAGTCGCGGGAACGGTTTGAGCTGGACCGTCCGGTTCGGAAGTCACTCAACAGAAATAACAGAAATCTGCTCATTCTTCACTTTTTCTTCTTCATCAGCAATTCGAAGCTTGATTTCAACAATTTTAACCTTAAACTTTAATTAAAAAGAGTTTGTTCATTGTTCAATTGGTCTCACCAATCTATTTAAAGAACTTCATCATAATTAACATGGGTGTAGCCAAATGGGTTCCCCTGGAACAAGCTTGGTGTCATCGTTACGGTGATCGAAGTCGGTGATACTGTTTTTCTCGACGTTGAAAATACGAAATTCAGTTGCTTGGTGGTGTAATCTCTCTGGGAAATAGATACAACCAGGTTGCAGCTGTTGCAGCTTGGGACTATCATCTATACTCATACAAATTGAAGCTCTTTCCTCCAAGAAAATGACATCATTAATCTCATTAATCTTACTCCATTTCAAAACATGGTGTTGCTGCTGCTGCTGATGCATCTCAATCTTCTTCTCCTCAGTCCAGTTCCAAGTCTTTTTAAGCTCATTAATCTCATCATCATAATCATTACCACTACTACTGGTTAAAGTAAATACTTTGAATCCTTCAGTGGACGAAGAATGTAAACAGGACGAAGATTTCAAACAGGCGTTGGTGCGGAAGACAACTAGTGGCTCGGAATTAGACGATGATTCAAGCAGATACGCAGTTCCATGAGCATCGCGATGTGCAGATACACCGTTTCTGATAAAATTCATCGTACGAGGTAAATAATCGATACTCACAGCATTGTAATACGAAAACCCATCTGTACTACACCTGCAACATCGGATAATGCCTCTAGTGTCAAGAACGCAGATTCTTCCACCAATGCTGTTCACATCCAGGATTCCGTCACTGAGACTCGCGTTGTGATGGTAGTGCATCCACCGCATAGATTCTAATTCCTCCATTTTCTCCACACGGAGAAACGCGATCCTACTCGCAGTTTCGCAGTTTCCGACGTAGAAAACGCCCAGTGTTACCGCAACGTCGAAATGTCCGTCTTGTTGAGGCGAATTAGATAATACTCCTTTCACAAAGTCGGTTCGGTGGTTCCAAGGGAACAACAATGGTGGCAGGCGAATACAGGGATTGGACAGTAATAACGGATTAAACAAAGAAACTGACTGGTTCGTGGAGTTAGCGACAATTAACCATCCGAACGATGATCCGATGATTCGATTGGGCCGCAGCGGAAGTGAATTTACCGGCGAAAGGACGGGTTCTCCGATCAAGTTGTAGATCCGCCATGAATTGTGCTTCATCGAGCTGGCTTCGTCTTCTTTGTTGAGATCGAAGACTGGAGCGATGACGAGTGGGGTGATTCGATGTTCCAGGACCAATTTCGGCAATGAATCGTTGAAAAGTCGATGCCAGCGGTTGCAGACGGAGGAGAAACGGTACATATTGCTCGGGGAGGAGACAATCAATTTACTCATTATCAGGTAGAGGATCTCCTCCGGGAGCCAGAGCCAGTCAGGCTGCATCTCCGCCGCGGCTTCTAATCTTCTTCTGCTGCTCATCGGCGATCTCGATCTGCTTAATTAATTGCTTCTTCTTCTTCTTCTTTTATGATTGATGATGATGATGAATAGCTTTAACCTTGAATGTGGATGAATATAACAGAAAATATTTTTGGCAAATCACTAAAGATATTTGAAGTAAATCTTAGTAGATGAATATCACTACGGAATTTTTTTTGGTTAAAAATATCACTATATAATATATTCATAACATATATATCAATAATAAGGAAACGACATTCACATATATATATATATATATGAGATATATAGAATACGTATAAAATTAAGAAATAGTATTAATTATATGAAATATAAACTAATTATAAGAATAAAAAGTAGTAGATATTCGAAAATATATATTTTGAGAATATATTTTTATAGATTTCTAATGATATTTTATTCATTAAGCTTCAGACAACAGTGATTTTTCGGTGGCATTCTGGACAACAATGTCGTGTGCAAACTCTGCTTGAGCTAATGCCACGTCTGACTACCTCGTCTCCGCAAAGACTGCAAATCAGGTTTCCCAGAGTTCAGTTGGTCTATCAATTTGTGGATGTGTCATGCTACTAAACTTCATGGTGGAATCGAATGAATCCCACAACATCTTCCTAAAAATAACTTAACGGCATGTTTGGTTCGTGGAATAAGGAATAAAAATATTAAATGTAATATTAATATGAAGTTATTTGGTTAACAATAACATGAGTGATAAAACGTTATATGTGAATGAATGAAATAGTTTCAAATTGACATATATACCATTTTACTATTTGATCACAATTTTAAACATGAAAAAGTCTAATAACAAATTATTGAACGGAAATTTTGATTTTTCTTTTAAAAAATGATTATGTTTTTAATTTTTTAAAAAAATCATGTTTTTTTTTTCTTTCCAAAAACGATTATTTAACCTTGGACAGATCTAGCGGTGTTATTATATCGAGTTCTGTGGAATTTGATCTCATTAGCATTTGAATTCTTTTGAAGTGATTGACAGATGAGTAATTTCACCCAAATTCTGATCTTGTTAGCTGTACATTGTTATGCTCAAGAAAATCACCCGCATTATTTTTTTGTTACAGAAAGGGGCATAAGCAATCAATAAACAAGATGATGAGGAAGATGACGAAGACATTGATTTTGGTGAAGATGGTTTCGAAGGTTATCCAAGTTTAATAACATATTGTAAAGTAAAAATAATATATTAAATTATTATTTTTAATTAGATTTATATATACGATATAATAAATAAATTACGTTAAGATTAAAATTGGATTTTTATTTTCAATTCCAGCAAAATTAGAATGGTTATTCCTAGGGGTTAGGCTAAAATTAGCTATTCCATCAAAATTAAGAATAGAGAATCCTTATTCCACAAATTTTTATCATATATACAGTACTCCGCAAAGACCTTCTCACTTAAAAGGTCTTGTAAAGTTGATGACACCATGAAATATGATAATACAATTTAGCTCTTCTATAACTTTGGATACAGATGTTAAACTTGAGTATGATTTTATTTTATTATTTATTTACTTCAAAATTAATTTTTACAATTTAAATTCGAAATCGGTGCAGGTGTTTATTTCAACTTTCCTGAATTTCTTAAATCATTTTTAGTTTTTTTTTTTTTCATTTTTAGAAGATAATGAAAATTACTCAATGAATTCAATTTTTTTTAAAGAAAAACTAATAAGCTAGAATTTTAGTATTAAAATATAATATAAATTTACTTCTGCAATTTTAAATCGAGAATATTTAATATTAAAATATTCCCAATACGAATTTGAGCTTAAATTAAAGGCTTTGATAGAAAGTGTGAAAAAAAGTGTGAAAAAACCATAGAAAGTTAACAACTGCCACATGGCAATGCATTACATGATTCTCTTTCCAATTTATGTCAAATTGTTAACTGACATGTGGCAGTTGTTAACTTTCTATGATTTTTTCACTTTTTTTTTCACACTTTAAGGAATTACTCTAAATTAAAATATAATAAAACCCATAATAGTTGACGCTGTAGCTGGACGCCGTTGTTTCCCGTGCCCTACGTACATGCATTTACACACCCACGATGGAAGTACATGCACAAGTCAACGATTACATAACACGTACTTTGACCAAAAAATATCTTAAGTCGTCTCTATAAATCCAAAGTCGTATATAATGTACAAGCTATAGCAGGAACTAATAACCAGCTAAATTCAGATTCAAATTTCATTTTTTTTTTAAATAATCAATTTTCTCTTAATTCTTGCTTTCTGTGGTTAATTAATTAATTAATTAATTACATCGATCGATCGCGATTAACATAATGGCGAGAAAAGCGGAGGGAGCAGCGATCGGCATCGACTTTGGAACAAGTTACTCGAGCGTGGCGGTGTGGATCGACGGCGGTGTGGAGGTGATTCCGAACAGTGAGGGAAACAACAAGACGCCGTCGTATGTTGCTTTTACTGAAACACAAAGGTTGATTGGTGATGCTGCCAAGAGTCAGGTTGCTATGAACCCTACCAACACAGTTTTTGGTAACATCCTTAACACTATTCTTTAATCTTTTATTTATGTGCTGGATAATTCATCCAGAAATGTTTTAAGTTAGTTGAATCCAACAAGATATGCGTTTTTTTAATCGAAACCAATCCATGAACTAGATAGGGCTTAAGAGTATATGATTTTAGACTACTATTTTTTTTTTTGGGTTAAATACCAAATAGCTAGCTGGATTTTTCTCAAACATTTTAAGAGCAAATAACTAACCGAATATTTCCGAAAGTAGTAATTATTAGGTAGCTTTTATTTTTATGTTAAAAACTAAAACGAATCACTCACGTGAAGAGCACGTGAATTGCTGAAGTTGGCGACAACATACTTTGTGACCAGAATAAACTTGCACAATTTTTTTGGAATGACCATTTTCAAACTAAACATTTCAATCGTATTTTCTCTGAATCGATTTGTCCGCCAGAGATGGACTTGGCTTCTGAAATGCTCGAATAAGTAGTTCTTCCTGGTCGTCAACAATGAGCGTGTACAACGTTTGGAGTTTCGTTGTTTATGCACCATCACGTGTTTCTTAGGCGAGGAAATCAACTGTTTTTTTTAAATAATGTAGCTACCTAATTGCTACTTGCGGCAAAAATTCAGCTAGCTATTTGCTATTAAAAAAAAAGGCAACTATTTTTACTTTTAGTAAATTTCTACTTAACTATTTAGTATTTAATTTTTTTTTTCTTTGGATTTTTTTTGCCCATCAGTTTGCTTTGGATTTAAAGTCAAGTGAAATATGAGGAAAATAAGAGACGTTGCGGTCGAATACACTATAAGAAATCTAATTTGTTTGAGATAGATCATGAACCTACATTAAGGGAAAATGTTGAAATGTTCTTGAAAATTTAACATTTCAAGAATTTTAATGAGAACAAATGAGGATTTGATAAACAAATACAATTTTTTAATAGATTAAAATCAGTACGGATTTGACAAGAAAAAAGTCAAACTTATTGGCTTTTTTGGTGTTATTTTTATAAATATTTGTAAACAAATGATAAATAGAAGAGAAAAATTTTACACAAGGAATCCCTAATAATATTACTGGGTAAATGCTACGATCACAGGTATGAAGTTGTTGGTTGGTAAGCGATTCCAAGACGCATCTCTCCAGAACGACACAAACCTATGGCCATTCAAACTCATCGAAGGTCCCCACGGCAAACCATTAATCCCAATCACATACAAAGGCCAACAAAAACATCTCACCGCCGAGGAAATCTCCGCTATGATCCTCGCAACAATGCACCAAATCGCCGAGTCCCACCTCGGCACGACCGTGAAAAACGCGGTCGTGACGGTTCCCGCGTGCTACAACCACTCGCAACGCCTTGCGACTATCGACGCGGGATTTGTCGCCGGATTTAACGTGATGCGCACCGTCAGCGAACCCACTGCGGCCGCGCTTGCGTACGGATTGCAGAAGAAAATGGGTGGAGTTGGTGGTTGCGACGAGAGGAATGTGGTGGTTTTCGACCTTGGTGGCGGAACGTTCGATGTGTCGGTTTTGGTTATCGAAGAGGGGGTTTTTGAAGTGAAGGCGACGGTTGGGCACGATCATCTTGGTGGGGAGGATTTCGATTGCAGAATGATGGGCTACTTTATTCAGGTACGGCCATCAATTTCTCTTACGCGATAAGAATACGCAAGAAAAGAATAGTGTGTTTGTACAAGTGTATATATGACAAAATAATAACAGGATAGCAGCTAGTACAATCAAACTAATTTATGTGCAGTGTTCGTGTTTAGGTATCACAACCGTACACATCTGATAAAGGTGTGCTAGTGAGTAGTATAATTAATTAAGAATCTTAAGTAATTTTCGAATGAGTCACGTTTATTAATTACTAATTTAGTATTAATTATCAAATTTGCTATACTGATGGTTTAAGTAGTTGGGCAAATTTCTATTTTAAGTTATATTAAATATTTTGCTAGCTTAGATTTCTCATGTGTACAAATTATTAGCTTCATTAATATATGCGTTCAATTTTTACGAAATGAATCACGTGCCCAGTACACCTAATAAAGAAATAGTTAGCAATTTATTCAATTTTCCAAATATCATCACCTAGCAGTTTACTCGATAGCTCAAAACATCAAAAGCTAGCAATTTGCCGCATTTTATTTAATATTTTTTCTTTTGCCATCTCCGCATTTTATTTAATCACATGTTGAACATGTGACTCATTATGTACAAATCAGATATATATTAATTAAAACAGAGGTAGTAATTTGTACATATGAAAAACCTAAGCAAGCAAAAGGTTAAAAAAAAAAGAGTCTAAGTTTACAATTTGTCCGACTGCTGAAACATGGGCTAACAATTAATTTGATAACTATCCCTTATAAATTAACTTTTAAAACTCAAACTTAATCGCATAATTTTCTTAGTTTGTCATTATACGTTAAGAACTTGTGAAAACTGATATATGAATTTATAGTTCTTACTATGATACGTTCGTGATTTTGAATTTGCTAATGATCTCGTCATTTCATATGTGAACATATACAACTGACAAACGTAACTTAACGTAACACGATAACCCTAATTAATCAACATGCTTGAAAAGTTGTGTAGTGTTTGTTTGTATGAAGATGACGTGATAAGTTTATCGTGTAGTCTTTGTTTGTATGAAGATGACGTGATAAGTTTATCTTGCGTATTTGTATTCAGTAAGTTTAATACAACAAGTATCATAGTAAGAACTAACATTTGAAACACTTGTTTCAGGAGATCAAAAGGAAGCACAAAAAGGACATTAGCGGAAACCCTAGAGCTCTTCGTCGACTAAGAACCGCTTGCGAGTTCGCGAAGACGAATCTCTCTTCCTCACTTCAAACAACCATCGACATCGATTCTCTGTACGAGGACACCGATTTCTACTCAATCATCACTCGATCCACGTTCGAGGACCTCAATAAGGATCTGTTTGGCAACATTATGGATCTAGTTTCAAAATGCCTTATAGATGCAAAAATAGACAAGACATCAATCCATGACATTGTTCTAGTTGGTGGGTCCACTAGGATACCTAAGATACAACAACTACTACAAGCATTCTTCAATGGAGTTGAGCTGTGCAAGAGCATCAACCCCGATGAGGCCGTCGCTCGTGGCGCTGCGATTTTGGCCGGAATGTTGAGCGGCGATGATGAAAAACTGGGAAACTTGATGCTTTTGGATGTTACGCCGGTGTCGCTTGGGTTGGAGACTGTTGGAGGTGTAATGACAGTGTTGATACCGAGAAGTACCACAATTCCTACAAAGAAGGTTCAAGTTTTCTCTACTGATGTTGATAACCAAGAAGCTATGAGCATCTCGGTTTATGAGGGCGAGTGGACGACAGCAAGGTACTATACAAGTTTAGACGAACCACTAGATTTTAGCAGAAATATTTTGAATTTTTTTTTTAAAAAAGGGTTTTTAATCTGGTAGAAATTCGAATTAGTGTACACTTTTTCTTCACTAAATTAGGGTTTTGACTTATTGGCAGTGTTGTTATATGAAGTTGCACGCACTTTAAAGATTTTGACTTATTGGGGTTTTTAATCTGGTAGAGATTCGAATTTGTGCATACTTTTTCTTCACTAAATTAGGGTTTTGACTTAAGTGTTGATATATGAAGTTGCATGCACTTTAAAGGTTTTGACTTATTGGCAGTGTTGATATATGAAGTTGCACGCACTTTAAAAAAAATTAGGGTTTTACTTGCTGCTGTGTAGATTTAAACTTCTGCACTTTGATTGTGAAATTTTAAACGAACTACTCGACCAATTGTCCACTGCAATCTTAATGTGATATATAAGGTGAACGCGTATTTCGTTACAAGAAAATTGGTAATTTGTGACTACGTTTTTACAAGGGAAACAATCCTCACAAATTATAAGAATTTTTAAGTAATTTATTAAGTTTCAGGACAAAACTCAGAAATTTGTAATGGATTTTTCACAGTAATTTCCAGTCAAGTTTTTTGTTAGGAGTCGTTCTGTTAGAAAGTTTGTAAAAATTGTATTTTGTAAGGGATTTGTAATATTTTATTACAAATAAGTTTATATGTCCATCACAAATAAATCTCTCACAAAAGACTAGATTTCTTGTAGTGTTTTAATCTTTATGCTTCAACAGGTACAACAACTTGTTGGGTGAGTTTGTTCTGTCAGGGATTCCCCCAACCTCGAAAGGTGTTCCCCAGATTTCAATCTCCTTCGACATAGATGCTTCTGGGATGCTAAATGTGTCAGCTGAGGAGACATCCAGTGGGACCCGGAACGCGATAACCGTGACTAACGACACATGTCGGTTATCGAGGGAAGAGCTTGATAGGATGGTGAGAGAAGCAAAGAAATACAAGGCCGATGATAAAGAGTACACTAAAAAAGTTGAGGCAAGGAATGCTTTGGATCGGAAGAGTATGTATTGGACATGACCATGAAGATGACAACAATGGAGGTTGAAAAGAAGAAGAAGATGGAAGGTGGCGTCGACCGAGTCAATCGTTGGTTGGATGAAGAAGATCAGATTCGACAAGTCAATAAGTATGAAGATAAGATGAAGGAGTTGGAAAAACTCTTCTTCAACTCTTCTATATGTTAAGTAGAAATTCTTGGATACCCCGCATTCACAACCTGTCATATAGGTCAACTCTTCTATATGTTAAGTAGAAATTCTTGGATACCCCGCATTCACAACATGTCATAAAGGTGGTGGACCTTCAACCACTAAATGCTTGACAAATGGCGTAAAATTACATTGCCACTTGTTTTAATTTAATTAGCTGAAGGTCCACCACCTGTATGACAGGTGGTGGATGCAGTGTATCCAAAAATTTCTAGATAAAATTTCAGTGTATCCAAATATACTCTTGTACTATTGTCAAAGAAACAGTGGTATGTTTGTTTATATGTGTTGGTAAAGAAGAATAATATGAAGCTAAATTAATCTAGTTAATCTTCATGTCTCATGATGATATCTCTTAATTAATTTTGTCTGACTTTGGCTAGAAAGAAAAACCAAGTCTATATATGTATTCATATAATGAATGTAAGATGTATATGAGTGCTCAGCTAATTAACTGAGCGAAGTATTGAGCAAAGCAATTTATTTTTTGTCTCATGTCCATTTCATATCTATCTCCTCTTAATGAATCTTTCATTTTCGCCATTTAATTGCTAAGTTAATTCCTTCAACTTAGCTATATATTCCAACATAGTATTTTCCAACCGTTGTATCAAAACTCAAAATATTTTAAAGAGTCAAATCATTCCATTAAAAAAACTCTGACTGAAGTATGTATTCGTCAAATTTCTCTATTTCATCTCCACCAATTGAACGATAGTTTGATCCCATTAAAAGAAAAATATTGTGGTGATATCTGCCAATTAGAACATTTTTGAGTCAGTCTCGACATTGTCATCGTCATAGCAGAGTGTGGCGACCATATTAGTTGTCCCTCCTCCATGTGACTCCGGTGGATTTGTGTTGGTTTCGAAGGGATAACACCGATCAGAATCCACTAATAGATTGACCGGACTACCACCATAATCAGACGAGGCACATATGAAACATAGCCACTACGGCAATAGCAAACACACTTAGGATGGGTGCTTCAAAGTAATCGGGTATCCCTATTTGTAGAACGACGGTCACATATGGCCCAATGACACCAACATAAGAAGATACATAGGCACCGATAGAGGTTTATCGTCCACCGTTAAGGGCAACGCCACCATATGGAGCAGCCACTAATTTCCATTTGCACTGAGTCAACCGTAATAAGTAAAGTAATGAAAATGAATATTCATTGTCATGTTTCATTGAGTTTAAATATCTAACATTTTGATTAAGTGATAACTGAATCTTTTAACTATGATTAATTAACCTAACCCGGTAGATAATAATATTTTTCTCACGTCAGATATTTTGCAGGCGTCCAATAAAAAGGCATCTCTAAATATCTCTCTACTAAAAAGCGTCCACTTGATATTTTTGGATTGCATCCGTGGCATCATCTACTACTGCACTTTTGCGCTTTTTCTCTTCTCCCGCTTCTTCCTCTCTCCACCGCCGTCACCACCTCTCCGCCGCAAATGTCCGCCGCTCCCAATAACCACCTCGATACCCCTACCTTGGATAAGGAATCCGGCAGCCTCCTTAAAGACATCGTCTCCCACGGCGGCTACGCGTACTCCGCCATGTCGACGCTCGCCGCCGCCGGCGATATGCGTGCTGCGGAGGCGGCTCGGGAGATGGCGTGGGAGCAGCTCCACTCCGGTCCCTGGCACTCCGTCCTCCCCGTCTGGCGGGACGCCTACTCGATGGCGTGCCTCTACGTGGCAAAGCTCCACCTCCGGAATGGAGAGTTCACAGAGGCACTAAAGGCCTTGGATATGGGGCTTATCATGGGAGGCACTCTGTTGAAGACCGATTTGGAGTCTTCTGTTGAGAAGGTAACGGCTGCCGCGAAGGAAGGTCGTGGTTCAGCAGGAAACGGCGATTGTCGCGATAGGAGGCTGATTAAAGAGGATATAGATATGGCGGAGGTGAGACCTACAACTTGATATTGTTCGTCATTTGCACGTAATTTCGTTTTTTCTGAAGATCTCTAAGCATAAGAAAATGAATTAGATCTTCACTGGCATCTGGCTCTGGTTCGATCTTGCTTTTTCTCTTTGTTCTTCACTGTAGCCATACGTTTGATTACAATAATTTCATATTGGTGATCTGAAATTCAGAGTGATATTAAGGGTACAAGTAAACGATAACTATGAACTTCAAAATTGTTTAATGTATCGATTCGAGATAGCTGAAGTTTGCTCTTAAGTGTGAAGTCCTTTCATCTATGGGAACATGGAGAGCAGTTACAGTATTGGGATTGGCAAGAATCATGTTTTCTGCAATAATTTGAGGAATTACCAATTTACGTTGGATTACTTTGATTTTGGTAATATCTGTTTCTGCACCAACTAAATCTGAAGTTGTTCTAACTGTTAAATCTCCGACCTGTTTATTCTTGCAGGTGCTTCGAAATTTACCTGTTAAATCGCTCTCTTTGAAAACTGTGGCTAAGAGATCAGCTCTATCTTTGGAGGGATTTCTGCGTGAATTTTTCCTATCAGGTTCTCCAGTTGTGATCACTGATTGCATGTCACATTGGCCAGCAAGGGCCAAGTGGAATAACTTGGATTATCTCAAGACTGTTGCTGGTGACCGTACAGTCCCAGTAGAGGTGATAATTTTCATATGAATATCATTTCATCAACCCAGTTCCATTTATGTAGCATAATGACTTCTTCTATGGGTTGTGTATGATTTGCAGGTTGATTTCTTGAAGTAGTTTCATGTATCTAAATAGAAATTTTTAATCAGATTTCCATTAAAACAGCTGAGGTTTGATCTAACTAGCATGTTTTGCAGTTTTACTTCTAATAATTGATCCTCTGTCAATCGCCATATATTTTGCAGTTTCACTGATAACTTCATTGCTAAAGAGTTTTAGTTTAAGCGTGATTTGCAGACCTATTGGAATCAACTTGATAGCAGCTTTGTTTCCACTGTTTAACACAAATTATTCCTCTGGAAAAAGTCAAAGCTGGTAAAAGAGCTTTAACAATCTGCAGGTTGGGAAGAATTATCTATGCACTGACTGGAAGCAAGAACTCATCCCTTTTAGAGATTTTCTCGAGCGAATGCAATCAACTAACTGTTCTTCGTCGGATCTTACTTACCTTGCACAGCACCCATTGTTTGATCAGGTGCCCTTCCTCCTCTTGATTCTTGTATTGCCCCATTTATCTTAATTATCCCCTTTTCAATCTTTGATGACTTTTTTTTTCCTTTTATTTGATGGAAGATAAATGAGCTAAGGAAGGATATCATAATCCCTGATTACTGTTTTACTGGGGGAGGAGAGCTACAGTCTCTCAATGCTTGGTTTGGTCCAGCAGGCACAGTCACACCTTTGCATCATGACCCGCACCACAACATTCTTGCTCAGGTCTCGGTCTCACATATATCTGCTTTGTGTGTTCTTTTTTGCTGCTTGCTCTAAAGGAATAGGGTTATAGGTACTTTTGGTTCCATATGTTTAACTGTTTTTTGCTTTTGGTACCAAAAGTATACAAAAAAAAACATATGTTACCAAAAACAAAAAACAATCAAACATATGGGATCAAATCTACCTTTAACCCAAAGGAATATAGATATACGGGTTCTTGATCAAACATGAAAAATGATAGTATACTGTTGTTTATTTGGTAAATGCTGCATTGGATTGAGTTGCTGCATGTGTAACACTTAGGGATGATAGGTTTTATTGTCATTGAATTAGGTTGTGGGGAAAAAGTACATAAGGCTCTATTCATCTTCATATACCGACGAACTTTACCCGTACAGTGAAACCATGATGTGCAATTCCAGCCAGGTGAGGTTTGATTGTTTGTTCATTGCCATCTTAACCAGTAAGCAAACTACATGGATGGTAGTAAATTTTGATTTTATAGGTGGACCTAGACAATATAGAAGAGGAGAGATTCCCAAAGATTGAAGAGTTAGAATTTCTGGACTGCATTTTGGAAGAAGGAGAGATGCTGTATATCCCTCCGAAATGGTGGCACTACGTTCGATCTCTCATTACGAGTTTATCCGTCAGCTTCTGGTGGAGTATTGAATCCGACTCGTGACACGGTATTTACATTTTCTTTCATCATTCGAAATTCTTCACATAATTGATGGATGGGTGGTCGGGTCACCGTTAGGTCGAGTCCTTAAGACCGCCCCATGATGACTATGTTTACGCACCTGCTGCTAGATTTAGGGTTTAGGGTTTATGCCATAAACCCACTTTTGCCTTGTTAAGCACATCCATCCACCCATCCTTTGATTGAATGCTGTTATTGTTGTTGTCTCCTTTGATTAGTTGATGTTTTCTACCAGAATCTCATCTCTGTATTTCTGCTCCCTATAAATAAAGCTTTTAAGAGTTGGATTTCTGTATAAATAGTACTGCAAGAATTGAATTATATAATAATGATAGAGAAAACATGCAATCCAAATGAAATAAACAATGCTAGTTGAAATCCAAAGATTATTTGTTAGGATTCTTGATCATTCTCTGCAGCACGACGGTCCGAGCCATGCGTATCTCGCGGCTACACTTATCAGCATGCTTCCCGAGATCGTCGACCGTCTCCATGAACACACCCAGCTTCCTCCTCATCTCCTCCACTGCAAACCGCACCGCCACGTCATCCTCCTTCCTCCCCGACGCAAAATCCGCACTCTGCACCAAGTTCTGAATCTCCACCTGCAACTTATTCACCAGCACTCGGATACTATCCATGTCCTTGATCACGATAAACGTCCCGACCTGCATCGTGCTAGTCAACTCCCGTTGGTTCTTAATCGCGGTCTGGTACTTCCTCAACAGCGTCTCGCACCACTTCCCAACCGACCCGATCGGAACCGACAAAGCGCCTGCTATCGCGGTTATCAACGGCGGAGCCGCAACTGCAGCCGCAACGACGGAGAATATCAGCGCCGATACAAAGGCCGCCCCGAAGATCACATTCGAAACCCTGATCCAGACCTTGGATGATTTGAGTTTCTTATCAAGCTTCCTTTTCCGAATCTGCAGCTTCTCTAGCATCACCAACTGCTGCTTATAAACCGATTGGAAAAGCACGAAGAAGTCGTTGTTAAACGGGTCGCCGCAAGCCTTGAACCTCTCAAGCTCCTCCAATGTCTTCCCATACTTGCTGCTACTGCTGCTGCCATCTTTTTCTCGGTCGTCATCAAAGTGGCGGATGGCGAATTCGACGATTAACTGAGAGTCACGAGCTCGCTTGAGGCATTTATCCAATGAGGTGCAGAAATCGAGGGTTTGGAGACTGTTGTCGAAGTAATCCTCGACGAGAGCGAAGAGATTGGGATCGTTCCAGATGTCGTTTTTGCAGTCGAGGATGACTTTGACTACCTCTTGGTTCATCTCGAGTAAGCTGGTGGTGACCTCGCGGAGCGAGTCCAATGAGAGGGAGCGGACCTCGACTCCAACGGCGAGGCTGTTGATGACTCGAGTGGTGCTTTCGTGGAGCGTGTGGTCGAACGCTCGGAGGTCGGGATCGGTTTGCACAGCTGCTTCGTACGAAGTTAGATCCGCCATGTACTGGTTGGTTAAGGCGTTCGGGTTCGGGTCATCGCTCTTCTTCTTGCTCGTTCCTGCCATCTTCGATTCCTATCAACTTCAAAAACACAAAATCTAGATTAAGCAACTCGTTATTTGCAGAAACGTAAAGCTTGATCATCAAATTGTTAGCCAATATCAAATTAAATTGTTTAGCACAGCTGGTTAGAGTGTAAATCATCTACACTGACAGAATTGATCAAAAAGCACAACAAATTGTTAGTTAATGTTTAGGTAATCGAACAAATTACTAACTATTGTTCTCATATGCCTGCAACTAGGGCTGTAAACGACTCGAGCAGAGTATCTGGCAAGCTCGACTTGACTCGACTCATTTTTCTCGAGCTCGAAACCGATCGAGCCTTAATTTTTCGACCCCGAACTCGACTCGATTAGGTTTTTGGCTCGAGCTCGATCTCGACTCGAATAGGCAAAAGAAAAAAAAACTCGATTAGACTCGCGAGCCTCTTGAGTACCGGTGAACTCGAACTCGATTCGGCTTCAGAAAATGCTCAACTCGACTCGAAATTTAGCGAGTCGATTTCAAATAACGACCGAGCCGATCTCAAGCAGTTTGCAAGTCATCTCATACTGTCCAAATTAAACCCGAATCCTAATGTAGACACAACTTGAGCTAGCAAAATATTTAAAAAAAATCACCTAGCAATGTGTTCAACGATTTGATAATTAGCCAAAAGGTAATTATCCATGATATTTACAGATCTGAAAAGTTTGAAGGTGGATTTCAGCAGAAGCTTGGTTTCAAGTTTGAAATCGAAGCAGACGAGACTCGACATTCAGCACAGTTGATGCCGGCGAGATAAATTATCGACACAGCGCAGCAGCAAATCGATGTAATTGAAGAATGCGAGATCTGAAAATCGGTTACACAGTTACTTACCTGGAGAAGTAGCGATGACGAAGCGCCGCGGCGGAATATGATCGGAGTTGCAAATGTGGAGAGAAGAAGGTAACGTTGAAATCGAGTTGAAAAGGTGGAAATTTATGTAGAAGAAGACGAAATTAAACAAACTAGGGTAGCAGGATGATAAATTAGAAGGAAAGTGACGCCATTTTTATATATGTATGTATTTTATAATGGGAAGAGAAGAGAAGAGAGTAGCGTGTTTGTAAGGGCGGTTCAGTTTTTGTGGAGAGGAGGAGATGGAGAAGGAGTAGCTTGCTTGCTTTTACGCAAGTGAAAGGAAACTTGAAGGAAAAAGCAAGCCAGTGAAGAAGAAGAACAAGAAGAGAGATAATAATAATAATAATAATAATTAAGACAAATATATATATATATATATATTATTCGGCTAGCCTAAAATTAAATTGAGGGACGGGGGAATTGTGGAGTGCTCGCAACATTTCCTTATCATTTTGTATTTTTTCCCTACCATGTGCTGAATTTTATCAAACGAGATTTAAAATAAAATTTTATTTTGTCAGATTATTAAGGTGAAGTTTGTATAGAATTAATAAGCTGATAAAAATAAACATATATATATACTTATGTTGTTATTTTTTTATATACATTGAATAAATTTTACATGATAATATTGTGATAATAATTCATAAAACAAATTTAATTGAAAATTAATCATTTTAGATAAGAAGCAATTTTGAAGATTTTATTGTGCACGGGGCGTGCATATAAAATTAAATTATTTATCTTAGTGAATCCGAAGATAGATTTTTGTTCAGTGACATTCACATGTCTCAACATCCCAATTAAAATTATCGAGGTTTCAAAGAGTTTTTCATGACATAACAACATTTTGCGAGACCTAACTACGGGGTTTTTTCAATAGATTTTATGTTGTTGATGCCATTTATCAATTTTAATATGTTTACATATTTATTGATTTCATTTTATCGGTTATAATATTGTGACATGTTAAATGGTTTCAATTTCTTGTCTTGGGAGGAAAAAATATAGTCAAATTACTTATATTGTCAAAATTGTACATTGTTATAATTAGTACAAATACTTACGGAATAAAAAAATTAAAATGACACTATTAAGTGGTAGTGTAATCAACTATTTTATGCCAACACTATAGCTAGCTAAAAATGATTTCTTAAAATATGTGTTGATACAAATATTATAATTATCATCTTTACATGCATACTCTACTTCGTTTCTTGACTTGAAGTCTTAACATTTTAGGACCCATATACATTTTTATTTCTTAGCGGCATCATGTTTAGGGATGGCAACGGGGCGGGTTGGGGCGGGTTTTCGCAGCCCCGGACCCGCCCCGCGGGTCGGCTGGCTGACCCGGCCCCGGCCAAATGGACCTTCCGGGTCGGGTCGGGTCAGCAATCCCATGGGTCGACCCGCGGGGCCCCGACCCGCCCCGTCATGTGAACAATATTTTTTTTTTTCACTTTTCAATATTAAATACAATTTTTTTTTATCAAAATATTACATTATATATAAATTCAAAACATAAATCTAACATCAATCAAATATAAACAACAAACACATCAAATTCATTACAAATTCAAACACCAAATTAATAAATCATAATAATCTAAATATACATCTATTTGTAATTTGGTCCATGTTATTTATATAGGTACTATATTAACCATATTATTTAGTAAATGTTAGATCATATTAACATAAAAATAATTTTAAAAAAAAGCATATATATATATATATGCATTTTGGGGCGGGTCTACGGGGCCCCGGGTCTCTAGACCCGGGTACGCCCCGACCCGAGCCCGACCCGTGACCCGCGGGTCGGCGGGTCAAAACCGGGTCGGGGCCCCTTGACCCGTTACCATCCCTAATCATGTTCATCTCCTTCTCTTCTCTTCTCCTCTTCTAGTTGCCTTCATTTTTTTTCAAATATTCAACACTCTCATTAGTTAGGGCTAGAAAGTGTAATCATGTAAATTTAAGCATAAAAAGAAGTATTCATTCCAACTCAAATCATAATTAATACTCCAAAATTTAATCAACATAAACTTGAATATAAATTGTAAAGACTATTGATACGAACCCAATCGATCCAATCGATAGAAGTAGAAGATGAATCAGATTAGGAACGGAGAAGGTGAACTAGGTAAAGATTAGAGAATATAGGTTAAAGAAGCGGATCATAGATTATAGAGAAAGAGAGAGCAAAAGCTCAATCTATGGTTGTATTCATTCTATTCATGCCTAGTTCCTCTACCGCTCCCGATGGAAGGGTATATAGCCTACAGTGCTAATACATTGCACCCATCACTTCTTACTTAATAATATTTAACCCCTAACTATTACAATCATTCATAAACCCCCTTATATTTATATTAGTACCGTAACATTACCCTCCCCTTAAAGACAACTTGTCCTCAAGGTGTGTCCTGGACCATTAAACCCGTCGTAGTCCCGAACAAGTGCAAGTTCAAAGTTGAACGAATCTTGAAAAATCCCCGGACCATTGAAACCATCATAATCCCGAATCATTACTCTCCTCCGGAAGACATGTTCACATTTGAGTACAATCTTCAAGTCGCGTTCATGCATCAAATCAAGAAAAAACTCATTGATGCATGTGAAAATCATGTTCATAAGTAGAAGACGCTCCCGAGATTTTAGTGTGGAGTCGAGAGTGGTTATCCAAAATGGATCAAACTCCTCCAACCAAAAGGAACCATTAGTTAACCATGGAAGTGGGTGACTCGAGACAATCAGAAAGCCATCACTCTCAAATATTGTTCCATGGACAACTAATGAGAGGTTGAATATTGTTATCATGTCACGGATCATCACTACCCATGGAGCACCCATTAACACCTCCTCTACATATTGGCATTCCAAACCACTCAAGCTTCTTCCAAGGTGATTCATAATAGAGCAATATGCACCTCTCGTTGCATGGACCACATGATCTGTGTGCTTGCCAACAAGAAGAAAACCTCCAAATCCACATGCAACCCTTAACATCTCAATATGTCCAACATAGAAAAGTTCAAATGAACCAGAAACTCTTAGAAGTATTGCAAAGGAAGGAGACACTTGAGTTCCACTACCTGACTCACCATCTTCAAATTTCTGACTTTGGCAATGACTGACTTGTCTTTGCCTATATGTATCTTCTGGAGATAACATTCCTTGAGCACCAAATACCATGATGTATGTGTCCAATCCAAATGAATAAGGAGAAAGAAAATATATCACCGCTTGACCTATAGCTACAATAAATTGCAAATGAGGTATTGGAAAACAAGGATAATGCAGTCTTCTAACTAGGTCCAAGTCAACAAGGGTATAGAGGCTTCTCAACTTGATCAAAGTGCACCGACATGTATTATCCAAGGCACCCACATGAATATGTAAAGGATCCGCAAACCCGGAATCAAGAGGAGAGCCAGTTACCTTATACAAAACATCAGCGTGAATAAGAAGTATTCACGGATCACAAACTCGAAAGGAGTGACAACTTCTAACTGCTCGAAGCTATTCGCTTATGTCGACTGTCTCAAATTCCGAGACTGAAGATGAAAACGAAAGCAGCATCTCTTGGCCAATAGCCCCAATCACCTGACAAGATATCCCATTCCGAATGGAGAATATTCCCGGATCAAAAACTGGAAAATATCTCCAGTCCCTCTCTTCGTAAAGGTTTTCACCTATGGCATGTACTTTAGTCCCTATATCAACATCTTCTGATTTCGTTAATCCATAAACAATATCAACATCTACCTTCTTCACATGACATGAGACACTGTTAACTAATATTCCCGGGTCAAAAACTGGAAAACAATCCACCGATGAATGACATTTCCTTACTTCCATGCTTGACATCATGTCAACAAGCAGATCATCTGTGTCAACAAGTAGATCATCTCTACTAGTTTTCTCGTGTGATACCGCATCACGGAACTCCTTGTATGAATATGTATTGAAGATATGATTGTCGCTTCTCCCCTTAGTTAAATATGAAACTTGCTGATGTGGATATACAATATCGAAGTTCCTAATTGGTGAACACAAATAACTTGCAGGATCAAGAAATTTGTTGCCCTTATAGCATATCTCAACTGACCTAGGATAATCCATCGATGGGTAGTGGACAGTGGTATCTTCCATGGATTTAGCAACTTTAGATGAGCACTCCGTTATTTCAAATTGACTCTCATCCTCTTCATCGAGAACAACCACATGATCACGTGCAGACATTGAGTCATTCAAACAAAATAAATGCTCATTACTCTCCATGGCTTCCTTCTTTGAGACTTGAGGGACTTTCTCAACCTCAGCTACATAATTTGGATCACTGACCATTCCATGAGATGTAATAGCATCTTTAGTAGTCGAATAGTCGGGTTCATCCGGAAGTGGTGGAAGTCCTTGCATCCGCATCCACTCATTAAGCTTTTCGTTAATACGATGCATCATTACATTCATCTCTTTTAGGTCATCTGTCATCTCTTTCATGTCACTGTTCTGTTTATCCAATATTGATTTCAATTTGCCAAGTTCTTTGGTTTGGGCATCCATAACAGCAGAAATAGCATCAACAATAATAGCAATTTGGTAAGATCCTTTTCATTGGCATTTCTCCGAACACCTTGTGGGCACCGCTTTTACACTCCAAATTTTTTAGCGGAAACAAAAAAATTTGCAGCAGAAACAGAATTTCGGAGACACCGATGGAGCTGAAGCTGAAATCAACAGCACATGAGCAAGTGACAGCGTTTGATGAACAAGACCGACGAACAACAGAGAAAATCGACGGTCGGTGATTAGAATCTGATTGTGGGAGGGGCTGGTGGTAGCGGACGTGGGAGGAGCGATGGCGTAGGTGGTGGTCGGAGTCGAAAATTACCGGAATCGCAACAAAAAATACCACAGCCGAGGAGAACGGCTCTGATACCAATGATACGAACCCAATCGATCCAATCGATAGAAGTAGAAGATGAATCAGATTAGGAACGGAGAAGGTGAACTAGGTAAAGATTAGAGAATATAGGTTAAAGAAGCGGATCATAGATTATAGAGAAAGAGAGAGCAAAAGCTCAATCTATGGTTGTATTCATTCTATTCATGCCTAGTTCCTCTACCGCTCCCGATGGAAGGGTATATAGCCTACAGTGCTAATACATTGCACCCATCACTTCTTACTTAATAATATTTAACCCCTAACTATTACAATCATTCATAAACCCCCTTATATTTATATTAGTACCGTAACAACTATTTAACTGTTACGAAAGTAGAGAGGTAATAGAAGAGGGAACTTGAGGATGATCTTATTATCACACATAGGGGCCCTTATATAGGGATTACATAGACTTGGAGAGGAAGTAAAATCAATACAAGGAAAGTCTAAATTAGGAAGATTGTATATACACATAATATTGAACATCCACATAATATATTCATAACACTCCCCCTTGGATGTTCATAAGGGAATTGTGCCCCGTTAAAACCTTACTAGAAAAAACCCATTGGGATAAAAATCTAGTGAAGGAAAAAGAGTACACAATTATGGATCCCTTTTTGTAAGCTGTCTCGTTAAAAACCTTACCAGGAAAACCCGATGGGATAAAACCTTGGTTAAGGGAAAAAGAGTGCAGCGGTGTAGATTCTCCCCCTGATGTTGACATCGCGTAATTTTATTAAGTCGACGCAATCCAACCATGTTCGCCAATATTCCAGATGTCGCAGTCGATAAAGCCTCCTTGAAAAGATCCGCTAGATAGTCATATGAACAAATTCGTTGGATGAAGAATAACTTGAGGCGAATGTGTTTTGTATGTCTCCTTTGATATAACGATCTTCAATTCGAGCTATATAACCTGCATTATCTCCATATATACAAAATAATGGTACAATATATTTATTATCCACATTCTTGGAAAAAATTTCATGCTAGCATTTTCAATCCTTCATGGATTTTCACTTTAATTTTTGCTATCAAATTAGCCACCCAAAAATGCTATAAATAATTCATATGTGAGACGCATTTAAAAATTGTTATGTACTGCCAACGTAATAATATAATTGAAGGTGATTGCTCCACTAAATGATCCATATAATAATTGCCAGGATTTTGCATATAACATTTGTACCACAGGTTGTGCGTATATATCTTACGACACAATTTATTTATGCGGGAAATAATTTGTATCCGCTGGCTTCCACCTTCTGCATTTTTCATGTTAATACTTGCGTCTTTTCAAACTTTGGCCAATCATAATACTTGTTTAACATATTGAGCTCAAGATTCTCGACTCCTCGTCTTGTTTTATGATTTCACTCATGAATAATATTCAAAACAGTTGTCGACAACTTGATATGCATAGTTCCATAAATTCCCATTAATAACATAACTCATCGAGATATCTTTATTACAATTATTTTCAGGTACCTGAACCACTTATGGGGTTTCATAATTAGTTATGACTCTTTTCCTTTTTGAGAAATCGCCTCCGTAATAAGACCATATTTATCTATTTTCTTTCCGTGCTCCATTCTTGTTAAAAATATTTGGAACCAATATCACACACTTCAGGCATGAATTATTTTTCATTATTGTTCGTCTTAACTGGACGTTTCAAATCGGAGCATTTGCAGCCGGTAATTGACTAATGACTTTCTGGGTCTCATAAAGTCACTAAGTACTTGATTGGCAGTATTTGTAAATATTTATATCTCTGAACTTCATATTCGTATTCTTATTATGCGAGGATCTAACTGAGATAGTAACAAACTTTTTTTTTTTCAGTCAATCTCTTTCCTGCCAGCTGCTTATTTTCTCCCCCTAATGTTGGGAAAATTTGTTCATCAATGAAAATCAGCAACTCTTGCTTTAATATATATCACCCATTATTCCCAAATAATTGATATGTATCCAACACATTTTTCTCAACATTCAAGACCCATCTTTGTGCAATTCGGTGGAGCAGTTCAAATATATATCGCACATCATAAAATACATATATGGGAAATTTGTCTCTTGACCAAAAGTTGGTAGTAATGGGGAGAACTGTGATTTAACATTGGCTTGATGCGCAGTTATATTGCTGCTTTCATAATAGCATGCAGTTGTTCTCAATTTGCTCTTATTGGTAGCAGTTTAGCTATTTAATTGGAGGCTCTTTGTAACTTTTATGCTATACTGCGAATCTAGACATGCAATTGTCTGATTCTTATATTAAATATCAATTTTTAATATCATCATCATTCTTTATTGCATAATCTGAAATTTTGCTATTGCAAATTCGTGATAATTTAATGCACATGCGACCATATTGTAGATGCATCTTTCAAAATAATATATCGGCCACATGGCAGGTGAACGGGCCCATATTCACCTTTTATAATTTCCATAAATAAGGGAATTTCATCCCGAACTCGGTTGATGATGATCACATAATTAATTTTTCTTGAGAGCAAACATTGTAATGATTTATGGAGAATCTTCAGGTTCTTCCAAATAATTTATTGCGCATCGTAAGTGATCCGGGATGGTCTGTAACCGGTCACGCCAAATATCATATTATATGGGTAAAACTTCGGGTTTACCACTATATGAATCAGTAAACTTCTGGTTTACGAATATATAATCAATCATGCCAATATTGGCGGTAAACTTCTGGTTTACCTGATTTTTTTTTTCTCATAATCCTGATAACACAATCCGCATGTTTATTTTTTCATATTCATCATAATGATGATTGCGGAGTATTCGCATTCTTTATAATAAGAAATAAATATAAAGTATATGAAAACATATAAATAATAATAATAATAATAATAATAATAATAATAATCGGAACACCAACCTACTCCCAGCTCAAAACGAAAATAACTAATCCAAACGGCAATTCGAATCCAATCAGACTAATTAAAGGAGCCAAATTAAAATAGAAGGGGAGTTTGTGACCATAGGCGAGTTTGTAAAGAAGCTCCATGTGAACCGACGACCTCTTTGAAATAAATGTTCATATTCTGCCAAGACAAATAAGTTCATGAGTGATATGTATATCTAAACATAGAAATGTAATTCATAAATTAATAAGTCAAACAAAATCAAAGAATCGAGAGTGATGGCATCTTGTTGATGAATTGTGCATGTGGTGGCTCTATCTCTTTAACTTCTTCACTGAGATATTGCAGCACCAGAAAACGTTGTTGAGGTTTCAGTGACGACAACGATTCGGAAGAATAGGAGAATGAAAAGCTTGGTTTTCTCAATTCGAGACTAGTCTTCTAAGGAATGTTTTTGTGAGCGATTTCGTGCTGATAACGTGTTACGAAAGTAGAGAGGTAATAGAAGAGGGAACTTGAGGATGATCTTATTATCACACATAGGGGCCCTTATATAGGGATTACATAGACTTGGAGAGGAAGTAAAATCAATACAAGGAAAGTCTAAATTAGGAAGATTGTATATACACATAATATTGAACATCCACATAATATATTCATAACATTAACTTATTTCCTGCATTATTTCGAAAATTTAATCAACATAAACTTATTTAACCATGTCGACCCGCGGGTGGTCCGGGTTCGGCGATACCCGCCCGGCCGCCCCGCCCCGCCCCGCTGATAACCCAACGTCTATCCCTAGGGTTTTAGATACATTCTTCCACAGCTTTCACTTTCATTTCCATGGCGTCTTCTCTCATATCCGTGCGCCACGCACGAACTCCGGCTGCCTTCTTTCTTCTCCAATCCTCCTTCAAGCTGCACTCGCCCAACTACTCTACTGCTCGTTTTCTTATTGCCGGTAATAGCCACTTCGCTCAAGCTTTTAGCACATCCACCGTCCCTCCTGAGGGTTATGACCAGAGAAACCCTAGCATCGGTTGGACACCACAAAACACGAATGCACAGTGGAGGAATTCACCGCCTCCAAGCGGTAGGATGTCTGGTGATTATCAGAGCCAGAACCAGAACAGAGGGTACCCCAATCACGCGCCGCCGTTTTCCGGTGGTGAACGATTTTCTCCTAATCCATCTCAGAATTACTCGAATCAGGGCCAGCAATGGCAGTCGCAGACAAATCCTCTTCAATGGAATAATGCCCCAAGGAACCCTAATCAGAGTTACCAGAATCATGGTAATCCTCCTCCGCAGATTCAGAACTATCAGCAGCAGCAGCAGTTGAATGGACAGAGCACTACTGATAGATCATCAGCTCCGGTGGTGCGTACTATTGGTGACTTGAGAGCAGTGTGCCATGAAGGTAAGCTCAAAGATGCTATAGAATTGATGAATGAAGGTGTTAAAGCTGATGCTGACTGCTTTGGTATGTTATTTGTCTTGTGTGGCAATTCTAAATCTCTTGAGAATGCAAAGAAGGTTCATGATTACTTTCTGCAGTCCACATGTAGAGGCGATCTTCACCTGACCAACAAGGTATTGGAAATGTATGGAAAGTGTGGGAGCATGACTGATGCAAGGAGAGTCTTTGATCATATGCGCGATAAGACCATCGATTCATGGCATCTGATGATAAATGGGTACGCTTTAAACGGTTTAGGCGACGATGGGTTAGAGATGTATGAGCAGATGAGAACCGTAGGTCTCACACCGAATGAGCAGACTTTTCTTGCTGTTCTTTCGTCGTGTGCTTGTATCGGTGCTGTAGAAGAGGGTTTTATACACTTTGAGTCGATGAAGTGTGAGTACGGTATTGAGCCTCGGATCGAGCATTATTTAGGGGTGATTGACGTTCTTGGCCAACCCGGGCATCTCTTAGAAGTCATGGATTACATCGAGAAGCTCCCATTTGAACCTAGTGCAGATATATGGTATGCATTGCGAAATCTTGCAAGAATCCATGGAGATATGGATCTTGAAGATCATGCTGAGGAGTTAATGCTTTGTATAGACTCATCAATGGCTATTGATCCTAAAATAAAGATGCTTGCACCACCACCAAAGAGGCAAATGGTGATTAACATGCTTGAAGGCAAAAACCGAATCAGGGATTTGAAGAACCCGACACCGTACAAAGATGATGAGAAGTATAAGAGAAGTAAAGAAAGTGTGTATGTTCCGGACACGAGGTATGTGCTTCATGACATTGATCAGGAGGCAAAAGAGCAAGCTTTGTTGTATCACAGTGAGAGGCTGGCAATAGCGTATGGGTTGATTAGCACTCCGGCGAGGATGACACTGAGGATAATAAAGAACCTGAGGATCTGTGGTGACTGCCACAATGCGATAAAGATAATGTCGAGGATTGTTGGGAGGGAGCTGATTGTGAGGGATAACAAGAGGTTTCATCATTTCAAGGATGGTCAGTGTTCTTGTGGTGATTTCTGGTAAATAGTTGAGATGTTAGGTTTATGAAATGATGATTGCTTGGTGAGCACTAGTACAATGGTTTAGTTTTCCACGTTGGAGTGGAACTTGCTATGATCATCAATGTATGCATGTGTTGCAATTGGAATAGGGTTAATAACTTTAAAATTGTCTAATTTTTATCCCATGTTAAAATTAGGTGTCTGAAGTTTGAAATGTTAAAATGAAATGTCTCAAGTTTCATATTTGTTGAAATTTGGTGTATCGGTGTGATTATTTTAGAGAAGTAAATTCCGACGAAACCGACTGTCAAATTTGAACTCACAAAAACACTCCCTTCTCGTCATCTTGTCGGAACCATCACCTAAGAATCTGGCCACATCCGCGCAAGTAAATCACGCTCCGTTGTCGTTGGAAATCGCTCCACTCCACACCACTCTGATAGAAACATTTTCTTTTGAATGTTCGACATTTGAGTGAAATTTGACGATTTTGTGAAAAATAAGGAGTGATGAATTATGAGTTGGTAGCTGGGTTGATGAAAATAATTGAAGAGAGATGAAAAGATGCGCAAATACATTAAATTTCAACAAAAATGAAATATGAGATAGTCCATTTTAACATTTCAAAATTCAAACACTTAATTTTAACATAAGTAAATCTTTTACATTCTTTTAGTTATTAACCTTTAATATTAACCCCTAATAACAATATATTTTATCATATATCATATATATTTATTCATAATAAATTTATTTATTTTTTCATGCTGCATTTATTAAATTTAAAGAATATGCTAGTTGGCGCATAATCATATATCTAGTTGTTAGTCCAAAATTTATTTATTTCATAATTAATGATTATAGCTTATTGTTAAGAATTTAATAATAAAATATATGTATAAAAAATAAATTCAACTTAAACAATTAAAAAAATAACTATTATTTAAATGAATATTAATGTAAAATTTTATTTAAAATGTCTCATATAGCATTTTTTTAAAATACAAATTATATAGTCAACCTCTTCGACTGTTAATCCGTCCCTTTGGAAAGAAATTTGGAAAGCCAAACTATTACCAAAAATTCGGATGTTCGTCTGGAAGGGGTTTAACAATGGGGTGGCTCTCGGGCAGGCCATACACAAACGAGTTCCCTCTTTCAACCCAAGGTGTCACTTTTGTAGCCATTATATAGAAGACTGGGAGCACTTAATGTGGAAGTGTCAATTCGCTCAAAGAATTTGGTTCGGATCAATCTTCGGAACGAACGCGGATCGTCTGCCACGATCCACAATCAAAGAATGGCTGTTCTCTAGCTCCCACCCCGGTCTTAGTTTCAGCAACTCTGATGATTTTCTAGTTTTCAAATGTATAGTGATGTGGGGTATATGGGTAGAACGCAATGCAATTATTTTTAGGAACAAAACCCTGAACCTCTCTTCCACTCTACAGTTCATAGGAGTTGTAACTAATGATAATTATAATGCCAATATGTGTAATTCAGGAACAGGAGGAGACGCCACAATCCCCACCAGTGGCAGGTTGAGAGTCAGCGAACCAATACCATCGCACAGGAGGCCCAATATACTATGCGATGGGGCAGTACGGGCCAGCTGGAATTTAGTTTTTGGAGGCGCTATTTTGGTAGACGATTCGAACAGAATCACTGCGGCGTCGATAGTATCGGCACCCGGAGATGATCCCATTTTGGCGGAAGGTTTAGCTTGCAGGGCAGGATTACTGTTAGCACAGTCGTTTCCACACGACACCATTACGGTGGCTCCAGACTCGACAAATCTGCTGTATCAGATTGACTCCTCTTCTACAAGCTGCAACACATCCGTTTTCGGCATCGTCCAGGATATCCAACATCTTTTAAGTATTATTCCGGCTTGTATTTACCATGTCCCTAGAAGTAATGTTTCCCGCGCACATACGCTTGTTAAACGTGCGACGGATCTATCTGTAACTGGATCTTGGGCCGCTTCTGACATCCCGTCCTCATTACGGGAATTTTAGAAGCGCCTGTATTGGTTTTTTTATTATTTAATATATTGCGGCAGGTTAACATAAAAAAAAAAAAAAAAAACCATTATGGAGGAATAAATTGGGTCTAGTTGAGTTTAGGGGTAAGGGAGTAAAACTACTTGAGATTGATTTGGTCGATATGACTCCTTAAATGTCGTTCGAGTTTTCCTGTTATCGAGTCGAGTACGAGTTCTTTTATACTCGACGAGAGATTCATGAACACAATCGAACTTTTTTCATCAAAAATCTTATTATTTCCGAGTCGAGTTGAAGCTCGAATTAGAGATTATTCGAGCTTTACATATATTACATATATATTCAATTCAAGTTTAGTTCGAGCTTGAACTAAAAATCTATTCGAGTCGAGTTCGAATTAAGGTACACTATGTATGATTATTTTTTTTGGTCAATTATCATTTATGATTTAACAATAAAATTTTAAACTTAGCTACCTAGCTCGAATTTGTCGAGTACACCGAATCTAGCTCGAGTTTTAATTTTAAGATCGGTCGAATTTGATGTCATATTCGAGTAAATAACTCGAGTCGAAAATTACTACCATAGTGACTTGGGCCAACTCAGGTTCTAAACTCACGAAATATCTACCATTGAAGTAAAATGAACTAAAGGGTGAAATGGACGGCCAAGATTCTGCTCCTTTCACTGGTTAATTCACCTAGCCACGGATAGCGATCCGCGTGAACTATCTCTACTCTAACTGCACTGTCCGATCAAGCTGATCTCACGGCTGAGATCTTCTCCTGAAAATTCAATAATTTCTCCAAGAAAGAACATTCAAAATTTCGTCTCCCTCCAATTCCACTGCACTCCACTATATATAATTACTGCTCCCATATTCTATATCACTCATCGCTCCAATTTCAAACAATCAATCATCCACTCAGAAAAATCTATCGAAATCTTAGATCTGAGTTTTTAGAATGGCTCGTACCAAGCAAACCGCAAGGAAATCCACCGGCGGCAAGGCCCCGAGGAAGCAGCTGGCGACCAAAGCCGCCCGGAAGTCCGCTCCGGCGACCGGCGGAGTGAAGAAGCCGCACAGGTTCAGGCCGGGAACGGTGGCGCTGAGAGAGATCAGGAAGTACCAGAAGAGCACGGAGCTTCTGATCCGCAAGCTACCGTTCCAGAGATTGGTGAGGGAGATCGCTCAGGATTTCAAGACTGATCTGAGGTTTCAGAGCAGCGCCGTCTCTGCTTTACAGGAAGCTGCGGAGGCGTACTTGGTCGGTCTCTTTGAGGACACCAATTTGTGTGCGATTCATGCGAAGAGAGTTACGATTATGCCTAAGGACATGCAGCTTGCTCGCAGGATCAGAGGTGAGAGAGCTTAGGGGTAGCTAGGGTTGGAGTTGTTGTAATTGAAGCTGTTTAGTAATTGTAGAAGCTGAATGTTGTGTTTTCTTCTATGTAATCCTGCTGATTACAAAAAAAAAAAAAAAAAAGAATTATTTTTGCTAAATGTTGAAGCAATCTTGGTCTGTTTTGTTGATTTATAACAAGCTGTGATAAACCTGTAATGATTTGATACTTCCATAAGAATCAATTAGAAGTTGTCATAAAATTTGTAAAAACAAATGTGTGGAAACAGGAGATACCAAGAACAGATAAGGATGAACTAGTGTGGATTTGATTCAATTGGACTAGTTAAATGAAAATATAGGGTTAAGAAAATTTTTGGTATCTAAAGTTTAAATTGTTGATATTGATTGTCTGAATTTCAATTTTGTTGAATTTTAGTTTTCCGTCTATTTTTGTTGTCAAATTTAATAAAATTGTGTGAAAAGTCGAAATTGTTTTGATACTTTTATGTTTACTCCGGCCACCACCATACTCCAGCCAGCCCCACCCAACTCCGGCAGGCCACCACCTAGGGCAATTTTGGTATTTATTATTTTTGTTAGGTCACTGGTCACGTGACAAAGACATGACCACATTTTTGTCAATTTTAATAGCAAATTTTGACGAAGACAACAAATTTCAACAAAATTGAAACTTGAGACAGTTAATGTTAACAATTTAAACTTTTATAGGTTCTTAACTTGAAAATCTAACTTAGTAGAAATTTAAACTAAGAACAGCAACAATGGTTATATTTTCTTCAGAATCAATCCCCCCCTAAGCTAAAGATTTTGCAGATTTTACATTAAATAATGTTGCAGATTCCTAATCAGCCGAGCAGTTATTCAAATAAGAACGCTTTCAAACATTTAGTTAATAGGTCTGCAATATGTTCTTCATTTTTGCAGAATCTGAGTTCAAGTTCTTTTTCTCTGCAAAACTGACACTATAACCATTCATTATGAAACAAATACATAACAATGACTCAAACTCAAAGTATACATCTAATCAACCAAACTCTTTGGCATTGGTATACGATGATCTAACCAAAATATATATATATCTACACACCATTCGAAAATCAAGAAACACGGTCCAACGTCGCTTAATATCATTTATACCCAGTTGTTAGGGACCGAAAACTCGTGAAACCTGAACGAGGTATCGCCCGCAGTATCTCTTTCGAGCCGATTATTATTGATCACGATGTCATCATCGGAAATGTCGAGCGGGGGTGGCTGCACTTGCCGCTCGCTCGGCTGCCGAGCAAACTCAACCTGAGAAGGCAGTGGGACTGGCATTGCCCTAAAGTTGGAGGTTTCTTCTCTTGGTGGCGGTGGCGCCGGTTTGTCCCACAGTATAACGTGGAGGAGGATCGGCATTTTCGCATGCCGGTGTAATGAGAGCTTTTGGCTGAGCGAGACGGTGTCATAGCACCGAACGGCACCGGTTGAGGATACGATCCAAGGTAGGACCTTTTGGCCTGATACTCGGGAGACAACTAAGAGTCGGTTGGTTCTCGTGGCTTCTTTGTGAAGGTTTCGGAGTCCTGACCTTGTCGAGGGTGCGTTCTCGTCACCGTCGATAACCGACGAAATGTGGATAAAACCCTAAAATATTGAGAATAAGAGCATTAGATTATTTCGTTTTATTCTGTTCATTTTGTCGTGTTATCGTTCTGCCATATGCATAAAGATGATGTTTTTTTACACTTACTAGATACCAACACACAATAAGCTTATTACGTGTTGTCGTGCTCATAATATAGTGTTATCATTTTGTTGTATGCATAAAGATGATGTTTTTTACACTTACTAGATCCAACACACAATATGCTTATTACGTGTTGTCGTGTTATCATAATATAGTGTTATCGTTCTGCTGTATGCATAAAGATGATATTTTTGTGCGTGTTCGTTATGTATTGTTCTAGAACTCCATAGAGGAGGAAGGATCAGTATTGTGTAGTTGATGAGATTAGGATACCTCTTCGGTGCGGCTAATGGCGAACCCGAGTTTCGTGTCGCCTTCCACGAGTTTAATCTCTACCGGGAACTCTCCTCCATGAGGGGCGTACCAAAGCCGGACCGCTCTAACAACCCCAATGTCCACACCGTGGTAGTCCTCGAACCCGTATAAGCTCACTGTTGCTAGATTCGATAAATCCGACAAAGACCCTGCATTTACCGTTGCCGAAGCCATGTCTCCCGATATCTGTTGCATTGAGAAGTTTGATAAAAGCATATTCTTAATTAGCAACTTGTTAACTGAACTTTCAGGTTTAAAACAATTTAGCAAGTAGAATCGTTTGATATAAATTGTTTATCGAATTTCACCGGTTTCAATAAAGTTGCACTTTTCATTATTGTTCGCAGAGAGACTTTATGTTGAAGTATAAAGATTAAAATACGTCTTCACCAATAAGCTTTAGCTTTTAGGACAAATGACAAGTAATTCATATCAGAGAATGCAGATTCAAATCTTTACAATCCTAGTTTAATTCCAAAAGTTCAACTTGCAGTTTAACGATTTCTCTGAAGTTCAGTTAGCAATTTGCACAAGCAATCGGAAGAAGATAAACAATACACAATGGTGTTGTTAGTATAGATACCTTTGTGAGCAAGGATTCAGTTTGTATGTTCATGAACACGATGGGTACACCGGACGATTGAGACGCGTTAAGCCACGCATTGGCTCGGGCAAGAGTGTCATCTAAATCGTTGTAGCGAGATGCAACCCGATCCGAAGCTTTCGGAAGGAACAATATGGAAAGAAAGCAGCTGGAGTTAGGAACTTGAAGCAAATCATTCAATTTTCTCTCCCATTTATAAGAAACATATCCATCTTGAAGAGGAGTGTTAGCCAATGCATTCACCATCCGAGCACTCCTTGAACCTGTAAATAAATTTACTTGTGACGCTTTGACAAGTACTCTATACTCTATAGTCTAGCTAGCTAGATTTATTCAGAGAAGTTGTAGACATGATTTAATCCTATAAAATAAAGTATATATATGTTGTATGATCCACCACTTTCGCTAATTTGAGGCCACCTTCTGGAATTGTTTACTGCTAAATAATCCTCAACCTCACAGAATTTTTTATAAGCAACTTGACACATAATAAATAAATGTACTATATATTTTGCAATGGGAAAATAAAATATGTATGAACCCAAAAGATGTCAAGAATTGCATAACCTATTTAGGTTTGTCTTGATATAGAATGTAAATTTTAAAATTAAAATGATAGAATATCTGAATGCTATATAATAATAATAACAATCCAAAAAAGTACCTTTAAAAAAATGAAAGTACTAAGATAATTTGCAATATTTAATAGTTTTCCTAATTTTTCAAATGTTTTGTTCAAACTTCTTGGCCAAAAAAATAATATTGTTTATTCTAACTTTCTGTTAATTTCAATTTTTTTATTTCCTATTTTATGACATATAAATCTAACAACTACTATAAAAATTAGTTACAAAAAAAAAAAAAAAACTACTATAAAAATTCCCTTTTTACTTCCGCGTAAAAATGTATAAAATAAAAAGCGAAGTTCAATTTCCTATTTTGGGGACCATTTGTGTAGATATTCTCAAAAGGAAATAGTTATAAAATTGCTTTTGGCATTAATTATTTTTAGAATTAAATAAAAAGTCACGTTATGGTCGAATTTACCGTTAACTACATTTTAGTCGATCCTCAAATCTAGCCAGACCAAGCCTGAGATCTAGCCAAATGTGATTTTGATTTTAATTTTGTTAGCATTCTTCACCAATCAAACTTTATAAAATCAATACGCTTATTAAGCAAGAGTTTTTAATATTTTTTGTATTATTAAAAAATGAAAAATATCCAAAACAGAGTAAAAAAAAACTCACAGACAGAATTTGATCTTAATCAGTTCCAAAATTATGAAGTTTTAATTTCTGAAAAAAAAATCCAAAATATTTAAAATTACGATCTCATGGTTTGAACGGAATCAATAGAAAGAGAGAGTTCGGCCAGAAATTAGAAAGAGAGTTCGAAAAGTCAAAGTAGAGGGCGCGACCTATCAATTGGAGGCAATCAGATTCAGTCCGATCACAGAAGCCGACGGCGTAGTTCGGATCGTCGATGGCCCTCACTATATACTGCTTCTTTCCGAAGGAATCGTTGGGGACGATGCAGGCGTGGAGCTCGGCGTACTCGCCGGAGCCACGGCGGACGCGCACTACAATCGACGTGTCCTTGCTCTTGAACGATTGGTGGAGCATCTTCTGTACGCCGCTCTTTCCGTTCTTAAACGGCGCCTTGACGAAGACGGAACCGCCGATCCGGAGCTCCTCGACGATATCGCCGGTCTGGAGCATGTCGTCGGTCCATTCTCCAGCCTTGGAGCTGCCTTTCAGGCAGTCGATTGAGAGGACCATGAGGTGTTTGGAGGTGTCGGCCGGTGAAGCGTGGACGCGGTCCATTGTAATGCTCTAGCTAGCTGATTCGGCAGTTTCAGATTCGATCGGAGTTCATGTAGTCGTCGGAGCTGCCAAGTGGAAATCGATGAATTTGACTCGCGATTACTTTATCCTCACCATTGCTTGAATTAGTGAAGAAGATGGTAGAGAGAAGCCAGAAGAGAGAGGAACTTGGTTGTGAATTGATATATGTTTGAAGCAATGCTAAGCCTACTTTAATGGAAGGATATATATATACACTAGTAAATACATGGATTTTTTTTTTTAATTTATTTATTTTTTTAATTCTGCAGAATTACCTAATTATATTGAATTCATAAAGACATACTCATGGATGGTGGGTCTAGTAAAATCGAGACTAGACGGGTGGGCTTTTAAAAAAATGAGTTAGAAATTTTGGATTCATTAAAATTAGTTCGACTTTGATTTTGAGTAAAAAAAAAAAATTCCGTCCGAGTTGGGATTTTGAGATTTCGGGACGGCTTTGACTAGTTCGAAACTCAAATAAAAATATGAAGAAACGACATTTTAAAATTACAAACTTGAAAACTCGCCCGAAAGAACCGCTTACTATCTAGCCGGACTAGTAGGGGGCCCCCATCTGGAGAATACTGAAACCCATGCCTTTCGAACCGAAGGCAACGCCCGTCTTAAAAAAAAAAAGCAACCACTATGTCTAACACATTCAAACCTGGAAAACACATTTTAAACACCATCAAATTTGAAGAACACAATTTCAAACTTGTAGTTTATGATTCAGTTCAAATTCATTCAAATCCAAACAACATAGTATATATATTAACTAAATTCCGGACGAGCTCGGAACTTTCAGAATTATGAGCAAAATGACCGAGTCTAATCTTAGATGAAAATGCCGCCCGAGCGGATTCGGGCCTAATTTCGGGACGACTTTTTAAAACATACTCGGATCGGTCTCCTTAGAATTTTGAACTCCTCAGATCTTTTGATCAGTCCTTGATGTGTCTCGAATATTGAAAGAAGGACTTGGCTGGACAAAGGTGACAAAAACGGGAATGATGAGAATGGTGGATAGTAGAACCGTTCAACAATGTTTGATAAGATAACTCGCCACAAGCAAAAATGTACGGGGTTGATTCGCCACACTCAAGGATGATGGATAAGAATCAGATAGGGTTTCGCCACTAAACAATCAAATTGTTTAGATAAGAAAGGAATGCACATCGTGCAAGTTTCACTCACTCACACACACTCAAATAAACGAATAAACTTTGATCTGGAAACGAGAATTGGATTGAAAATCGAAGAAAATGCAGCAAACAACTTCGTATTATAGAAGATGAACTGAAAATGAACTATATTGCTTGATCTCTTGATTCAACAGATTTCAAAGCTTAAATAGGAAAACTCAGACGCAATTCTAGATACCCATTACACCCACTAACAGACCCACAACGTTAATTAACAAGATACATCAGAAAATCTACAGAAAATCAGCAACAGAAGGAAAAATAGCAGCATGTGTGCGAATTGATGTTGAACCGAATCATCAGGAGCGGTTTGAACTAGACCGGCCGGTTCGGAGGTCCCCCAACGGTTTTAACGGAAATTCAAACATCCAACGGCTCTTCTTTCTTCTCCTTCTTCAATTGGCCTCCGATGAAGCTCCTGAGCTTGTAAACTCAACAACAATTTCATTCATCAAAGTCAGCTGGAAACAACATAATAGTAGAACTTATATAGTGCTCTTTACTACACAAAGAAAATTCAAACTTGAATCTGTTAACTCATGCATGGAGAGCAACCCTTATTGGAAAACTAAATACTAGAAAACATAAGCAAATTAATTTAAAACTCAAGTCTAAAGAGTTGTTGGTGGCTGGACGGATTATCATTGAATGCTAATTGACTTGAGTGTCTCTTGGACCTTCTATATCCGTAGCAACATTTTGGGCCTCTTCATTGGCCATGTTTGTGACTTGAGCTTCATATCGAGTTATTGAGCCACCATTTCGAGTTGTAGTAGCAATGCATGCCATTGGATTGGAAGAACCGTCATCTTGGAGCACACTAGCCCTACAGCTAAGGTTGGGCAAAAAGCAGTCCAGTTGGACCAGACCGTTTGGAACCGGTCCAATCCAGACCGGTTCCAAACAAACTAGGTTTTTATGGGGATAACCAAACAAAAAACTGTTAGTATATTTCTTTAAGAACTAGTTCTAAACTGGACCGATTTTGGCATGGACCAGACTGGTTTTATACTGATTTTTTGTTTGTTTGTTTATTTATTTATTTATTTATTGTAAATTTGTATAGAAAAATAGATCGGACCGATTCCAGACCTGCTTTGGACCAAATCAGACTGCTTTTTACCAAAACAATCCAGAACCGGTCCGGTTTTCCTAATTTAAATCTAATACAGTATCAAATTCGGGTCGGACCGGATCTATAAACAATATGTACATACAACAAACTGCTATTTTTGTTTCGGTAAAACGGAAACTAAGATTACAGTCTTAAGTATAAAAGTATTCGATTGATCATAAAAAAAGCAACTAGGTGACAAGCCTAACTTAGCAAGCTTGCTATTTAAGCACAGTATAGGTAAACACAAAAATTGTATTTGTATTAACCGTATTAGTTATTATGTTTCAAAATTATGCGGTGTAAATATCCCGTCGAATAATCCCTATGAACGCAACTGGTTGGTCTAATAAATAATTTATTAGGTAAGAACCTTCCTACTTAATTAAGACAAGCAGTTTTTATCATTAGTTTTATTTATTTATTTATTTTCTTGGTCATGTCTGTAAATGGACCAAACACTAAAAGACAAGTGCCTAAGCCAAAGTCTTGTCAAACGAAAATTAGATTCCTAGTCCTTATAAATTATTTAATTCAGGGTTAATTATCAAATTGGTAATCCACGTCTGGGTCTGCGAACAAATTGCTAACTTACGTTTCTTTTCGAACAAATAACTAATTTATATTCCCCTAAGTAAATAAAGAGCTAGCTCCTCACTTTTCCACTATTTTTTTGACGAAATCGGCATGTGATGACCAAAATGCCCCCGACCCATCATTTTCTAATATTAGTGACCCAGCCTACGTATGTAATCTTTTAAGTAAAAATAAACGTCATATTTTAAATCAAGTGACCACAATTAACAATGAATAAGTCTTAAGCATGTTTGTCTCTATAATATTAGAAGATGATGAGTTTGGATATTTTTTGGTCATTTCGCATAATTATATACCGTGTACGTGCCGATTCCATTAATTAAAAAATAACGGAAGAGTAAACGTGAGCTAATCATTTGTTTACATAGGAAAACCCGAGCTAGCTATTGATCCGAAAAGAAACGTGAGATATCAATTTATCTGCAGACCTAAACATGTACTAGCAATATGATAATTAACCATTTAATTTAATTTAACAAAGTTAGAAAGTTTGGAGATTCAATGATTTGATTCCAAAAGTAAAAATCCAGAAGAAGGGAACGCGTTGAAAAGTAAGAGAAACTACGGAAAGGCATCGAGACTTTTGCTAACAAACTAATTATCTGTTTGGTCTTCCTTGTCAGCTCATTCCATTTTACGTAGAGAAATTTAATTCATAAAATGAGAGGGCTTGAATTTCGGTTTGGAAAATAATAGTAAGTGATTCTCATTCAACCGATTAAATTAAGAAAATTAGCTAGGTTCTTAATTGTTATTACTTTTTGTTTTAGCTAAAAATTATCTGATTAAGAGAATGTAGTACTTATCACTTGGAAAGCAACTAATGGATTCAATTCATTAATCATTATGTATTTGTGACATCATATGTATTTATGAAAATTTATTTTCATAATTACTAATTTATTTTATTTTAAGAGTGCATTGACATTAGAGTGCTCTTTTTTTTATATATATTTACATTGTTTTCGCAAGTTCGGACCGGGAGCGTTAAGGTTAAAGTCCTCCCCAAGGCAGCGTATCCGGTGGGTTTCGACTTCGGGTTGCCCACGGGAAATACAACTCGATTTACCAGTTAGTGCAACCAACAGATGAGAGTGCTCTGATATATATATATATCATCATTCTTTTTATCTTAAAGGCAAGATAATCTCTCCAAATTTCAGTTACCTAATATACCCTTCTATGCATTAGCATTCTTCTTATCTTATTTATTTATCTTATTTTTAGTTATCTTACATTGCATTTGTGACTATATATATAAGATACACCCGATCAATGGCTAGAGAATCATTGTATGTCTATGTGTGAACTGCTTGTTTAAATAAGTATAGTCAAGTAATTTAATACATATTCGGTCGTGAAGTTGCAATCCTTACTTCTTAGTTATTAATTAATTATATAATTAGTAAAGTTAGTTTATATATATATATATATATTATTTTCTTAGGAAAATACGAAGCAACTAGAGGAGCGACGTCACTAATTATTTTAATAATTTTTTATTTTATTTATAAGGAGTAGGTAGGGCCCACAAAATATCAGGAAATTCCAGATTGTAAGAGATGACGTCAGCGGGCAGAGTGATTATGACGACTCGCTGACGCCATGCTACACTCGGCAATCGCCATCCGACAACTGTGGGCCGAAACAAAAAGACAATGGGCCTGTATCTCTTTTTAGGTTAAATATAGGGCCTCCTCTCTACAATCTAATCTAAAGAATTATAATTATGTCTAATCATACTTATTAATAAATTAAAATTTAAAATTGACTAGAATCAATAAGGCTTAAATAGTATTTTATTATTTTAATATCTATAATAATATTCTATTTCTTTTAATTTATAATAATATTATTTACTTTTGAATATTATAATCAAATAGTCATACATTTTTATATTTACTTTTATTTACGAACACATTTTTTCATGTAAAAGTAGAGAATAAAGATGAAAACATTCTAAATGACATATACATCATATACATATTTAAGTTACGTACATCATTGTAAAATATTAATAAAAATAAGATGAATATGTTATTTTAATATAATAATTTTAGAAAAGATTTATACAAGTCAATAATACGACAACCTAAGTTTTTATATGAATAGAATTTCACACAAGGCGCATATCAGTGATTAGTTATGATTATAATCCTACCAAACAAATTGTGCATAAATTCAAAATTATCTATTATCACATAGAAAAATATTCGAGTTTTTTTTTTTTTTTAAATTCTATATTTTATTTTAAAACTTTAGACCGCTATTTTATTGAAGTATAATCCGTTAAATAAAAAAAAAACGGATGAAAAATTAAAAAAAACAACAAAAATAAAACAAGACACATCTATCAATAACAATTTAATTCTGAACCAACCAAAAACAAAAATTTGAACTGTGATTAGGTTATTAACCCTTACAAAGATGAGAAATAAAGAGTCACTCAACTCTTCAATTAAAAAAAAAAAAAAAAAAAAAACTCTTCCATTAAAGTTAAAACGAGTCTAAAGTCTGTAAGATTGAGACACAACACACACCTTCCACTATTCAACAACATAATTAATCAGAATCCTCACAAAAAAAAAAAAAAAAAAAAACAGATCACCATGGCCACAAAGAGAAGAGCACCAACAAGAATATTCTAAAGAAGGAACAAGACAAGCAAGGATCAGCCACGCATCTAATAGAATAAGATTCCCAAAATTGGAAACAACTATATTGAGAAAGGCTCCACCTTTATGACCTTTACCTTTACCCCCACCCCCCAATAGAACCTTAACCTTTACACAAGTATCAATTTCATCCACTCATTTGGCAACCATTCCAAAAATAGAGTTAAAAACCGATATAGTGTAACGGTTCAGCGTTTCATCATTTAACCAGATGTTACAAGTTTTAAATCCCGCTAATAACTATGGAATTGAAACTATTCATGACCAGCACCTTAACAATCAGAGGTTGCGAGTTTTAAATCCTGCTAATAACTACGAAATTGAAAACTCTTCATGACCAGCACCTTAACTCTAACGAACTGAAACGGGGCGAGTAAAAATTAGTCTAAACTTAGAGCAAACATGTTATATGTACTGCTCTCTTAATGTGGGCCCACCTATGACCACACAGCAAACAAAAAAAACAATATTCTTATCAGTGTTATCAGAACCGGACCGGCGGTCCGAACGCAGTCGGACCGGAACCGAACTCCTCCACGGTCCGGTTTGCTCATTTTCGGAGGATGTAAGCGAATCCGGTTCTGAAGTCCGGTTTTCACCGAACCGGCTGGTTTTGGGCGAACCGGGTGGTTCGCCAGTTCTGGCTCCTTTCCTTTCAGTAAAAAAAAAACAAAAAAAAAAACAAAATTAGGGTTAACTTACTTACAGAGAACCGGGTCGGACCGGCGGTCTGGATTAGTATTTCTATTATTGGGCTGAATTATTTATAATTATATCATATATATTGTATTATGTGGATCAGCAACCGAACTGGGTCGGACCGGCGGTCTGACCGGTGAACCGGGAACCGGCACCTTTGCCGGTTCGACGTCCGGCCGGTTCTGATAACACTGATTCTTATACACAGAAGAAGAATGAGATGAATGGTGGGACTCCCATTAAATGGCTCACCATCTGTCTTTCTTTATTGCCCTAAACAATGAAAAACCTACATTCCCTCTCCTCCCTTCATCTCTTGTTCAGTTTTAGACAAAACACTCCTTATCCATATTTAGTTGAAAACTTGAAACCAAATCTGTGTCTTGTTCTGCACCTTTCAAATCTTTCTCCTTTTCTTTGCTTCTTGTTGATGATGTTGTTTGCTGCCTTATTTCCCCTCCACACAACTAAGTAATCTTTTGTACATTTGAATTCTTATACTATAACATCTGCTTATTCGAGCATACGCACTTTGATCGGTTGTCTGAGAGACTCTGCAAGTAATTCGAGCCCAACATATATCAAATCTTGCAAGAAAGAACCTTACTTAAAACTTTAAAAGTTCAGATTTTTAGATTTGATACATACTTTAACCTGATCTTGAAGCTCTTTGATGTAATCAACAGCTAAGTCCAACATGTCTGAAGTGTTAGTTTGCTGCATTATAAAAAAACCAATGAGTTTGCGCGAGTTTTGTCACCAAAAATATACTAAAGTTCTTACCTTGTCCATGCTGGGAACAAGATCTTGCAGCTTCCTTATTCTTTCACTGATTTTTGTTCTTCTCACCTAAATAGAACTCCATTAGAGAAACCTTATAGTCATTCAAACTTGGTTGTTCATTAATCTGGACAAGATATTCAGTGAACAGTGAGTAATGTGCCTTGGTATGTTATATGCATATTTAACATAGATGTAATCAAAACCCTAAATTTCTAAGAAAAAGGGTTAAGAACCTATGAAAGGTCTGAACTATCACCTATGTTAACGGGAGAGGTCTGAAATTTAAAAAGTTAATAACAGAGGTCTGAAATTTCTGTTTTGTTGATAACAGCGGTCTCCGTTAGTTTTTTCCGTTAAAACTAACGGAAATTGGTCACATGCCAAGCATGTGACCGGAAATAAAATAAATTTCCAAAAATGCCCTTCTATCAAGTGTGCCCCTCACATGCTTGGAGTGAAAAGACCAAAATGCCATTGAAGCCACCACGGTACTCCGGCGACCACCAATCGTACTCCGGCGACCACCACCGTACTCCGGCGACCACCACCAAGGCTCCGATTGGGCCAATATCGGAGCCACCGGCCCCGATTTGGCTCCGATCGGAGCCACCGGCCCCGATTGGACTCCGATCGGAGCCAAAAAAGCTCCGATCGGAGCTTTGTGGCTCTGGTCGGAGCCTCTGTGGCTCTGGTCGGAGCCTCTGTGGCTCTGGTCGGAGCCACCGCCACCCGACTCCGGCCACCACCACCCGACTCCGGCGACCACCACCTCGACTCCGACAACCACCACCTCGGCTCCGGCGACCCGACTCCGACCAGAGCCACAGAGGCTCCGACCAGAGCCACAGAGCTCCGATCTGGAGCTCTGTGGCCCCGGTTTAGTAAAGTCGAGACTAGACGGTGGGCTTTTAAAAAAATGTGTTCGGAATTTTGGATTCATTAAAATTAGTTTGAGTTTGATTTTGAGTATAAATAAATAAATAAAAAAGTTCCGTCTGAGTTGGGATTTTGAGATTTTGGACGGCTTTGACTAGTCCGAAACTCAAATAAAAATATGAAGAAACGCCATTTTAAAATTACAAACTTGAAAAACCACTATGTCTAACACAATCAATCCTGGAAAACACATTTGAAACACCATTAAATTTGAAGAACACAATTTCAAACTTGTAGTTTATGATTCATTTCAAATTCATTCAAATCCAAACAACATAGTATATATATTAACTAAATTCCGGACGAGCTCGGAACTTTTGGAATTATGAGCAAAATGACCGAGTCTAATCTTAGATGAAAATGCCGCCCGACCGAACTCGGGCCTAATTTCGGGACGAATTTTTAAGACATACTCGGATCGGTCTCCTTAAAATTTTGAACTACTCGGATCTTTTGATCGGTCCTTGATGTGTCTCGAATATTGAAAGACAGACTTGGCTGGACAAAGGTGACAAAAACGGGAATGATGAGAATGATGGATAGTAGAACCGTTCAAAAATGTTTGATAAGATAACTCGCCATAAGCAAAAACGTCCGGGGTTGATTCGCCACACTCAAGGATGATGGATAAGAATCAGATAGGGTTTCACCACTAAACAATCAAATTGTTTAGATAAGAAAGGAATGCACAAATGCAATAATTGTTGAAATTCGATCATGCAAGCTTCACTCACTCACACACACTCAAATGAACGAATAAACTTTGATCTGGAAACGAGAATTGGATTGAAAATTGAAGAAAATGCAGCAAACAACTTCGTATTATAGAAGATGAACTGAAAATGAACTATATTGCTTGATCTCTTGATTCAACGGATTTCAAAGCTTAAATAGGAAAAGTAGGACGCAATTCTAGATACCCAATACACCCACTAACAGACCCACAACGTTAATTAACAAGATACATTAGAAAATCTGCAGAAAATCGGCAACATGCGGAAAAATAGCAGCAGGTGTGCGAATTGATGTTGAACCGAATCATCAGGAGCGGTTTGAACTAGACCGGCGGGTTCAGAGGTCCCCCAACGGTTTTAACGGAAATTCAAACATCCAACGGCTCCTTCTTCTTCTCCTTCTTCAATTGGCCTCCGATGAAGCTCCTGAGCTTGAAAACTCAACAATAATTTCATTCATCAAAGTAATCTGGAAACAATATAATAGTAGAACTTATATAGTGCTCTTTACTACACAAAGAATATTCAAACTTAATCTGTTAACTCATGCATGGAGAGCAACCCTTATTGGAAAACCAAATACTAGAAAACATTAGCAAATTATTTAAAACTCAAGTCTCAAGAGTTGTTGGTGGCTGGACGGATTATCATTGAATGCTAATTGACTTGAGTGTCTCTTGGGCCTTCTATATCCGTAGCAGCATTTTGAGCCCTCCATTGGCTATGTTTGTGACTTGAGCCTCAGATCGAGTTATTGAGCCACCATTTCGAGTTGTAGGAGCAATACATGCCATTGGATTGGAAGAACCGTCATCTTGGAGCACACTAGCCCTATAACTAAGGTTGGGCAAAAAGCAGTCCAGTTGGACCAGACCGTTTGGAACCGGTCCAATCCAGACCGGTTCCAAACAAACTAGGTTTTTATGGGGATAACCAAACAAAAAACTGTTAGTATATTTCTTTAAGAACTAGTTCTAAACTGGACCGATTTTGGCATGGACCAGACTGGTTTTATACTGATTTTTTGTTTGTTTGTTTATTTATTTATTTATTTATTGTAAATTTGTATAGAAAAATAGATCGGACCGATTCCAGACCTGCTTTGGACCAAATCAGACTGCTTTCTACAAAAACAATCCAGAACCGGTCCAATTTTCCTAATTTAAATCTAATCCAGTATCGAATTCGGGTCGGACCGGTTCTATAACCTATATGTACATACAACAAACTGCTATTTTTGTTTCGGTAAAAACGGAAACTAGTAGAGTACAATCTTACGTAAAAAAGTATTCGATTGATCATAAAAAAAGCAACTAGGTGACAAGCCTAAGTTAGCAAGCTGCTATTTAAGCACAGTATACGTAAACACAAAAATTGTATTTGTATTAACCGTATTAGTTATTATGTTTCAAAATTATGCGGTGTAAATATCCCGTCAAATCATCCCTAGGAACGCAACTGGTTGGTCTAATAATTTATTTATTAGGTAAGAACCTTCCTACTTAATTAAGACAAGCAGTTTTTATCATTAGTTTTATTTATTTATTTATTTTCTTGGTCATGTCTGTAAATGGACCAAACACTGAAAGACAAGTGCCTAAGCCAAAGTCTTGTCAAACGAAAAATTAGATTCCTAGACCTTATAAATTATTTAATTCAGGGTTAATTATCAAATTGGTAGTCCACGTCTGGGTCTGCGAACAAATTGCTAACTTACGCTTCTTTTCGAACAAATAACTAATTTCTATTCCCCTAAGTAAATAAAGAGCTAGCTCCTCACTTTTCCACTATTTTTTTGACGAAATCGGCATGTGATGACCAAAATGCCCCCGACCCATCATTTTCTAATATTATTGACTCAACCTAAGTATGTAATCTTTTAAGTTAAAATAAACGCCACATTCAAAATTAAGTGACCACAATTAACAATGAATAGATTTTAAGCATGTTGGTCTCTATAATATTAGAAGATGATGAGTTTGGATATTTTGGTCATATCGCATAATTATATACCGTATACGTGCCGATTCCATTAATTAAAAAATAACGGAAGAGTAAACATGAGCTAATCATTTATTTACTTAGAAAAACCCGAGCTAGCTATTTATCCGAAAAGAAACGTGAGATAGCAATTTATCCACAAAACTATACATGGACTAACAATTTGATAATTAACCATTTAATTTAATTTAACAAAGTTAGTATAAGGGAATAAGATATATTATATATAAATATATCTTATTATATTTAGATAAATATATCTAGATTAAGAATAGATATATTCTTAGTATATTATCAGATTATGTTTCTTATTATATTGCGATAGATATAGTCTTGTATCTATATATATAGGTACATGTACTCAACCCTAAATAAGATCAATAATACAATTCTCATTCTTCTATATGGTATCAGAGCCTTTCTAACTCCAACGAGTACAACTTACAAGTCGTCGCCCACCATCGCCGCTGTTCAGGGGCGGTCGGCACCGCCGTCAACTATGAAAATGTCATGCCGGCCGCCCCCTGGCCAATTCTAATTTCAGTTTTTTTTTCTCTTTCTTTTCTAATAAGACAATAAATCCCTGCTTCCGTATCGACGATTTCTGCACCGATCTTTTGGTACCCGCTCCAACGAGCGTAATTTTTTTATCGGCCCATGCTCATGGCGGTATTTCTATCTACCAGCATCCTCGATCCTACTAGCCCCAACGAGCGAAAGTATCTGATCGCTACACCTGAGGACTCTTCCGTGGCTCCGTGACTAGCTTCAAGCTTTCTGATTGAGACTTGCTGCCTTTTTGTTGGAATTAAGAGGTTTGCTCCAACGAGCAAATTCACCTCCGTCGTTTGCTTATCGTTCACCAACGTGAACATCGTGACCAGCAGCATCATGACCGACTGGACTTCTCCGGGTCTCCGCCATTGCCGACTAGACCTCCGGGCTACCGCCGTGCCGACTGGATGAATATTTCCGGGCTACCGCCGTGCCGACTGGATGAATATTTCCGGGCTACCGCCATGCCGACTGGACATCTTTCGATGAAGACTGGACTATTGGGGCATTCATTAATATTCTTCGTATCAAGATCGGCCATTCTTGTCAGAACGTCCGTCTTGCGGGGGCGTATAGGGGAATACGATATATTATATATAAATATATCTTATTATATTTAGATAAATATATCTAGATTAAGAATAGATATATTCTTAGTATATTATCAGATTATGTTTCTTATTATATTGCTATAGATATAGTCTTGTATCTATATATATAGGTACATGTACTCAACCCTAAATAAGATCAATAATACAATTCTCATTCTTCTATAGTTAGAAAGTTTGGAGATTCAATTATTTGATTCCAAAAGTAAAAAGGGTTAATAACTAAAAAAATGTCCAAGGTTTACCCTATGTTAAAATTAGGTGTCTGAAGTTTGAAATGTTAAAATGGACTGTCCCAAGTTTCATTTTTGTTGAAATTTGGTGTCTTTGTGCGTCTTTTCATCTCCATTCAATCATTTTCATCAACCCACCAACCCAATCATAATCCATCACTCTTTACTTTTTACAAAATCGTCAAATTTCACCTAAAAATTGAATATTAAAAAAAAAGTTTATAGAAGAGTGGTGTGGAGCCATTTTCCAAGGACAATAGAGCAAGATTTACTTGACCGGATGTGACCAACTTTTTAGGTGACGGTCCCGGCAAGATTACGAGAAGTGAATGTGTATGAAAGCTCGAATTTGACAAACGGTTTCGTCGGAATTGACTTCTCTAAAGTAATCACACCGAGACACCAAATTTCAACAAAAATGAAACTTGAGACACTCCAGTTAACATTTCAAACTTCAGACACCTAATTTTAACATAGGGTAAACCTTGGACAGTTTTTTAGTTATTAACCCAAGTAAAAATCCAGAAGAAGGGAACGCGTTGAAAAGTAAGAGAAACTACGGAAAGGCATCGAGACTTTTGCTAACAAACTTATTATCTGATTGGTCTTCCTTGTCAGCTCATTCCATTTTATTTAGAGAAATTTAATTCATAAAATGAGGGCTTGAATTTCGGTTTGGAAAATAATGGTAAGAGAGATTCAATCGATTAAGTTAAGAAAACTAGGTAGGTGCTTAATTGTTATTACTTTTTGTTTTAGCTAAGAATTATCTGATTAAGAGAATGTAGTACTTATCACTTGGAAAGCAACTAATGGATTCAATTCATTAATCATTATGTATTTGTGACATCATATGTATTTATGAAAATTTATTTTCATAATTACTAATTTATTTTATTTTAAGAGTGCATTGAGATTAGAGTGCTCTTTTTTTTAATATATATTTACATTGTTTTCGCAAGTTCGGACCGGGAGCGTTAATGTTAAAGTCCTCCCCAAGGCAGCGTCTCTGGCGGGTTTCGACTTCGGTTGCCTATGGGAAATACAACTCGTTTTACCAATTGGTCCAACCAACCTTGGGTGAGATGTATCATTCTTTTATTTAAAGGCAAGGTAATCTCTCCAAATTTCAGTTACCTAATATACCCTTCTATGCATTAGCATTCTTCATATAACATATTTATTTTTCTTATTTTTAGTTATCTTACATTGCATTTGTGACTATATATATAAGATACACCCGATCAATGGCTTGAGAATCATTGTATGTCTATGTGTGAACTGCTTGTTTAAACTTTAAATAAGTATAGTCAAGTAATTTAATACATATTCGGTCGTGAAGTTGCAATCCTTACTTCTTAGTTATTAATTAATTATATAATTAGTAAAGTTAGTTTATATATATTATTTTCTTAGGAAAATACGAAGCAAGTAGAGGAGCGACGTCACTAATTATTATTTTAATAGTTTTTTTATTTTATATAAGGAGTAGGTAGGGCCCACAAAATATCAGGAAATTCCAGATTGTAAGAGATGACGTCAGCGGGCAGAGTGATTATGACGACTCGCTGACGCCATGCTACACTCGGCAATCGCCATCCGACAACTGTGGGCCGAAACAAAAAGACAATGGGCCTCTATCTCTTTTTAGGTTATATATATAGGGCCTCCTCTCTACAATCTAATCTAAAGAATTATAATTATGTCTAATCATACTTATTAATAAATTAAAATTTAAAATTGACTAGAATCAATAAGGCTTAAATAGTATTTTATTATTTTAATATCTATAATAATATTCTATTTCTTTTAATTTATAATAATATTATTTACTCTTGAATATTATAATCAAATAGTCATACATTTTTATATTTACTTTTATTTACGAATACATTTCACTACAAGAAAATAGGGTCAATTAACTCGAACTTTGACACGGGGTTGTTGCTCGTGACAAATTGCCACGTATTTAATTCGGATTTGACACGAACTTTTTGTTCAAAACGAATTTCGACACGGTCGGTTGCCTCGTGTCAAATTGACTCGAACTTTAACACGGGTCTGACACAAACTGTTGGACACGAACCAAGTTCGTGTACAATTTGTATAAGAAAAGTTATTGGACATGACCCAGACTCGAATTAGACACGACGCAAAAGTTATTTATTTTATGAAATAAAAATTGGGAGAAGGAAGACTCACACCAATAACCTCTCTGTTAAATTGTTAAGTGTTTGTGCACTGCCACTAGGCTAAATTAATAGTACCGTTAAGATTTGCTGAATAGTATAATTTATTAGTTAAAAACGAAATGATAAGGATTATAAGTTATGATATGGATATATTAAACATCCATGTGTGGGAGCTTTAAATTTTAAGTACATTTAAAATCATAAAGTTTATTCTAAAACACACATTTAAAATCGCAAAAGATGAACCAAAATAAAATATTTAGAATCACCATATTTGCTTATAGAAAACGAAGTTAGAATCAACAAGTTTATTGACCCTAAAATTGCATTTAGAGTCATTATGTTTATCATAAATCGGGTCTTTCTATTATGCTCCAAGAGCACCATGCTTTGGTACCTTTTTTTTTTGTATTTTTCTATTGCCCTAAAGGTGAAACCTAGAGGGAAATTGATATTATTAATAGTATGGTGTAAATATTAGGTGTGGTTAAAAAATTTCATATTTTTTCATACTTTTAAAGTTTTACATATGTTACAATTAAGTCCACCCTAGTAATAAAAAAACCAAAAACATGGTGTTTTTGGAGCATAGTAGAAAAATCATCATAAATCACACATTTAGACTCAACGTTTCTTTAAAACAAACATTTAAAGTGACTAAATTGATCCTAAAACCTACATTTACAGTATAATTTGGTCTTATAGATTTTAATATAAAAATTTCTATATAAAATGGTATTTAGGAAAAATAAGCATTATACATATTTTGTGGTTGAAAGAAATGATATATATATATACTAAAAATGAATATATGTAAAGTTAAAGTGTTAATTAGTATACAATATTTATAATTATATAAATTTTAAAATGAGATGGTATTAAAAAGAGGAATAAAATAGACTTTAAGTTTAGCATGTTGACCCAAATTTGAGTCAAATTTAATCCTAAAACAGACATTTTAACCACGCTATTGACCCTTAAATACTAATACTAATAGTAAACTCAAATACCATAAACCATTATAATTTTAAAGCCATATACCATAAATCATTTTACTCTAAATCATTATATCATAAACCATAAACTACTATATCCTAAAGCATAAACCAAAACATTACGCAACTATTTTCTAAATCACCAAACACTAAATCATTATACCCTAAACCATAAATCAGTACCCTAAACTATTGTACCCTAAACCATCATACCCTAAATCATAAACAAATATATGATAAAACATAAATCAATATACTAAACCACTATACTCCAAATCACCATACTCTAAATCATTGTACCATGAATCATAAACTATCTATATATAATATAATCTTGATAGAACATACAACAACATGACAAGTAAGTTTTTTAACTAACATTCTCTATCATATTTGTTAAAATAACTTTATTTTATTGGTCCACATCAATATTTTGATAAGTTACATATAAGTCACAACTATCTCTCTTCCACATGGAGCCCTAAAATAAAGGCAAATCTACTCATTCACTCTTGATATCCGTTTCATTAACAAATTATTCAATTTGAGTTTTACATCCTAACATAAATAAATTCAGATTTTGCACCCCTATTATAGTTATTTACATTTGTATACACCCTTAGCAAATTCAATTTCAATTGAAATAATTTTTGGGAAAATATATGACTTTTATAAATACAATAAAATGTAAAAACTATTAAAAATAACTACAAAACTAAATTTATAATATTAAGAAAAAATATAATTAAAAAATTAAATATTTTACGAATGGTTATTTCTAATAAAATATAGGATATAAGTAATTAATAATAATAATAAAATACATTTTGTAGTTAATATATTTTAATAATAATTGAATCTATAAAACAATTATTAATTGAATATATATAAATTATTAAAATAAATATTTAATTTGTATCTAAATATATTTAATTAATACAAGTGAATAAATTACAGCATCATTTAAAATATATATAAGTTAAAAAATTTAAAAATAGATAAAATAATATTAAGTAAATTAATAAAATTGAAAAGAATATACATAAAATAGATCAATTTTTGTTCCATTCATAAATTGATCAAATCAAGTGATGCACCTTAAAATTAATATGAAAATCTATATATCAAAATATCTATATATATTATAATATAATTTGGTTAATGTTGACAACTAAGAAAAATGAATTTTTTTACTAAATTCTATTGGTATAACTAGGTTGTAAGTTACATTTACTAACGAGACATAGTATTTTTGCACACACACTTTAGAATTTCTCCAAATCTCACATAATGCATCTTCAAAACCGTTTCAATTTTTAGGTAGGTTACATTACAACTCAATTATTAATAATACAATATATATATATATATATATATATATATATATATATATATATATATATTACTTATACTTCATGTTTGTACTATTATGTTAATATTAAAGAATAAACAATATATAAAAAATATTAGATACTACAATTATAAGAATATAATTAAGATGGATGTTTAGTTGTACGTATTTATTTATTTTAATAGTTTAAATGGGTATACCTAATAAATTTTAATGTAATAAGAATAAACCTATTAACTAATAAATAGAATATATGTTCAAACATGTTGCATAAGATGTTCCGTTAAGATGAAATTATATAAATTAAAGTGTTATATATACGCTCAAATTAGTTTATTAGTGTTTCATTTGTTTTAAATAAATTATTTCAAAACATATAGATCAACAAAATTAATTATCAAAATCAAATCATTTTTCATAATATCTCAAAAAATTTATAACTCAAATAATCACCGCGCAACGCGCGGGTAAGCCATCTAGTTATGCCATAAATCAATACTCTAAACCACTATACTCTAAATCACCGTAGCTTAAATCACTATACTCTAACCCATAAATCATTTGACCCTAAAATACACATTTATATTAATATTTTAGATTATTCATTTTTCTCTCAAATTTATTTATAAGAATAAAAAATATGAATAATAATTGCATACTCTTGTTTAGAGCCACATGGTTGCATATTTTTATTAAATATTACTATTTGATGATTTTTTTACAATATATGTTAAAAAGTTAAAATCTCATTGCATATTGTATACACTGTACTAAATTAATTTAAGCTATAATAATTAATACTAGTTAATTTCATTTAAACATAAAACAATTATTTAAAATTAAATGGTGATTTCGGTGGGCCAACTTAATTATTAAAGCCCATTTGTCACTTTTTCTATGTATTACATATATAACCATTAAAGCCCAATGGCCCATTAACATTTTTTTAGACTAAAGAAGTAATAAATAAATAATAATAATAATCAGAATAACCCTAGAACTAGATTAACACGCAGCAACAGTTATCTACAAGATGGCGCCGCAGACGGCAATACTCCAACCCAGCTACACTCGCCACCACCTTCAGCGGCCCCTACCACCATCGTCGGTGGATTCAATGCATCGTGAACGAAAATCTAGGTTCGAATCCCGCAGATCTGGGTTTTCAGTCTCATAAAAATGTCTGGAGCTGTCGCCTATCGCTCCTAAGCTCCCCAAGCTTGAAGTCGGAGATATCGCCGCCGGAGGTGAAGAGGAGGGAGAGAGTGACGAAGATGCAAGCCGCTATGGTGACGACGAAGGCTGAGGCAAAGAGCTTGAAGAGAGAGATGTTGAATAACGGCCGCTGGATCACCATTTTCCGCTCATTCACTGGATCTTTTTCACTTCATAAGAGAAGTGTCGAATTTAAAGGATTCACAGGGAGGAGATGACCATGAGAAAAGCTGAGATGGAGGTCAGAAAGGTAATGAATTCTGGTGTTCTTTCTAGTCTACACTTGTTTTATTGTTCCTATTATAGTTATTCGGTTGAATATCAGGTTTTACTTGGGGGTGATTATCTGTGGTTGTATCGTATGGAACAATATGTTTATTTCTCTATGTTTTAGATTATTTTTCGCACACGCGCACATATATAAATATTTTGAGATATTGCTATTTCCTAGTCCTAACACACTTCTCGTGTTGTACTCAGGCTGAAAACTTGATTAATCATAGAGATGATATCTATTCAAGACCTAAAAGAACCTGGTTTGTAACAGTCAAGGAGATAAAGCTTACTGTTAAGACAACTAAGATAGTTCCTAATGCATTTGAAGCAATGGAAAATATTAACATACACTGTGTGATTCGTTAGCCTCGAGGCTATTTTTTAGTGTTGGGAACTGAGTATAAATATGAATGGAGAAAAACCTTTGAAAAAAGGTTTTCCACAGTTGTTATCGTATAGATCATCTATTGTCTAAATGTTCATCTTGTGCCCGTCCTCTATAGCAGGTATCTTTAGAGAAGTTAAAAGGTTCTAAAGATGAGGTGGTCAGTGCAGAACAAGCTGACCTGAAAATGAAGGAAAAAAGGAAGAGAGAACGGGAGGTACGTCGTCTACATGATTCCCCTTTGTGATGTACTACTGTAACTTCCAGTTGCTGTTATATTTAAACTCTGTTTTCTTGAACATAAAAATTTGACATGTAAGAAACGACGAAAACTAGAGGCAGCTAGAGAGATGTTGGTGGAAGATGAGCATGACAACTCAGAAGATGAGCTAAAGAATCCTTATTTTTTTCCTCTGTATATGATTACATTGATGAGCTTTTCATGTGCTGGATGATTATATTAATAATAGTAACTGTTAATTTGATGAAGGGAAGAAGGCTCTTTCACTAGTGGATGTTGCCTACCGGAGAGCAAAAAGAGCTTGGTGGATGCTGAGAGGGGAGGATCTCGGAGAATCGGTGAGTTACCTCATACAATCTTACACATTCCAAAACTTATTCAGTTGGAAATGTAAGATTTTTCAAGAACAGTTTCAAAGACGGTGATTATGATTTATATTGATTACTTACATGGTCACCTCTCATTTACGGATTGTTCCGATTTAAGAACTGTTGTCCTTAAATACTTGCATCTCATTCTTCCATTTTGCAGGGTACATTTTCTTCACAGGGATGTTTGTTTATGGACGTACACTCGGTCCACCATACATGTCAACGGTTCCATGCTTCCGGTGGTGGTTAGGGTTAGATTAGCTGTTGGGAAGACGATATCAGGGTTATGTGAACTTGTTCCGGAATCATTAGATACTTTATATTAGTATCTAGTTAAATGTTTGTGATCAAGGATTAAATAACACAACACATGTTTGTGTATGTAATTTGCTAGTTATTGAAATAATATTTGGTTATCATATAATTATAAAGTTTTGCATTCTTTTTATTATTATTATTATCAATATTATTATTATTATCAATATTATTATTATTTTAAATTAGCTTTAAGAGCAAATGACTACAATATAAAACTAACATATAGAGTCACAAAATCTCATTCTATATCCAATAAATAGAGTCTAGAAAAATAACTCTATTATTGAGTTTCGGGGACAAAATTAATGCACTCTAAAACATACATATAGTGTCAAAATCGTTGATTCTAAAAGTATTTTACTGAGACAAGTTCTTTAATCCTAATATACATATCTAGAGTCAAATATGTTGATTCTAAAAGTGTTTTACTGAGACAGTCGTTTAATCCTAATATGAATATTTAGAGTCAAATTTGTTAATTCTAAAAGTATTTTATTGAGACAAGTTCTTCAATACTAATATACATATCTAGAGTCAAACTTGTTGATTCTAAAAGTATTTTATTGACACAAGTCAGGGGCACAAAGTCGTGTACAAGGTCGTTTCAAATATCGTGTACACTTGATGCAAATTTGACAAGAGTTTGACACGGGATGTTCTGACACGGGTAATTTATGAATTTGACACGAGCTACAGTATTTAACACGATCCTCCCGTGTCAAAAAAAATTACTCACGCTATTACTTATCACGGGGCAAAATCATGTCAGGTTCGTGTCAAAAACGTTTATACACGAATTTGACACGAATATGCCTTGTGTTAATTGACCATGCTCCCTTGTAGTGTTTTTTCATGTAAAAGTAGAGAATAAAGATGAAAACATTCTAAATGACATATACATCATATATCATATACATATTTAAGTTACGTACACCATTGTAAAAAATTAATAAAAATAAGATGAATATGTTATTTTAATATAATAATTTTAGAAAAAATTTATACAAGTCAATAATACGACAACCTAAGTTTTTGTATGAATAGAATTTAACACAATACGCGTATCAGTGATTAGTTATGATTATAATCCTACCAAACAAATTGTGCATAAGTTCAAAATTATCTATTATCACATAGCAAAATATTCGAGTGTTTTTATTTAAAAATTATATATTTTATTTTAAAACTTTAGACCGCTATTTTATTGAACTATAATCCATTAAATAAAAAAAACGGACAGAAAATTAAAAAAACAACAAAAGTAAAATAAGATACATCTATTAATAACAATTTAATTCTGAAACAACCAAAAACAAAAGTTTGGACTGTAATTAGGTTATTAACCCTTACAAAGATGAGAAATAAAGAGTCTTATTAATTAAGGAACTCAACTCTTCAATTAAAAAAAAAAAAAAAAAAACTCTTCCATTAAAGTTAAAACGAGTCTAAAGTCTGTAAGATTGAGACACAACACACACCTTCCACTATTCAACAACATAATTAATCAGAATCCTCACAAAAAAAAAAACAAAAAAAAATAGATCACCATGGCCACAAAGAGAAGAGCACCAACAAGAATATTCTAAAGAAGGAACAAGACAAGCAAGGATCAGCCACGCATCTAATAGAATAAGATTCCCAAAATTGGAAACAACTATATTGAGAAAGGCCCCACCTTTATGACCTTTACCTTTACCCCCACCCCTCAATAGAACCTTAACCTTTACACAAGTATCAATTTCATCCACTCATTTGGCAACCATTCCAAAAATATAGTTAAAAACCATATGATATAGTGTAACGGTTCAGCGTTTCATCATTTAACCAGAAGTTACAATTTTTAAATCCCGCTAATAACTATGGAATTGAAAACTATTCATAACCAGCACCTTAACAACCAGAGGTTACGAGTTTTAAATCCTACTAATAACTACGGAATTGAAAACTATTCATGACCAACACCTTAACTCTAACGAGCTAAAACGGTACGAGTAAAGATTAGTCTAAACTTTGAGCAAACATGCTATAGGTACTGCTCTCTTGGTGTGGGCCCACCTATGACCACCCGGAAAAAAAAAAAACAATATTCTAATGCACAGAAGAAGAATGAGATGAATGGTGGGACTCCCATTAAATGGCTCACTATATATATGTCTTTCTTTATTGCCCTAAACAATGAAAAACCAACACTCCCTCTCCTCCCTTCATCTCTTGTTCAGTTTTAGACAAAACACTCCTTATCCATATTTAGTTGAAAACTTGAAACCAAATCTGTGTCTTGTTCTGCACCTTTCAAATCTTTCTCCTTTTCTTTGCTTCTTGTTGATGATGTTGTTTCCTGCCTTATTTCCCCTCCACACAACTAAGTAATCTTTTGTACATTTGAGTTCTTATACTATAACATCTGCTTATTCGAGCATACGCACTTTGATCGGTTGTCTGAGAGACTCTGCAAGTAATTCGAGCCCAACATATATCAAATCTTGCAAGAAAGAACCTTACTTAAAACTTTAAAAGTTCAGATTTTTAGATTTGATACGTACTTTAACCTGATCTTGAAGCTCTTTAATGTAATCAACAGCTAAGTCCAACATGTCTGAAGTGTTAGTTTGCTGCATTAAAAAAACCAATGAGTTTGCGCGAGTTTTGTCACCAAAAATATACTAAAGTTCTTACCTTGTCCATGCTGGGAACAAGATCTTGCAGCTTCCTTATTCTTTCACTGATTTTTGTTCTTCTCACCTAAATAGAACTCCATTAGAGAAACCTTATAGTCATTCAAACTTGGTTGTTCATTCATCTGGACAAGATATTCAGTGAACAGTGAGTAATGTGCCTTGGTATGTTATATGCATATTTAACATAGATGTAATCAAAACCCTAAATTTCTAAGAAAAATCTACTTTTTACCGTTATTTAGTTTTCATACATGATCGTTTTTGTAGTGAACCTTCATTTGAAAAACTCTGCATCTGCCACTGGCACATAGAAGTGATTCAACACACACTATTTGACTATAAAAACTGTTCCTTTATGTTGTGAAAATTATAAGTTATATACACTAATCATATTTATTACGCCGACTTAATATTTTTACTGTAAATCTTACCCGCTCAGCAATACTTCGCGGATGGGTCGCAAAACCCCTCTTTGCGCGTAATTTACACGGTACAGAATCTTGAAACTGCAGAAAAGAGTTCATCTCAGTGGAGATCTTCGGGTTCGGGAGGCTCAAATGGTGAGCTAAAAGAGGAGGATTTCTTGATAGTCTTCCTTCCCCATCCTATCAACAACACCTTCATCAGAAAAAACACATAAAACATCAAAGAAAGCAATTACTGAAGCTGCAATACCTCAATTTCCACATCTTTGCTTGTTCTTAAACCACCAAATCCATCAGACATGCTCGGTGAGTCTAGTTGGAAATCGGGATTGTAGTCACCTTCGCTCTCAGGGCTGCTCTTTCCTACACACTTGTTTCCAGTTTCAGCAATGGGACTCATCTGCCCAGATTGCTGCCTTGGCAAATAAGTCATCTGGTTGTTGAATATGCTGCCACCGGGAGAAAACGATGATTTCCCGACCGAATTTCGCATGACACCAAATCCTGATACCAAAATCATGAACAAAGAAACAACACAGTTACTACAGTTCTTAATGGATATGGGTTCCCCCACAAAAACAACAAGATCTCAAGTTGAGGACCTTTTACACTCAACTGTAGCATGTCTTTTATTCTTATGAATGAAAAATCCTTCCTTTTTGGATATATAAGTTCAACTTGCAGACTTTCCTTTGCCCAATTGATAGACTGAACTGAGGATCAATAAATTTATAAAATTTAAAAGGGTCAATAAATATTAGCAAGTTGCAAGATGAGGAAAAACAGATAACAACTTTTGGCATCTTCTTTGAGTGAAATTCTACCATGAAAGACAAAAGGTTTATAATTGGTTAGTGTTAAATCTCAGTCAAGCACTACTCTTTAGAATTTAGATCAGTTCTTTCTCTCAAGAGCTAATCAAACCAAAAAATGGTACAGAAGAGAGAGAAAGTAGAGAGAGAAATCGATGTTCTTGAATTCCAGGCGAGTTCAAACCTTCGACGTGTTCATTCAAGAATCCGGCAGGCGAGCTGCTCTGTCTAAGAAGGCCTCCGAAGTTGCTGCCGCCGCCGACCAGTGGATTGACGGTCCGATAATCCATACCCTGATTGGCCATCGATGGCCGGTAGTAGTTCTGAGAAGCGTAGTTGGTCTTTTCCTGTTCTTGTTTTGGGCTCTGCTGAAAAAGAAAAACCTCAACTTTGGGTTTCGCCGGAGCAGGAAGCTCCGATTGACGGTGACCCATTTCGTTCGCCAGAGAATTCCGCTGGAAACCGCCGGAGATAAGCCGGGAGAGCATGTCGGGACTGGCGGGACGAATCATCAGAAGCTCGTCGAAGATGTCCTTTTCAAGCATATTGGTGAAATAGGAGCCCGGCGCTGATCTGTATCGTATCAATCCAGAGTTGGGTTGCTGCTGAGTATGCTGGTGCTGAAAATTCTGAAATGGATCGGATTCCATGTCTGTTGGGGTGGATGAAAGTAGTAAGTGAAGGAAAATGAAATTGTTGAGAGAAAAGAGGAAGACAAGACGACATGAAGCTGTAGGAGAAAGACAACGTCGTCTTTGCTCTTGTTATGGTGCGGTATAGTGGTACAGCTAGCTGGACGAAGAACACGGTGGGAAATAGATTCAACCAAAATGAGTTTCTGCAAATGCTACTTAAGAATTAAATCCACTCGAGAAAAAAAAAGTTTGCTCTCTGTGGTAAAAATAAAAACTTTGGGGAAAAGGAACTCTTTTGAAGAAATTTGTCGTTACGGTGACATAATATTATAATAACATTAACGGTAGTAAATATGTAGTAAATCTAAATCTTTTATGGAATAAAATAAATCTGTATATTATTATTATATATAAATTCGGAAGGAAATAAAATAAGATAACAATTTGGAGTCGTTACGTCAACATGATGAGCCAATCAGAAATCACCACATCAATGTTTAGTATTGTTGTCAAAGCCGGTTCATATTGTTGTCAAAGCCGGTTCATGGTTCGACCGGTCTGATTCCCGGTTCATCCAATTCAAAAAGCAAGCAGATTTCAAACCGTTCAAGATTCAATATATGCAATTAGTCGTAGTTAAAATTTCACTGATTTCAGACAGTTCAAGATTCAATGTATGCAATTAATCGCAATTAAAAATTTGATATTTCGGACCGTTCAAGATTCAATGCATGCAATTAATCGTCATTAAAATTTCGGTTCATCCTATCTAAAAAACAAGCAAATTTCGGACCGTTCGAGATTCAATGTATGCAATTAATCTCAATTAAAATTTCGCTTATTTCAGATCGTTTAAGATTCAATGTATGCAATTAATCGCAGTTAAAATTTCGGACCTATTTGGATCAAAGTTCAGTGGCCCTAGTTTTCGGGAACGAAATTCAGGATGCCGCCTTAGTCATATTAGATCAGTCTGTAAAAGGATAAGTGTTGTTCTTAAATATTTGTTCATTCTCAAAATTCGTATGAAGTTTGAAACCGAAATAATAATTGATATATGTTGAACTTGTACACCATATCATACGGGTCTTTGTGATAAAAAAAAAATATTATATGGATTTAAAAAAAATAAAAAAAAATCACCCATTATTTATGTGTCTATATATATATTATTATACCATAAAAGTAAATATATTTAAAAAAAAACTATTGTTTGATAGGAAAAACAAATCCGTTGTAGTCTAGTTGGTCATGATATTTAACTCTCACCCGAAACACCCCGGTTCAAATCATGGCAACATAAATTTTTTCTTTTTCTTTTTCTTTCTAATCCCAGAATTATATGAATATCTAAACTTACATACAAGATATCCTCAACTGCAAGATAGATTGTTGGTTTCCTTGCTGCACAAGCAACCTCCTTTAGAAGCAGATTGTATATATGTGCAAATATATATAATGCAGATATGAGAAACATTGTTGGGCAAATGGCTATAAAAAATTGCAATATTCTAACTCCCACTAAGTTGCTCTTAAATGAAGACGAAAAGTTGCACATGTTCATCATGGGTGAAAGAACTCAGCTACTAATTGCAAATTTTCCGGAACATTCTGGTAGCAATTACAAATTTTCTTAAAGTTCAGGTAGTAAATTGTAAATTTTCCTAGAATTTAGCTACAATTTGCACAAGGAATAAGCAGACAAAAAATGTCTCACTCTCTCATTCACATAAACAAATATCGATTAAAATTTGTCCATTGTCCGATAGTGAGGATCCAAGGAACACCCTAAGTTTCTTATAATAGATCGGATGATTTTGCCCTCCGAGAGCTCTATGTCTATGCAATGGGTCAAACTCGTTCTTTTAACCAACATCCATATTCGTACCGTATACTTTTCGTGCATCCATATCCAACCCATATCCATTTAAATTTTGTCGATCACCCATATTCATATAACGATACAATACGGTTATCCGCATCGCATCGTATTGTGTCGACGAAATCGGTGGTGGCCGTACGGAGTCGGGATTGTGGGCCGGAGTAGGGTGGTTATCTGCCAGAGTCGGCGTGGTGGTTGCCGGAGTCGTTATGGTGGTCGCCAGAGTCGAGCGGTGACCGACCAAAATTGTGGTAGCAGTCGCCGGAGTTGGACAGTGGTCAGCCGGATTTTTGGTGGTGGTCGCCGGAGTTGGACAGTGGCCGGTTGAAGTCGTGAAAATGCCCGATCATATCCGTCACCAATCGACACAAAAACAAAAGAATAATACAGATTATCCTTATTATTCGACTGATTTGAAACCATGAAGGCGAGGTTGAATAAAGAAGGATCGACCATCATCATGGTAAAAGTACACAAACAATAGCATATTAATTAAGAAAACTAATTATATCAACGTTCCACCAAACCAACACATAATAATATTAAGAACATAAAACCACCAAGGGAACATCTCTAAACAGTTTCTCCCTACCAAACAAGCCCCAACTATTATGTCTCATCCGACATAACACAAAACCAAACCCCCCTCCATATTCATATATATCAAGATATCCCGCAAGCAAGTCCATATCGCTCCGTAGATGACGATAATACAAAGCGTTGTCGAGTTTCATCCGTTCATATTTTATCGAGCTTCTCAGCTTTGATGAGTGGGTTTGCTTTAGCAATAGCATCACGAGCAGCAGTGCGGTAATCGAACTGACACTCGTGCTTATCGGAGTAACGGTGGGTCCCGCAGAACGTATTACCGCACCGGCACTTGAAGCCTGTTAACCCGACCCGTTTCTTGCAGCTGCTGCATCGCGTGGGACCCTCCTTGGGTTTCGGTTCGGTATTCTCAACCACCTCGGATGCAACTTTGGCAGGCTCACTGGGTAGAGTCAGTGGCTCGGATATATTGAGCTTTGCATTGATGGATATGGGTGCAACGGGTTCACTGAGGATGCTGCTTGATGAAGATCCATTGACAATGTTTCCAATGGAGGTTTCTGCAAGCTTGGCTTGATCTTGTTTCAACATCATGTCCTTGTGGCACTTGGAACACATGTTCATTGTGGCTGCGCTTCCGAAGAAACCGCAGTTGTTGACACAGAGAATGGGGCCTTCTGGGGCAGCTTGGCATCCTGTCTCATCGTGTTCCATTTTCTCGATCCTCCTGCAGAAAAAAAAATGAAAAATCAAGCAATGAATCTGAATTAGAGCATCCATTCAAGAGTAGAGTAAAGAAAGGCAGTTCGTCTGTAGCTGGAATTCAAAGTTTATATAATATAAACCCCAAACAATCGCTAAAATCATCACTTTAATGTGTGAATTTTTTTCACTCAAACGGTAATCATTAACCATACTTGGCCAATAGGTGAGTAGAAAGAATTTCATATTTATCTTCGACAGTAACTGCATCCATGAGATTTGTTATGTGATTATAATCAACATAGAATAATAAACATCACATTTTTGTTGAAGAAACAAAGGTGGATCAGATGAGTTATAGAGTAACAACTAACAACACATAGCCTAACTGAAGGTTCATACTTCCAATGTCCGTATTTCGCCCTAACTTAAAGCATATACATTAATTATGCTTTTCATTTTAGATGCATCTATCTAATGCATTACTAGTTCCTCGCTATTTCCTGCAATATCTTTAATATCATAAACCCTGCTCTTTTACCACTACATATGCACTAAACCATGACAAATACGTGACATATACACTACATATATTTCCCATTGATTCAAAAACCTATATAGACAACACAGATCATCAATTCATCCATGACTAGCATGACAATTTTTTCTCTGCAGTAGGGAAACAAGAAATTCAAGAATTCTCTTCTTTGATAGAGTATAACTTAATTGGATAATCAAAATAATTCAGAAACGAGATTGACGCTGAATCAAGAATAAATCCAACAAGCAGAAAGGTTATCCTCAAATTATTAGTAACACAAAAGTACCAAATAGGATCGTATTACCATAATTAGGAAACTCTCAAAACATTCAGCCAAAAACCACGCCATATTCCAATAAGAACTATAAATTGAAGTACAAGACTAAGAGATAGACAAAACACGATGCCGCAGTAATTCATCTCACCAATCACCCGATTGGCTATTATAGACACAAGAACACAAAGGCGGATAATCAAATTCGGTGATGAAAATCAGAAACCCTAACCTGTGAGCCAGGATTAAAAAAGCGGAGTTGTGGATGAATCCCTTGATAGACCGGCAGACGAACGATCTCAGAGCTGAAAATCGCACCTCGTATAAGAGCTCTCTGTCGAATCAAAGTCACACAATTATGATCCAATTAAGAATTGAATCATCGGAGAAGACGAAGAAGAATTGAATCAAAACCCTAACCTTGGTATGGAATTGGGACCGTCTGGGCGAAAGAGAGCCCGAAGGAAGAGAGAGGTGCGTCCTCAGTTGCGCTGTGTCCGTCCACTCTCTCTCTTCCCCCAAATTTAACGAAAGGAGTGTGCTAACCAACGCACTTTACTGATTGAGGACGTGTCATCAGCCTATTGGTTGAACCTCGCTGACGCCTGTTACGTTTGTGTCCCTCGATGTTTGTGGAATTCACGGTCCTGCCACTCCCTGCGTTGGCCCCAACCGCCAATGAAGAGCGTGCATGGCACGCACGTTCCAGTTGTATCATGTCATTATTAGTGGTTGGATAATAAAATCTTCTGATTATAAAATAAAAAAATTCTAAAAATATAAATTATAAACAATGGTGATTTAAATGTAAATAAACTAAATACTCATGACTTTTTTTAATATGAAAAGATAAAAATTAAAGTGTACACAATGTTAAAGAAAACATATTAAATATATAAAATTAGTTACCGAAAAACTAACAGATAAACTAATTTAAATTTAAAAAATTAATATAATAAATATTTTTATAGGGTAATTCAGTGCTAGCTACCTATTAGCCATTCTTCTGATGTAGTAGATTGCCAAACGTTTGGTAGTGTTGTTTATTTGCTTTTTAAAAATAAAGTTAAAAACTAATGGCCTATACAGGTCTCGAACCTGTGACCTTCGCGTTATTAGCACGACGCTCTAACCAGCTGAGCTAATAGGCCTTAATACTTAAAAATAATCAAAGTAGGGTATTATCATACTAACAAAGCTACTTAGCAAGATAAAATGCTCTATTTTATTCAGTCAGCTTGTTACAATTTCTTGTGCACTTATTCATCTTTGTGAGTTGGTTCAATTCTGATTTAAATAAAGAAGCTGGATTATTATTTATAAGTCCCCGAATCTCTATTCACTCATAACATTTAATAGATAGACAGACAAATGTAGAAAAATTGTCTTTTTTACTACAATTGGAATAGTTTCAGGGTAAAAATATCACCATGAATGAAACAGAGACTTAGTGTAAATACATGACTACACAAACTTAAGTTTAACTTGGGTAAGAGCATCCATAATGGTATTATATAGTATTTCTTAAATGTTTGTTTAATATATTTTTTCTATGTAAAGTATATAAAAACGTAGTACGATAGTTTTACATAACATTCATTACATGATTCAAAAAAGGACGATTCATCTCATCTCCTCCCTGCGCGATGCTTCCCACAGTCTATGCTCAATCCCCAACTTTGGCAACTCTATTAGCCCTTGCTCAAATGTGGGTTTAACATATTTTTTTATGTAAAGTGTATAAAAACGTGTTACAATGATTTTACATAGCATTCCTTACGTGATTCATCTCATCTCCTCCTTGCGCGATGCTTCCCACAGTCTATGCTCGATCCCAAACTTCCGCAGCTCCATTAGCCCTTGCTCAACTGCCACCCAACAACCCTTTTTTGTTAAATAATATTTTGCCACTTCAAAAAAATATTAAAAATTAGAGTTTAACACAATTTTATTATATAAATACGAACATAACACAAAAATTATATCGTGTTATCGTCTTATTATATGCTTGCACAAACACAATTTTTTTTTTTTAGTTTCGCACATAGTCAGTGACTTACTATAGAAATTGTCAGCACTATCAATAGATAAATTAGTAAATTATGACAAAGTAGCAAACTGAATCTCATAAAGTATCTCCAATCAAAATATTTTCTCAATACACTTAATAATGATACAAAATTTTATTGGACTCCTATGTAATCTAATCTACTACTGTCCACCAAAATTTTATTGGACTCCTACTATATAATCTAATCTACTGCCCACTACTATTGTAAAAGTGCAATGAACTATGAAGTATCACCAATATATCTAAAGACATATCATTTTGCTTGATTAATTAATCAAATTAAATAATAACACTAACGAAACCGATAATGTTATGAGATTTAAATTCAAGTTTAGAGCTTATAGGTTTAATTTGTATTATTTAGCCATGTAGCACAACTATCAGTTTTAAGTTTTATAAGTTATAAGCACTAGAAAAAAAAAATTCTATCATCATTAAATAAAATTATAATATTTTAATATGTATTGATTTTTTAATAGAAGTAGAAACTTCTGTTATTATTTATTTTTTCATATCCGTATATTAATATAATAAATTAATAAAAAAAATGCACACATTCTTAGAATAAGTGTTAATTTAAAAAAGATGCACAAAACATAAGTTATCACTTACGTCAAATTCCACGAACGATTTAATGACTACTTTTTGATTAATTTATAATAGCAATATGAATTATTACAAACTATCTTCATCTATCTTTATTATTAATCAATCAAAAAATAATCAAAATACTGTAGAAAAGTAATATTTAAGATCAAAATAATATTAGAATAAATAAAATAACTGAAATCATAAAAAATAAGATTAATTAGTAAATTGATGTACTAGTTAATTGAATTGTAGTCGTGCAAAATGGTTTTCTCTAGTCCAAATTTTCAATATCTTATTATTATGTATGTACTGTACACACACTCTTACGGCTATTTGACTCAAGTGTAATGTCCTTTTTAACCTTTACTTTCACCCCCTTGAAAATTTACATTTCTGCTCGCTGATGATAAAATCGTAACTTCATCCCTGCCACTAGTAGTTAGTGTTATATATTTGGGTTAAGAACCTATAAACTGTCTGAGGTACCCAATTAAAATTTGGTGTATGAAGTTTAAAATGTTAAAATGGAGTGTCACATGTTTCATTTTTGTTAAAATTTAGTGTCTCGGTGTGATTACTTTAGATAACTCAATCCCGACGAAACTGATTGTCAAATTCGAGCACCCGTGCACGCTCCATCTCCCACCTTGCCGGGACCGTCACCTAAGAAGTTGGTCACATCCGCGCAAGTAAATTCAACTCCGTTGTCGTTGGAAAATGCTCCACACCACTTTGCTGGAAACGTTTTCTTTGAAAAAATCAAGTTTTTGGGGAAATTTGACGATTTTCTAAAAAGTAAAGAGATATGAATTATGAGTGGGTAAGTAGATTGATGAAAATAATTGAATGGAGAGAAAAAAACGCATAGAGACACCAAATTTCAACAAAAATAAAATCTGAGACACTCCATTTTAACATTTTAAACTTCAGACACCAAATTTTCACATTGGACAAACCTTGGATAGTTTATAGGTTATTAACCCTATATATTTTGCCAAGTATATATGTATATCGATCATATCAACGTAAAGGTGGCAGAAACGACCACACTTTATAAACCCTACTATGGGTCCCAATGGCAATGCTCATTGTTCGTTCACTACTGACGTAAACACGTGAAGATTCTGCATGGCCCAGTGATATCATTTTCTATCTTTCCTTTTGTGGCCGCATAATGATAGTAAGAATCTCAATGTGAAGTGAAACTACATTCAATTAAACCACCACCCATCCATGATTTTGATCAAAACCTTCTCATTTTTACATCACCATCACTAACCATGCATGGAGGAGCATCAATTTTCAGCTTTTACCACATTTGGTAATCAATCATTCATTTGCTAGTCAGGACACTTCTTTGGGTCAGGTGTTTTCTTACTCTTAAAACTTTCCATAATTATGATTTAAGGCCAACCCCACCACCTTTCAATCAAAACTGACCCATCCTCGCTTCTGTTCAATTACGGGATCTCATGCTCCACTCTTCCTGCTCTCACAGTTAAAATTCAACTCGTGTCTTTATATTTGATATTTTTCTTTTAAGATTCACCAATCTCAATAGGGTTTAAAAAAACCCATCAAATTAATGACATCCAAGACACCTGTCAAGATCTTAACGTGAGATACAATCTGGAGCAGAAAAATGTCCCAGTTACGGACACTGACGCCTTGGACACCCGAGCCCCATTGGCTATGGTGTACTGAAAGGTCGACCGAGATGGAATATGAGACAGTTGCTGCCCCAATCCATCTCTCAATCTGGTTAATGTTAGAAGCAAGAGCTGCTTAAGGCCAGTTTCAGTTTTTTAAATGTGGGTTTGTGAGTGATTCCTCATAGTTTGATTGCAAAATCATGTTCATTTGCTCTCCTGTAAAGCAAAGCTGATGCCTCCACCCTGTTTCCACAACAACAACAACAACAAAAAACCCGATTAAAGCCGAATGAGCAACTGATGATACACGAAAAAAATCACCAAATTTCATAATACCCAAACTCATACCAGCTAGGGTGGACGACAAATTTTCCACTCGAAATCGCCCAATTCACCTATTAAACAGCCCCAGTTAGAGACATGTCTGTATTGTCAAAGACTCAAAACAGACAGAAAAAGAAGAAGCTTTAACAATTTTACCTTGTTGGTCCCAGGAGAATTGGCAACTACATGTGTAACCTGATCATCCATATGGTAAGTGCAAACTGCACCAAATTGCTCAGCCATCAACCACAGGGGATGGAGGTGAGGATTTGCATCGCTCACCGGAATCACCCTGCTGAAAACTATTCGGCACCCTGCTAAAATCTTTCTTTGCTCCGAGGCTAATATGTTTCTCACATCCACTTCATCTAAGCACGGTTGGGAGAAGAAGATCTTGTGTACTCTCTCAATAACCTGCGCAAATATACATCTTGTAAAATAGTTTATAACGGAGGAAGAAGCCTAAGGTCTGCGATTTCATAATATATCTAGCCTGACCGCTAATGATGAAGCCAAAGTACCATCTTCTAGTCTTTCGTCATGGTCAATCTCGAGCAGAGAAGGACCCGGCATCCCAAACTGCCTTCTGCTAGAAGGAAAATAAGTGTATCTGCAGATTGTGGGGGGATCAGAACTAGAAAGCAACCAATTACTAACTACCATAACACTGACAGATGACGAATGGCTTTAGCAAATACTTGCCTCTCTACGACTATCAGGTTCATCCTGTTGTGGGGCCAGACACGTATCGAATCATCTATGATTAAGACCGCTGATTCCATACCTAAAACACCTTCCAAGTCCTTAACTTTGTGTCTATCGTCACCATCTGCTGCGTCCACCTCATCACCTCTAGATAAAACTCGCCCAGCAAACAAAGCACCATTTGGGTCCAGCACTTTTGCCATCTCCGTAGCATAGAGCTTGTTTCCCATTGTATAAAGATGCAATTCGAAAAGCTTATTAGCCTACAACAGAAACAAGAGTTAGTGTCCAGGTCTGAGATAAGTAGTACTAGTACTAAAACCGTTATATTGGAAAGAATTAAGAAGTTGTACCCTCTCTAGAAAATTCCATACTCCTGGGCGCAATTTGGTCCACATTCCCATGTGAGGTAACCTGTAAAGATGTCTAAATTGTTGGTCTCTGTCCTGCTCCTCTTTCTTCCTCAACATCTCATCATGCACAGGCTCTACTTCACCAAACTGCAACATCACGCAAAATAAACAACCGTGTCATAACTTCCAGGATCAGAAGCAGAATACACTGCACTGAATTAACTCATAATAATAATACCTTGGCTGAATTGAGCAGCGTATGATCCAGATCTAGCACTAGACATAGCTTCCTTTCAGAAAACATCTTCTGCTGCTCTTTAATCCTTCTTGCCCTCTCTCGATGAATGTCTGCTCTTTGCTTATCATCATATCCCTCAAATAAATGTTCAACATCCCCCCATGAACTCTGAGAAGGAGAGGGGGCCACTCCACCACCATCTGGCACAGACGCAGTAGCAGCTCCTTTTTGTGACTGCAACATGTTTGGACTTGCAGCTCTGACATCAATTCCAGTAGTTTGTTGAGGCTGCGAGGCAAAGCTCCGAGGAATAACAGGAGATGGTGGAACTGAAGGAGTTGGTAATGCTGGTGATGCAGAAATAATATCTGCCATGTTCCTCAAGTTCTTGGTGAACTGCTGAGCTATGTCTGGTGCAACAGCAGGTTGAGTAGGTATTGTTTTCGGATCTGCTGCCCAGTCAATTTGAGACCTTGAAGCAAGGGGTCCACTCTTCAGCTGCTCAGCTCCCAAGCTCGCCTTCCTATGAAGGCCATTTCCATGAAGTACACGGCGAGGATCACGGGGCTTCATGCGAACTTTTCCCTGGTCATCCTGCAGATTTTGAGGATAAATATTTAAAAAGGTGAATTTGTGGAAAGAGATCATTTTAGATAGACATTTATGCTAATTGGGGAGGACTGTATGAGAAATTATTTCCATATTTATGCTATCACGAGTAAAAGCAAAAAGCAAAAAAAAGGGAAAAAATGACAGGGATTTGGAATAGGAAGATGAGCTAATATTCTTCAAGTTCATGGCCAAAAAAATATTCCTGAAGTTAGAATATCACTTTCAATGCAGTTCACATCTCCAACCCAAAGACCGACACACTTGCATGGTTCTATTAATAAAGTGCTTACCATGCAAGGAGTTTCAGCTGGCACTTGAGGTCTTACAGCAGAATTCTGAAAAGCGCCAGACGCCATTGGAGATGCAGTCACCGGAGGCACTACTCCTAGCATAGAGCAGCTTGATGGATCAATTGCACCTTTTGGAGTATCTGGAATTTTCAGCTGCATCTCTGCAGTAATATTCTGTTGCTGCCCCATCTTCAGAAAATTCACTAACATGGCAGGATTTCCTGATATACCTTTCAATAATGCATTCAATGAAGGTACTGTAGCACTTGATATCGGCATTCCCAGTGGGTTGCTTGAATGACCTGCCATATTGGGTTTATTAATATCCATTGGTGAATGAGCCATTTTCCTTGGATCATGCACATTCTGCACAGGCTGGTTTCTGTTGAAAGTTTGCCATCCTGGCATATCACTTCCCCCCATGAGGCTACTTGTTCTGGGCAAAACTTTCACATCATCATTAACACCAGGATTCTCCAAACCATTTCTTGGCCTTTTAGGATTAGGACCATTAATACGTGGGTCTTCAATCCTACTCTGCTTTTTTAAGCCAGCATTGGCACCAATAGGTTCTGTTTGCGGGGCATTCTTCAGCAAAGGTGAAGGCCCCTGGTTAAGTTCCAGAGATCCAGAATCAGCATTTACAAATCTAAGCCTAGGGTCCCTACTCTTTACTGAGGATTTAACAAGAGGATTAGGCACAGAGTTTGGAAGGATACTTTTGGCAGCAGTCACACCTTGCATACTAACATCATGCTGCGATGACAATGCGGAAGCTAATCTTGTTGTACTAAGGGAATCTGAATTGCTGACCAGAGAACTCGAAACTTCCTCACTACTATCAGCAACACCATCGTGTTCTTCTGATGGAGTGGGACTTGGAAATTTGTCACCAGAGAAGCTAGAATTCCGACCAAACTTCTGCTGGTATGAAGACAATATTTTCACTGTCTCAGTCTCATAAGGATGCATTTTAAAATCTTCAGTCTTATTTACCATCCTATTATTGCTAAGATCAGGTCTGAGCAACCTGTCTGCACTGGTAAACCTGGGATTTGTCAGAGCAGGCGGGGCCTCACGTGTAGGTGATGGAAGACTGTCAGCATCATGATCCTTGTGAAGATCTAGCAATGGGGTCAAGAACCCTCTACCCTTGATGCTAGAAAGTCCTTGCTTCCAAGCCTCTGATGTCAAATTTCCGTTGTTTCTACTTGTTGATTCAACAGCCGACAAGCCCATTGAAGCATTATGAGCACTCAATGCAGGAGTTACAGAATTTCCCTCCTCCAACCCGTTGATAAGCTTCATATCCCTTTCTTTATCACCAGAATTTATGCTTGGCAGCACAACAGCTGTGGATAAGGAGCAAACCATTTCCTCTATCTGAAAAACATGAGCAGAAGGAAGATGTTAGCCACCTATATCCTAGAGTAACTCTGAGAAGTTAAAAACTCTACATGAGTCAAAATCCTGCAAAAGAATCTAATATCCTGCAAACAATGATGGTATCACCTAAACCCTAAAACCCTAAAACTTTCTAGACTTTCTGTTGTCAAGTCTAGAAAGTCTGAGTATATGGGCCATGCAGTTTGGGTTACAAACAATGATGGTATCACCCTAAATGTCAAAATTACAAACTTCTAGTATCCCTTAGCACCTAAACCAAATAAGGCAACGTTTAGAGGCATGGCTGCTCAAATGGGGTGTTCATGCCTACGACTTCACACATATCCAAGCTGTTTGGTATATGTATGGGTGTCTAGCCACATAGTTCTGGATCTGCTTTCAGTGCCTTGATTTATATATAATGGCAATATGGAAGCTGACCTCTTTCACCTGTCCCGGGGGAAGAAAAGAAGCACTGATCACAAGGGAGAATAACCTGTCACGAAATTTGTCTCAAAAAGTTAAGGAAATAAATCGAACCAATAACAGTCTCATATAAACGCAATGATCTCAGCAGCAACCTTTTCAGAGAATCCTTCGTTTGTTCCTTTATGACAGAGTCCATAGAGCAGAAACTCTGCAGCAATAGAAGACACCGTATGAATATGATGTGCTTACAAGAAAATTAAGCATATCAAAAATTCAAATGTTGTCCGATCAATGTTTAAGTTAGGCACACATGAAAAAGAAAAAGAAAATGGAAAGCATACACGGTAGACTGCTTGGACTGCACCAAATAGCAGTTCTAGAAGACCGCCATTGGATGGAAGGCCATCAGTCAAAACCATCTCCCGGATACCCTCCAGAGAACAGTGAAGCTTAGAACAAACTTCACTCAACGATCTAAAAGAAACATGAAAACATTTTAAGTCCAACCTTTTTTAGTCTGCAGAAATCACAGTTCGACATTTTCAATATTCAACCAAGTTTCCACTTACGTTGCTCCATTTGATGCTATAATACTTTCCAAAGCTTCACGAATTTCACTCTCTTTACGAGATTTATCATTATTGACTTGCAGACCACTCACATTCTCTTCCATTGCATCTCCAGCTACTTTATCACTTGGTTCTGAATCAAAATCAATCTCACCTTCTTCAAGCTCCCCTTCTTCCTTCTCCCCATCTTCATCACCACTGACATCAATCACAACCTTGTCACCTTCCTTGAGCAGAACCAAACCATTCTTGCCATCTTTACTATTTGCAGATGCCGCTGATGATGATTGGATCGAGTTCACACTCTCCTCCTGTACGGCCTCCAAGTCAATAACCTCATTCCGAGGTTTATTCTGCACTGCCTGCGCCCAGGCCAGATTATGCAAACCAGAAGTATATCCTCGCTTAACCTGATACTTGTACAAATCTTCCATCGTCCAAACCCTACTCTCTGCTTTCCCTTTGGCGTCATCTTTAGCGGTTTTCACCTCTTGCTTCTTGAAGTCCCCCTCACTGATCTCCTCAATTGAGGCTGTATCCGAAATCTCACCTTCTTCAACATCTCCAACCTTACTCTCCTCCAGCGACATCTAATCTAGGGTTCCTTCAATTATTCCGGCAGAAACAATCAAATCGACCGATATCCACAGAACTGAACTACTTTCTCTGGAGGATCGGACCAGCACTCGCCCAGTCTCAATCAGATCTTACAAATCGACTCAAAAGCAAAGACTTAATCAAATTAAAGTTCCGTTTCGAGAATCGGGAAATATATTACAGCAATCGGCGATGAGAAATTCTCCGATAGTGTTAGAAATTCCGGTTTTTAATCTCAGCGATGTACAGCAACAGTTTCCAATTGTGAAGTTTAGGTTAATTCAATACAATCAAATCGAAATCGAAGTGTTGACGTGAGAGGGGAAGAAGAAGAATAGGAGAGAGAAGCGAAGCGAAGCCGCAACGAACGAATAAACCGAACAGAGGAGTCGAAGGCGAAGCTGTTGAGGAAAGCGCAGTGGTGGAAGGTAGGAGAGTTTATAAGGGAGGGGGTGAATCTAGTAGACGACAGAAATTTGAATCTGGACCGTACACGTCAGCGATCCGGATGAAAACTTGTTCGTTGGTGCAGGTGAAAGCGCGATGTCATGAGTGATGCAATTCTATTTTGGAGGCTGGGGGATTTCCTCAACAACTTCGACTCCTCCTCTGTCCCATAATATTATTATTATTATTATTATATTATTATATATAATATATATATATATATTCAATTCAGAGATCGAGCTCGAGCTAATGTACACTATTTAAAATTTAATTGAATAATTTTTAACCAATTGAGCCGAGCTCGTCGAGTATGACACTGAGTCAAGTTCGGACTTACAAAATTTAAGCTCGGTCGAGCTCGAGCTCTAATAAAATGAGTCGAATCGAATTTAACAGATACTCAGCTCGACTCAACTTGTTTACAACTCTAACTGTCACCATGTTGAGTTTATATTAATGATCTTCCATAAAGGGAAACTCATTTATCAAATGACAACAAGTGTCATTCTCCTGAATTAAAGGGCGCCTATTAATATTCATGTTCATTTGATACTTCTGGTTCATTCATATGAAGTTAGTCATGCGACCGATAGAGACAATGGAGATCGTACTCCCCGAAGCTCCGCGATCGTTTTGTGTGTGTGTCGTGTCAGAGTTCCACATTTAACATATTTTGTTGGAGCTTTTACACTCTTTCAACTTTATATATAAACGAACCGTCTGATGTATTATTCTAACATTATGACGTTGTAAAATTCATAAACATGAGAAACAATGATGAATTATTAGTAAGGTTGGATTCTATAACATATTGGCATGTTGTACTCGCACATATAAACTAACAGTTTTGTATTACTACTTCCATTTTATTTTATTTAGCATCTCTTATATCAATTTACTATACAAAACTTGAAAATTCTCTAATTTTCTACACTTTCTAATTCCTTTTTTTGAGATACCTGCCTTGCACATATCTAACACGCGCGTTGCACAACAAATATTATGTTGCTGTTGCATAACTCCTCTTTTTATTGTTCTTCTTCATGATTAATATCATCTTCTTCTGATATTGCTGTAGGTGACTGGAGATTATCAGAGGATCATTCACCATTTGACAAAGAACTTGTTCAATGCAAGCCCAATCAAACAATTTCTAAGACAAGAAAGTGTTCTAACTCAAATCATACAATTTCCGCCCATAATTGACGAATCATCAGCCCGACCTACCTTGGCAAATAGAATGAAAACCAAACACAATTCCAAAATCTCAATTACCTATCTTGGAAGTTGCTGCTCTATGCATCCTTCTTCTCAACAAGATTCTCTATCAAATCAGCTGCGTCCTGTACCGTCGTTATGTTCTGAGAGTTCTCTTCCTCGACAGTGATTCCAAACTCTTCCTCCAACCCCATCACAATCTCCACCTGCATTAGCAAAATCAATCACCGATTCATTCATTTCAATGCATATAATCCAGTTCTTGTAAGCTGTTTAGATAGAATATATATATACAGTGTCGAGAGAATCCGCTCCAAGTGCAGTGAAAGTAGTTTCCGGAGTGAGCACGGTTTCTGCAGGCAGTGCAAGTTGCTTCCTCACAATCTCACACACTTTTTCTACCGTCTCGGATTTCGCCTGCAAAAGCAACCAGAGAATGGTTCCATTTCAAGTTCATCATCTTTGTTCAAGAAAACCCAGGAAAAATTATGTCCAGAGATTATTTTTCTCCATTTGGAACTTTTTTTTAGTGTAGTATAGAGCGAAAAAGGACTAATTCATACCGCACATGAGATGCGGAGACGAGAAGCCTTCAACCGATTCTTTGCCCACCCAGTTGAGACAATCTTCAAGCTAGAGGAGGTCTGTTGTCACAATTAATAGCCAGGCAAAGAATATTAGCTTGTCTTGCAGAAACATTTCATTTTAATAAGGTATGTATTTCGATACCAAACTTTGCTAATCAATAGCATTTAGAAATTTAGAATTGCATTGGACAGAAGAATATACCAAGAACACATGAATTAAAGGAATGAAATATTATTCATGGTTTCGTTTCATACATGTTATTAGAAAAGAACTCTACATATGCTAATGTAGGTATATGTGATGATTGGGCCTGATGCTTAGAGTTAGACTACTGTAAGGAACCTGCAGAAACTGTGGCATTCTCACCTGTCTAATACACAGGAACACTAAAATTTTCTTCTTCAATCCTAACACCATTCACCAAACAAGCTAGAATATTCCCTCCTTGGCTTGTCTTGCAGCAACATTTCCTTTTATATAATGTATGTATTTAGATACCAAACTATATTGCTAAGCAATAACATTTAGAATTGCATTGGACAGAATAATATACCAAGAACACATTAAATAAAGTAAAGGAATGAAATATTCTTCATGGTTTCGTTTCATACATGTTATTAGAAAAGAACTCTACACATGTTAATGTAGGTATATATGATGATTGGGGAACCTGCAGAAATTGTGGCATTCTCATCGGTATAATACACAAGAACACTGAAATTTACTTCTTCAATCATAACACAATTCACCAAACAAGCTAGAATTTCCCCTCCCTGGCTTCGTAATTAGCTCAATGCAGCTAATTCGATTCAGTTAAATTGCCTGTATTAGCCATTTTGCAGCTCATTCCGGTCAATCTCAAATTAAAAACCTAGCTAGAAATGCGAAATTCGACGTGGAGGAAACCGTTCTACCAGAAGCAGCACATGATCAGAGAATTCAACCTTAAGAAGTCAAATACCTGATTGATCTTGACCGCAGGGTTCAGAAGAGCGCGGAAGGAGACGGAGGTGGCGGAGACGGAGGCCATTGGAGCAGCTGATGCTGAAGAGGATAGAAGAACTGAGAGCGACGGAGAATGCAGAGATAAACAGAGCAAGGTGAACCACTGGTTTTGGGAGACGCTTTATATATGTTTGTAGCGGGACTTGGATAGACAACGGACGGATGCTGCCCCTCTTTACATCACAACTTCTACGCCGTCCGATTGACATAGGTGTTTCAACTATTCGAAATGTAGTTATTTAATAACCCATTATTCAATTCATTAATTAAGGGTTCGTATTAGTCCAAGTCCATACTATACTCGAGCATCTAGTATAAAAGATCATGTCTAGTAAGAGCTTTGGCTAGGTCGAGCGTTTTAGCTCATCTTGAACAATCAAAACTCTATATCGATCAAGACTTAATTGGCTGAGCTAGCGAGAGCTCACATCAATCCGAGCTTGTAATTGACATAATCTCTCAAAATAAATGATCTAGTCTAGAATGAGCACGGACCAAGATGAGCCCCTAAGCAATTAAATTGGTTCATACATTATTGAATCATTACACTTCTAATAGTTTAAACACCCCATCAACAAAAAAAAATAGTTGAGATACCTAAAAGTAAAAAAAAAATTGATGTACACTTCTGACACAGGAAGCTTTCCGTCATCCTTCAGGAGATGTGAATCCCGACGCCTCTTTGGACAATCATCCTAAACAATGGAAAGGAAGAACAAACGTCACATTCGAGAGACAGAAAAGCAGAGGGCGGCGGAAGGCTAAATGGGTGGTGGCTCTTCAAGTGAGTCGGGAATAAAGAGAACAATGGCGGCTAAACTCTTCATTTCAGATCCAGATCACGTACATCACGCTTTATGTTAAAAATCGTGCACCATTGTTACGATCATGACAGATGTCCTTGAGTGTAACTAATTTAGTGATTTTTATTTTTTTTACAAAAAAACCTTTTGAACTGATGAATTCTAAAATAAACATATTAAATCTAAAAATACACTTTAAGATCTTAACGAAGAGACGCGATCTAGATAGAATGAGTGGGACAATTAATTTGAATCCCTTCATTTCCGGTGCGGTCGAACATGAAGATTATTAGGCCAAAATTAGCCCAAAAAGATTATATAAAAAAAAATTGGGCTATGAAATTTGCCGAGAGCTGAGTAGTGACCACACCCCACTTCTATAGCAGTCAGAGTTCAGGCCTTGATGGATTGATTGATTACGGGCTTGAATTGATTCAACCAGTCCGATTCTAGACGGCAACGATGATGATCGATGGATGTCACGTTACAGAGTTACAGTACTTCAGATCTTCTCCAGTTGCTTAATGCCGTTGCTCACAGCATCGAAGAGCACTGTAATGGCTACAGAACTACAGTTAGATGAAGGTCCGTCCTCTTCCCCCGCCGCCGCCGCTGCCGCTGCGTCTCTCTCCGGCGCAATTGCCGTCGCAGCCACGGCAACAGCTCCAGGAACATCAATTATTGCTCCAATTCCTTCTCCGGTTGGGCCCACAGTAGAAAACGCGGGCACTGCTCCCCCGAAGCGTCAAAGGCGACCGAGCGTCCGGTTGGGCGAGATCGGAGATCAGCCCGCCACGCTAGCCTACGAGTCGCACGCGCGGCGACCTAAGACCTCATGGCGGCTGTCCAGAGATCCATCGAAGCCGCACAAAGCTCAGTCCTTAACTCACATCGCGATCGGGAACAGTACAGAGCATTCGAACTTCGAATTAGGCCAGCGGAAAAGCAAGACGAAGCGAGCGGCGATTACTGCAACTGGAATCGCCACGAAGAGAGTGAGATCCAATTGGTCACACTACAAGGCGGACGATATCGCGGAAAACAGCACCCGAGATGGCGAATTCGAGGACGACGATGAGGTGGAAGAAGAAGAGGTTCACGAAGAAGCTGAAGACGTCTATGGCAGGGAATTCGATCCTGGATCGGAGTCACCAATGAACATCAAGGACCTAAGCCCAGTCCACTCTGCAGACTACGTGGCGGCGATTGATTCCAGGGACCAGAAAGGTGGAGCGTCCACGAGCGGCAGCAATGGAGTGAGGAGTTGGTTGATGGAGTTAGGGTTGATCAGGTACGTGCCGGTTTTTGAGATTCACGAGGTTGACGATGAAGTGCTGGCGATGCTTACACTTGAGGACCTCAAAGACATGGGCATCAATGCAGTGGGTTCGGGGAGGAAGATATTCGCAGCGATCCAGAAGCTACGCAGAGGCTTCTCATGAAACGAATAGAAGATAGCAATTTACTGAGAATGTAGTTCGAGGAAGTGTTGGATTTGAATCCATAAATAGGCAGTGCTTGATGTTGTCACTGTCTCTCAAAGGTACACTTTTCAAACTGAAGATATGTATACTAGAATGACACCATGTACTGTATAATGCTAATGAATTCTGTTGATTTGCCATTGCCATTGCCATTGCCATTGCCATTCTCAGTTTAGAGCTTCTTAGCTAGTTGTTTTTATGTTTAGTATGCTGCTACATACATATAAACTACTATTACCTCTAATTGGCTCCCTTGTACTGTATAATGCTAATGAATTCTGTTGATTTGCCATTGCCATTCTCAGTTTAGAGCTTCTGATAGCTAGTTGTTTTTATCTTTAGTATGCTGCTAGTGCTGCATACATATGAACTTCTACCACTACTAATTGACTCCCTGCTGCAGTTGCTTATGTTCAGCTGACAAAGAACCTTTTTTATTTGTCTTACTTAGTTGATGATCTTGCAGCTGTTAGTTTACATGTGTGAAAGATACTGACTTCTTGAAAAGGAAAAGTACAAAGGAGTGTTCCTTTCACTTACCAACAGATTGTTTCTTGATTCATTCACCAAGAAAGAACACCACCAAACAATTGCTGCACATGGAAAGGGATTCGGTTGGACGATTCAAAACCCGGCTCTCTCCACTCTAAAGGTACTCTTTTTGCATCTTCGTATTGACACGTTGTGATGCATAACATGAAACTGTATGGAAATTAATCTTGTGAAATTTTAGACAGACCAATTGACCAACTGTTCTAAAACCACAAGGCGATAGGTGAAATGCGTGGTTTAATCTATATACTTTCAACAGATCTGAACATGATGTGCAGAGTTTCTAGTGTTAAAGTTTGGATCTTAGCATATCCATGGAATTGTCTCTTTGCAGAGGAAATTTCCTCCTTCCAAGCAACTGTGATAATAAGATTGCTTAACTGTAAACAAATTTCATGTAACATATGATTCTTGTCTTGTTCCTTCTATTTCTTCTCTGAAATCTCATGTTTTGGTCACCGGAACTCGACCTCTTTCTGGAAGAGAGTTGTGTTCTGCATATCAGGATCGGGTTATAACCATCAGTAAGTGAAGTAGTTCTTATTTTGCTTTGTATTCTGCAGAAGTAGTTTGATTTTCATTTCACGGACTGTAGATTTGAAGTTTAGGTGTTTGAATTTGGCAGCAAAATAGAGATACTTTGGAGTTTGGTGGCAGCACTCATCTTGATGATCTTCAGTTCTTCTTTTGTGTAGAGATAGTTCTGCAGTTCTTTCAAGATTCATACTATGGCAGATGAACTAACTTATCTTGCAATATTCCAAACAATGGTAAGATGTATCTTTCAAGGGAAAAGTAAGAAACTGCATTGCTATGTTGGCAAAATGTGGTAACTCGAAATGATACACGGTCCGACCATGGAGATCCGATTGTGTTTTAGTGGTATTTTATAGGGTTTAGTAAGTCCTTTGGTACAATATGTGACAATTTTTTTCTTTTAGTGCAACATCTATTTTTTGTATATGTTTGGTGCGTTTGCAATTTATACACTTTTGGTGCATGCGTTAGTTGACCATCGATAGTAACCGTTAAGTAGTCATGTGATAAGCCTAAATTTTCATTTTATTTAGTTTAATACTCAAATTTATTGCCACAAGTTGCACCTCAAGTGTATGACAACCTTGTAGTTCATTGTAAGGGCTTTTTATAGTAATTTAGTTTTGTATATATTATTTAATTATATGAATAATTTTGTTTCTTTTAACAAACAAATAGGATCGTGTGGTCGCTAAAGAGTTGTTGATTAAAATCTTATAACTGGCGATGAATAAGACAATGAGAACGTACCACTAATAGATGTGCTAGAAATCACTCGACAAATTCTTGAGACCCGTGCTTGAAGTATGAGAGATGTTGTGTGTAAGCTTCAATGTCTTCACATCTGATGATTTTAATATATGTTTGATGATTATATTTAATTTATTTTGAATTTTATTGTAATAATAAATGATCATTATATTGAGATTACTTTTATTTTATTTTGTCACCATTATAAAGACTTTAACATATGTGATGACACTTTCCAATTGGTCGTCGCAATAGAATTGAAAGAGCCACAAAAGAAAAACGTATTGAGACTATAGTTTTAAATTTGTCATCGTAATAAGATTATTTACGCTATATAAAGATCTATTAATACAATAAGTGTAAATAGTTCGTCGCAGTAGGATTACGTAATCCTCGTAACAGATAAACTTATTGTGGCCATTTTTAATTTTTATTGTCGCAATAGGGACACTTAGCCCTCGTAATAGATATACATATTGAGACATATTTTTAAAATTTATCATTACAATAGAGTTAGTTGGTCATCGCAATAGATATAGCTATTGCAACATAATTTTTTACATTTATTGTCGCAATAGAGTTATCACATTGTATTGCAACGCCCTTTAGCACATTTATTTAAAAAAAAAAAACAATTATCCTTACAATCAGTGTTTTGAAAACCGGGCCGGGTCTGACCGTGAACCGGCTATGAAGACGGTCCGGTTCCAATAAAAGTGCATTAAACAGATCGAACCCGGTTTGACTTGAAAAAACCCGGTTGAACCCGGTTGGACCGGAAGAACCGGCACCGGTCCAACCGGGAGAAAACTAACAGGAAAAAGAAACATAGAACGAGAAAGTGTGGCCAGCCGTTCGTAACCTGAGAAATCCTAAAATGCGATTTTCACAAATGGTTTAGTTAGAGCAGCCGTTCGTGGATTGATCGCCGATCGGAGGCTCGTAGTGAGGTTTCCGGGGGTTTGAGGCGGAGTACAAGGCTGAAATTTCACCTCGAGATCTCTGATGGGGGAATCCGGAAGAGTGAGAAGAGATGAAGCGAGACCTGCTAATTCTGATCTTCATGGATATCGACGGTTATCTGGGTCTGATCTGGCTTTATCAACACCGGAGCTTGCTGTCAGCTACGAGCAAATCCACTTCATCTGCAAGTTTTGCTGCTGTAGATCTATGTCCGTCATTGTTAGGTTTTTTGGTGTGTACAAATACGGGGTTGATTGGGGGTGGAAGAAAAAGGGATATTTGTTTTTGCAGCGGTGGGCTTTTTTCTTCTAGGCCCACGTTGGCCTTCTTTTCCTTTGTTTTTTAATCCACGATGGGCTTCTTTCTTGCCTTGATTTTTTTGTTTGCCATTCTTGCCTGATTAAAAGACATATGGTATATTCATGTTGATTATTAGCGAACCGCGGTCTGAACCGGGTTGGACCGGGTTCAACCGGTTGGACCGAGAACCGGCCACACAGCCCGGTCCGGTTTTCAAAACACTGCTTACAATAGATTTATCTATTGCTGCGACAAATCTTTTTTGTCACGGTAAATACCTGCTGCAGGGGCCTTATAATGACGACAATATAGCGACGACATGTCGTCGCAATAGAGCTATAGCGATGATTTCAAGAGCTATAACGGGGAATACGGTCGTCACAACAATGATTAATTCTTGTAGTGGGTGGTGTCGGTAGCAGCATCAGAGGAGTCGAGGTCTTCAGTTGCCTGAGTGGCGATGAAGGAGGTCGCTGACTCGCTGCTGGGAGACTCGGTGATTTACGATGGTGAGGTATGGTCTCTGGTGCTCCGGTCTTTTAATCCGGTACTGAATAATAATACACTGCGGCTACGCTGAATAGAGTCAGACTCAAACCTAATAAGGTAATTTTATCTTATTTATAATTTAGTCCTTATTATTTTATCTAATTGTTGTTTAACCATATTGTTTAATAAACGAACATAATATTAATATTAATATATATATATATATATAAACTATGGGACGGGTCTATGGGCCCCGCAAACCCAGACCCGAATCTGTCCCGTGCCCCGTGGTTGGCGGGTCAAAATCGGGTCGGGCACCTTCGACCCATTATGATCCCTAGCTAGTTGTCTTTCTATTGTAATTTGAATTTTTTTTTCTCACTTCAAAATTTATCTGCACAGTGTACGAAGTAAGCATATTTTAAATAATTCTAAGGTATTTTGTATTTTTGTATTTTTAAAATTATTTTTTAAAAAAACAAAATAGTTAACGAATTTAAAATTTGGCAAAAAAAATAAGAAATGAAAAAAAAAAAAATCCAATGTAGAATGTGATCTTAAATATAACCAAAATTATAAAATTTAGTTTTTTAATAAATTCAAATAAAAAATAAATATTTACCGATAACTAACCTTAGGGCTAGGGCTTAACCAATATCAGCGACAGACATAATTATTTTATTTTTATAATTATATTATATTGTATATCAACTCGATTTGCCTCTACGATACGATGGATGTATTAATAGACTCGGATGCCTGTCGTTTAATTATTCCAAAGAATCCCAAGAACGAGGCAAAAACAGAATCTCAGGCCACCATTCCGAATACAATATATTTTATTTAAAAAGATAACTTGTTTTTTCTAATAAAAAATTGTTAGGGATGGCCACTCCTTTTAGAATTTTTCTTCCAACAACGTCATAGTCATACCATTAAAATAAAATAATAATAAGATTAGAATCGTGTAAACACGTATAATCAAAGGCTTAAACGAACCATTGATGTTACATTTCTTAATATCATAACACGTATATTATATTTTTTCACCCGTGATCATAATCATAACCATAATTATTGATTTTCACCACAATCAAACTATTTAACTTTAACTATTAAAACTAATACAACACTATTATTTTTGTCACAATGGCTAAATTAGGGCTTATTTTTCGCCTAAGTATAGCTCTTGCTGGCGTGATTTCCTACTCAAAATCACCAGCCAACACACGGATCCAAAATGCTTTTGGCCAGCTGAATAGCCACCATCAAACCTTACCCTCTTTGAATCCCACCATTCTTAACGCTCTGCTCTCTCTCCATTTCTTCATCTCCGTGAGAGAAGACGACTATTGAAACGGAACAAACCTCTGCTCTGACTTCTTCTTCTTCTACTGTAAAAAGCTTGCTCAGAAATGGATTGCTGGTCTCGTTCCCTCAGAGTTGACGACGAATTCGCGAAGCTCGTCCTCAGAATGAACCCGCCCAGGTACCGAAATCCTTCTATTCGCTCGAATTGATTCTCTACATCGCGCCTGGTTTGAATTTCCAACATTCCGTTGGTTTCTAATTGTGTTATACTGCTGTCATTCGTAGGGTTACCGTGGATAACGAATCGAGCAAGAACGAAACGTTGGTCAAGGTAATCAATCTTCATCCTCGGCAGTATTTGAAAGATTTTTGTGCATAATCTGCTTCATCAATGTCCAAATCGTAATTAATTTTGATTTTGTGTGATTTTAATTGAGTAGGTAGATAGTGCCAACAAGAGAGGGAGCTTGTTGGAGGTCGTTCAGGTTCTGACCGATATGAATCTGCTAATTCGTCGAGCTTACATTTCTTCAGATGGAGGGTGGTTTATGGATGGTATGATTTGTTTATTCCTTCTGTTCTGTTCATTCCATATCATTTATTTCCATATCATTAATTGGGTTTTGTATTTGTGTGCAGTTTTTCATGTCACAGATCAGAATGGAAATAAGTTGATGGAAGAAGATGTCGTTGATCGGATTCAACAGGTCGATCTCTAACTCTAACCCATTGTATTGTAGTTATGGTTCACGAAGTAGTAGTGTATTTGATGAACACCAACAATAGCAGATACATCTTCTTCAATTTGTAGTTAGATTGCCTTATTCTGTCAATACCGGATTTTACCCGGTTCGGCTACATTTGGAAAATCCGCAAATAACAGAGGGGTCATTCATATTGCTGAAATTTCATTACTAATTGCTTGGTCTGGTATTCTTGCTGTCATTCAATACCTGTACCGACTGGCCAGAATAATTTTGCAATCAATTCTATAGATCATCGACCCTACCTGTTTATTGTACACTGACAGCAATTTGACATAAAAAGTTTTAGGCACAAATATTAATGTCTGTCCTTTCTTCCTATAGAGTTTGAACATGATAAGAAAAAAAAAACAGTTTTATATTGACAACTCAAAAGCCTTACCTTTTGCATACTTGCTTCATGCTGGAATAATCCCCATTAGCACCATGTTAAGGAATGTATTATATTCTCTACAGAATATTTCTATATAGGTTACTTACCTTATTAGAATACATAGTAAGCTGAAATTATATGTATATATCTACTGAGTCTGTATGTAATAGATAACAAGTTGAATTCTATCAATTGAGTGTCTAAGATTCATCACGCCAATTCATGTTATAAGAGTTAAAGTGCTGACCATGATTTTTTTTTAAAAATGTTTTGCTCTTTTCCATTACAGTCTTTGGGACCAAGGGTTCGGAGCTTTCGGTCAGTGAGAAGCTCAGTTGGAGTCCAATCTGCAGTGCAACAGACCACCATCGAGCTCACAGGCACGGACCGTCCAGGCCTCCTCTCAGAGGTATGTGCAGTTCTAGCAGACCACAAATGCAACGTGGTTGCAGCCGAGGTGTGGACCCACAACTCAAGGATGGCCTCAGTCGTGTACATTACAGACGAAGCATCTAGGTCTCCCATAGACGATGATTTGAGGCTAGAAAAGATAAAACAACTCCTCCTCTATCTTTTAAAGGGGGACAGGGATAGGAATAGTGCAAACACTGCTGTCACAATGGGTTCGACCCATACTCAGAGACGGCTCCATCAGTTGATGTATGCCGATCGGGACTATGATAATGTCGATGACTATATGGGTAGGGGTAAAAGTGGGCCCTTTGTGTCTGTAGAGGACTGTTCTGATAAGGGCTACACCATGGTAAGCTTGAAGTGCCAGGACAGGTCGAAGCTCATCTTCGACACGGTCTGCACTTTGACAGATATGCAGTATGTGGTTTATCATGGGACCGTCATTGCCGATGGACCCGAAGCGTATCAGGTAGTTATTGTATTTGATTCAGCTACATTGCCTCTTAGATAATATTAGATAAGATCATATTTATCCAACCATGTTATATTGTTTTTTGAGGTAGAAAATTGCATTTCTTTGAAAACTGATACCCGTAAAGTTTGTTTCGCGTATATATTGCAAAATTGACTCATTACCATCTTAAAATCAGGAATATTACATCAGACACATGGATGGATACCCGATCAGTTCCGAAGCCGAGAGGCAAAGAGTAATCAACTGCTTGGAGGCTGCCATTAAGAGACGAACTTCCGAGGTACTAACATTCGTCTTTGAATTTTAGGAAATTCTGCAAGTTGTTAAACTTATTGAGAAATTGATCTGAGTAAGATAGCCAATAGTTACTTGAAATGGAAAAGATTTCATTTTCGCAGTAAATTTCACCATTTCTCTGTTAATTCTTCCATTTGGTCTTTTATGAATATAGGGAATAAGCTGTTAGAGCTTAATCGGTTGGGATCACATTTGACTCAATTGTAACATTAATATAAGCCATTACAGTTTAGTTGTGGTATTTTAAAAAGTAGCCGGTTAATTTTGTACATTTGAAACGTATTTAACGACAATTTCGAACAAATGATTTAAGGAATGTTCCAGTTACCATCAACTTAAAAATATTGGTACCAATCACCATTTTTTTCAAACATGTATGTTTTACGTACTTTTCCCAAATAGAAAAGATTTCATTTTGGCAGTAAATTTCACATTTTGTCAGTAAATTTCACATTTTGTCAGTTAATTCTTCATTCATTGATCAAAGATTGGACTTTTATGAATACAGGGAATAAGGTTAGAGCTTAGTTGCGAAGATAGGACGGGGCTATTATCCGACGTAACCCGCATATTCAGGGAAAACGGGCTTTCGGTAGTTCGGGCAGAGGTGACAACAAGAGGGTCACAAGCAGTGAACGCTTTCTACGTGATGGATTCGTCGGGCAGCTCGGTCAGGAGTGAAACGATCGAGTCGGTCAGAAATGAGATCGGGCGTACGGTGCTCCGAGTATCGGACGATTCCTACTCGAAGACCTCGCCGCCTCGGGATGGTGGCAAATTCTCTCTAGGGGACATGTTCAGGTCAAGGTCAGAGAAGGTCTTGTACAATTTAGGGCTCATAAAGTCATGTTCTTGAATTGAATCCGTTGCAGAGCAGGTAGGTTTTAGGGTAAGATTCTGTAGATGGTAGCAACAGCGACGATTCGTTTCGTCGCTTAAAGGGATGGCCAATCAGTGTCGAGTCAACAAAGCTTGTTGATTTTAGGGTTCATTGTTGTTGTATTTGTTGGGTTCTTCTCAAGTGTATATAGTTTGGTTTTATTAATCTATTCCTCTGTTCTTTAACAACGTGGTGAATTATTGTAATTTTTTTTTAAATAATATTTACCAATGTCGTTCATGTTGCAGTAGTAATTAAGTGTTTGGCTATGGTAATCTACTGTTAATTTGAGTGGGTTTGGTCATTAAAGGATAAAATGAACAAGATACTCCATCCGTTCATCGTTTATTTACCAATGTCGTTCATGTTGCAGTTAATTAAGTGCAGATGAGAATGATATGTGTTTGGCTATGGTAATCTACTGTTAATTTGAGCGGGTTTGGTCATTAAAGGATAAAATGAACAAGATTCTCCATCCGTTCCTTGATTGTTTCGTTTTGGTTTACCGTGACGATATTATGGTGTATATTCGAACGTTGGAGGACCATATTGAGCATTTGTGCCAACGTTCAAGGCATTGCGGGAGAACACCCTCTACGTGATAGAAAATTGCACGTTTACACAATGAGAAGTCCCATTTTCGATCACACTGTTGGAGGTGTGCGAGTTCACATGGACCCATCCAAAGTTACAAAAATCATAGAGTGAGAGCCGCTCACAAACCTATTGCAGAAAGGCATATCATGGAAATGGATGGAAAAATGTCAAACGGCATTCGATTGCTTGAAGCAGGCAAATACGGAGGAGTCATTGCTAAAAAAAGAGTTTAATGCCATTTGTTTGACCTTGAGTTATTCAAGGACTGATACACTTGTCGAGGAGGCCGTGAGGATGTTGAAATATAAGGTGCGTCGAATGTCTTCACCCGTAAGTTCGGACTTATAAAACAGTTAGTTAAGACGCATATCTTATTTTCTACTGTTCGAGATGGAGACGAACGCTTCAATTTTTGCCATTAAATGAGTTCTCATGCAAGATGGACATCCAGTCGCATACTAGTTTTGGAATTTAGCGACATTGAAAGACGGTACATAATCCAGGAGAAGGCAATGACGGCGGTACATGGGCTGACGCAAGGGCCCAAACGCCCAAGCGTTGCATGCAAGTTGTATTTGACAGGCCTAAGCTATTATTGAACAAAAGCCCTATAAGAGCAAGTAACTAAACGAAATTAAAAAGCCCAATATACAATCAGTAATCTCGGTCTTATTACATGGGCTGAAAAAGAAACAACAGCCACAAAACAAGTCAGTATAAACAACAATTTCTAGCTATTTTTTTCAGTCTGCAAAACATGAAACCAAAACTCAGCGATCTCCACATTCGCTTCCTATTTCTTTGATTCTAGTGTTGCCCTCCGGCGAGCCTCTTCTTCTTCCGCCGCAGCTTCTCGCACACATAAGCCCTCTCCAGCTGCTCCACCCTCTGCGACAATGTGGCCATCAGCCTCGTCTGCTCCCTGTTCCTCTCAAACAGCTCTGCCATCAAACCCATCATTTTCTCATTGTCTTCCATCATCTTCTCCAGCAGCTCCTTGTTCCGACTCTCCTCTTCACCGTCGTCCTCTTCCTTGACATTGCCAGACTGATGATGCTCCTCCGCCGCGCAGCTGTTGTTTTCGTGCTCCTCGATGAAGCTCTGGGAGGAATCCGACTGGCTTTCCGTACGTGAATCTTCACCGTGAGACATTGTTGCGACTTCTTCCCATTGTTGTTCTAGATCTTCATTGATGGATATACGCCCAATTTGAACCCGTTGACTTCCGAACCGTTGTATTTTTATCGTCCCATTTATGATTGCAAATCGAAACTTCAACCCGGACACTTCGCGAGAACACCGACGGCTCGGACGGGGCCGAAGCGCCCGTCCGACAATGAAGGACTCACCTAGGTGAGGTCGGATGGCCACACCCGACCTCCCCTAGGGGAGATCGGGTGGACCAACCCGATCTCTCCTAGGAGAGATCGGGTCAGCCGACCCGATCCCTCCTAAGAGGGATGGGGTTGGCCAACCCCACCCTCCCTAGGAGGGGTTGGGTGCCCTCACCCAACCCCTACCCTCGGGGGTCGGTTTCCTCCCCCCCCAAGGGTCCCGACACCCCTCTCAGACGCCCATGCTCGGTCCACTCCGCCTACCTCCTCCGAATCCTAAGGTCTTAATTATATGCTTAAAGGTTAATTAATTGTGTTTAGAGGTTAACGATGTCATTAAGCCACCTTAATGACACCGTTGCCTATAAATACCCCACCTTCACAACTCATTTGGACATCTTGGCTATTTGGACAATTTAGCTCTGACATCTCTCTAGCTTTATCTCTCTAGAAGTATAGTTCTGACTTAGGCATCGGAGAGGGTTCACCAGGCACCACCCCCCCCTCCTCCGTGTCTGGTATTGCCCCTTTTGCAGGGCAAAGGGAGAGAAGAAGAGAAGGAACCAAGGGAAGAAGGAACGGAAGAAGGACATAGGAAAAGACAAGGCGACTTGAGAAGACCGGATCACACACACCCCCCTATAAGGAGTGGGATTAAAGCCGACACCCCGTTGACTGAGATCCCATAACTTAACACTTGGCGCCGTCTGTAGGCTTCGGACAGAAAGCCTGGCTATTACACGAGCTATGACGAACAGTAGGGTGTCCAGGCCCCAACACCCACCCGGGGGCAATGGGCGGAGAAGAGAACCCATACCTCCAGGGAGGCGGCCTGACCCTGGGAAGCAGCCAATGCATCCAGAGCCCCAACAAATACCACAACCTCCTCAGCAACAGAACAATCAGGAGGGAGGACCTTCACGCCCAGCTGGGGCTGAATCCTCCACAGCCTCCACCCCCCGGGCAAGAAGGCCACAGAGAGAAGGAAGACAACAGGGAATGCCTTCTCACAACACGGCACCCCCTGAGGGATACTATTATGAAGAGTAACCCCAAGGGTACCCGTATGGGATGCCAGCACAGAGAGGTGGCAACCGCGCCCACACAGCATATGCAAGGCAGGCATACACCCAAGGGACTTACACTGAAGCTCAGGAGGAGGAGCAGATCCCAGCAGAAGAGCACTACCCGCACCCTCGAACAAGGCAGCGAGAGGAACAAAGAAGATATCACCAGGAGCCACCCCCAGAGGGCAGGCAACAATTTGTGCCTCCTAGGCAACAGCAGAACAACAGGGCTTACACCCCGCTTGGGGAGGAAAGACAAGCAAGACCTCCAAGGAGGCAAGACTTCTATGAAGCACCCCAGCAGGCGTATCAAGAGTACACCTACAGTCCATACCAGCAGGGACAAGGGAACCCAGTAAGCCCAGTCTACAACTACAATGGATATCAGAGGGATTATACCCCGGCGCAGGTAGTGATCACCCCGGAGGAGATAGAAGCCATGATAACCCGGAAATTGAATGAGTCAAAGAAACCCAGCTTGCATTGTCTAAGTGACAAGACGAACCACCCTTTCACAAAGGAACTGGAGATGAACAGGGTGCCAGACTCCCTGCACACTGTGCAAATTGCAAAGTACAACGGGAAGGGAGACCCCCTAGAGCATATCCAACAGCATGAGGCCTCTCTATTCGGGAGGACAACTGATGAAAGATACAAGGCACTCCTTTTCCCAAACACCCTATCAGGGGTGGCCTCACATTGGTTCTTCAGCCTGCCCTCTGAGAGCATCCACTCATGGGAGCAGCTAAAAGCTAAGTTTCTGCAGAGATACCTAGGGGAGAGGAAACTCCTCAAGGGAACAGGCTCTATTGATGACGTAAAACAAGAATACGATGAAACCCTGGCCAGCTACTACACTAGGTTCAACCAGAATATTGCAGACATCCAGGGAGACATTACTGAAGGGGAGATAATCCGAGCCTTTATCAGAAACTTAGGTCGCTTTGGGTCAACATTGGCTGAAAAGATGGCCAAAAAGCCAGCAAGCACCTTGGAGGAGCTTGCAGGGAGAGTTAAAACGCATATTGACCTTGAGAGGCACAGGGCAAGCCAGAAGGCCAAAATCCAGGCAGCCAAGGAGGATAATCAAAGGCCAAACAAAGGCAAACCACCCCAGGCACCACATCAAGCAAGGCAACAAGAGTGGCGTCCGCCGCAGCAGGCAAGACAACAAGAGTGGCGTCCGCCACAGCAAAGAAACCAAATGGGTGAACCCTTAAAGGCTAGAGAAATCAATGTCATTAAGTTCATCCCACTGAACGCCACTCCAGCCACCGTACTTAGAGAGATGCGGAACCAAAAGCTATGGTCACCCCCTGCAAGGTGGAGAGCCCCAATGGTAGGAAATCACAAGGATAGATGGTGTGATAACCACGAGGCTTATGGTCACGACACAAATGAATGCTTTAGCTTAAAGCTAAGCATAAACAACATCGTCCAGAGGGGAGAATTGAAGCAGTTCGTAGACCATGGGGGCAATAGTATGCAGCTGGGGCCACCACAGAAAGACAAAGGCAAGGAAAAGGTAGACTATAACCCTCCACCTAACAAAAGAGGAGTCATCAATATGATACATGGAGGAGCAGCATCAGGTGGCCCAACTGCTAATGCAAGGGAAGTCTATGCATCCAAGCTAAGCTCAGTGCCAAGGTGGAGAAAGAGACCAAGAGAAGGAGAAGAAGTGAAGATAGAGTTCTCGGAGAAGGACAAGAGCCACATCGTTTTTCCACATGACGATGCTCTAGTTATTACTTTAGATATTGATAATTTTGATGTAAAGAGAATTTTGGTGGATGGGGGCAGCTCAGCTGACCTCCTAAGCCTGAGAGTGTTGGAAGAGATAGGGAAAACCAAAGCAGACATCAATCCGGTCAACTTCCCCCTAGTTGGCTTCTCAGGGGCAACAAGCTACCCCCTGGGGATGATAACATTGCCAGTGACCATGGGCCAAGGATGGACTCAGCTGAAGGTAAATGTCAATTTCTTGGTGGTTGAAAGCCTGGGAGCCTACAATGGGATCCTAGGAAGGACAACCATAAATCCATATGAAATAGTGCCATCCACTGTTCACCAGAAGCTGAAGTACATCACGGAGAACGGAGTGGGAGAGGTCCTGGGTGATCAACGCACTGCAAGACAATGCTATGTCAATTCAATGAGACATGGATCACACAGGACAGATACAGTGGCTATGGTCATGGCAGGAGGCAACCAGGAAAGAAGAAAGAGGGGAGGAAAACAAAGGCAAGGAAGGAGGAGGAGTGGAATGACACTCCGCCTAAGCAGACAGTTTTTTCAAACAGTGCCTACAGGGAAACACAGGGGCAAGGCTGTGAAGGTGACATCCATACCTTGGCAGCCAGACACCATAATAGGGAGCAGGACAAGGGACTCCATCCTAAGAGGCTTCCGCCACATAGATGATATCAAGCAAATGCCGCAGGAGCCCATATCAAGCTATTTCCAGAGATTCTTCAATTATGGTGCCAACATGGACATCACAAGGGGAGAAGCAGTCAGAGCATTCATCAGACACATGCACCCAAGCTCATTTGAGGCCTATGGAGGGCTCTATGAGATGGTCATGACGAACACAATGAGAGAGCTCAAGGCAAAGCTGGACAGGGCATTTGAACAAGAGGCGGAACAGTTGGATGAAGTTCCAGAGAAAAGAAGAGAAGCAGATACATTGGGAGGAGGTGTCAATTTCACATTCACACCCCTCACACTCAGCATAGAAGAAATTTTCCACAAGCGCCTCAGGCAAGAGCTGCCAGCATGCAGGGAGGAAGGCAAGGCCTTCCTAGGTAGAGATGCACAGGGTTGGTGTGAGTACCATGGGACCTGGGGGCATCAAACCAACAACTGCATGGTGTTGAAGGTGGAAGTGGAAGAAATGATCTACAATGGAAGCTTCAAGGAGTATGTGGCAACAGACACAGTGACCACCCCATATCCTTAGTTTCATATCTAGCATTTCGCATATTTTAGCTTTACAAGCTTTTCAAAAAACAACTCTTGAGAAGGAGAACTCACGAAGTTACTCCAACTCTACAACTATCTTCAATTTCCTACAAAGGATGTCTTGGTGCACCAAGGCATCCCGAGTGTACAAAAACATGAATGCTCCTAAGAGAGTAGTAGTTATTCAAAAGCATTTACCAGTGAATGTGATGTTACAATCACCAAGTTATCCTTACACAGATATGACTTCAAGTCAACAACCTTCGACGCCCCCAAGAGCGTATCTTGAGAGTAGTCTTCGTACTACGACATTCGACGCCCCCAAGAGCGTATCTTGAGAGTAGTGTTCATACTACGACCTTCGACGCCCCCAAGAGCGTATCTTGAGAGTAGTCTTCGTACTACGACATTCGACGCCCCCAAGAGCGTATCTTGAGAGTAGTTATTATACTACGACCTTCGACGCACCAAGAGCGTATCTTGAGAGTGGTTTCCAAAAACTACGAACTTCGACGCCCCCAAGAGCGTATCTTGAGAGTAGTGTTCATACTACAACCTTCGACGCCCCCAAGAGCGTATCTTGAGAGTAGTTATTACACTACGACTTCGACGCACCAAGAGCGTATCTTGAGAGTGGTTTCCAAAAACCACGAATTCGACGCCCCCAGGAGCGTATCTTGAGGTAGATTTGCAACCTACCAGATTCGACGCCCCCAAGAGCGTATCTTGAGGTAGAAAAAACACTACCAGTTCGACGCCCCCAAGAGCGTATCTTGAGGTAGATTTCAAACTACCAGTTCGACGCCCACCAAGAGCGTATCTTTGGTCTAACCTGAGCCCTCCGGGAGCCTATCCTGCGAAACGTTAAGTGCCGTCCGAGAGCCTGTCTCGTGAACAGCTTGACACCCGTCAAGAAGGTATCGGTGGTCTAACCTGAGCCCTCCGGGAGCCTATCCTGTGAAACGTTAAGTGCCGTCCGAGAGCCTGTCTCGTGAACAGCTTGACACCCGTCAAGAAGGTATCGGTGGACTAACCTGTGCCCTCCGGGAGCCTATCCTGTGAAACGTTAAGTGCCGTCCGAGAGCCTGTCTCGTGAAAAGATTTCGACGCCCACCAAGAGCGTATCTTAGGTCTAACAGTACAACGTATACCGTGTAAGGGGTATCAGAAGAGATAATCACACCATGTTTGAAAGGATACCATGCTCAGAAGGATACCATGCTCAGAAGGATACCATACTCGGAAGGGTAACATGAGAAAGAAATTTCTAAGTAAAGTAATGTGAAGAACAAGTAATGTTTTTTCTTTATGAAATGGCAGGTAAGACACGAAGGGAAACACGAAAGAAGGATAAGTAAAGGAAACACATCAAGTAAAGAGTCCATACCCAAAGAGCCATACACAAGGCATAGGGAGCCATCATGAGAAGAGATATATACAAAAGCATGAGAAGCACTAATGTAAAGGCAAACGAACCACGTAGTCAATAACATAATGCGGCAAAGGAAAGTAACAACAAACACCATCACAATCCGAAAGGACACTCAACCCATGCAAGGGGAGAAGGAGTGTAATTATATACAAGGATAGCATGAGATAAACAAGTCAGTCAGAACCCTCGGGGGAGTCACCCTCACCCCCTGAAGCTGAACCGCCAGCGGAAATAGATGAGGAAGAGGAATCTGAGGTACCAATCTCCACAGGTGTAGCATCCACCTGGGCAGGGGCAGGCTCGTCTGCAACGGCAGCCTGACCCATCAGAACAGTCGCGTAGCCAGTGGCATATGGCCCAAAGTCACCAAGGTCACCAAAGGGGAACTGAGGATCAATCCGGTATATGTGATCAACCAGATACTCACCGAACTGGTTCATCTCCTGGGTGAGACGCGTGCTATAGTCGGCGGTGAAGGCAGAGGAGGCCTTGTATTCAGATACCGCGACAGCCCTCTCCTCCGCCCGACACTTAGTCTCCAACCTCCGCAGCTCCTCAGAATGGACAGATGCGGCAACCTCAGCTTCCCGGCGCAAACTGCCCACAGTGGTCTCAAGCAAGGACACCTGGTCCTGGAGCTCCTGCAGTCTCAAATCAGATATACGCGCCTTCTCGGCAGCAGTGGCGACCTCCGCCTTGAGAGAAACCTGGCTGTCTTCAAGGGTCTTCCTCTCGTCAGATAACTCGAGTACGAGCGAGGACATGTTCACCATGTCAGATATGCCCTAACAATTCAAACAAGGGATGAATAACCGAAAGATAGACATTATGAAAGAAATAAGAGGAAAGCAAAGAACAACTTACAGGTGCATAACGAGAAAGTACCCCTTGAACAAAGCGCCGAGTCTCCCCAGGAGACTTGGGTGGAGCAACACGATCCCCAGGGGGAACGGCACCGCGGAGTACGCGGACACCAACCTCAGGAGTCCGCAAAGAGGAAGTGCTATCGAGGTGGAACTCCTTCAGACCAGCGAAGGGAGTCCACTCAGACCCAATAACATCCTCATCAGTGAGCCGTGCGAAATCCTTCCGACTTAAAGTCGGAGGCCCACCTACACAAGCAAAACAAGTCAAAGGAGAATATAAACATACAAGGATCAGAACAAGGTAGAGATCATACCTGAGGACCGTGCCCTCGGCTGGGGGGCAGGGGAACCACCACCAACAGGTCGCTTCCCTTTGTCAGCCAGGGAAGGCACCTCTTCGACCACCATCTCCTTATCACGAGATAGGGTCGGAGGACGAGCAGTAGGCGAAGCAGGATCCACAGCCTTCTTCCTCTTAGCAGCCGAGGCCCCGGCCTCAGAATCAGATCGCCGCGGCTTGGACTTGGAAGGTCCAGAATCTCTGCCAACGGAGACGACCCTCTCAGTCACCAAGGGGGAGTGCACTAGCAAGATAAGAAAAACAAGATAAGGAAAACATAAGTTATATCATAAAGAAGCAAATAGGAGAAAGCATACCAGAGGCCCCAGCCTTCTTCCCAGGCAGGGGGGATTTCTTCAAAGCAGAACTAGAAGGAGCCTTCCTCTTGCTCAGGTCAACAGGGGCTCCCTGCATGTTATAGGTTTTTCCATGAAACCAACCTACAAAGGAAGAGCAGAAGGTAAATAAAGATGGAAAGACCAAGTGACATACCGAGCCCCCGGAGTCAGGAGTCAGACTGATCCCGGCCTCGTAAAGATCCGTCTCAGTTATTAAAGACACGGGGCAGTAAGACCGGGTCCTGTTGCTCTCGTGAATGATCTTCATAGTCTTCAAATCATCCGAAGAGAACTCTCCAAAAGCAGGCCAACCATCGGACCGATCCTCATTCAGGACCGACCAAGTGACGTATCGGTCCGTAATGAAGAAGTAGTGCTTAGCCCAGTGACTGGCCGAATTGTCAGTCTGGGTCACAAAACGGAGGGAGGTATCCCACTCAACCCCACTCAACCCGAAATCAGAGAATCGGGGATCTTTGAAGGTCGGATGGCGAGTTACGAAACTCGCAAACCCCACCCTCGTCCGGTACTGGAACCGATAGAAACATCGGAATAGAACGAGAGAGTACTTCCAGGAGTACCAATGGCACAATACCCGGAAGCCCACCCAGACGCGGAGGGCACTGGGGGCAAGGTTCACAGGAGAAATCCTGAAGAACCTGCTCAACTCTATAAGCTCGTCACAGTAAGGTAGCCTCAGCCCGAATCGGATCTGAGAGGGGTACACGGCGACCTTCCCTATAGGAGGCTCCGTCACCGTCCCGCGAGTATTCCCCAAGGAGGGGAGAAAAGGATACAAAGGCTCATCTAGGGGACTGATATCTCCTAGGGTGACATGTTCGTTGTAATCGGACCTAGTGATATGGTTCTCTGACAGAATAGCAAGACCTAAGGCAAAGATAACAAGAAACCCCAAAGCACGAATCAAATTTCGACTAATACCCCAAGGAAGGTCACGATACTAAGCTAGCAATAGGAAAGGAAGCAACGCGACTGAAAAGGAAGAGAAAGAGGAGCTCACTCATCCTTCGGAGAATACGGCGCCTCTGAAGAGTCTGCGTACGTGGACACCACCAAGAGTATAGTACCTGCCACGACACGACAAATATCAAGACAAGGAAAATTTCCGAAGAACCGGAAATACTCCGACTCCCGACTAACGACAACAATCAAAGATCCAAAGACACTCAACCAACGACAACAACCAAGTCAAATAATTTTATCCAAGCCTAAGGTCGGGTTTTGGGAAAAAATTACCTTTATACCCTCCAACAAAGATTAACACACCAACGGCGGCACGACATCAAATTCAAGACCGGGATAGCCCAATCGGACAAGAAACCATATCCGGACAACCGACAAACATTTTTCCCCAAAATCCACAACTACCAACGGCTATCTACGGTAATCCCACATTCAATCAAGCATCGGCAATCAAGCATCGGCAATCAAGCATCGACAATCAAATATCAACGATTCAAAAATCAACGTTGTACACGGTAATGAAAAGGAAAAGAGCGGACCTTCGGAAAACCCGACCCGATATGGTAAACGGGCCCGGATTTCGAATTGGAAGACGCCCGAAAATCAGTCCCTCGCCGGAATTGGAGCCTCGCCGTCGCCGGAGATGATTCCGTCCACCCCGCCGTCACCGGAGAACTCTGCACGTCGCGTCCCCTTCCGTCGTCGATCGCCGCCAATGAACCAGCTGCCGTCCCCGCTGGCAGCGACCTCGCCGTCGCCTGGCCGTCCCTCCGCGCCGCTGGTGGCTGAAGCTGTCGTCCTGGCCGGCTGCCGCCTCTGTCCGACGCCGGGGTCCTCTTTTCTTGGCCGGTCGGAATTTCTGGTACACCACTAAAAATTCTGGCCGGTCCTCCTCCTTGGGGGTGCTCTCAAACTTGCCTTGCTCTCCAAGGGTGAGTGGAAAAAGAAAGATGGTGGCTATGGTGGCTATGGTGACTATTGGAGGTATTTCTCTAACTCTCCTCTTTTATGTTAAAAGGATGATAGGGTTTTTTAGGGGTTTTAATCACCACCATCCATCTAGCCTTAAGTAAAATCTAAGGGCCAAGGAAAGATCATCTTTTTTATCCCTTTCACCTATAGCTAAGTATATTCCCATACTTAGAAAAATTATCAAGATAGTTTTATTTTTAAGCATCCCATACTTAGAAAAATTTTAGACCAAAACTGAAATTTTTCATCACTTAGATGAAATCCCGACATGAATTGGAAGCGTAAGTCATTTAGTTGCATTCGTATCACACCCCTGTGCAAGTTTGTATTTTTTGAGTACACACCTGTAGCAGAGATAAGTTTATCATTCCCACCTCAGACGGACGCGTGTCTAGGCACACGTCCGTGCTACTCTGATGTTTACATTTCCTCTATCTCAGTAGACAGGGGGGCAGGGTCAGAGGCACGCATCCATGGGTAAGCAGGCATTCAGACAAGGAAGGTAAAATCCCGGTTTCAAATTGCGCGTGTCATACCATCCTAAAATAGAGTCAATCAAGGGTTAAGCCATTGGTTGACTCGGGGGCATGTGATGGATATACGCCCAATTTGAACCCGTTGACTTCCGAACCGTTGTATTTTTATCGTCCCATTTATGATTGCAAATCGAAACTTCAACCCGGACACTTCGCGAGAACACCGACGGCTCGGACGGGGCCGAAGCGCCCGTCCGACAATGAAGGACTCACCTAGGTGAGGTCGGATGGCCACACCCGACCTCCCCTAGGGGAGATCGGGTCAGCCGACCCGATCTCCCCTAGGGGAGATCGGGTGGACCAACCCGATCTCTCCTAGGAGAGATCGGGTCAGCCGACCCGATCTCTCCTAGGAGAGATCGGGTCGGCCAACCCGATCTCTCCTAGGAGAGATCGGGTCGGCTGACCCGATCCCTCCTAAGAGGGATGGGGTTGGCCAACCCCACCCTCCCTAGGAGGGGTTGGGTGCCCTCACCCAACCCCTACCCTCGGGGGTCGGTTTCCTCCCCCCCAAGGGTCCCGACACCCCTCTCAGACGCCCATGCTCGGTCCACTCCGCCTACCTCCTCCGAATCCTAAGGTCTTAATTATATGCTTAAAGGTTAATTAATTGTGTTTAGAGGTTAACGATGTCATTAAGCCACCTTAATGACACCGTTGCCTATAAATACCCCACCTTCACAACTCATTTGGACATCTTGGCTATTTGGACAATTTAGCTCTGACATCTCTCTAGCTTTATCTCTCTAGAAAAGGAACCAAGGGAAGAAGGAACGGAAGAAGGACATAGGAAAAGACAAGGCGACTTGAGAAGACCGGATCACACACACACCCCTATAAGGAGTGGGATTAAAGCCGACACCCCGTTGACTGAGATCCCATAACTTAACATTCATCATCTTTGCAGCAGAGTTCAGATTTGTGATCTAGATTCTCTTTGCTTTCCTTCGTTTTGATCTCCAGATTTAGCTGATCTTCTTGCATCTCTGCCTCGTGGACTCCTCTTCTGCTGATTTCTACGTATTCTCCACCTTCTCGCTCATCCATGACCAGACATTGATTTTCATCCTGATTCTGTTCGTTGATCAAGGCAGCCTCTCCCATCGTCTGATCAGCATAATCGAGGCAATCACCACCGATTGTTGCGTCTTCGGATGCTCGAGGACTGTCAAATTGGAGATGTTCAGTCTCCGGCAAGGCCACAACAGGCTCAACATTCATTTCGCTTCCATCGTCAAGTGCTCCATTTTCCGGAGATAGAATCACCGGTTGATCCACTGTTGAATCGACGGCCACGATCGCGTCAACCTTCTCCTGCAAAGCGATCGCCCTCTTGATCACCGCCTTCCTGCACTCCCTAACACCGAAATCAACTCCTCTCACAGAATCCAACCTGAGCAGCAGATTCATCAGCGTCTCATTCACCCTCAACCTCTCCCTCTGGTCACTCCTCAACATCTGCACCACCTCAGGCCTCGAGATCCTCCTCCCGATCTCATCGACCTCACGCTTGATCGCCAAAACCTTCTTCACGCTCCTCCTCACCAGCAACCCTCTGAACACCTTCTGGATCTTCAAGGCCAAGCCAGTGCGATCCGGCTCCGAGGAATCGACGAAGCAAACCGGAATCGACACAACCTTCGGCGAACGGCCTGCCTGTGACCGCTCCACCGGCTGGGACGTAGCCTCGTGGTATCGACGTTGTGGAAAAGAGTTCCAGCGACTGTTGAAGAAAGGGCTGTTCATCGCAGTGGAATGGCGCGGTTGTTGAACTGTAGATCCTCTCGTTGATCTGGTAATCGGATGGATTTTTCAGAAAGTGTTTGATGTATCTTCTTCTTCGATTGACAATTGATGTGGAAGCTAGGGATTGGAAGCGGAAATGTATAGTGGGACGGGGATCGGAGAAGAATCTGTTGGGCGCGTTGAAAGTTCGAGAATGTTCAGACAAATAGATATTTCTATTTTGAGGAGTCACTTTAAGATTCATTATTATTATATATTAATATATATAGTCTCTCTACTAGAGCCCCGTAGAAGCTTCTGTTGCAATGCATTCGATTTCAGAGTCGTGTGAGTTCGTGTCGTGTTTGACTTACTCTAAATTTGGCCGTATATAAAAATTTGTATGAAAAATATATAGTAAATTGAATAAAAAAATTAATATATAACAATTTTAAAATTACTCAATTTAGAGAGTTCAATCTAAACTTCATAAAATATCATTACAAAAAAAGGTAATGCTAGGTTTATATATAGGAGCTGGCTGAAATGCAGTCAAGTTTATTTCAACTCGATCTCTTAGTCGTTATATCATGAGAGAGAATCAATCAGAATTCATGAGAGGTAAAAATTGTTTCTTATATATGTATAATCTGAAGGTTGAAAAATTAAGTTAAAATAAACTCGGGTTTATTTTAGCCGAAACCTTATATAGATTTATTTTAATAGAAATTATATGTATACATATAACTATCGTGTCATACCGTGTCACCAATATCAATATCAAACTCAAACCCATAATTTTCGTATTGTGTTCATGTCGGTCCATCGCGCCGAGCCCGAATTGGCAGCTCTAAGTTTGAGCCTTTAATTAAATTTTTTGGATTAAGTCTTGAATTGGTACTCGAATTCAAAGTAAATATCTCAACTTATCTCTAATTTAAATTATATCTGATTTATCCTTCAACTCAAACTGAAAAGTTCAGGTTGAACTCTTACAACTAATTTAAAAAAAAAACTTCAAATGATAATTATACGTTAAGAAATAATAATAATAATAATAACCATAATAATAATAATTAACAAAATGCCACAACACAGTTGAAAAATTTAAAAAAGTAGTAAACTGCATACAGTCTCCAATTTCACTCTAAACTTGTATTGGAAATTGCGTGAATTGCACATCTAGTTCCTTTTCATCATCTCAATTCAATTAAATGCATGATACCATCAATTTGTATTGTACGGTTGAATTCAAAAGAAATATGAGAACAGGATAATGTTATGCATATTATCAAGATTAGCTTCTTACTATTTAAACATTGATATTTGTTTGTTTGAAAATTGTGTTGCTTTGGATGATTCAAAAATATAGTTAGTTAGACATGTCATTTAGGGTCAGATTAAATCAGTGGACCTTGGGCTCAACAATACACGAGCCAGATACGAATACATGGGCCAGACATAAACACTTGGGCCAGATTCTGCATGAGCTAGCTTCAACACCTTTCACCAATGATTTGAACCAAATTAGTGGTGAATTGAACCAAATTGGTGGTGAATTGAACCAAAATTTATTTCATATTAGAAATTGGTTTAAATATTGTTATACTTGGATATCTTGGAAACTGAAAACGCTTTTAATTATGGGTTATGAATCATGATTATCGCCGAATTTTAGGTCAGTTCGGTCCGGTAGGGTTTATGAGTCTTTCTTCACCACTATTTATATAACTTTTATTCTTTAAAATTGTAACTCTGTAAATACCAATAAAACGCCGCTCGCAGTAATTGTGGACGTAGCTCAAATTTGCCTGAACCACATTAAATTATATATTCTCAATTTCTTTTCTTTATCAATCCGTTTGTGAGTGTTAAAAAGAATCGACCCTAATATTTAAATCCTTAGCTCCTCCATGTTCTGCATCCCCAATTTAAGAAGTGAATTTAACTTATTATTTTGTTTCGCACATAGAAATGAACTTAACAGATTCATTACAGTTGATTTCTTTTTCTAAAATCTTAAAATGGTGGGAGCATAAGACACTTGTCATGTTTATATTGATTTGGTGTAAACACCAAGTCTACACAAGAATTTGACACTATTAGATGAAATTTCTTCCAAAGCCGTACAGAGTAAACGTTATATATATATATATATTTTTAGGGATGTAGAAACATAAATCCGTTGTAGTCTAGTTGGTCAAGATACTTGGCTCTCACCTGAGAAATTCGGGTTCAAGTCCCCATCAATGTGATCACTTTTGTGTTATTTTTATTTTTGATTCATATATATATTTATTGAATTAACTTAGTTTGGTAGTCGGTTTCTTTCATAGTGAATATAGATGTAAAAGATCATTTTTAAATATTGTTTTTGCAGACCCCTTAACAAAATTTGAATTGTCAAATAAACATTCCCGTTATTTCTTTGGTAACATGCTTGGATAAAAAAAAAAAATGGAATATATCTTAATGCATTCAACCTAAATATGCACAAACTATTCTGTTTCGACTTAACTGATATCTCATTCACCGTGCTTCTCAAACCGGGAACACTGCATGTTGGAGACGATGCCCCGATCAAACTCGCTTGGCACATTGGCACGATTTTTTGTCCATTGACGCAGTTGATTCATTTGATGCTCGGTATCTCCAACTTATAAACACCGTATCTATCGGTTGTTCGGTTAAATGAGAAGTCGATTTGTTCTGCAGTGAAGGTGCAATTGCTTTGAATTTGCACTGGATGTTTACATCAAAACCTAATAATAACACATTAATTAGGGTTAGGATTTTTTAAGTATAAAAATTTAAACCACGCATTAACTTATCATTTTAATTAAAGTTTTATGACGGTTTGTCAAGTGGTGCATCTAAAATTTGAGTTTTTATCTGATGGAATGGTGGCAACAGGTGCCCCTTTCCCACTCACATTTTTTTAATGTGGGACCCACCAGTTGGGTCCCACATCACAAAATGGTGAGGGGAGAAGGGGCAACATCTATTGCCGTCGTGCTAGTGAATAATTTTTCCTAAAATTTCACATAGTATATGATGGCGTGTTTTTGAATTTATACATCATGTTTTAGGACGGTTTGTCAAAATCTAAAGTTTCTCATCATATCAGAACGTGAATATTCAAATCTCTATAGCACCAAACCCAAATCCAATTTAAATTTCACGCGATGAATTTTGAAAATGTTTCAGTCAATATGCGATATAAAATGTTGAAAAATGAAGATTAACCAACTGAATATTACACTAGAGTAGATATAAGATATGACATATTAGATAATGAATAGTTAATTAAGTACCTGACAAGAAGTAGTTGTATCTAGAGAAGGTGTTTATGGAACAGATATCGCAGTAAACAATACCTGCGGCAATGATCTCAGAGGTGGGTTTTGTTGGTTTAATGAAACAACACACAAGGAGAAGAAAGAACAATATTAACTGCTGGTTGGAATCATTAGAGAGAGGATAAATGATAACAAGAAATAAGCTTCCGACAAATTATAAAAATATTGATGTATACAAATTTTATATATATAATAAAAATAAGGGTTAAATTGGTCCAACATGTTTGACAAATTTTGCGTTTTGATCCTACATTATTGAATCCATCATGTTAGCCTCCTCGGGAAATGCCACTCTCATCACCAGAATTGGCGGAATTAGCCATCTCAATCTCAAAATGATCACTTCACTATATATCTCAATCTCAAATTCTCAACTCTCACAAACAACTGATCACTTTATACGTATCTCTATATATAATAACACACAATAATAAATGTATTGTGAGTCAGAGTTGTTCCAAAAACACAATGTTAGTGTGACTCTGTAGCATATCCGGTATTTACAAAATAGGATGCACTTTTACACTTAATTTAGTTTAATTTTTTTTTTTAAATAATGATTTTTTTATATCTAATTAAATAGTAAAATAGTACTCAATTTTATTAATAATACAAGAAAGTAAATTATTACCAATGTGAGTATCTTGTAAATTGATAGATCACCTTTGGACAATGTGTAATAATGTAAAAAAAATTACGACTGAATTTAAAAGGCCATATTATATGTTTTTTTTTTCCACGATCATACTATATGTTTTTTTTTTCTATATGTTAAATTACACTAAAATATACATAACATGGTTTGAAAATAATAATTTACACGTTAAAACTAAATACTACACTTTATAATCGTTTACTACGAGTTTCATATTTGGAAAACGTCCATAATAATATCATTAGTAATATCTAATCACCATCGTCACCACTGTCATCGTCGTCTTCATCTTCGCCTGGTTCATATTCCTCATCATCATCGTCGTCTTCGTCTGGTTCATAGTCCTCATCATCATCGTCATCTTTATCCTGCTGTGCTGCTGCCCCGGTCGGGTAGCTGTTGATAACTCCATCTTCATCATCATCGAATCCACCTTCTTGGCTTCCTCCGGAAATAGTGTTACTCACACTGATGTCTCCAAGATATCCAGCAGCACCACCATCAAATTCGGGTCCAACGCCGGAATTGGCGGAATCGGCATCAACTCAACTCTCACAAACTGATCAATGTAGGTAGAGTTATAAGTGAGTAAAAATACATATGAAGAACAAGAAGAGTTAGTGAGTGCATGAGATATATTTTATAGGGCCGACATCATTGCCCTCTTCAAATTATCTATCTAGTTTACTCATGCACGCAATTTTTTTGAGCCATAGCCCCTCCTATATATGTATATATTTGAAGCTTTTCGACAGTGTCCACTAGCACCATTGCAGCAGTGCGCGTGTAGGAAGGAAGAAAAAATAACTATTACCCTAATTTATTATACAACTAAGAGTAATCCTTTATGTATAAATGAGATGACTGACCTTTAATATTAATTGAAAAGACAAGTATTTTTTTTTCCAAAAGACAAGTCTTTTTCCCAAAAAAGACGTTTTTTTCCCCAAAAGACATGTCTTTTTTTTTCTTCCCGAAAGACACTTTTTTTTCCCTAAGACATAACACGGTTAAATATGTTGCACATATTTGCATGTCATTCACATACTTGAATCAGTTGATTAAGCATTTCTTAAAAAATCGTTGATCAAACTATCCCTCGTTAAACTAAAACTATGGACAAAAAATGCATATTATTTTGGTAATACTTTTGTATTTATTTATTTAAATAAATATAAATTATTATTTAGAATCTTAGATAGTTAAATAGAGTCTTAATATACACTTAAGTGTGAGGTGATGATGGATATCGGTCTAACAACTGGATAATAATCTCATTCAATCGGTCTAAGGCGGACCGTCGAAAGGTAAATTAGAGTAAATGAACCATCTCTTAGAGGAAGTAGAAGATACCTCTCCAAAAGGATCAGAATCGTCACTTATACCATTCGGAGGAAGACGATTCCTTCTCCATAAAGAGAAGAGATCGCCCCCTCTCTCATATAGAGTGAGACGATCACTCTCCCTAAAGAGAGGGGATCGTCCCCTTTCCATGGAGAAGGGATCGACCCATCTCCATAGAGAGATGTGGTCGTCCCCTTTCCATAGAGAGAAGGGATCATTCCCCCTATCTTGAATAAAGAGACGATCTCCTCGTAAAAGAAGGATATCGTCCCATTTCATATTTAGAGATGAACAGGACCGTTTCGACATAAATAATCAGTCTCTCATCTTCTCCAAGTAGAAGAAGGACGAAGTCTCAGACCTCAGTCTAAATGTGTGATCCCCACTCCATAAGAAAATTATGCATAGACAACTTTCCATAAAAGAACATTCGGTGCATCATAAATGCATATACCGGTTTCCATATTGGTCATTCCCTATAAATATATCTCATATCTCTTCTCATTTTTTAGATACACACTCTTTGAAACTACAATATATATTTCAGTTCTTAGACTTATTTTCTAGGAACTGACTTAAGCATCCGTTAGTTGACCGTAAATTTGACCTTTAAATAGTCACGTGACTTGCACATGCCTAGTCCCAAAATTTTATTTTGTTCAGTTTAGTTTTCAAATTTTTTTGTCCTAACTTTTTATTTTTGCAATTTAACTCTTAAACATTATCAACCGCACCCTAGGACTAAAATGACCTAGTCATGGGTCGGACCATGGCTAGATCAATTTAGCCCTAGGGTGCGGTTGTTATGTTTAAGGACTAAATTGTAAAATTAAAAATTTAGGACAATAAATTTGAGGACTAAACTGAACAAAAAAAAAAAAATTGGACTAGGCATGTGCAATTCACGCGACTATTGAACGGTCAAACTGACGACCAACTAACAGATGAACCAAAAGCAGAAAAATTTCAAACATAAGGTACCAAAACTAGGCAAAAAAAAGATGTTGGACCAAAACTCAAAAGTTGTCAAACATGTTGGACCAAAAGACCTGTTAACCCTAAAAATAATGAGAATAGTTGGAAGCTGGAGAATTGTATTGACAGGTGCAGTAGTAATATGCCCATGAAGAGTTTGACGACCCAACTAACTGTAATTGAATGAGATCAGAAAGAGTGATGTGGTCGAAGTGTCGGGTTTCAACGTGTGAATACAGTTTTAATTAACTAGGGTTAGAGTTTTAGCTTTCTCTATATAAACTCTGTATAGCAGTTTTAGTATTCAGTTTCTAAAATTTTTAATGAAAAATCGAGGTTCTCTTCAATATTGTGTCAATTCCCCGGCATTCTTCTGAATCAATGAGTTCTTGAACTCTCTATTCATAAAATTTCTGACATTCCTCTAAAATTAACGAGTTTTTGCTTCATATCCCCATCACGCTGCACCAAACAAACGATTTGTATTCATTCAACATGCAATCAAGACAAAGAAATACATGTGAATTGTCTTCAATTTCTTTGGCGGATTCTGCACTAATGATTTGAAAAAGTAGGTAGCTTTTTACTTCAGTTGCTTGGATGATAATCTATGTCATCATGTTTCTTAGAGGAGAGTAGACTAAATGCCCAGAACTGTAGTTATAGAAAGTTGGAATTATAATTATTTGCTCGTTTATATTGACACATGTCAAAATTAATGATTCTACGTTAAAAATTAATTATAAATACGACTTCAAATGTATAATGGTGGCACAACCATTAGCAACAAATTTTTCTATAAAACTAAATGTGAAATTTTCTGAATGACATATAACTTTACTGAAATGTTTCAGAAATTTCTATTTATAATAGATAAATTATTGATCAATTACACCATATTATATGGTGAGATGCATATATTATCTCTGGGTCATTTTGCATTTATGATTTAGATAATGGTGAAGGGCTAATTAATTTTCGTATACCACATCTATTATATTCTATTAATTCGGCATCGGAAGCCTTCTAGCTGACACGTGGACAGTTTGTCCAGTCAGCGTTGCCTAATTTAATTAGAATTTAATAGGGGTTCTCTAAATTTAGATACATAATATTAATTGATTCAAAATTAAGAAATATTTTTATATCCTATTTTGGTCTCTACGGAATTTAAAGAAACAAATTAATTAAAAGTTTCCTTTTAAATAGTAAATCTATACAGTTTGGCTCCGGAAGACCATAGGCCGCCACGTAAGCGATATATATATATAATAAATAAAAGAATGTAAAATAATAAACAATAAAAGAAACATTGACATTGCTAAATATTTGCGTATAAATAATATATATACAAATTATGTGGTATGTAACAAAGTTAATAGAAATGTGCAAAACGTATTTTGACAACCATGTATAATATTATATTGTACACTATACTTAATACAATAAGAATTAGAGAATGATATCTTTTAATTTTACATATTAATTAATTTAAATGAACATTATACTATATATATAATTAATCCTAAATATATTTTAAATTTAAAACCTATTCATCCACTATATTGAAATTACCAAGCCTTAACTACAGTAAAGCTTAATGAATGTGACTGATTCAAAAAATATATCGTATCAAAGAAAAATAAAATTATATACTATTAAATATATTGGCATAAAAATAAAATATAAATATATAAATTAATGTATAATGTTCAGGATATATTAATATAAAATTTATGTTTTATTTATCGATATACTATATATAATATATAATATTTTGCAACTATATAAAATATGGGAAGAAAATTTAAAATAAAAATATATACATATTAAATTAGTAAATAGAAGAATACCACACATTCATTAATACAGTTATACACTATAAAAATATATATTATATGTTTCTTTCCATGCATCGAAACATTCTAATTAGTTAAGAAATATATTAATATAAGTAAAGTAGAATACATAATATATAGTAATAAAATCTTATATTAGATGATTTATATCTAGGTTTAGTATTTAAGTAAACCTTTTACATAACACGAAAGTGATATGCTTCGATTTTTGTTTCTTCTGGTGTTTTCTTTTATTTCCAGTAACTTTTTTTTGTTTTATTTTATGTATGTATTCAATGGTTTTCTTCCCCTGCATTACTTTATTTCCATGAGTGTTATAAAAACTACATGTTTAATTTGGAATACGGATTCTAGCATAATATTTATTTGATTTATTATTCCTTATTAACAAAGTTTGCGTTCTTCTTGCAATAAATTCTGCACAAGCTCCGGAATGTATGATCAAGATGGTTTTAGGGTTGAGTAGGTAGTGTATACTGATTTGGTAGTAGCAAGCATTTATCTGATGATCTGTTTGGGGTTCTTCGCTTTTGTGGCTGTAGTTCTTTGCACCGTTGAGGTCCTGTACAACGCCAAGTAAGTTTATTGATCCAATCACACATCCAATATACTCATTTTTTTATGGCTCTGTGGAATTCTCCACTTCAATGGCATTGACATCTTTTATCAGACAGATCAAAAAAAAAAAAAAAACCAAACCGACGTGAGGAAGTGCAGATCGACACACGGATAGGTAATTGCAACTCCTATTATTCAAATAGACCGGTGGATGCTTGATAATATTGCTTGGTTGAATTAAATATAGGTGAATAAGTATTTGCTGAAATTTTGGGAAAGAGGAGACGAAGTTATATCCGGATAATATCATGTTCGGTTTTATGTAAAGAGATCGCAAGTTGTAAGTCTTGCTTTCAGTTTTAGAATTGATCACACTATCCATGATTATTTTCGGTATATTAATTTTTATTTTGGTACATTAATGTTGATTCTTGATTTAATTGTTTAAAATGTCTATCTTAATTAGGTGCATATATGTTGGAGACTTTGAGTTCATGGCGAGTATTAGCTAAATCTTATATCCTTTTTTTTTTTAAAGTTAAATTTTTAAGTTTAATTCCTTTTAATTAAAAATACCACTTATATTATATGTTGATCAACATGTAAAACCAAATTCATATAATATTTTATATTTATTGAGTTTCTTTAAAAAAAAATAATTCAATAGTCGTAATTTTTAAAATTTGAAACTAATGAAATTATATTTAAATTATTCATAATTTTTTTGATGTGATCACGAGAGCAACGCTAGGACACCGTACTGTCAAATAATCCATTCAATTATCAATCATGCATTTATATATCTATAAAAAGAGTAATAGAGAGACTAATATTATCTACATATTTTAATATTTAATTATATATTATATAATTTAAATATGTATATATTTAATATTGTTATAAGTTTCTATATGAATTATATAAATTATACATACCTATTTAAGAATGAAACTATTTGCAAGTTTTATATTATATCAGTTATATCATATATATCTAATGAAAATTGATATATAATATTGATTATTTTACTACTATTAAATATTTAAAATAATAATTATTGTTAAATACTTTAATTAAATTATTGCATTATTATTAATGAATTAATTTTCTATAAAAATATTTAAATAATTATTGATATATAATTGTATATTTGATAAATTAAGATTTTTTTTTTTTTAATTTTATCCCGCGCGGTGCGCGGGGTTAGTAGCTAGTATTGATTAATTTACTAAGTTATCCTTTAAATTTTATTAATTTTTTATTCTAAAAAATAACATAAAATAGATAAATAAACCTATGAAAAATTATACAAAAATAGTTTAAAACGATTTTATTTTTCGAAACATAAAACTCAAAAGATTCGATACTTTCTTCAAGGAAAATGTACTTTTGTTCACTATACTTTTTCAATTTTTATATTTCTCTGCATGAAATTATTCTAAATATTTTTTTATGAGTATTTTTTATATATTTTTTTAAACCCATTAATGTATACATTTAATAATAACAAACTGTGAGTCTTAGACTTTTGATTTGCCTAACCACTTATGCTGCTTGCCTGAATGCTTCTTAGTCTTGCTATGTTGGTTAGAAGATTGTGACCGGTACTTTATTGATGAATGTGTTCATAGATTTAAACTTAAACTTTTACTTCACATCACATTCTGGCACGATATTTCAGCACTTGTTGTACCGCCCTGACTTTTGGATACACCTTTCCATCTACATCACCGAATTGGGATAACTAATCCCCTATTTCGCCGGGCCTTTGAACTATCATGTCACCACATCCCTTATTATTTTATCGTACTGGATTTGGGTTTTCCTGAGCCTAAACTGTGTAAACCTCTTCTCTATCAGAAGTTAGAGTCCCTTTTAGCATCTCCAAGGTGCGTTAGCCCTTTTAGGATGTTCCTTCGACCGATGTGCATTGGTTCATTCCCCCGAAAGACCCTTACCTGCCCCGCCTCTCTTCTATATGGTTACACATGATTGGACTTTTGTACAAGTGCGCTTATGTTTTGTTAGCTTATCATAGTCTCTTGTCACCTCCGTTCTTGAAGTTGTAGCTTTATGTGGCTGAACACTCCTATTGACACACGCTCGTAGGACTGGCCTGATTTCCCTTATTTTCCTATGCTCAAGACGTTAGTATGCAAAATGTACTCCTCATAGCACCATCGTATTCCGTAGAGATGCATATTGTGTCAGATTTATTTATGTTGTTTAGACTTTCAACATCAAATTATTGTATTGTTTTTGTCTTCGTTTAGTGCTTTCAATAATCTACGACATTTTGAAAATCTGATTATCATGTTTAGTTTCGGTTATCTTCATTAATGTTGCTAAGACTTTGTAATTGGTTGTTTGTAGTTCGTTGTTACACTCTTGTTGTTTGAATGTTAATTGAATACAATACTTTATAAAAATTATGAATGATTGACTAATAAAACCTTCCTTAATTATTATTATTTTTTAAATTTGCTTTTAGTATTGGACTCACCCTCGAACTAGAAAATGCCAATTATTTTGTGCTTTATTCAAAAAGACCCATAATTTTAAAATCGGCCTGATCCATAACATTCTCGATAATCATCATTTTCATAGTCATTTTCAGGTTAAGATATTTGGTTAAGTTTATGAATAATTGTTCGTTTACATGTATCGGTGGATCTAGCTCTTCAAGGTTTGATATTTGTTAGTCGATTATCTTCCTTTTGTTTGCTACGTCCGCTTGGGAAATCTGCAAGAATGGGTAACCGGGTTAAGACTCGGTAAACCCACTCTGATGCCTGAGTCAGTCCCTCGTTTTAGAGAGATAAAGTAATACCACGAGAGTAGAGAGAGTGATTAACTTTCAAATGATGATAGTAGTAGAGTATTTATAGGGGTTCATGCCATTTATTCTCGAGTAATACTTAATCCGGAATAGAGTTATATCCTATTCCGGGATTAAGGTCTCACCGCTCGTAGATAAGTTGTGGTAAACTCGTTTTAGCAACAGAAGGGTTTACATGTTGTGATAGTCACTTGAGTCGAACTTCTTGTAGATACAAATGTCGAATAACATACGTTGTTTTCTCCTGTACCCCGAGGAGGTTCGGATTTTCGAAATGTAAAAAAACACCTAAGTAAGATATACATACATCATGTGGTTTTGCGACCCAAACTTGGTCCGCGCCGCTAGGACCTCGCGGATCAAAATTGATCTGCGAGGTTAGTCCGCACAGTCCGAGTCCAAGTGGGGTAGTTCCACTCGGGCCGTATATGCGAGTGGGTTTTTATTGAACGCAAACTTATCTATTTTGGGTACTTAGTCAAACCTTGATCCATTTTTTATGTAGTCGAGTTGTTACGTTATTGAGTCGTTTCTTTAATATCATAATTGGGTGTATACCCATTATTTGCCCCCAAACCAAGTGAATGTCTTACGTTTACTTAGCTTTATTTTGGAGATGAGAAAGGAATCTAAATAGTTGATGTCGTTTCATTTTTCGTCGTACCCTTCCGAAGTAGATGGCTTTTGATCAGTCATTGTGACTTGTAATAAATTAGTCTGAACGGAGGAGGAAGAGACGTTGCAAAAAGTCATCAAGAAGCGAAAAGACTTGTTGGAGTGAAGCGTGAATACAAAGAGTGGGAGCGTAAACGAAGCCCACGACAAAGCCATAACCAACCCAAAATAGCCGTCTTTCTTTCTCTCTGCGAAATATCTATCTCGCCATCACCATTTTCAATCCATCATCCTTCGCAAGTTCCTCTTTTTCTTTCGGCTTCGTGATTTCCAGCTGGACACCTAAGATTTGCTTGGTTTCTCATTTCCTTCATTCATTCATCATCACTTGGGTTTCCGTTATTATACTGAGCTCCGATGTATCTGAATTGGTGATTGTACAAGACAAGGAAATGGGCTGCTTTTGGTGTTTCGATTCGAGGCGACGAATCGATGATCGGAAACAAACCCATCCGACAATTCCCTCCGACACTGGCAAATTGCCGTCTGGTAAAATTTTCTGTTTCTGCTCACTACCCTGATCTGTTATCGTCGGCATTTTGATTGTGGCGTGATCGATCATGTTTGTGCTTCTAAATTTTGGTACTTGGAGTAGTCCCCACTAGGTTTCATAAAATGAGGAATGCTTTTTGGTGGCATGGGATCTTAATTCTTAAATACAATTATCTGTGGGGATTAACTGAGATTTATTCTGATTTGGAGCTTGGTTAGCTTAACAAATTGCAATTAGTAGATGATAATCTGCAATTCGATGCATTAAACTGTAAGAAAAACCGATTCTGTGTGATTGAGCTTGTTGTTGGTGTGTTTTGTGGTGCAGATAGGCTCAGATTAAGGAACAATGGGGGATCAAAAAGGGAATTGCTCAGTTCTAAGGATTTGCCAGGCAACAATATTGCTGCTCACACCTTTACTTTCCGGGAGCTCGCAGCTGCAACCAACAATTTTAGACCCGAATGTTTCATAGGAGAAGGGGGTTTTGGTCGCGTGTATAAAGGGAAGCTAGAGAGCACCGGACAGGTGAAAAAGCCGATCCTTCTTATTTACCAATACCACTCCATCCATTGTAGTGTAAAAACTAATTACTTGTAGCAAGTTCTACATGTCTTACATGCTCGCTTTTAATGGGGTGGTTCCTTAATTGAAAAGCTATGCTCGAAACGAATTGCTGCCAGTAACATTTCATGTATTGGATAATGAGTTAGCTGTTTCCAGTGATTAAGAGTAAACCTTATTTGAATGAATTTTAATTTCTAATCAAATGAATTACATCTTTTGCTTATTCAGCTCAACCATGACTTCCATACTCTTTACGGATCCTATTTGAGCCTTTGGCGGTATATTATGTGTGTGTGTTACCTCTTTTTTGTTTATTATGTTGGAGATCAAAGAATTATAAAGTTCAAAAACATTTCCTGATTAATATTGGGGCAGGGAACCACGTTGTTACAAGTCTTAGACGTAATCTGTAGTTTGTTAGTTCTTGAATTATTATCTATATCTTATATATTCTAGAGCATCATTATCTTTAAAGTTGTCTCTTTTAGTTTCATATCTGGATACTCCTTGAAAGAATCTACTGATGTGCAACTTGCTGCACCAATATAAATTCCGGGCTGCCTGAAATTTTTGTGTGTAACCAGTGTAATTGGTATTAATCTTAGTTGCATCTAATTGCAGCTTGTTGCTGTTAAACAACTGGATCGGAATGGACTCCAGGGAAACAGAGAATTTCTCGTGGAAGTACTCATGCTTAGCCTTCTACACCAACCCAATCTCGTGAATCTGATTGGTTACTGTGCGGATGGGGACCAACGGCTTCTAGTGTATGAATTTATGCCATTCGGTTCACTCGAAGATCACCTCTTTGGTAAACTATTTCTCTGTTGTGGATTCTTTGTTAAATCTAAAAAATCTAATAATTCAAATCTAGATGCTTAAGTGGTGCAAATATTGTTAATCTGATATCCTAGAGCTCTAGAATTACACGAAAGCATTTCATTATCTGAGATAGTTGCTGCTTATGTCATTATCTGATTTAAGGGTTAATAACCTATAAACTGTCTGAAGTTTGCCCTATGTGAGATTTTGGTGTTTGAAGTTTAAATTGTTGATATTAACTGTCTGAAGTTTCAATTTTGTTGAAATTTGGTGTCTCAGTCCAAATTTACTATTAAAATTGACAGAACTTGTTCATGTGCTTGTCACTAGTTAGGGCCTGCCGGAGTTGGGTGGTGGCCGGCCGGAGTTAGATGTGGCCGGAGTAAATATAATAGTATCAGGGGCAATTTCAACTTTTCACGCCATTCTGTCAAATTTGACAGAAAAAATGGACGGAAAACCAAATTTCAATAAAATTGAAACTTCAGACATCCAATATCAACAATTTAAACTTCAGACACCAAGATTTCACGTAGGGCAAACCTCAAACAGTTTATAGGTTCTTAACCCCTGATTTAATTCATAGGTTTGTAAGATATGGTTAATTTAACTACAAATTTTCAAAAGATCTAGTAGTTCAAAATCAAAATTTTAATGGTCTCGATATAGCAAAAATAATTGCGGTGTGATCTTAGTGCAGATCTTCCCCCTGATACCAAACCATTGGACTGGAACACGCGAATGAAGATAGCAGCAGGTGCAGCAAGAGGCTTGGAACACTTGCACGACAAGGCAAAGCCTCCGGTAATTTACCGAGATTTCAAGTCGTCAAACATATTGTTGGGTGAGGGGTTCCAACCAAAACTCTCCGACTTTGGACTTGCAAAACTTGGACCGACCGGAGATAAATCACATGTATCGACCAGGGTGATGGGTACTTATGGATACTGTGCTCCAGAATATGCGATGACAGGGCAGTTGACAGTCAAGTCTGATGTGTACAGTTTCAGGGTCGTTCTGTTAGAGATGATTACGGGTCGCCAATCCATCGATAGCACTCGTCCACATGGAGAACAAAACCTTGTCAATTGGGTGAGTTCTTCAAATTTTGCATGCTAGCTGAAATTCATTTTCAGAAAGGAAAATTCTACAAAATGTGAAATTTGGAGCTAAATTCAGTGTAAATTTAGAATAATCAACTACTTCTTCCATTTTCACTCTAAGTTTCATATTTTGTAAAGTAGGTTTATTACAAAAAAAAAAAAAGAAAAGAAGCTGAAGTTTGAATGTTTCGTAAAAATAAAAAACCAAACTTTTCTGTTAAAATGTGACTAAAATTGCAAACGAAACATCCACGTAATGTACTTAACATAAACTATGTTGATTATTCATTCAAATATGTGCAATTGACTGACAATCATGTGTGCAATTTCTATTACATTTTAATAGAAAAATTAACATGTCTTGCAATTTTTTATACAGTCGAAAGTTTTGTTTGCTTTTTGTCAATAAAAAGGTCAGTTTTTCTTCTTCTTTGCAAATCATTCAGAGGTCTTTTTTTTTTTTTGTATTGAACCTTCATAATATTGAGCTTTTAAGGAAACATGATAGTAGGGGAATGATCATTTTCCACCCTAAAGTCTTGGTAATTTTGTATTTCACCCCTGATGGTTTACTTTGTTAGTTTTTCTCCTCAAAGTTTGCACCTTTTTTTTGTATCCCTTATTATAGATATATATTGAACTTTGCTAGAGGATCAAAACTGAACCATCTATATTTTCTGTTATGATGATGCCCAGGCGCGACCATTGTTTAAAGATCGAAGAAAGTTTGTGAAACTGGCCGACCCGAACCTGCAGGGTCGGTTCCCATTGCGAGGACTCTACCAAGCACTAGCCGTAGCCTGCATGTGCATACAGGAGGAAGCAGCTCCTCGTCCCCTCATAGGCGACGTGGTGACCGCACTCTCTTACCTAGCCAACCAAAATGACGAACCTGCCCCTGTGGGACCCACCAGCCTTCGAGACGAAGTGGGGTCGGGACGGCTGTTGGATTTTGATGGGTCAGAGAAAGAAGAATCTCCGGTCGGGAAGAATCGAGAGAGAGCAGTTGCAGAGGCGAAGATGTGGGGCGAGAATTGGCGGGAAAAGAGGCGGCAGCGGAGCTTCGATAGCTCTAATGGTAGATTAGCTTGAGTTTTTTTTTTTTTTTTTTTTTTCATGGAGGTGTTACTGGTTTTAGAGCAAATTTGGTTCTGGGTGTATGTATTGGAGTGTGTTTGCAGAGAGAACATTACCTACCTTGAAGAGAGACAGCATGGATTAGAAAGTGACATTTTTGAGGGGTATATAGTGGTAAATACATATTGTGTATCTTCCTAGGTCAAATATGTATATTACCTTCAATGTGGCCAACAATTTGTTGTGTTGAGAGGTCATTTGCAGGATGATTCATGGTTTTTGCTATCAGAATTGTTCCACTACCCCTCACAATCCATTAATTTTAAAAGGGTTTTGAAGTAATTTTGGTCTCATATGTTTGACCGTTTTTTACTTTTGGTATCAGATGTATTTTTTTTTGCTTTTGGTACTAAATGTTTGAACTTTTTATACTTTTGGTCCTTCCGTTAGTTGACCATTAGTTTGATTTGGGTAAGTCCATCGAGGTTAGTGGTTCAATTTGGGTTTTCTTTTAGGACTAAATTGAACAAAAAGAAAGTTAGGGTTGTATTAGAGTGACTAAAATAAACAAAATCAAAAGTTTAAGGTGAAGGACTAGCGCACGTAGGGGGTGCCAAAGAAACACTGTGTTTCTATGTTAGGAGAAAGATTTGAGAATGATAGGATGCAACCAGATCCATATCAAAGGTATCGCAAAGGGTAATGATCATGTGATGGTTTGTGTGATAAATGGAGCGGTGATTCTGGCGAGCTATGAATCAAACTGGAATGGGTAGGTGGAGGATATTAGTGGAATAGACCACCAAATCATAGGCGAGTTTAAGCTTAGACCGGTGAACGACATCATCAGCAAACGTGGAGGAGTGAGGACAGCTGGCGATAAGCGCGGCGGTGGCCCGTGGCGGCGCGTGGTGGTGCGTGACGGCGCGTGTGGAAGTGCGTGTGGAGGCGCGTGGACATCACTTGAGTCTCGTGGCGGGTGCTTCTGTGTGGAAGGGGTGCGTGGAGGTTCGTGTGGAGGTTGGATCAGAGAAATGGTGTTCATCGATGAGGAAAAATGACAAAAATCCAACGATGAGGTGCAGTGAATGTGTTGTTTGTGGTGGGGGTTGAGGGGGGGATCGGGAAACGATCATCGGTGCTATCGGGGGTGGGGGGGGGGGGGGGGGGTGGGGGGGTGAGAGACATGGGTGTTTGAACGTTCCTATTTTCTGGAGGGAGTTATGGTGGTATTGTGTGGTTTTTATGTGAGCTCGAGGGCGGCGATGGTTGCGAAGACGATGTGCGCACTTCCGAGGAGTTGCTCTCGTCTCGAGGTCGTGGCTGGGTCGATGGTGGGGCAGTGAGGGGGTGCGAGGGGGAACAGACTCTGCGATTTGACAATGTAGAGGCGGAAGGTGGGATGGAGGCAATGTTATACAAATCCATTTAAAGTGGTAAGACTTCCGACTTTGACTTACACGCTGGCTGGAAATGGAGCTCTATCTTTTGTTAGGTTCCGGGATCTGGGTCAACGGATGGTCGGCTCAAATCTCGTTCCTCACTGGAGATGTGGTTGGTCCGGTTCTCTGAGTTGCCCTGTCTTAGCCTATCTTCTTCCTTCCTTCCTTCCTTCCTTCTACCCTTCTACCCTGCAGAGGGGCAATACCAGACACGGGGGGGGGGGGGGGGGGGGGGGGGGGGGGGGGGGGGGGGGGGGGGGGGGGTGAACCCTCTCCGATGCCTAAGTCAGTATTCTTCTAGAGAGATAAAGCTAGAGAGATGTCAGAGCTAAAATGTCCAAATGGCCAAGATCCCTTTATGAGTTGTGAAGATGGGGTATTTATAGGCAACGGTGTCATTAAGGTGGCTTAATGACATCGTTAGCCTTTAAACACAATTAATTAACCTTTAAGCACATAATTAAGACCTTAGGATTCGGAGGAGGTAGGCGGAGTGGACCGAGCATGGGAGTCCGAAAATGGTGTCGGGGCCCTTGGGGGGGGAGAAATCCGACCCCCAAGGGTAGGGGTTGGGTGAGGACACCCAACCCCTCCTAGGGAGGGTGGGGTTGGCCAACCCCATCCCTCCTAGGAGGGATCGGGTGTGGCCACCCAACCTCACCTAGGTGAGTTCGTCTCTGCCGGACGGGCGCTTCGGCCCCGTCCGAGCCGTCGATGTTCTCGCGAAGTGTCCGGGTTGAAGTTTCGATTTGTAATCATAAATGGGACGATAAAAATACATCGGTTCGGAAGTCAACGGGTTCAAATTGGGCGTATATCCATCACATGCCCCCGAGTCAACCAATGGCCTAACCCTTGATTGACTCTATTTTAGGATGGTATGACACGCGCAATTTGAAACCGGGGTTTTACCTTCTTTGTCTGAATGCTTGCTTACCCATGGATGCGTGCTTCTGACTCTGCCCCCCTGTCTAATGAGATGGAGGAATTGTAAACGTCAGAGTAGCACGGACGTGGGCCTAGGCACGCGTCCGTCTGAGGTGGGAGTAATAAACTTATCTCTGCTACAGGTGTACATTCAAAAAATACAAACTTGCACAGGGGTGTGATACGAATGCAACTGAATGATTTATGCTTCAAATTCGTGCTGGGATTTTATCTAAGTGAGGAAAAATTAATCTTGGCCAAAAATTTTCCTAAGTATGGAATACTAGGAAATAAACCTTAGGGGATGCTAACTATGGTGAGTGTGAGTTTAACCATGGTTGATGGGAACTAGTTTTTGAATCTTGTCCCTTGAAATTTTCCTCTCTAAGATTCAACGGTGTTGAGTTGGCGATTTTGGAAAAACCCTAAACCTTTGTGTTATAAAAGGGGAAGTGATTACCTCATTCTCGTTGTCCTTTTCTCTTCTTTTCGACGGTGGGATTTCTGGTTGGGCTTACTTCTCGAGGCACGCGTCGCATTGAGGTATGCGTTTTTCTTCTTGTGTAAGCATTGTTCTTGTGGAATTCGATCCTGTTTTTCTTTCAGTTGTTTCCTTACTTGTCTCGTTTCGATTTACGTGTCTTCATGATAATATAGTTCTGCTTGATTTGTCTTTCCTCCATCTTCTTGCTTTCATACTTCCGTTTACTGGCGTGTGGGGTTTTCTACATCGGGATTATGGCTATCTCTGTTTGCCCCCTTGCTTCTGTCTGTTGGGCTGAGGGGTCTCTCCATGCTGGGGGTTATGACTATCTCTACCTGCCCTCTTACCTCTGCCTATTGACTGATGAGGTTTCCCTATGCTGGGGGTTATGACTATCTCCCCCTGCCTCCTGCCTCTGCCTGTTGGCTGGTGGGGTCTCCTTATGCTGGGGGTTATGACTATCTCCCCCTGCCCCCTGCCTTTGCCTGTTGGCTGGTGGGGTCTCCTTATGCTGGGGGTTATGACTATCTCCCCCTGCCCCCTGCCTTTGCCTGTTGGCTGGTGGGGTTTTTCTTGACGTCTTTCTATTCTTGTCTTTTGACTTTGTATCTATCATTTTAGGGAAATGAGTTCGTGTCTCTTGTCCATTGTTTGCTTTCTGTTTTTCTCGGATTGAGCCTGTGTTTTTTCCGGTCAGCAGAATTTTCTGGTGATTGATGAGGAGTAAGAGGCCAGTACGTGTGGGAGTGCTTACTTCCGGGACCGGATCTTCGATTGCAAAAAGATCGGTTTTCTATGGTGCGGGGAGGTGTTCTCTAACTGGAGGTAAGGGTGGTGACGTTAGGGTGCCATCTTCTTTCTATATTGATGCCCCCCAATCGAAGGTCCGGGAGCCGTCTTTTCCTTCCTCTCTGTTTGGTGAGTTCATGAGCAACTGAGTTTCCTTAGTGTATATTGGTATTTACTCTGTGCTTTGTTATAGGTAGACTTCGTCTTCCGCGTCTGAGTCGGAAGGAGCTGTCTCGTCCACCTGTTGATGGAATTGTTGGGTCTGAGTGGGCGCCTTATTATGGGCGTGGGGCTCGTTTTGACAATCAATCTTCTTTGCAAACTCCTGAGGTTGGAGTTCGTGTTCTGCAGTCTGCTGTTCCTCCTGCTGATCGTGTGTCCCTCTCCAAAGGGTCGGATGCAACTTATGAGTTGGCTCGTGATGTGTTGGCTCGTTATGCTCCTGTAATGTTATTAACCGTTTTATCCTTTGGCATACTTCTTCTTCATGCGTTATACGTCTCATCTTTTATTTTTGTTGCAGGGTATGGCCGACCTTGTTAATTTGTCCACCCTTGCTATTCATCTTGCTGAGGAGAGGAAGGTGTACGAGGACATTTGTGTCTCCCTTAACTCCAGTCTTATTAGCTATTTGGAGCATAGTCGTATTACTGATTTACGGTGCCGAGACTTGGAGGGTCGCATTGCTCTTCTCAATGAAGAGGTTGAGACGTTGAAACAAAGGTCTTATCGTGATGAGACACTCCGGGCTGCTGAGTTAGTCTCTCTGGAGGAAATGTTTCGTATGGAGGCGAAGGAGTGTGCCATTGCTGAGTATAAGGCCTCTTCCGCTTATCAGGCTGCTATGGACGTTCGCTGCTCTGTGGCTAAACGTATTTCCTTTAAGGAGATTCTTGAGCGTATTCACATGATTGCTCCTGACTTTCCTTTCTCTCGTCTTGGTGATTTGTCAGACTTTGCACTTAAGCATGTTGCGAAGATAAAGGAATAGTACCCCTATTTATTGTGGTAGTCTTTAGAGTTTAAAACTCCCCCTTTCTTAGTGTTGCCATCTTTGTCTGATACACTTGTTTATACTTGTTGTATATATGGCCGTGTGTTTATATCTCTTCTCATGATGTTTCCCTATGCCTTGTATATGGCTCTTTGGGTATGGAACCTTTCCTTTGTGTGTTTCCTTTACTTATCCTTCTTTCGTGCTTTCCTTCGTGTCTTACCTGCCATTTCATAAAGAAAAAACATTACTTGTTCTTCACAATACTTTACTTAGAAATTTCCTTCTCATGTTATCCTTCTGAGCATGGTATCCTTCTAAGTATTGTGTGATGATCTCTTCTGATACCCCTTACACGGTATACGTTGTACTGTTAGACCAAAGATACGCTCTTGGTGGGCGTCGAAATCTTTTCACGAGACAGGCTCTCGGACGGCACTTAACGTTTCACAGGATAGGCTCCCGGAGGGCTCAGGTTAGTCCACCGATACCTTCTTGACGGGTGTCAAAATCTGTTCACGAGACAGGCTCTCGGACGGCACTTAACGTTTCACAGGATAGGCTCCCGGAGGGCTCAGGTTAGACCAAAGATACGCTCCTGGTGGGCGTCGAACTGGTAGTTTGAAATCTACCTCAAGATACGCTCTTGGGGGCGTCGAACTGGTAGTGTTTTTTCTACCTCAAGATACGCTCTTGGGGGCGTCGAATCTGGTAGGTTGCAAATCTACCTCAAGATACGCTCCTGGGGGCGTCGAATTCGTAGTTTTTGGAAACCACTCTCAAGATACGCTCTTGGTGCGTCGAAGTCGTAGTGTAATAACTACTCTCAAGATACGCTCTTGGGGGCGTCGAAGGTTGTAGTATGAACACTACTCTCAAGATACGCTCTTGGGGGCGTCGAAGTTCGTAGTTTTTGGAAACCACTCTCAAGATACGCTCTTGGTGCGTCGAAGGTCGTAGTATGAACACTACTCTCAAGATACGCTCTTGGGGGCGTCGAATGTCGTAGTATGGAAACTACTCTCAAGATACGCTCTTGGGGGCGTCGAATGTCGTAGTATGAAAACTACTCTCAAGATACGCTCTTGGGGGCGTCGAACCTGTCATTGACTTGAAGTCATATCTGTGTAAGGATAACTTCGTGGTTATACCACTACATTCACTGGAAAATACTCTTGAATAACTACTACTCCCTTAGGAGCATTCATGTTTTTGTACACTTGGGATGCCTTGGTGCACCAAGACATCCTTTGTAGGAATAAAAGATAGTTGTAGAGTTGGAGTAACTTCGTGAGTTCTCCTTCTCAAAAGTTGTTTTTTTTTTTTTGAAAAGCTTGTGAAGCTGAAGCGCGCAAAATGTGAAATATGAAACTAAGGATATGGTCTTTTGCTTGTGCTTTCTTCTTATACGTAGTACTTCTTTAGGTGCTCTCCACTGAAGGTGTTTGTGGAGATATACCCCTCCCCATCTTCGAGGCGGTACGCGTTTACGTAGGGAACTGACGCTATCTTGTATGGTCCTTCCCACTTTGGAGATAATTTTCTGACTTGGTCTAAGTGTGAGAACTCATTCCTTCTTAGTACTAGTTCTCCTACGTGGAATTGTCTTTCCTTGACTTGGCGGTTGTAGTATCTTGCTGAGACAAGGCGCATTCGTGTCTGTGCTTCTTCTGAATTCCACCTTTTATCCTCCACCATGTCTAAATCTAAAAGTCTTGCCTTGTTGTTCTCATGCTCCTCAAAGTACTTGGTCCTCAGTGATTGTACAGCTATTTCTGCTGGTGCCACCGCCTCAGTTCCGTACACTAGGCCAAATGGCGTTTCTCCTGTGGATATCTTTGGTGTTGTCCATACTGCCCATAGAACATTTTCCAGCTCATCTACCCAACTTCCCTTGGTGGCGTGGAGTCGTTTCTTTAGGCCATCTAGCACTATCTTGTTTGCCGATTCTACCTGTCCGTTTGTCTGAGGGTGCTTTACTGATGCGAAGCGGTGATCTATATTCAGTCTTTCGCAATACCACTGCAATTTCTTGCTCTTGAATTGTGGGCCATTGTCACTTATTATTGCTCTTGGTACCCCGTACCTCGAGACAATGTGAGATTGGATGAAATTGACGACTTGGTCGTCTGTTGTCTTCCCCATTGCCTTTCTTCTATCCACTTGGAGAAGTAATCTATTGCAACAATTATGCAAGTCTTCTGACCTTTTGTTTTTGGTAGGGGGCCTATCAAATCAATCCCCCATTGTGCGAAAGGCCAGGCTCCTGATATGGAGCTTAGCTTTGCTGGTGGGGCTGTTATATTTCTGGAGTACCTTTGGCAGTGATCACATTTTTGTACCAAGTCTGCTACTTCTTTGCTCAATGATGGCCAATAGTACCCTAGGTTGTAGACCTTTCGGCTTATTGACCGTGCTCCTTCATGGCATCCCGCATCTCCCTCATGGAGTTCTGCAAGCACCCTCTCTGTTTCTGGGTATGCTATGCATTTGAGGAAAGGTGTGGAGTATCCTTTCTTGTAGAGCTCATTGTCCATCACTGCGTAATTCCTAGCCATCCTTTCAATCTTGACTGCTTCCACCTTATCTTTTGGGAGCTTTCCTTCCATGATGTATTGTCTCATTGGTGTCATCCAGACTTCTGCTTCATCTATTGCTAGAACCTCCATTTGTTCTATCACTGATTGCATTCTTTGCTCCACGAAGTGAACCTCTTTGCCTGCTTCTGCCCCTAAGGCTAGTTTACTTAAGGCGTCTGCCTCTTGGTTTTGTTCTCTTGGGACAGACTCAATGTCGAAGCTTTGGAAGCTCTTTATCAGGTCCTTGGCTTGCTGCAAGTATTTCTGCATGTTTTCGGACTTTGCAGTGTAGATTCCTTTCACTTGATTGACAACTAGTTGGGAATCACACTTGACCCTTAAATGCTTTGCCCCTACTCCTTTGGCTATTCTCAGGCCAGTTATTAGTGCTTCGTACTCAGCCTCATTGTTTGTTGCCTTAAAGGTTAGTGCCATGGCATAGCGCATAGGTGTATCGCTGTTTGGTGGGTATAGTAAGAGGCCTGCGCCTGAACCTCCTCCGTTGGATGACCCATCAGTATGCATCTCCCATAATTCTTCTGATTGTGTCTCCTGACTACTACTTGCCTCGCGTGTAGTTTTGACTTCTCCCAAGTCTTCGTCCGGATTAATTCCAGTGAATTCGGCGATAAAATCTGCTAGAGCCTGACCCTTTATGGCTGTTCTTGGGGCGAAATGAATGCGAAACTCACTTAGCTCGATTGCCCATTTGGTCAGTCTTCCCGATGTGTCTGGTCTCTGCAGGAGGTGTTTCAATGGTTGGTCTGTGAGGACTGTTACTTCATGCCCATGAAAATACGGTCTCAACTTTCTTGCTGATATGATCAGTGCATAGAGGTACTTTTCTATTGGCAAGTAGTTGATCTCATACTTTGCCAATGTTTTGCTTACGAAGTATACTGGCAATTGTGCAGCGTTTTCCTCTTTGATTAGCACTGAGCTAACTGCCACGTTGCTCACGGAGATGTAGAGGTAGAGGGGCTCCCTGGTGTAGGCTTTGCTAGGGGTGGTAGTGTCTTTAGATGTTGTTTGAGTTGCTGGAAGGCCTCCTCACATCTCGGTGTCCATTCAAATTTCTTGTTTGCCCTTAGTACCTCAAAGAAGGGTAATGCCTTGTCTCCTATTTTGGATAGGAATCTGTTAAGGGCTGCCAACCTCCCGTTCAGTCGTTGAACCTCTTTGTGCTTCGTAGGTGATTGCATTTCTTCAATTGCTTGAAGTTTTTCGGGGTTTACCTCTATGCCTCGCTGGCTTACCATGAAGCCTAAGAACTTTCCTGATTGCACCCCAAATGCGCATTTTTTCGGGTTTAGACGGACTTGATATTGCCTCATCCTTTCAAACGTTGAGCGAAGGTTTTCCACATGGTCCTTCTTCTCTTTAGATTTGACTATCATGTCGTCCACATACGCCTCCATTGTCTTCCCTATCATGTCCCCAAAGATTTTGTTGACCATTCTTTGGTATGTTGCTCCAGCATTTATGAGTCCGAAAGGCATCACTGTGTAATGGTATATCTCGCTATTAGCGTAGAATGCTGTGTGGGGGGCGTCCTCAGGGGCCATTTTTATCTGGTTATATCCTGAGTATGCATCCATGAAGCTCATTAGTTGGTGACCTGATGTTGCATCCACTAACTGATCTATTCTTGGTAGCGGATATGAGTCCTTTGGGCATGCCTTGTTTAGGTCCCGATAGTCAATACACATTCTCCAACTTCCTCCCGGCTTCTTTACCAGTACTGGGTTTGCCACCCATGTCTGGAATCTGATTTCCTTGATGAACTTTGCCTTTAGTAGCTTTTCTACTTCTTCTTGGATAGCTATCCTTTTGCTTCCTCCCATTGGTCTCACTTTCTGTGTTGTTGGTCGCGTTGCCGCGTCTATATTGAGCCTGTGTGAGATCACATCTTCTGATATCCCTGGCATATCGCTTGGTGACCAGGCGAATAGATCCTTGTATTCCCTTAGTAAAGCTACTAAGTGGTTCTCCTCTTCCTGAGATAAGGCAGTCCCGATTTTAGCCTTCCTATCGGGTTCTTCTATGAGTGTCTCTTTTAGTTCCTCCATGGGGGCTGGTCTTCCATGATCTTCTCTCGGGTCCTCGTCTACTAGTAGGACTTCTCTTGTTTTCTTCCTTTTGCCTAGTGCAATCCTTGCACATTTCCTTGCTACCTTCTGGTTACCCTTTACTTCCCCTATCCCTTGGTCTGTGGGGAATTTCATTTTCTGATAAAGCGTTGATGGTACCATACCCCACTTGTTGATTGTAGTGGTACCTAGGACCCCATTGTACTCCTCCATTTCTTCTGTAATGAAGAATGGGACTTCAATCTTTAGCTGCCTCTGCCCTGTGCCCAGTGTCACAGGTAGTGTGACTGCCCCCAGTGGGTATGTTGGCTCTCCTGAAAATCCTACCAAGGGGGAGTAAACCTGTTTTATGCTACTTGGCCTAACTCCTAGTATGTTGAGGACCTTCTTGCTAATGATGTTGGGTGAGCTTCCACTGTCTATTAGGATTCTCCCAATGTCCATATCAGTGATCTTCATTGTTATGACCAGGGCATCTTTGTTGTCTGGTAACACATGCTCCATGTCTCTTCTTGAAAATTCTATTATGTCTTCTCTCTTTCCTTTTGGTTGTTCTTCTTTTGGCTTAGGAGTCCCTAACTCTGCCATATATGCTTCTCTGGCATTCGCTGACTCTCCTCCAGCTCCATAACCTCCATGGATGACATATACGCTTGCCATCTTGCTAGTGATAGTTAGGCTTTCTGTCCGAAGCCCGCAGACGGCGCCAAGTGTTAGGTTCCGGGATCTGGGTCAACGGATGGTCGGCTCAAATCTCGTTCCTCACTGGAGATGTGGTTGGTCCGGTTCTCTGAGTTGCCCTGTCTTAGCCTATCTTCTTCCTTCCTTCCTTCCTTCCTTCTACCCTTCTACCCTGCAGAGGGGCAATACCAGACACGGAGGGGGGGTGGTGCCTGGTGAACCCTCTCTGATGCCTAAGTCAGTATTCTTCTAGAGAGATAAAGCTAGAGAGATGTCAGAGCTAAAATGTCCAAATGGCCAAGATCCCTTTATGAGTTGTGAAGGTGGGGTATTTATAGGCAACGGTGTCATTAAGGTGGCTTAATGACATCGTTAGCCTTTAAACACAATTAATTAACCTTTAAGCACATAATTAAGACCTTAGGATTCGGAGGAGGTAGGCGGAGTGGACCGAGCATGGGAGTCCGAAAATGGTGTCGGGGCCCTTGGGGGGGGGGGAGAAATCCGACCCCCAAGGGTAGGGGTTGGGTGAGGACACCCAACCCCTCCTAGGGAGGGTGGGGTTGGCCAACCCCATCCCTCCTAGGAGGGATCGGGTTGGCCGACCCGATCTCTCCTAGGAGAGATCGGGTTGGTCCACCCGATCTCCCTAGGGGAGATCGGGTCGGCTGACCCGATCTCCCCTAGGGGAGATCGGGTCGGCTGACCCGATCTCCCCTAGGGGAGGTCGGGTGTGGCCACCCAACCTCACCTAGGTGAGTTCGTCTCTACCGGACGGGCGCTTCGGCCCCGTCCGAGCCGTCGATGTTCTCGCGAAGTGTCCGGGTTGAAGTTTCGATTTGTAATCATAAATGGGATGATAAAAATACATCGGTTCGGAAGTCAACGGGTTCAAATTGGGCGTATATCCATCATCTTTGATCTTAGAGAGAGTTTGAATAGTAATACTAACTTCCCTCAGGTGCATGGCACGTGTTATTATTATTTGCAAGAAACACTATATTTTAGTGGATACCCTTGACTTAATTCGTTTCAAAGCCAGCAATGTGGCCCACAATCTATTTTGTGGGATAATGATAATGATGCATCAATAGTCAGTATTAGAACTAAAATATACATATTTCCTAATTCTCCTAGAGGGAATAATCAAACCAAATAAGCATAAACCAGAGTATAAATGGATAATAATAATAGTTTCATCATTGATCAGATTACCACGTTTTTTCCCCAACATGAGCTATCTGGGCCCTATATTATCAAATGATAATATATCGACCCATTATCATATTAATAAGACACATTAACCTACATCGTTTGAGTTGGTGACATTTTCTGGCACGTCTTGTTCTATGTTCGGAGTTGCTTCATTTCCACCGTTGGATTCGTCTATCGGAATTGGCAGAACAATGTCGACCGCCGGATGAACTTCCGGGGCACTCGCAGCTTCGGCTATGACGACTTCACGGTAGATTGCATAGAGGATCATTTGGGACAATCCTAGGACAACCCCAATAATGTTGGGAATCTGCAAAACATACGTATAATAATGATATAAAAACACCCGATAATTAGTTAAGTATATGTATAGACATATTATAAGTATATTTATATGGATTCAGATCACCTACTCAGTATTTTTATCATAGATCGTGTCTCATCATTGAGATTTTGACATGTTTCACTATTCCCAATTTTTGAAGAAAAAACCATGAAATTAATTACTTCAGGTACACGTGTCAAGATCACAACGACGAAGCATGATCTGTGGCATAAAAAGTGGGGTAGGTGATCTGGATCCAATTTATACCAAGTTACTTCATACAAACTACGAAAAGTATGACTGAACGACAAATAATTTTTAAAAGGGTTAAATATACTTCTCATACAACAAGTTTGACCGAAAATTGTATTTTGTACAAGATGTATTTTTTTGTATACTTTTGATACCAAACGTTTGAACTTTGTAGACTTTTAGCCAATCGGTTAGTTGTCCGTTAGTTTTTGCCTTTAAGTGGCACATGCAAGTGACGTACGTGACTTGCATGTGCCACTTAACGCAAAAAACTAACGGCCAACTAGCAGATGGACCAATAGTCTACAAAATTCAAACGTTTGGTACCAAAAATATACAGAAAAAATACATATTGTACCAAAACTATATTCAATCAAACATGTTGTATGACCTTTAACCCTTCTAAAAATGAAAAAGTATGTTTCAATATTATCTTCACCCATATGTAGTTAATTAAAAAGCTCTCAAATATATATGTACCGCTACGCATATGTTATGACGGAAGAAACCGTAGCCGAACCACATGATCGCACTCAAGGTGAGACTGAATGACAGATCGAACGGCATGAATTCGACACTTTTAGTCCGAATAACTTGTGCCTACAAAATTAGGTAAATATTACATACATGCATGATCAATACATATACGAGAGTTAAAAGTAAAAATTCATTATATCGCGACAGTAAAAAAAAAAATTACTTACGGCAACGCTTAAAGGTGACAAGAATACCGCCACGGAGAAAGAAACACAAATCCACCCGAAAACCTTAACTTGCATGTTGCGTGACGTCACAGAGTAGTGCGTTATGATGATCGCGAGTAAGAACATTGCCGTCATCGCCAATATGAGTCTTATGGTGGATTTCTGTAAATTTATGTCACAAACATAAATAAATGCCCTTACATATAAGGGTTAAATGTTGGTTAATATAGTTGACCGTTTTTTAACTTTTGGTACCAGATTTTTTCGTTTACTTTTGATACTAAATGTTTGAACTTTGTATACTTTTGGTCCATCAATTAGTTGACTATTAGTTTTTGCCGTTAAATGATACGTGCAAATCATGTGATTCACCCTAAACTTTTGATTTTGTTCAATTTAGTTCTGATATACTGCACAATCGAACCCCTTAAACCAATTGGACTAGCCCTGGGCTAGGTCCGACCTCGGTCTAGGTCCTGCCAGGGCTGGTCCAACTGAAGACCTGGGCTAGCCATGACTGAGTCTGACCCAGGTCGGGGACGCCAGCCCAGGGATAGCCCAAAGCTAGTCCACTTGGGTTAAGGGGTTCGCTTTTGGAACTTCGGGACTAAATTGAACAAAAAAAAAGTTAGGGATGTATATTAGATCGACTAAATTGAACAAAATAAAACAAATTTGGTGGGTCAAGTGACTTGCATGTGCCATCTAACAGCCAAAACTAACGACCAACTAACGAATGGACTAAAAGTATACAAAGTTTAACCAGTTTGGTACTAAAAGTATACGAAAAAAATATATAATATCCAAAAAGCAAAAAACGGTCATGTTTGGCCTTATTATACGCACCTTGATGTCACGAGTTGCATAAACGAGAAAGATGATAATGTAAATTGTTTCCACTATGCAACCCAAGAAGTTGATGGTGATGAGTAGGGTTTCGTTCTGTTTGAGTAAGGCATAGTAGAGCCAAAGCAACGAGCTGAAGAAAGCCACCACGTACGGCAGCGACTTGAACCCCTCGGTTGATTTCTTTCTACATATCCTATAGAAAGTCGGCCTGAGATCGAACCAAACACGGAAAAAAATTAATCGATTTTCGCATTATGTATTTTACGCGATCAGAGAAACCGTAATACCGTAAAACGTAAATTTGCACTTACATCGGAGAGAGGTAGACCATAAACGATACGATGTTCCCTATGATCACCACAAATTATATGTGGTTTGTTAGTAATGAAAAGTACAAATGTAGAAAATGAATGAAGGTGGTGAATATGTAAGTTAAGTAGGTCATATACATAGTATATGTGTGGATTAATTCATTTGCTTATGAGTGTTCCAGATCACCTATCCCACTCAACTTGCTCCAGATCGTGCATCGCTGTTGTGATTTTGACACGTGGGTGTAATTAATTTTGAGGTTTTTATTGTGAATTCTAGAAGAAAAATATTAAATTTAAGGTCACGTGTCAAGATCTTAACGGTGAGACACGATCTGGTATAGAAAGAGTATGACAGGTGATCTGAATCCGTTAATTACTTGAAGGTATAACGAAAAAGTTTGTTCTTATGAGTGATGAAGAACAAGAAACTTAGAATGTTTTTGTAACCTTAAAAACATTTCAAGAACACGATATTAGTCTTAAAAGAAACGATGTGGTTCTTGTTTTATACCCAAGATGCCGAATACAGTTGCCCAAATGGGATTGAAGGTAGGGAAAGACATGGCGACTTAGCTTCTTTGAAACCCTAGCCTTCTCTGTGATTCTTGAATGGTTGGAAATGATATGAAGAAATGGGGTTTGATAGGGTTTATATACACATAAAGAGTAGGTAGCTTATCACATTACCGCTTCCGGAAAATAGTAGCGTAGACTTGTTGTTTACGCCAATTCAATATCACGCTGATTCATGTGTTTTTATTTTTTTGAAAAATTCATTAAATATAAATGTATACACATTTTTAAATTATTATTGTATTTTCACCTATTGGAAAATTCATTAAACATATATATACACTTGTTAATTAGATTAAATTTGTATGCAAGCAATGTTTTTATCTCTATACCATAAATATACATTTGTGTGGAAGGTAGGCTCCCTTCTATAGACATGCAAGTTTTAGCCGCAACCTATTTAGCCATGGTATTGATGGATAAAGGTTCATTCATGTAACATAAATAGTAATTTGTTGAACTAGCTAGGTCTATGATTTCCAACTACTCAATGATAAATGTACCTTTCGGTTAACCTCATATAGTTAATTAATTAATAAGGTTGGTGTTGGATCAACCGGTAAAAGAAGTTGCGTTCACAGGGGCTAACCGAGTTCGAATTTTACTGAAGATGCCACGTTGGAAAGAATTTTAACCTTAATGACACGGGTCCAAAATTGCGCAAACAATATTTTACGGGAAAAAAAAAATCTCACATAAATGACTTAACCGAATAAGGAACCTTGTGTAAGAAGTATCACGTGATTATAGGGTTTGAATTACGTCATAACGTGTATGAATCAAGCACTCAAGCAAATCTTAACCAGTCATATATAACGTGAGCGAATACTCTAGAAGTTTAGGATTTATCTATACTTATTGAAGTCTAGGTTCATTCCTTAAGAACAATAGTTAAAAGAAAGAAGTTATGTTACGTCACAAGTAAAAAAAAAAAGTGGTAGATTGTAAAAGTTATAGAATAATCCGCTGGAAAAGACTTTAATATAAAACCGCAGGTCCGAAATTGTGCAAATAATTTTTGTACAAAAAATCACATAGTTGACTTAACCGATAATGAATAAGTCTTTTATAAGAAGCCTCACATTAGAGGGTTTGAATTACGTCATGAAACAAGTGCAATAATCTCGTGTCTGGATCAATCACTCAGGCTAAACTTAACCAGTCATACGTAATGTGAGTGAATATTTCATGTGTATGAATTTATCGAAGCCAATTCATTCCTTAAAAAATAGATAAAAAAGAAGTTACCTTTAATCCGAAGTAAAAAGTAAAAACTGAGATTGTAGACGTCATAGAAGCATTTTTTTGTGAAACAAAGTAAAACGTAAAGATTAAAATATAATTAGAAGAAAAAAACTTTAAACTTATTATAAAATAAATTTTTTTTTTCTAGATTCAACATTCAATCATATTTTGAACTCTAAACTATATTCATTTATCTATTAAAAGTTAAAACGTGATTAGATTGTATAGATAATAAACATGTAACTCTTAAAATGCATCATACAGAAAAAAAAAAAAATCAATCCTTTACGAAAAAAGGAAAAAAGAAATCTCACATAGTTGACTTAACTGAATAAGGAACAAGTCTTGTGTAAGAAGTATCACGTGATTATAGGGTTTGATTACGTCATAACATGTATGGATCAATCACTCTAGCAAAACTTATATAACGTGAGCGAATACTCTAGAAGTTTAGGATTTATCTTTATTTACTGAAGTCTCGGTTCATTCCTTAAGAAAAATAGTTAAAAGAAAGAAGTTGTGTAAGTAAAAAAAAATGGTAGATTGTAAATGTTATAGAATGCACCGCTGTAAAAGACTTTAATCTAAAACCGCAGGTCCGAAATTGTGCAAATATTTTTTTTTACAAAAAATCACATAGTTGACTTAACCGATAATGAATAAGTCTTTTGTAAGAAGCCTCACATTAGAGGGTTTGAATTACGTCATGAAACAAGTGCAATAATCTCGTTTCTAGATCAATCACTCAGGCTAAACTTAACCAGTCTTACGTAATGTGAGTGAAGATTTCATGAGTGTATGATTTATTTATCGAAGCCAATTCATTCCTTAAAAAATTGATGAAAAAGAAGTTACCTTTTTTTGTGAAACAAAGTAAAACGTAAAGATAACGACATGTTTGGTTCAAGGATTTGGAATAGGAATTGGGAAAATCCTATGATGTTGTTTGGTTCTTAAATTATGTGGAATAAGCATTCCTAATTCCCAATTTTGAGGGAATACTTAATCCTAACCTAACCCCTAGGATTAAGTATTACAAGTTTCCTATAATTAAAATAAATAAGTAAAAAAAAAATACTATTTTAGCCCTAATTTATTTATATAGCCCTAATTTATTTATTTACAGCATATCATACTTCTAGTTATTTACGTATATAATTTATTTTTCTAATATTTTACAACATGTATCTTACGATTTGTTTGTCGTTTACGTACATAATCTGTTTTCTTACATAATATGTTTGTTTTTTTTACTTAATCTGATTATACAACATGTTTCTTGTGTATTATATATATTATATAATGTATTATATCATGTAGGTAAATCTAATTAAAAGTGATCATATTTCAATTTAATTAAGAATAATAATTTAACATGTTATTTTTTCATTACAGTATATTCTATTAGTTGTAGTGAATTTTATAATATCTCAAAAAATTATTTTTAAAAAATCATTTAAAAAATGATTGTTTTTATAAAAATATAATCATTTATAAAAAAAAAAAAAACCGTTTAATAATATGTGATTTGACTTTTTTCATGTTTCATACTATTAATTTAATTAATACAAATATTAAAAGGGTATATATGTCAATTAGGACCTATTCCATTCATTTACTTATAACATTTTACAACCAAACATTTGATTTGTAATCAGCAATCCATATTCATCATGTCAACCAAACAACTACATATTAATATTACTTATTCCTTATTTCATATTCGGTATTCCTTGTTCCCTATTCCGTATTCTAATTCTTTGAACCAAGCATGCCGTAAAAGATAATTAGAAGAAAAAAAACTTTGAACTTATTAAAAAATAAAATTAATTATTTTTTTTCTAAATTCAACATTAAATCATATTTTGAACTCTAAACTATATTCATTTATCTATTAAAAGTTAAAATGTGATTAGATTGTATGCATAATAAACATGTAATGTACTTTAAGGTGAAATAAGAGGAGTAAGTTAATTTAACTTCTCTTAAAATGCATCATACAGAAAAAAAAAAAAAAAAAATCTTTTACGAAAAAAGAAAAGAAATCTCACATAGCTTACTTAAATAAATAAGAAACAAGTCTTGTGTAAGAAGTATCACGTGATTATAGAGTTTAAATTACGTCATAACATGTATGGATCAATCACTCAAGAAAAACTTAACCAGTCATATGTAACGTGAGTGAATACTTTAGACGTTTAGGATTTATTTTTATTTATTTAAGTCTCAGTTCATTTCTTAAAAAAATAGTTAAAATAAAGAAGTTATGTTTAGTCACAAGTAAAAAAATAAAATGTGGTAGATTGTAAAAGTTATAGAATGCTCAGTTGGAAAAGACTTTAATCTAAAACTACAGGTCCGAAATTGTGCAAACAATTTTTATACAAAAAAAAAAAAACATATAGTTGACTTAATCGATAATGAATAAGTCTTTTGTAAGAAGCCTCGCATTAGAGGGTTTGAATTACATCATGAAACAAGTGCAAATAATCTCGTGTCTAGATAAATCACTCAGGCTAAACTTAACCAGTCATATATAACTTGAGCGGAAATTTCATGAGTTTATGATTTATTTATCGAAGCTAATTCATTCATTAAAAAATAGTTAAAAAAAGAAGTCACCTTTATTCTGAAGCAAAAATATTAAAAACTGAAATTGTATAAGTTAAAGAATAATATTTTTGTGAAATAAATAAAAAAGGTAAAGAGTGAGGGATAATTAGAAAAAAAAAAACAAACTTTGAGCTCATTATAAAATAAAACTAATATTTTCATAAAATAAAGGGTTATATGTACTTTTGGTGCCATGTGTTTGACAAGTATAGGCTTTTGATGCCATATATTTAATTTTGTAGGCTTTTAGTGTCATATGTTTGAGAGACTGTATGTTTTTTGTGCTTCTGTTAGTCAACAGTTAGTTTGACCGTTAAATTCTTTTATTTTGTTCAATTTAGTCCTCAAATTTATATTTCCAAAATTTAATATTTACAATTTAGTTCCTATTGTTTGCTCAAGTCACCGCCCAAGGCCGCCGGCCACCACCCACCACCTTCAAAGCCGCCGACCACCACAAAAAGGGCTGGCCGCCACCACTTGGGGCCGAAAACCACCTTAATTGGTGGTGGTGGCCACCCCAATCGGGTCCCGCCACCACCAATTGGTGGTGGCTACAGCTCTAATCGGGTCAGAACCCTCTACGGCCCCAATTGTTGATGGCCGGCCCCGATTAGGGCTGTAGCCACCACCAATCGGTGGTGGTCGGCCCGATTAGGGCTGAAGCCACCACCAATTGGTGGTGGCCGGCCCATTGGGGTGGCTAATACCCTAATCAAGTCGGACACCACCACTTGGGGCCGGAAACCACCCCAATTGGTGGTGGCTGGTTTCAATTGGTGGTGATCGGTGTAGCCACCACTAATTGGTGGTGGTCAGCCCCGATTGAGGTGGCCACCACCAATTGGAGCCGGCCACCACCCATTGGGGTGGTTTCCAGCCCCAAGTGGTGTTGGTCGGCCCTTTCGTGGTGGTCGACGGCTTTGGAGGTGGTGGGTGGTGGCCGGCGGTCTTGAGCAGTGACTTGAGCAAACAATATGGACTAAATTATAAATATTAAATTTTAGATATATAAATTTGAGGACCGAATTGAACAAAATAAAAGTATTTAACGGTCAAACTAACTGTTGACTAACAGAAGTACAGAAAACATACAACCTCTCAAACATATGGCACCAAAAGCCTACAAAATTAAATATATAGCACCAAAAGCATACATTGGTCAAACATGTAGCACCAAAAGTACATTTAACCCTAAAATAAATAAATTCAACTTTCAATCATATATTAAACTCCAAACTATATTCATTTATCTGTTAAAAGTTAAAACGTGATTGTATTTTAAGGTGAAATAAGAGGAATATATTAACTTCTCTTAAAATGCATCATGTGATGTTACATGTGAAATTTTCGACATTTTATAATAAAAAAACTAAGATAATGTGTCTATAGTAGAAACTAAGTCTTAAAGTAAATCATAAAAGTTATGTTTATGTTTAGGTGACCCTCCATGAAACTTTGTCGTACTTTTTTATCGTGGCAACAACTATCACTTGTGGTTGATGGTGTCGACGAGCTACGCCTCTTATCTATTTGTAAGTTTAGTCAAATGCTAAAAAAATAAACATTGTGAACTTACGGCTTCTCTCAAAAGAGGCATTAAGAACTTCCGTAATTCAGGGAGGTTGGCTTCCCCCAGTGAGAGGATAACGAGCACCAAACCCTCAAAAGTGTCTTCCCATCATTTCTCGAGCTCGTTGTCAAAGTGTTTGGGATACCGATTAGGGGACTTAGCGCAAGTGCGGGGAAGTTGGTCTCTATTAAGTTTTTTAAGAATGTAGGGTAGTCTGCCATTCGAGTGGGGGTGACTCGACAAGTAACACTTTGAGAAACCGCTTCTTTTTTCCTTTGATTCTCTTAAGTAGAGATCACTTTTGTTTGTCAGTTGGGTCGAAATAATTTACAAATGAAAATATAGGTACATATTAAATGGTTACAAAGACAGTATTCATGTTTCGATGTAACAAATTTATTGTTGTGTGAACTACTTTTTTCATAAACATACATTATTTTGATTCTTTATGCATAAGTCAGCGGTCGATATAATTTACAAATGAATGTATATCTAACTACACGAATAAAACGAGTTTGCACATAGTTTAAATTCGGACGTGTTTATTGATATCCACTTCATTGTGTACATAAATAAATTTGGATGTGTGCACTGATGTTGTACAAAAAAATTATGATTATAATGAACAAGAGAGTACATATGTTTATACAAAAATTGTATGAGGCCCTTTTAATTAGTCATATACAAGTTCGTACTGTTCTGGTGACATGACTTCAAAATTATGTCAGTCTACATGTATTGGTCGTTTGTTCGACGATCTATGTATGGGCCAATGAGTAAGGGTGTTTTTCAGTTACCTAAGCAACTTATGCTAACATATAAATTCAGTACATATACATAACGTATGCAACAACCACAACTGTAAACCACTAACTTTATCGCACATACCAAAAGTGTCAATACATGCAATACATGCAATAAATATATGGGACAAAGCAGAAGCAGTCAAATAGAACTGAAAGTAGTACTACTCATTTAACCCACAAAGTACAACACCACGAACCAACAGTAAATCAGCAACTAGTATATGGTGACAATCTAAGTACGTTCAGCAGAAATATCAAAATGAATGAACTTGCCCTTTCCTAATTTGTTTACAAGGTAAAACTCCACCATCATTTCCTAAACTGGTATCGCAGAGGACGTTGATGCTCCACTAGATAATTATACTTGTGATTAGAAGTTGTTGACTGCACCTCCACCTTCCACCTAATTCTGATGAGATCTTCAGTCTCCACTTCACTCAAGCAATCCAGCCCATGGTAAAAAACAAACCTCTTTGGAATATTCAGCACAATTCAACAAAAGTGTGAATTTATGTATAACACAGCGGAAACACTTATTAATCGTCTAATCAAACTCGACAATAGGTTAAAGATGTAACTTACGCATCTTGACTTGCTACCGGTTAATGTTATGTTGCACTGACTCTCGCGGTTCTGTCCACCGAAAAAGTACCTAAACAACTTAGGTCATTGGATGAAACGTCCGCCTTTTCACTAGATGAACTGTCTTCCACGTCCACAAGTGCTTCCTTAAGATAACCACGTTGATTAAACACTTGTACTGAGAACATATCTTCTTCCACCAATTTGAAGACGATCATAGCTCCAGCCGTTAGGCAGATATCGTGTGCAAACTGTTTCCAACCTTCGTTGAAGCAGCAATGGGTGATCTGATTGTGGGAGTCTCGTTTTTGTTCCAATTTCACTACCCAAATATAATCGCAGTGAAAACCTCCCACCCTATACTCCAAACGCAGTTTGTATCGACCATGTATAATTGTATTAACAAACAACAATGTACAGTCATGAAGTACTTACGAATTTCTTAATGCAATCATCTGCAATGAACGGGGGGAACTGTATGACCACGGGCCATTGACAGTTGGTAGAAAGGCCGGCAACTCAGCTGTGACGGTGAGGGAAGGTTCTAGCCGATGGTGTTCCTGGGTTTGACGAAGGCAGTGACGGCTATTTGTTTTACGCTCTAGCACTTTTAAGTTTGATGAATCCTGAATAAACAAAAAATCGTAATTGTTGTCTTTCTTTTACTTTTGTTAAGTTCACAAACGTGCTAGATGTGTCAGCAATAGGACTACACACACATATTGAACATCAAAGTGTCTGTTGTGTAAATAATTCGGTATATATGGAATACGTTTCGAATTGAGAATTATTCAATTTTTAGGATCCAGCTTACACTAAATCGGTTAGAACAAGGTGTGAGATTCTCTGACCGGTCACGATACGTCAACTTTCGATCGGTCATCATAAAAACATACAGACCGCTTCCTAACCGGCACTTTGGTAAGAAAAATCGGCCATCATTAGGTATTGACGCGTATTTTTTTCATCAAATTGGACTTAATTAATAATAATAATAATAATAATAATAATAATAGAAAAGTTTAGAAGAAGAGAATATATTAAAAGTATATATTGTTTACTTAAAATTACAACACTCCACTATTAAAGAGTAGCTCAAAATTTTATAAACATCGATATCCTATCGTCATTCTCTCGGTAAAATATTATTATTTCTTATTTCGAAATGAAATAAGAAATGGCGTGAAGTTGTAGGCGCCGCTAATGTCTGCGTATGTAAATTTGTTTTGGCCAACCATTATCTGAATATATATGTTCATAAATGAACTTTTCCCTGTCGGCTAGGTATTAGTAACCCTAGCTAGCTAAGCTAATGGACACACACTATAAATAGAATGGAAGACTCTAAACTTAGATATATATAAGTGAAATGAATTTTAAGGCGCTCATGAGGGTGGCACTATCAAATCTTGCTTGCTTGCTAAAACATACAAAGAAACAATGAGTGATAGTGCCACTGTGTGCTATAAGGGAATAAGATATATTCATCTAAATATAATAAAATATATTTATCTATAATATATCTTATTCCCTTATATGTGCGTCTCAAAATTTGCTCTTTCCATACCATCGTCGTGTGTATATAAGTTCTTCCTTAATTAAGGTACTATCACTATCTATCATGTTTATTTTTAGATGGTTAAAATATGAATAAGAACGCAATGAGCTAATAACGGAGCCATTTGTGAGGAAGGGGGCATATGCTCCCCATTTATTGTCAAATCTACTAAGATTTAGTCTTACTTTGTGAAATATATGTACACATATCAGCTAAATCTAATAGGTAGAGGGTAGTAAACTTTATACCTTACATTTTTAGTTGTAAATGGTACAATCTTTTTGAATTTGTACTTACTACATCTCATATTTACTTTATTATTTTATATATAATGAGGTAGTGAACCCCCGTTCTTGCCTCCGCCACTATAAGAACGTGTCCTATCCTCTTAAAGTATGAATAAGAACCCTTCACTCACAAGTTCAAAAGACGGTTATTGTCCACATTATCCATATGGGTCGAAACTTAACTTCTTAAAATCGCACATTTAATCAGTTTTGGTTTTTAGTATTATATGGGTGTTTTTGCATACTTTTTTTTTCAATACACATAGAACTTATACACTTTTAATCGGTGGCGGAGCTATAATATTTATAATGGAGGTACGCTTATACAAATTTTTTTTTTTTTGCGAAGATCTAATATGAATTTTTTTTAGACAATTATGTAAAATACAACATGTTTAAAAAGTATTACAATTAAATACTAATTGTTTATACAAATGTTGCAATTGGGTCAACTTATACAAGTACCGGTTGTTGATCAACTGAGTCTCAATCGAGTCATGAAATTATTGTAACACTATTATAAGTTATTAAGTTCTGATTTTAATATTTAGAAAAGTGTTGGATCACAAAACACTAGCTAAACATGAGTTTGCTCTTCCGGTCTCACCTTGGTTTAAATGATCTTAGATGATCTTATCTGACTTATTATGACCAAAACTGAGATCAGGATTAAAAACATTTAAAAAAAAAAAAAAAAAAAGTACCAATGGACTTTGTTTAAATAGTCCATATCTTTTTAGTTCTGGTCTTAGTCGGTCCTGATCTTCAGTCCTTTACTTAGCCTAGCGCTCCATACCATTTGTAAAACGGAAATGTTACAAATTCCGATGATGAATTCCGACAAATTCCGACTATAGAGTGTATATGAATATGCTCAAAAAGTTGTCAGAATTTACATCAAATGCCATTGTGTCTGATTCGGCTTTTCTCGGAACTTAACCGTCGGAACTTATATCAAAGCTCTTTGTAAAAATAAAAATTTACTAGTATAAAAGTCATACTCCACATTCCATACATCATAATCCTTGAATAGACTAATATAATATAATTAATACATGAAATATCCAAAAAGACCAACAATCCAACTCTATTATTATTGTTGTCATCTTCAACCAGCTCATATTTTAAGTGCTCAGGTTCATGCTCCACTTCTTATAAATAAAAACCAGAAAAAAGTAATATAAAGCTCTAGACTTCTTTGACTGGAGAATAACATCAAATAATCCATCCAACAAGTTGTTTAATGGGCATTGCATTTCGATAAGCTTACACTAATCAAATCTCATGCAGACTAACAACTACTCAACTTCTTGTACAATACCAATATTTACAGACAATACAACAATGTAAGAAAGCAGGCACCTTCTTTATCCATACCCAGATGCAGCTGCACCATCAATCGCCTTCACAAATCTACCCTTCACCCGTTTCCTCGTGTCGGCTCTTGCCTTCCTCGATTCGTACCTTATGTGCTTCTCGTATCTGATAACAATTCCAAATTTGCATCAAATACCAAATATGTATCATCAACCCAACTCGATTCGCACTTAATGCATTGTTAGTAACTGAAGTATCCAAACGAGGCATGAAAGTTTTTTTTTTTTTTAAGAAAAAGGGAATAAATTAATCAATAAAGAGGTTAAGCGATGTATCAAAGTATGAAAGTTCAATATGCAGGAATAGCGCGTTAAAATGAAGTTCAGTTTGCAAAAACGAATGAGAGAATTCAAAAAAAGTAGTTTTTACGCATAAAAGAGTTTGTTCTTCTTTTTTAACAAAAAGGAGAGTTGGGTACCTTCGGTTTTTCTTCTTCTCCTTGTAACGTAACATTGCATTGCCCCTGTTCTGACTGAGCAAGTTCTTGTCGGTGCTTGGAGTGGAGGAATCAGCTGTTGTTTTGCTGCTATCACCTTGAACAATGATAGTTTGTTGATCAATGAACTGCTTGTCTTTTAGAACAGCATGGCCCTTGGCTTTCATAATAACTGAAGCTCGATTGTTGCTCTCCGAGGTTGCAGGACCCTGGCTATTTATGTTCTGCAAAAAATTGGATATTTATAAATCAACTGATATCTCCCTATTATGCAAATCATGGATTAATTAGTACAATAATTTACAAACTATGAACTTCTTGTTGCAGTAAATTAAATCTAGTTTTTTTTTAAAGAATATTACTATGAATGTACAACTACTTTATCTTACGAAAATACAAGAGAAGATAATGAAATACAACATGTTTTTTGGATTGCAAAGATGACAAAGAACATGTCACAATGACAGTAACGTGTCCCCATTAAACAAAATAAAACAATTGGATAGGCACGAATAAGAAATTAATTACACTGACAAAATAAAAGTTTAAAAACTATGTACACTTTGTCAGGAAACACTATCTGTTATTGTAATTGTCAATGATGCTGTTCCCCATTAATAATGGAGGACATTGCACTATCTATGGATATGCATACTCATTTCATCACTTTCTGGATTATTTTGGAACCACATGTGTAAAATTCATAACCACACTCATCAAAAGTTCACCACATTGCAAAGTAAATAAAACATACCTGGCCCCCCAAGACATCATCACTAGTGTTTCAGCTATTATTTTCAAAACTCAAAAGCAGGCTCTATCCTTTTGGTTGGTTACTTATATTCAGCATCATCTAACAAGCAATTGAAATTACAGGTAAGATGAATAAGGTAGGGTAGGATGCTTACGTTATTGTATAGCGACATATCTTCCTCCACGAAAGAGGAATTGGTCCTGTAAATATCACCGTAAACTTTTGCTGTTTCCATGTTTTGTTCCTTCATAAGCTCGCTGTAACTCTTAATAGTGAAACCTGCATCATTTTTACCATATCCAATTTCCAATAGACTGGATTCTCCATGATCTCTTAATCGTCCTAAGTTAAAATCCCAGATCTGCAAGAACAAACCATTTCGATTTTCACTTTGCAGGCAACTTCATTGATTCTACTAAACTGACACCAAACTGAGACCTTGATTTTAAATGCATTAGTTTAAATCAGTTTCTGTATTGTAGTCTTGTAGAGAGACTCTGACTAGTATAATTATGGAATTATTGGCTTGAATATAATATTATAGTCGACATCTATAAATAGCAAGATGATTCAAGATCAAGGACCCACTAATGACTGGATCCACCAAAACCAAACCTGCCATCAAACTAATACTATAATAATAAACAATCAAGAGAATCCAATAATTCAATAAAAATAAAGTGAAATTGTTCAAGATTCACATCATCTACAACAAGTGGAAATTTTGAGCATAGCAGATGGTTCAATGCAGATTGCAGAGCTAAGCACTATGAACTTGTTCAGCTAATCATAACAGAATCGAAAAATTCAACATTTTCTTGCCGGAAACTAAATTGAGGAATTAGAGATGGAACGAACCTGAGCAGTGTAACCCTTTGGATTATTATCCCACTGATTATTCTCCTCAGTAGCACGCGTTGACTCTTTAGAATCGTTTCGAGCTGCAGGAAGCATTAGCATCGGAGTGAACGTCCCTTGCTGCAAACTCGGTTGCGGAGGGTCGCCGGAAAAATCTGCACCAATAACTCCCTCACCGGAGCCCATCACATTTCCGACACCGGCAGCTTCCATATTGGTTTCCCAAGGATCCCTACTAGGTGTACAAGGCACCAAATCCTCTCCGCAGCCTCCACTATCATTACCTCCATTGTCATAGCCAGATAAATCGTTTTTGAACAGTTCAAGTAGCTGCTTGTGTATGACTTGTCTTAATCTACCGCATCTAGGGCTCCGCCGCTTTGAAATGTTGAAAATGTCATCGCAGCTTCCCAGATCGGAGAAAATCAACGGGTTCTCTCCTGGCCCTGGGACGATCAAATCCTGATATCCGACCTCATTAGCCTCCTGCCCCCAGTACTCCGACACAAGATTCTGCATCAGAGGATTGTAATTCCGCGGAACATCGCCGACCTTCTTATCCTCCAAATCGAATCCCCAAAACGAGGCAAGCTCGCGAACGGAGGGGCATCCGGAGAATCCTTCCACTGGATTCCGATCATGAGCGGCGGTGCAGCTGCCGTGCGCATCCCAGTCGCACTCCTGGCAGAGGACCAGGTTGTCGGTGGAGCAGCGAACGGAGACTGGCTCCAAGCCGCAGTTATCGCAGATCTGGGAGCGGGTGTGCTTGCGGGAGAGCAAGTTCGCAGAGTGGACATGCTGGTCGCAGGAAAGGCAGAGCTTGGCGGTGTCGGCTCTGCAGTAGAGAACGGCGGCGCGTTCGCTGCAGAAATCGCAGGGGACGGTGGCAGCGGACCGCGATCTGGGGCTTACCATGAGAGATTAGTTGAAAGGAAGTGTAAAGAAACCCCTAAGTGGACGAAAGAGGGAAGAATGAAGAAAAGGTGCTGGCTTTTTACGGTATGGAAGAGGAAAGAGAGACGGACGTGGTGACCACAGACATGATTGAGTAGCTAGCTTTTAGCTGAAGAAGAAAGTAACGTATTTTATCTTCCGGTGAAATTTTTGCTTTATCGAGTAACGGCCAAAGCTCACCCGCAGTTGAGACGAGCTATATATATATATATTACTAATATTTATACATATACATTATATAAATTATTATATTATTATATACAGTATTAATCCAATCTTATAATTTTTATCCACATTTCCGGCCAATAATTCGTTCTAAATCATTCGTTCAATCTCGACCATTCTAATATGAAAAACATAATATTGTAAAACTCACAGTTTCAGCTCATTTCATATGCAATTAGCTGCATTGCGTTAGCCCTGGGTTAACAGACAACATATCATGCATTATCGCTGCTCCGACATGCCTCTCTGCCTCGACGCCCTATTGAGTGAGGATCACAACTGTAGGCGACTGAAAAAGTGTTGTGTAATTAAGTGAAATAATAAAATTATGGTTAATTTGGATTCCGTGTATGTAACAATAAATGTATGTTTAATTTGAATTTCTTATAACAATTGTGTTTAATTAGTTTGAATCGTTATGGTTAAAAGGTTTGATCGTGGTGAAAATTACGGTTATGCTTATGGTATGAAGAGTCATAACCGCAATGGTTATGGTTATAGTTATGGTATGTGTGAAAGAAAAAAAATATAGTATAACTATAGTATTAACATTCATCATCACCAGCCCTACTGATGTAGGCGGAACCGAGTAGTTTTGAAGATTTTTTGCCGTGAATAGTGTTTTTCTGGCGAACGTTCAGATTTTGGCGCATGAATAGTGTTTTTCGGGCGGAAACAATGTTCCGGTCCAAAGTCACAGCCACGCCGTGAACTGCGCTGCTTTTTGGCCAAATTCCATCATCTGAGGGAAATCGCGTTTTTATGTTATTTCGGGTCTTTTTTATAGTTTTCAATTTATTCGGGACTTGTTCGTTATTTTCGGTTATTTCGTAGATTATGGTTTTCTATTTAAGATATTGTTGGCCGAATTTTACATTCAGTTATTGATAAATCAGAAAATCGAGGTTTTTTTTCCTCAACCCTGCGTGTGATTTTCGATATTCATAGAATCAAATGATTTCTGCGCATTTATCCCCGTCACGCTGCATCACCTACTGTGAGCCGCAATTAAATTAAATATATGATTAAGTTTATTTAATGAGAGTAAGTGTATATTTGCAAGAACTTAGAATAAATGTCATACATGATCGTCATAACAAAAAATAATTATGTAGAACTAAAATATAGTTCTATTTAATTAAGAACTCGATATTAATTAATTAAGCAACATTAATTGGATTAATTTTAGAGAAGGATTGAATCTTGACCGGACTAGAGATCTAGGCGTCCGTACATAATGAGGAGATACAGAGAGATTGGTTAATGACGAAGGATCAACAACGTGGATCACTGAATGCGGAAAAATGTGCAATGGCTTCAATTATTAATGGAATATATTAGTGAGTGAATTCCATACTAGATTGAGTCTGAAAATTAATTATTAAATTAGATTATTTTAAAACTATTTCTTTGATTAGGCTTTCATAATTCATATTCTATTGGTATCCACTTCAAAAAAATATTTGTATAATCTTTGTTTTTTATTGTACACCATAAAGTTTACATTATGTTTCAAATAAATCTATAGTGGATTATAACAAAAATTAGGGAGTTTTTTTTATAAAAAAAATATATATATATATATAGAGATTAAAACGGTTTGTCCAAATTATACTTAAAGAATAAAACTGTTTAAATATTTTTATCCTCTATGACTATGCTTAATCAAGTTAAACCGTTCACCCATCACAATAGAATTTTTAAAACTTCAAAAACTACATAAATTTTAAATTCTTAAACTCTATTTGTATTGGATGAATGATTTGGCCAGCTTAACTCAAGAGGATAAAACTGTTAATATGGATGATCCCGCACCTAATGTCCTACTTGCCCAACCCAAGCAAACCTCGGCCGGTGGCTTTCAGACTAAGCTAGCTAGGGTTGTGCTTCGGCGAGACGTGATTTTTCTACAAAGAGGCTCAAGCTCGAATTTCTAGGCTCGCTAACTCGTGTCACAAGCTCGAGCCCGAGCATAAGTATGTGGAAATAGATCCGCCCGGCTCGTGCCTTTGTAATTCGGGACGGGCTCCGTCCACCCCAAAATTTCCACCAAAACTAAAAAATAAATGAACAGATACACTAATATTATTATTTAAATTTTCCAAAACACATTAAGTTTTTATGAAAGTATCAAATTCTATTACAAACATCAATCACATCCAAACATTAAATTCTAAAATTCGGAATTAAAATATTTAGAGTTTAAAGTTAAGATAACTAACATTAGAATTTAAAATTAGTTATAAATTCGGGAAGAAACTTTTGTGATTTTTGTCTAAAAAAATCAATCCCCAATTGTTAACCAAAATTTAGAGGAAAAACCTATCCATTCGAACGAGATAATTCTTATGTAGACTTGGTATTTACATCAAGCCAATAATATAATGACAAATGTATCACTTTTATGGGTTGTTTTTTAAAAGAGCTTTTGACTAATATATGCCTATATGAACAACCAAATACAAATATAAACTACTTGAATAATTAATTATAAAAATAGGTCAAACCGAGATGTGACATCTCGGTTAGGGTTTTTAAATGCAAACCGAAATGTCACATCTCGGTTTCGAAATAAAAAATAAAAAATATTGGCACTAACCGAAATGTGACATCTCGGTTTGACCTATTTTTATAATTGATTATTCAAGTAGTCCATATTTGTATTTGGTTGTTCATATAGACATATATTAGTCAAAAACTCTTTTTAAAACTATAAAATGGTGGGAGACATAATTTCAGCACTAAAGCTAACTCCATATCAGAGTTACCCACATTTGATTCGAGTTAATTAACAACAGTTAAAATGCACTACACCCACATGTCAAATAGCGTTTGATTAAGACTGCTCGTCACTCTATATTAGAAAGAGAGAAAAGAAAATATCATAACATTAAGTAACGTCCTTTCAAGATGATAATGGAGAAGATGAGCTTTCTCAATCCAGTGGAGCATTTGTCTTTGTTTATGATTTAATTAATGATACGACTTAATTCGCCGACATCATTAATTAATTTCTACAAATTGGCTTAACCGACATGGTTGATATTGATACTTTCAGGGAGATGCGTATATAAATAATTAGGTGCCTGAGTGTTTCGCAATAAGTGTTTCGTAATAAGTAATTTATTTATATAATTTTAGGATATTATAAAAATTTGAATTTAAAATCAATAATTAGTTTTTCTAAATAGTTTATTCCAGATGAAATACTAGTTATTACTATACGTACATTTAAGATGTATATATATAAACTTATATATCATTTTATTTTAACTTGTGTGAACAAATGTTTTATTCGTTAATTATATGTTTATACCTATAATATTATAATTTATGGGTATACACATCACAAATATCAAAATATATATTTGTTGGATCGTAAAAGTTGGTGCTCCCTAACTTTGTCGTGAGTAACACTTGCAAGAAGGAAGGATGGAGTTTTTTCCACAATTTCTCTTTAATGATCAAACTAGTATAGAGCTCTTAAATATGATAGTTTAGATAATGAATGTAATAAACTTATTATTTATAAAGGATTTGTACCGTTTTTAAGGCGGTAACTAGGGCTGTCAATTCGTGCGGGTCGTGCGTGTTTGTGTCGTGCTAGCTTCGTGTCGTGTTCTGGGGTCAGTCCAAACCCAGCCCAATTCGGCCTAACATGAAAAATCAGCATGAAAAACCTAGAATAAATTGAATAAACCCACTTTTAATTATATTTTATTAAAAATATATTATTCGGTATAGCATGTTGTCAAGCCTCGAATCTCCACGTATAATTTTTGGTTACTTCTTTATTACATGTTTATATTAAATTGAATAAGAAATAAAAAAATAAAAAATAAATAGAGAATGAAAAATTAAATAGTCAACGGTTAATAATAGTTTTTCTTTGTTAAGTGGAATTGAGAACCATATTAAAACCATTGTTTATATCCAAACATCTTCCTAATTCCAAATTCTTATTATGCATATATTTTTGCAAACGCCAAACAAACATATTGTATACAAGTTATTATCATGTAAACTATGACGTTATGCATACAATTATGGGTGAGCGGTTCCGGGTACCCAATACTTTTAGGGTATCCCAAAATCAGACCAATATATATATATGATTTGACGCCCATCAAAGAAACAGGCCCTATAAGGAAACACAAGTGTTTCGGCACACATAGAGAGAGGTTCAATAACATAGCTATTTTGGGCTAAGATTAGATCTAGGCCCATGTTAGAGAAATTTCTGCTATTCCTTTTTTCACAAAAATAACACAATAATAACTAAACACAAAATTAATACTGTTAAAATTAATTAATAATTACATAAATAGCGAATTTCGGGATGTAATCCCCGACACAACACTTTGGTGTTGTGCTTCCGAGCATGTGTATTTTTTTTTTTTTTTTTTTAGTTTTTTAGTTTTTTTTTTAATTTAAGTGGGTTTATGGTTTGTTTAATTTTAGTTTTAATAAATTAATATTTACCTTTTATAGTTCATGAATAGACTGTGTGTATTAAGCACAAAATATAAAGTTTAAGAAGTAACTTAGTTATTCTCAATATAAATATTCATATAAATCTTATCATATTAAGATATGATATAATATACTCTCTTATAGATTAATTTAATAATATTAATTTTATATTACAAATCGTATAAAACACTGTAATCTAATATTACACTTCGTATTACGTCACCACCAATACTACAATCTAACATTACATTATTTAACTCATATTACTTATAATTTCAAATGTAATCTCGCTTTACGTAAATTCAAACGCGTCATTAATTCTATCAAATTATGTGGCATGACAGTTGGGGCTTTGGGCCTTGACTTGAGGTGGATCTCCTATCAAATTTGATCGAATCACTGGTTTGAGAAGATATCAACACCAATGTAACATGACAGAAATGCAAAGCTTTGGACTAATTCAACCATAATAATATAATTTTTTTTTTCCAATGATATTATTTCAATGAAGCAGTATATGCACGTAATCTCGGAATTAAACAAAATTTAGCTCATTATTATTATTATTATATTGGGGTAATATGCTAGATTTAAGGAGGGGGCATGTGAAGCAAGGGGGAAAGTTTATACATGAATGTGGACCAAATTCAAACGTTTGTCCTTCACTCCTAAGCTAAAGCTTAGAGAAAACAAACATTCCCATAACATATTCTTCGGTGTGCCACCTTAAACTAAGTTGGGACAGACGGACAAGACAGACTTGATGAACTGGCAATAATCTCTTGAGCTGGTTTTTTAATCAACCAAATATACATGCTTGATTAAATTACTTCTAACATGTAGTTGACAATTTTTAGAGTTTAGAATTAATTATAGAGTTTTAAGTGGCGAATTACACTATTTAAATTTATAATAAACTGACTTCACTGTATGTATACACTACTCGACATAAGTTTAAAGAGAAATATAAATGTCATTTTGCTCTGTTTTCTTGTTTAAATGCTCTGGCATTTGACCAAAATTCGTCAAATTTAACAGAAAAAACAGACGGAAAACCAACAAGTAACAAAAACGAAACATGAGACACCTGTTAGCAACAATTTAAACATGTGACCCATAAAAACAACATGGTGCAACAAACTTGTGACTAGGTTTTTAACTCCAAAAAATAATAAAATCACATTACAAAGCATAGCACACATTATATATATTATTTACACTCCATTTACAGCGCAACAAAACAATGCAATCTAATATTATATTACTTAACTCATATTACTTATAATCTCATATTACGTCCATTTAAACACCAATTAATGAATACCACAACATTAATTAATAATTGCCTAATCTTCTGTAGTTGATAAATTATTTTATTTTTTCTCCAAAGCCATCCTCCATTAATTTAAAAAATTCCATGTAAATATTTACATTTACTTATTGATTATTATATATAGAGATAAAAAAAATAAAATTTAGCAGGGAGAATGAGGAGAGAGCATGTGAGATGGCACGATGTTCGTGAAAGCACAATGCGAGCTGTTTAAGAAAATTCCGGCATTCTTCTCGATCTCTGCATTTTCAGCGGATCTCCCATTTCTCATCTTCACGCTTCCTTATTTTTATACTTTAATTAATTAATTTAAGGGTTAACAGGTCTTTTGGTCCATGATGTTTAACAACTTTTGAGTTTTGGTCAATGATGTTTTTTTTACCTAGTTTTGGTACCATATGTTTGCAGATTTTTTCTAGTTTTGGTCTAAACGTTACATTCCGTCCATTTTTTGACATGTACAAGTCACGTGATCCACCCTGAACTTTCAATTTTGTTCAATTTAGTCCCTCTAATACTATCCTAACCTTTTTTTGGTTCAATTTAGTCCCGAAGTTTCAAAAATTCAATTGGACTTATTGTCCAATTGTGGTCAATTTTGAAACTTCGGGACTAAATTGAACAAAAAAAAGGTTAAGAAAGTATTAGAGGGACTAAATTTAAAGTTTAGAGTGGATCACGTGACTTGAACATGTCAAAAAATGGACGGAACGTAACGGTTAGACCAAAAGTAGAAAAAATTTGCAAACATATAGTACCAAAACTAGGTAAAAAAAACATCATTGACCAAAACCCAAAAGCTGTCAAACATCATGGACCAAAAGACTGTTAACCCTTAATTTAATCATTCTTCTGGATAATAAATTATTCAGCACCATTAGTAAATTATTATTTATAATATACATGTATACAAATACAAATATAAACACAAAAATAAGATAATTGTCAAATAGTCCCTTGCCCTAACAACCCACGCGCCGGTCTATGCGCGTGGTTCTATCCCAACGATTCTACGACTTATTAGCTGACAAAATGCAAACCCTCCTCAATACCGCTGGTCCCTACCGGGCTTCCTCATCAGATACCACGCGCGATCCCTGCGCGTGGATACCAGTCTCCTTCTCTTCTTTCCGTCTCCGTTTAAATGAACCCAATTTGCTTCTCTATCTCTTCCTCTCTCTCTCATGAAAGCTCCAAACATGGCTGCCATCACTGCGTCGTTAGAGAGGTCGCTACAGAACTGCTCCCTAAATCACCACGGCGGCGGACGAGGAGCCAGCTCCGCTTCCAGATTGGAGCGGTTGTCGAGCTCGGACAACGTCTCGTCGGAAAACCCAGACGACGCCGTGCTGGAGCTCAACTCCCACATCTCTCTCCCTTACCACTGGGAACAATGCCTCGATTTAAAGGTACGAATCGCCAATTTAATGCCGCTGATTCCGATTTAGGGTTTCAGCTCCCTCCCAAAGAACCAGGCGGCATTAATTAGGGCCAGAGAGAGAGAGAGAGAGAGATCGTTTTTGCCTTTTACAGGGTTCAATAAATGCAAGGCCATGGCAGATCTTTACACTTTTCCGGTCTCCTGCTGCTTCTGCATGCATTTATTGCAGGATTTATTGTTTCTCTCCTGCAGAGACATAGATCAGGAAACGCAGCGAAAGTTAGGGTTTTCTCATATGCTTGAACCCTAAAAAAGGAAGGAATAGCATCTCCTTTCCTCGGTACAGCAGTTCCAGGCACCGTCTCCTTCATTGATTTTGTCCAGCTGAACACTTTTCCTTGTTTGATCCGACTGTCTCTTTTCTGCGATCGTTAAAGTGTTTCGTCCCCATTTTTCGAATTGCTATCGATTCAAGCACCTCGGTTACCGCGCCATTCGATTTTTCCAAAATGCGGCTTTAATTCGAACTCTATGATTTCAGTGGCTGATTTTGTGACGAGAAATTGTTGTTGTTCATGTGAATTGCAGACTGGAGAGATTTATTACATAAACTGGAGGACGGGAATGAAGGCGACGGAGGATCCGAGATTAACACCGGATTATAGTACTGCAGGTTACTACTCCGACGAGGAAGACGACGGCAGCTCATATGACAGTGAAGAGTCCTCAACTGGAGCTTCCCCGTCGTCGTCGACCACCATGGAGCCGCCGGCGCCGCCGCATCGAGATGGAAACAATGACAAAGTTCTGGTGGTGGGAGGCTGTAAGATCTGTCTGATGTACTACATGGTGCCCAAGCAGGTGGAAGATTGCCCCAAATGCTCCGGTCAGCTCCTCCACTTCGATCGGTCGGAAAACGGCTCCGTATGAAACGTCCGGCGAGATGAGTCCTGGTGCTTTTTTTTTAAATATTCCTTTTTTGGGGTTTTGATTTTTCTTCATCATTCTTCTTCCTCTCCATTTTAATCTGCAATCCCTTTTCTGGGGCTTGAAGAAGTTTCAGTGTGGATTGATTATGAAAATGGCAGACGATTGAGTCTAATTAGTACTTTCCAGTTAATTTTCATTCTGATAATGGAGATATAGGATTCCATTGATGTGCTTAAAGAAGCTATTGCAGGCTAGCTCTTCCAAGAAGGGCACTTGCCTCTTGAAATTAGAGTACATGCCATTTGCCTGAATTGATGACATTGTATCTTTTACCCCATAAATAATATTTAGAGCATATTTTAATTTTGGCCCATAAGATTTAACTTATCAATGAAAATCTAAACAGATTTTACCCCCTTTAACATAAATTCTTAATAACTATTAATTAATTTCAGGGTAGAAGTTTAATCAAATTTCAACTATTACATATATGAATATACTTAATGTAAATGTTGAAAAATCAAATGCATATGCAATCGAGTGTAATTTAGCCCAACCTTATTATTATATTTGTATTTATATATAATAGAGTTTGGAGTAATTTTAATGAAGTGTTGATAAATTATTTTGTTACCTTATTTCTCTCTAATATGTGTAAGAGCATCCACAATGGTTTTACCTAAATTATATTTTTTAAAGTTGCCACATAGACATTTATGTACACTTTAAGTAATACGTAAATTTAAGACACACGTAAAAAATATTTTCTCTGCAATCGTATTACTTAAACATATTCCTTAAATATATTTTATTATTAGATTTTCCAACAACCACCAATAAGATATTAGCATTAATTATAAAATGAATTAATTTATAATAAAAAATGGGTTACGTAATACATAGTGCATTACTTAAATTTAAGGAATGCTTTATGTAAAAACATAAATTTACGTGTGGGTCCCATCTTTAAGGAATGCTATGTAAAACCACTGTAGATAGTTTTTGTTGCTTTACTTAAATAAACATATAGGGCCCACGTTTACGTAATCTTTATGTAATACCATTGTGGATGCTCTAAATAATTTAATTTGATTGGTCATAATAATTTTTTGTTGAATTACATAAATGTCAATATTCTCCTTCATCTGCATTAAGCTTTAGAATTATTCAAAATCTCCTAATGCACTTTCGATGTTCCTTTCATTCACAAATTGATCAAATTAAGTATTGCTCCCTAACAATAGAAATAAGTTAGTTATGCACTTAAGATATTAATAACGAAAAGACCACTAAAATTTGAGGTATATAAAAAACTATTAGTAAATAGGAATAAATAATTATAATATTAGAAGAAGCAAAAAAATTGATGAAAAATATTTAAATAAATTAATATATACAAACCTATCTAATTAGTCATAATAATAAAATATTTTCATAATTTAACAACGCGACAAAAAAAATATAAGAAAAGAGCTAAGGGTTGAACTATGTATATCAATTATAATTGGAAAAATTCGAAGACCGATAACGGGATAATGCTAGTGTTTCCACTATTAGTCCACTAGGTAACTGGCTCTTACAGACTACAACCAAATTATTTTTATTGTTGTTATATTAGAAATTTATAAATTGTATGTATTAATAAGTATAAAATAATTAAAGTCGAAGAATGCAAATGAATGAATTATATTTAACTAAAACCATTATAAGTTTAATATTTAACATAGTGTTACAATAATGAAGTATAAGTAATAAAATATTTTATTAGATTATTATTAATTATATTTAGTAATTATAATGAAACATACAAAAAAAATTGAAATAGTTTTCAACTTATATTGTGATTTTCTACGTGTCATCATGGGAAATGATATAAGTTTATGTGGACTAATATAATTGTTCCATTTTGTCGTATAATTGATCTGTTTTAGTACTTGTCAACATTTAAGTTTTGTCCAAATTATATTTTAAATAGATTTTTAAAAAATATATATATTTGTATCTATATATTATAATATATATGTATATTCATGTCAAACTTTGATAAATATATCATCTTATCGCCTCCACATGGAACTCTAAAAATGAAGCAAAAGATAGCAGTCATTTGAGCAAACACATTAGTTTAATACTATATTTAAGAATAATTATAACAATATTATATTATTAATAACCTCACTTATTAAGATAATTTCCATTTGATTAACAATTTTATTGTCATGTGATAACATAAAGTATTGCTAAAAAGTCATTATTTTTATTAGTGGCTTTATTTGAGTTTACGCAATACTTAATAAATTATCCACGTTGGCAAAAAAAAAAAAAAAATAAAACCTGCAGCGTAGCACCCGTAGCATATTTTCTCCACAGATAGACAAATTCCCACTTACACCAGGTCAGCCCGTAAGGGTAAAATGCTAACCATGAATATCTTTTCATTCTCAAGGTCATTAGCGGAGATTGAACCACTGACATCTGGTTAATGGATAAAGAGCTCAACCGTACACTATATTACATGGTTCATACATTTATTTTATGTATTTGATTCGGTCTTTTCAGTTCGATTCGGTTTTCACCTATTTTTCAGACCGATAGTGTTTTGTTTTCACCTATTGAGTAATTATTTCATTTATCTTAAATAAAATATTTCTAATAACAATCATATATATATATATATAATTAATTATTAATATCAAATTTAAAATAAAACGCCACTTTCTCGCATTTTGTATTTGTGTCACTTGTCAAGATTGTTAAGGTTATTAAATAACAAACACAATTATAAGGTTATCTGTTATTAATTAATTATATAAATTATAGCTAGTTATTATAATATTAATTTTTACCTGAGGTCGTGGTCAATAACAGACAGAAGAGAATAATATTTGGGGAAGAAGAAATGACAGCGACGTGTTGGCAGCATTATTAGTATTACTGTTACTTAGTCAGCTCTTTCCTTTCCTATTTGTTAACATTTTTTTTTGCTTCTCTTAATTACCAACCTATTATTCATGATTAGTTTCTTGTCAAATTGAGGAAGTAGCAAATCTTACGTGTTACATCGGTCGATTCAGTAATTTCTTTTAGTTCTATCTGCAAACAAGCTTAGTATATTTGACGAATTTACCTTAATGCATATTTATATATAATAATAATGTTCTAATTTGATCATTCAATTTTTACGAATTAATTAAATTTATCATTGAACCACTATGAATGTAATAGTCGGTCAATGCATCGTTAGGGCTTTGGACAATTTCGTCAATCATTGCGGTTGATTTGATTATACATTTGCATGTCTTGTTCTTCAATAGAGCCATAACCTTTTGATCAGTTTTACACTGACGACGCCAAATGTTGATCAAAGTCTAACTTTTGTATCCACCGCCGATGACACCTATAGGAGAGAAATTATAGGATTATGCCCCACAATTTCACTCTGACGCTCAAGTTATTAGTATAGAATTTGTAGATAATGGGAATCTTAATAAGTGAGTGTATAAATCTCACTATTTATAGGAGACTTAAACCGACTTTGGGGGCGGTAATTCCATTTTTATGATTGGTTTATGAAGGCGATGGCAGCCAGTTTCTATTGGTGGCGGTAATTCCAAACAGATCGTCACTTCATGTTCATTAACGGAAAGAGTTTCTTATAAGCATGTCGCCACCTCATGTTCCTTAATGAGAAGAGTTTCTTCAAAGAAGCTCGCCACCTTTCTTTTTGGGTCGGGTGATGCCGACTCCCAAATGTTTGTGTATATTGATTCAGGAACTACATGACTTATCTTTGAATATTGGTGTCGCCTCGATCCTTTTGAGTGGTTTTCTTCTGACCGTCTCCCTAAAAATCATGGAAATTATGGCGTCAAAGCTCTTTAGAGTTATCCTAACCCAATAACCAGTTGTCATCTTCATCAAGGGGCATGGATCTTGAGGTGGCGAACTACTTGTCACATGCTTCTACCGATATGAAGAAACTTTCATTTCTAAGGAATGATGAGGTGTCGACCTACTTGTTACCTGCTTGTGCCGACTCTGGAGAGAAATCCTTCCTAAAGGGTAACCGCCATATAAAGTCGGTAAACTTCCTCTATAAATACTCTTCAGTATTCTCATTATTTACATACACACAATTATTATTTCTCATATACATTACTGGCTTAACCTTCAGAATGGAATCAGTGGCAAATCCCCACCCATTTTCAGGCTAACGCCACAGAGCCTTACAAAGGAAACTAAGTACCCGCAAAGTCGAGATAAACACCTAAAAAGAATTACCAAGACGACTTCCTGAAATCCATTCTTAAAAGCTAAAGGCTTGACAATTCTTGATCCAACAGATAGAAAAAAAAAAATAAAAAATTATTTAATAGTTCATAATCGTCACTTGTCGCTACTAGTCCATTCATTAGCTCATTCTCTGCGGAAAAAAAAAATCGGTACATATGTTAGCATGCATACGTATACTATAAAATGCTAGTGTTTGTACTTAGTATGTCTGAGGGACTCACTTTCTTGCTCATATTGGCCAATCAAATAATTAATGATTTCAATTATTTCAGGTGTGGAGAGACTTGCTTGACCTAGACAAAAGAGGCTCATCACTAGAGTCACAGTACTCAATCTCGACATAACAAAGCGTAGAACTGCAACACCATATTAGATTACATGGTTTGTTATGTCTTCAAATCTAAATAACTGTCATACTAGCTTAATTCAGTCTAACTAAGCTTGTTTATTTCATTTGTACTTAGAAAATATGAATTTCTCTTGAACTTAGAGTAGTAACCCTATGTTTTTTAATACTCTAAATTTCTTATTTCCAATCAACGTGGTGTGAAGTATATAAAATATAACAATCTACCACTCTTAATGCGCGCGAAGTCCCCGTCGCGGCGGCCCCGACCAAAATCGTTTGCCCCCGGTAGGTGATCGGAACTCTAGGGGGTCAATAGTCATTGTTCCGCAAGCCCGTTCACAGTCCCGGTCGGCTCTGATTTCCATTCTGTCACGCCCCCAAACCCGAGTTACTGTCTCCACTAGCCCAACCCAACCTAATTAAGCCTGTTGTTCTCACTTAGGCCTAGAAAATGAAAATTCATGTTGTACTTTAAGTAGTACCTAACTGGCTTATTAAGACTCCAAATTTTTTATTTACAATATATGTGATATTACATAATTTGTAAAGTATATAAGTTGATGTTAATTATGTGACAAACAATATGTTACTTACTGAGTCATATAAAGAAGGGTGAGATAGATACCTGCAGCTTTGCTATCAAACTTGGATTGGGTCCTCTCAAGATTCTTCTTCTGTGTAAGAGAGAGATGGCACAGTCTAGCTAGCAATTCCATAGTGGGTGGAGTGTGGAATACCTATCAGCTAGCTAGGGTTAACATTTATATACAAATGAAGGTAGGGAATCAGAAGAAAACAAATGAAACTAGGTTTAATACTTATAAATTGTGTAAAGTTTCACTAATATTAAAATTTGGTATATCTGACTTTAAAAAGGAGTGTCCCATGTTTTATTTTTGTTGAAATTTTGTGTCTCGTTGTGATTACTTTAGAAAAGCCGATCCCGACAAAACCGATTGTCAAATTCGACCTCCTATGCACGCTCACTTCTAATGACCTTACCATGACCATTACCTAAGAAGCTGGCAACAACCACGCGAATAAATACTGCTCCGTGGTTGCTACAAATTTCTCCACACCACTCTGTTGTAATTTTTTTCTTTTGGATATTCAAGTTTTGAGGAAAAATTAACGATTGTGAAAAGTAAATAGTGATGAATTATGAGTGAGTGAATGAGTTGATAAAAATAATTGAAGGAATATGAAAATATGCGTGGAGACAACAAATTTATACAAAAATAAAACTTGATACTGTCCATTTTAACATTTCAAACTTTAGACATTAAATTAAATTTCAGCATTTGTGAAATTTCAGACATTTAACTAATGAAATTAGAAGTAAAAGCAGTGTTATCAGAACCGGACTGGACCGGCGGTCCGACCGCGGTCGGACCGGAACCGGACCCCTCCACGGTCCGGTTTGCTTATTTCCGGAGGATGTAAGCGAACCCGGTTCTGAAGTCCGGTTTTCACCGAACATGCCGGTTTTGGGCGAACCGGGCGGTTCGTCGGTTCGGACTCCTTTCATTAAAAAAAAATAGGGTTAACTTACAGAGAGGCAGGCCCCGGTCCGGACTAAAACCTACAGAAGAGTTAACTTATAGAGAGGCTCTGCAAATCTGCATGTTTTTTACTAAAACCGGTCGGATCCGATTCGGACCGGGTCCGACCGGACGAACCGGGAACCGGTGGCCCTGCCGGTGCAGGCCCCGGTCCGGTTCTGATAAAACTGAGTAAAAGTATTCGTTGTTTTTGCTTAGTTGGAAGTTTGGGATATATAGGGGCTGCTGCTGCTGGTGGTTCAGGGAATCTATGCAGTACTGCAGTCCTCACTGTCTGTCTTCATGGAAAGAGATGGATCGGCACGTTTTCATTATCACCCATCCCTATCTCTAACTATGCACCAGCTTGTACAAGTACATACATACAGCCTACAGGATTACATGTGAGAAAGGTGTGTCTCCATATATAATTAGGGCTATAAATATTTTTCATTTCAAAGTTGTGCAGAATTTGATCATGAAACCTAAATTAAAGTATTAACAATTGAGTTTTTATGATGAACCAATACTTGAACTCAAATCGGAATAAGAAGGTTAACGACCCGAAATTCACACTACAGGAAATCAGGGTTTAGACGACGCTAAAATTGACTTTAGGCAACGCTTTTTCCGTCGCCTAAAGTTTGGCAACGCAATCCGCGACGCAAATGGAAGCGTCGGCATTGGGGGGAGTCGTCTAAAACTTTGCGACGTTTAGCCTTAAGCGTTGCCTAAAACATAAGTAAATGCGACGTGTTTTTAACGTCGTCCTTATCTAGAGTTTAGATAACGTCAGAAAACGTTCTTTAAATTTTAGGTATAGACAACGCTTTTTGCGTTGCCTATACTTTATAAGTATAGACAACGCATTACGCGTTGCCTATACCTTAAATATAGACAACGCCTTAAGCGTTGCCTATACCTCAAGTATAGACAACGCTTTATGCGTTGCCTATACCTCAAGTATAGAAAACGCTTTAAGCGTTGCCTATACCTTAAATATAGACAACACCTAAAGCGTTGCCTATACCTCAAGTATAGACAACGCTTTATACGTTGCCTATACCTCAAGTATAGAAAACGCTTTAAGCGTTGCCCATACCTCAAGTATAGACAACGCTTTAAGCATTGCCTATAATACGTCAAATATAAACGGCTTCTGCGTTGCCTATACTTTTTGTATTAAACCAGCTATGCTATTATTTGCAATGATTGCGTTACCAATTATACTCAAATTCATTGAATCCAAAGAGACTTTCATCATACATTCATTCTACCAAAAAAAAAATCATCATAAACAAAGTAGTTGATAGGTTTTTACATAAACATAATAGAAGTTTACAACTAAAACAGTAGAGATAGTTATCAAAATATAATAACTAACAAGTAGATATTCATAAACATAATAAGAGATCATATATTAAGAAGTTTGGCTCAGTCCAAACCCCTTAAGAATAGCGAACATCTCTGCTCGTGCATCCGCTCGAACACGCTCTAGTGCCTCTGCTTGCTCAACCCTAATACGCTCAAGTGCCTCCGCCTGCTCGACTCGTGCGCGCTCAAGTGCCTCTGCTTGCTCAACTCGTGCACGCTCAAGTGCCTCCACCTGCTCAGCTTGTGCACGTGCAAGTGCCTCTGACTGTTCAGCAATGGTTGCTTGGTACTCCCTAAACATTGTCTCATAATGCTCGTTCCGACCTGAACTAGCACTCCTCCATTTAGATCGGATGTGGTAACTCCCAACCCATATCCTCTTATGCGACCATATCTATCTACTCCAACCACCTCCTCATAAACCTCATTCTCCAAGGCAATCTTCTGTGATTCAGAAATGGTCCAGGGTCATCAAAGAAGTGGCTGCATACAAACATCAATATGTTTACAGAGCATTAGATAGCCACCTGAAATTATTGAAGCACTCATAAAACCAGAAAATGAATGATGAATGAGCTGACATGATCGAGGCCAAGAGAAGTTCACTTAAAGAGTAGTTTTTGAGTTATTGAGTTGATACGAAATGTAGAGACTCAGCAACCGATGAAACAAAAACCATATAAACCATATAATACAAAAACCATAAGTTTAATTAGCTGCAATGTTTCAAGCATCTGGGAGTCGACTTATATGCATACCTGGCTTGAGGTGGGAATAAACTGAAGCCATTTCAAATATAACAAGAAAAGCAGAAACTGAAGCCATTCAATGGCAAATGAAATCAGAGAATAGCTGAAACAATGTTATTCAGTCAGCGTAATGTCAGCAGGGATAAATGGATCTTATATCATGCTTTCTACCTCTATTTATAAATTCTAAAAATGTATCATTACCTACCCATGAATAGTTTGTGAAAGATTTCCCCAGGAAATTTTGGTTGTGACTAAAATTTGAGAATTCGTCATTATCCTATACAATTACCTTTCACATGCTACTCCAAAAGTGATGAGCATAACACTTTTAGTACTAAAAAAAAAAAAAAAGGAGAAATCTAAAATGATCGCACAGGAATCTGAAAAGTTATCATGAAGGTTTCTATCAAAAGATTGAAAGATTCAACTCCAAACACAGATCAACGTCCTAACACAATAAGCCTAGTTAACCGAAGCCTCAATCTGATTTTACATGGATGTTGTCACTACTCACTTGTCATGCAGATTGATATACATATTACAGCTTATAGTATTTTCTTCAATGGCTAAACCACTAGCTGCTTTTGACAGTGATTTGTTGTTGTTTTTTAAAAAAAAAAAAAAAAATACACCCACAATGATTTTTTTGACCCGTATTAAATCCTTACATATTCATACCAACCATTTGAACCTTAAATTAGGCCTCCGTCAGTATGAATTTTAAAATTGTGGTAGTTGTTCCTGGAATGATCAAGCACCTTAAAACTAATATAGAGTAAAATATGGATACACTAAGGAGAAGTTGCAGTTAATTGAATTCATATAAAGTGTGACCAGGCATTATTAGTAGTCTCCTAAAATCAGCTAGTACATGGAGAAACATCAAAATGAGGATGCTATGAAGGAGAAGAAAGAAATACATTTGAGTTAAATACAAATTTAATTACTTAGTTACCAGTGGCATTATTTTCCTTTGATTGCTTCTACTACTGATAAATATTGAATACATGTGTATTCAATTTCAACAGTTTAAGCATAATCATATCATGGCATCGTTGAAAGTGAAGAAAGACCAACATGAAATGCAACTCAATCACAATTGCATTGGGACAAATAAGGCAAATCACAATTACACCTTAAAACTGAAGCCATTTCAAATATAACAAGAAAAGCATCGGAGCTAGCAATTTATACACCTGGAAGCTTGAGGTGGGAATAAAACTTAACTGCTGAGAGCTGAGCTACAATTTGATAATTATCTTTACAAGGCAATTAAAACAAAAGACCATAGTGGTCAATATCCCTAATTGATGTGTTAAAGATAAACTAAATATTTTGCAATTGTTGATATTTCATTTTCAGTTTCAGCAGATAGACTACTAGCTACTTAATGATAAAATGTGTTTAAAGAAAGAGATTAAACCTGAAGGGGAGATAAGTGAATGAAGTAGAAGTTGTCGACGGTGTACTTGACGTTGAATTTGGAGCAAAGCTTGCTGTCGATGATGCAACTTGTTCCAGTTATTGGTGTTGTTCACTCTCTTCTGCAGCCAATGCGAGTAATCTCCTAACCTGTTTCAGAAATTCAACAAATTTGATTCATTAGCACAGACGAGACATAAAATCTGACCAGAAACAAGAACAGGACATCCTTAATTTTACAGTGTAAGAAAAGATACCCAGAAAGTCTGAATCTTCTATATAAAAGGAAATTATAGATTATCTAATAAAAAGAACATGACATCCTTAATTTTACAGTGAGTATTCACCAATGAACTACTGAGCTAAAATTGTGGAAGCAATCAAGTACACTACTAATTTCATTTCAATGTTAAAACTTAAAACAGTACTCTGACATCTCCATTTCAAAGTCCCTGAGACAAATTAAACAAACAAAGTTTAGCTTGCTGTAGTTCATCATCTGCATTCGCTGCTGCTGCTGTTATGATAATCAATCATCATAAAATAGATTGATGAACAAAAAATTTACCACCGACAGAGTGCAGACTACGAGCACTACAAAAGCTACCGAGGGCTTCACGAACACTCCTTTGGCTCAACCTTGCCGCTGCTGGTGGAATCCTGGGCTGAATGAAAACAACATCAGTACAAGCGATATAAATCAACAGAGCAGCTTGGTTTAAGAGAAGATTCAGCGAGTTTTTTCGCGGAATCATTTACCGATTTGAATCGCTGTAAACTGAATTCATGACCAGGATCGGACTCACCTCGAACCTAATATAGAGCGACTGAATGAAAAAACCTTGAATTACAGGATTAACCTGGAATCGCAGTGGATCAAGCACCTTGGCACCTGGAATCGGAGTCGCTCGGAGTCATGATCTCGTCATCCCTTTCATTCAGCTGCCCGCCATCCCTTTCATTCAGCTGGAACGAGTGACCTAATTCAGTGCCCGCCATCCCTTTCATTCAGCTGCCCGCCATCCCTTTCATTCAGCTATCCGATTTTTGGCCAAAAAATAAGCTATCCGATTTCCGGTCCGACCGGTTCAGACCGGTTTAAAAAAAACAGCGTTGCTTAAACATCAAAATACGTTGCTTAATACTAAGCATTAAGCAACGCAGTAAGATGCGTTGCCTAAAACCGAGACTTTAGACGACGTCAAGAGCAAGCGTTTCTTAACATCTGATTTAAGCCGACGTTTGGCAAGCGTTGTTTAAAACTAAGCATTAAGCAATGCTCTAGTAAGATGCGTTGCCTAAAACCGAGACTTTAGACGACGTCAATACCAAGTGTTTCTTAATATCCGTTTTCAGCCGACGTTTGGCAAGCGTTGTTTAAAACTAAGCATTAAGCAATGCTCTAGTAAAATGCGTTGCCTAAAACCGAGACTTTAGACGACGTCAAGACCAAGCGTTTCTTAATATCCGTTTTCAGCCGACGTTTGACAAGCGTTGTTTAAAACTAAGCATTAAACAACGCTTTAGGAAAAAGCGTCGCCTAAACTAAACTTTAAGCAACGCTAACTGCTGGCGTTGCTTAATATATGTATGTTAAGCCAACGCTTTCTAAAACGTTGCCTAAAACCCGCGCGCTAAAAAAGTTTGTAACGATTTTTTAAGCGTCGCAGCTTTTAAGTCGCTTAAAACCAGTTTTCCTGTAGTGTCACTAACAAAATTAAGAGATAAATGCGGAAAGATTTTCTTTTAATGAAAAATCCGGTCGCAAATGTGGCGCGGTTAGAAGAACCCACATAGAAGAAGACACGACAATAGAAGGAAACCCACAACATCAGAAAAAAAAAAAAAAAAAAACTAATATCGATAGCCTTCAAGTGTATTGAATTCCTTAAAAAATAAGCTAATATTCCAACAATCCCTCAGATACATGAAAATTGGAAACGTACCAGTAGTTTTAGACAAGATGTTTGAGTTCAGCGGTTAATATATGCATATGATAGATATATGATAGATATGTCTTTTCTCTTTGAACATTCACTTGTGAAAATACATCGACTTTACTTGCAGGGCAGTAGACGGGATGTTCCTGAACTGACTTCCGTTGGAGTAATTAATGATACAAATCAAACATATATCTTCCAAGTATAGTTCAGTTTACGTCTTAATATTTGTTATGATCCTGGATATTGCTGACTGCAAACTTTTCTAAGAATTACACCATCAATAATTATTTTCAGTGTGGTCCATCTTCTCACTTGCATATGTGATATTTTTTATCTCATGAGTTCCATCAGAACTCTGAGTTAGTTCTACACTTTCCATCACGACTCTGCGATATCTATGAATCATTAAAATCTTGTGCTTAACATCAGCTCACTCTATCACTATTTCCATTTGGGTTTGGTTTATAACTGGCCCAAACACGTTTGATGATTTTTGTTTGTAAATTCCTAGGATTGGATCCGGATTCAAAAATTATGAACTAGTTAATAAAAGTTATGGTTCGCAACAACATAATGTAGTCCCAGATTTACTGTATATTTGCTTTCTACTTTGATGTTGATGTGTTAGTGGAGAAATTAAAGTCACAATTTTTTTTTTTTTCTATTTCCACCGTCCAATTTTGAGTGAACGGATTTTAATTGTCAATTTCAGTTACTTTCTCGAAGAAGAGGAGAGGGATCATACTATTAGGGAGGTTGTAGAAACATACATCTCATTTTGTATTCTCTTTTGAGAAAGAGGTTCAATGAATTAGTAGCTTAAATATTCCTCTTTCTATACGTTGAAGATATATATATATATATATATATATATATATAGAAGTAACTGGTTGGATAGGACATTTGTAGCAATGGGCCCAAGCCCATTAGTTAGAAGAATATGGTTATTATGCTAAGGAGCCAACCCATCCGATAAGTACCAAATATGGGAAGGCCAGACTTGTATAATTGTTTTTTTTGGGTGAAATTTGTAGCATTCGATGTCATTATTGCATTTGGAGTATCTATAAATTTGCATAAAGGAACTGAATTCCCATGTATCACCCCAAGCGGTGGCAATAGGTCGGGTTTTACTCGCCCACGGATATAAGTATGGATATATGTAGAGTAGGAATTCATGGTGTTTGGATTTTTAAAATGATCCACATGGATACGGGTTGGATATGGATAATCCATATTTTTTTTTTTGTAGTCGACCGGCCACTTTCACGACTCCAACTGGCCATCGCCACGAATTCAACTGATCACCACCACCACGACTCCGGCCGACCACCATCCGACTTTGGGATCACTGCCCAAATCCGGCGACGACCAACACGACTCTAGCGGCCACCACGACGATTCCAGAAACCACCACCAACTACGGCGACCACCACAACAATTTCTAAAAAACTTCATGTAAAAATAACGAAGTGCCGATTGCACTTGTCCAAGACCGTACTTCAACAATAAGACAATAACTCGTATATATATAACCATCTTACTCTAAATATGATATACTGGAGACTTACAAGACACTTAGTGGTAGTTGATGTTGTGGTGATCTTACTTGCTTGTTACAAATGACTCGCTCATATTTATAGACATCTATAGATTCTCTAGGCCTAAGGAAAACTCTAGATTAAGAACTCACTAGTAACTCTCTAGAAACAACTTAGGTCCTAGAACTTTCTATATATCACTTTGCATCCTTAAGTTCTAGACATTTCCACAAGTAGGCCTAAACTTTCTAATGTAGCCCAATACTTCAAGTCTTGGGCTATAATGCTAAGATAGTCTTAGCCCATGATGGTAAATCTATGTTGATTCTTAACACTTCAGAATACAAAGTGTTGAATAAAATTAATCTTTTGAGAATCTGCAGAATATAAAGTGTTAGAATAAAATGTCTCTTTGTCTTAATTATAAACTCAATGAACCTTAACACTATATAATAAATAACATATTTATCATTATAATTTTTGAACAATTTATAGGTGTCTAAATATATCACCCAACACGATGCAACTCACCCTAATTTTTATACATCCACAACTGTGAGGAGGCTAGAGAGTTGAAAGGCAACTTTCATTCCACGTGTCACCACCCTAGTAAACTCTCTTGCATGCGGTGGCAACTCACAATCCTGACCACAACAAAACAAACCTAATTACAGACAGACAGACACTCTTGTTCTAATTTCTATCTAAACAAGCTGGTTGAATTGCAGTCGTGCAAATTATAGATTATTATGACACTTCTACGTGGTGTCTCTCTGCGTGTCCATATATATATGTTACATTATCTTGATGTTTCCTTGGCTAGCTCAGTTTACATATCGATCGGTTTTACAACTAGTAGCGCTGCTGCATATATATATATCCGTAGGCGATGAGTTACCAACGAGTTAATCCCGACCCATACGGCCAATCGCCCCAAGACCCTTATGGGCCACCGCAGCATCCGCCGTCAGGTAGCTTAGCTATGCTAAATATACTGGTGCACGTAGAATTACAGTATTAATTTTTAGGTTAAAGGTTCTTTTGTGTCGTATATTTGTTCAATGTTAACTTTTGATGCCTTTTGATGCCATAAGTTTTATTTATAGGTTTTTGGTGCCGTAAATTTGCATTTTGTAGACTTTTGATGATATGTTAGTCAACATTTAAGTTTTATTGTTAAACATTTTTATTTTGTTTAATTTAGTCAATAATCTTCTTCCGTCCACCGAACATATATTTCAGCTACACCGCACAAAGCCGTCGGTGGCCCAATCGGGGTACGGTTCTAATCGGAGTCGTTCGTTCCCGATTGCTGGTCACCGGTGGGCTTGATGGTGGCTGGAGGGTCATGTGTAGGTTCCGGCAGCCTTGAGCGGTGGCTGGAATATTTTGTGCGGTGGTCCGGCGGTCATGTGGGGTTCCGACCGCCTTCAGCAGCGGTCTTGAGCGGTGGCTGTAATATTTTGTGTAGTGGGTCGAAAGAAAGAAGATTATGGACTAAATTAAATAAAATAAAACTATTTAACAGTTAAAGTTAATATTGACCAAATATATTGACTAAATATGACATTAATATGACATTAAAAGACCCTTAACCCTTAATTTTTCTGTGTAAATATGTTTTTTTTTTTAGGTATAGTGGAATCAATTTTTGGTCGGCAGGAAGGGTATCCGCCACCTCCGCCACGGCCAGGCTTCCCGCCTTTAGGACCGCCTTCGGGGTACCAGGGATACTTTGGTGAAGGGCAGCCACCACCGCATGGTCAGATGCAGCAGGATCACAATAATTCTATCATTAAAGCATGGTATATATTCTCCTTTTTCTTCATTTGGATTCATTATTAATCTTCGGAAAAAATATAACATGTTTTAAAATGATTTCAAATTTAAGCTTATACATATGTTAATTAGAAGGGGCTTTTGTTCAAGGGCGGATTCATATATGAGTGAGAGGACAATTGCACCCTTCAATTCTATACAACTTCTATAAATATATGATGTGCAACATTATAATATATGGTGTAGTGGTTCAACGTTTCATCACTTAACCAGAGATTTAATCTCCGCTAGTGACCATTAGAATATAATTAAAGATATCCATGGCCAGTATTTTACTCTTTAAAAGCCGACCCGATGTATTTTACTCTTTAAAAGCCGACCCGATGTAAGTGTAGATTAATTTGGGTGATGCTCACTCTTGCACACTCCAGTTGGTGTGGAGTCAATCTGGGTAAAGAACCTTAAATTTCAACTCCAAGTCCATTAGTAACATATTAACATGCACCATCGTTTTATACAACTTTCCAATGAAGTCAGTTGATTAAAAATGGTAGCCCTTAGCACTATTAATTTTGATGAGGACTTAATTCTTACCTATCGAATCTTGTATATTAAATTTATGTATGTATTTGCAGCTTGGCTGCACTCTGCTGCTGCTGTATGCTAGAACGGTGCTGTCCGTAGCTAATAATGAGGAATACAATATCACCGGAGGTGGAGTCCCGACTGTTGTGTTTATGGAAACAGTGATGATATCAATAAAACGTATATTGTAATTACGTGTTACACATGATCTTGCTTTTATTTCCACGTGTCTGTCTATACTCTTATGTGATCAGACACTACTGTTTTCTCGCCTCCCACGTTGGTCGTTTTGTTTTGTTTTTTTTTTTTTTTTAAATTTTAATGATAGGAGTTTTGAATCTCCACCTCCTACAATATGTGTCCATTGTGAGGGTAATTAATTTGCCCAAAAATATGCCATATAATATAAATTACATAATATGCCAATGTATGTATGTCCGAACATGTCGGAGGTGGAGATTCAAAACGGTTCATACAATTATTGTAAGAACAATGAAAAGTAGGTTTCTGCTTTGAAGATGATACTTAAGGTTTCTGCCAATGATAGCTTGAAAAATTGCGTATCTTTTTTTTTTTTTTTTTTTGGCACTAATGGCATGAAAGACCGAATCTAATCGGTCAATAGGTCCGCAATTTGTGCGGGTTCGTGTCGTGTTCTGATGAGTCAGTCCAAACACGGCCCAATATAAAAAATTGGCACAAAAAATTTATAGTAAATTGAATAAAAAAATTAATATTTAACAATTTTAATTTAAAATATCGTGTTATCGTGTCACTGATATCAAACCTAAACCCGTAATTTTCGTGTCGTGTTCATGCTGGTCCTTCGTGCCGAGCCCGAATTGTCAGCCCTACCTGGTAACCGCCATTGCATATGTGGTCACTATGCCTTGAAGCTGCAAGCCTGCAACCAACTAGCCCGATGAGGTCATCGGTCGCAATGGTTATCCTCTCTCCTACAGATAAGTCGTCATTTTTCACAAATTTCACGAACGGATGCTCGTATTTTATAATTGTCATTTCTTAACTTAGTTTCAAATATGCTTATTGCTACCCGTGATTGCCCAAGGCAAGGTATGAAGTTTTATAAAAAGTTAATTTTAAAAATTATTTAAAAACCCTGAAGTTTAGGGTCATAATACGAAAGGTTTGAGGTTATATAAAATTCAGTTTTCTAATTAAAAAAAATATAAAAGAAGCAAATGTAGCCCAACCCAACCCATCGAATCGAACTCAAAAATCATAAAGTCCGAGGATTACCGGGTCAATATCCGGTCCGAGTTGCTTTCCCAAATCACTTCCCGCCATTTTCTTGGTCAAAACTCAAAAGTAAGGAAACAAGCGATTCAGACTTCCGGAGCGAGAGAGAGAGAGAGAACTCAGGCCGTTACGATGCAAAGCGTTCGAACTCTACGGCTGCACCAGCAAAATGAATCCATTCCGACTCTCCCTCTCTACACCACTGCTCCACTTCTCGAGGTCAGGCTCGAAGATTTCGAGGTGTTCGCCATGGATCGTCTCCGAGGTACTACTTCTCATCACCAATTACCGTTCTGAGGTGCAATCTTACGGTTCGGGTTGCTCTACTGGTTATACTGCCTGGACGCAGTGATTTATACATGTAGATTTTGTGCTGCAGTGCTTAAATCGATTTCTGATGGATTATCTCGTGGAAAGAAACCTGAAGTGATGGAGAAATTGGTATTATTCTGCATCCGAGTGGATTGAATCTCAAATTAGGTCTTGCAGAGCTTATTCACTCAGTGAATAACTGTTTTGCAGGTCTCAGAACTGTGGAAATCAAATATGAGGCATCCAATTGCTTCTGAGACTATAAACAAAGACATTATCTCCCACTTTGTCTTGCGGCTTGTCTACTGCAGAACGTAACCTGTTACTTCATAGTTCATACAATACAAAATGAATTTGTTCGTGCAATGGACTGTACTGATTTGCTCCGTTGTGCTGCCTCAGGGAAGACTTGAGGAAATGGTTTCTACAAATGGAGACAACGCTCTTCCGCTATCGATTTAAGCTTTTGAATGCTGAGGCTCAGGTAGAATCTGATAAGTTATTCTGTGTATGATTTTTTGTTAGTTTCCTTTATTCCATCACCTTAATGTGTATGTCTTTGCACTCTAGAGGGCGCTTATGGCTGAACTCAACCTTCCTCACAAAGCAGTTAGTAGTTCAGAATACGAGGTAACTGAGAGGAATATCATTTTATTGTGAGATGTCTGAAGAGATCTAATTCATAAACTTTCTTACACATCCTTTTGTTCAGGATGTGAAGGACAAATTGGGCCAGGTTGCACGATCTACTGGTCAACATCTCCCAACTGGTATCGTAATTTATCTAAGAAATCTCCTCTACTTGCACTTTGTGCTTTTGGTATACTCAAACATAGAAAATTTGTTGTGGTAGGTTAACAAAATGCTTGTTAATTAAGTGTCTATTTGTTTATCCTGTTTTTGCAGGTGGTGACATATTTTATAAGGTATGTTGAATTTGATAGAGATAACAAGTACTGGTTAATATGGAAATACAAGTTCAAGGATGTATGTGCAATTAGATTACAATAGTTGGGGGTACATCTGTAATTAGCTTCAGTCTAGGGATCTCTCTGTAATTACAGTAGGAAGTGGAGTACTATATATATCTCTCGGACTAAACTATGGAACGGCCGCTGTTTCATGCGGCCTAATTTCCACCAATCAGAGGCATGTATTTAATGGCAAACTTGTAATTTCGTTAAAAAGAGAAAAAATGCGGTTTAGTGGTTCTTGTCACATCATATCACATCACTTAAGTGAATTAGACCACGGTTCGAAGATTTATCCAGACCGGATGTGAAGTTTTAACAGACGTTTGAACTTGCCGTTTACTATACGTTACGTTTTGGGTCTGTAGTCTAGTTCGACGGAGCAACCCTTATCCTTCTTCACCCGCCTTCCCTTACCTCCTTCCCTACCTCCATTGCTGAATCATTCCGCTGCGCTGCGGTCGCTTCTCGAAGGAGGGCATATGAATGAGGGATTTGAATGTGGTTGCTCCATTTCACAGGCCAGACAAGTCCATTCTGAAGCTTGTTTTCATCTTGCAGTATGAAGCTTCAATTGTCTGTGTGTTGATATTTATGAGACGTGTTGTTGGTTGTATATGGATACGTGGATAGTGATATTGATGAATTGAACCTCTATTACTGTTGTATTGTGTTAATTTGCTGTTCAATACAACCATAGCCATTCATTTTCGGACATTACATTCTGTTTTAATGCAATCCTGATGAATTGAATTTGAATGTTGTTTAACAAGAAACAGTTTTTGAAAGTGTAGATACATACATTTGTGCTTCGTGCAAAAGGATTTTTCAATCAGTTTAGGTTTCATTCAATTTATGGTTGAGTGACTAAAAAAATTCCAGCGAAGGAGAGAATTGGTTGGACACTTTTTGGTTATGTAAAATAATCTGCAAGGTTAACGGGAATCTGATTGATACACCAGGTGTTTTGAGCAGTATATGAAATTACAAGTTGGTTAATTTCGATAAGAGCGGAGGAAACTGAACATTGGGTCATTGGCTTCCTTTCCGGACATATAGCTTAACGCTGGATCCGCATCATTCTGCCCAGTCAATTTTTTCTGTATCATGTTTAGGTAGTTGTTTGATGGAGTCTTATCGAGGTATGTGTTTCAAGGAGCGTTATCGAGCTCTAATGCTAGGTAAATACCAGACACCAGAAGCTGTTGAGCTAGCTGATTTTGATGTATCCGTTTGGGAACGTGCATCCGGTTCTGGAAGAAACAAGGGATGGATATATGAGATAATTCAGAACAGGAAATGGGACAGCCATACAGGCGTTATTGGAAAGGAGTGTGAAGTTGCTCGATCTGAGCAGTTTAATAGACAAGGCAAACTTCTGATGGTTTTATTCATGGTTCCTGCATTATTGAATGATTTTTATATTAACAGTCTTTGCATTCAGATTCTAGCTAATAGATATGTATAAGTACTGGATTCAATATCCTCGATGGCTCTTCTATAGTCGTTATTGCCTTTTATTAATCATTTTTTAAACATCCACACAAGGGGAGACATATATCGTCATTACGAAGAAAACCAGGAAATAAGTTTGATGAACACCCATTGCAACATTCAGTCGTACTTATTGGGAAACATACATCCCTAATAGTCGTACTTATTGGGAAACATACAGCCAACTCAAGTCTAACTGTCCCGTGGATTATATGGACGCCAAAACACCCCTACACCACTGCATCATAATAAAGATAAAACGACTTACATTGCCTCAGTTCCTTCGTAGTTCCTACTACTCCAACAGTTTTTACAGCCACAACTAACGACAGTACATACGCGCTCGTCCTTCCACAGTAAATCTCATCGTGTTATTCTTCGCTAGTATCAAAGAAGCAATCATCGACAGCCGATGTCTTCGAGTTAAAACCTGTAGACAATATTCAATTGGATAACTTGGAGATTTAAATATAGATCACAATCTACCAATATTGAGGGGACGATCTGACCGTTCGAGGTGTTATGTTTGGAATTTGATCGTGGGCGGTCATGAAATGCATAACGTACATGCCACAGTTACTCCTGAATAATATAACTGCATTAGCACATCTTCATAATATGACAACTCAATCTTTCTAATTATGCGATAGTACTGGCCAATAAAAATAATTCTTCAGCGCTCGGTACTACTTTCTCACCCATCACCCAAATATGCTTGATTTGGTACGTTCTCAGGAATTTTAATCTCCCATTCACACGGCCTATAACGGGTTGTTGAATTGGGATTCCTGGTCTCATGTAGCAGAAAGTATTCCTGGATCCAATATACCTGCTCTTCCCTACGTTAAATCCTAATAAAATACTTAGGGTATATCATAAATGACCTTACAATGCTACAAGTTCATTTACTAACCACTCGGGCACACTCATCAATCCTTTTACTTGAATTACCAGGCAGCGTATCCACATAATAAACAGAGTTGATTTGCTAACTAAGCATATTTTTATTGGTAAATACGAAAATAAGCACGCGAAATTGAAATTTTCAAATCTGAGCAAACCCTTGAATGGGAATCAAGGGTTTGACCAAAAGTTTCGGTCAAACCCTGGACTCCCATTCGAGGGTTTGACCGGAGCTTTTCAGTCAAACCCTTGACTCCCATTCAAGGGTTTGACTGAAAAGCTTCGGTCAAACCCTTTACTAGAAATCTCGACTTTGACCTCGATTTTAACCCAAATTTGACATTAAAAAAAATTGAATTTCAACATAAATAAAAATGATTTAAAAAAAATATCCAACATATAAATTTAGGGTTTGAAAATAAAAACCATTTAAACATCTAACATCCCAAAATACAAGCCATAGAATATTGATCCAGTCGGGTTAAGTTATATTTTTAATTAAACCCATCTATATCTTCCAGTCGGGTTAAAAAAAATATAACTTAACCCGACTGGAACAATATTCTATGGTTTGTATTTTGGGATGTTAGATGTTTAAATGGTTTTTATTTTCAAACCCTAAATTTATATGTTGGATATTTTTTTTAAATCATTTTTATTTATATTGAAATTCAATTTTTTTTAATGTCAAATTTGGGTTAAAATCGAGGTCAAAGTCGAGATTTCTAGTAAAGGGTTTGACCGAAGCTTTTCAGTCAAACCCTTGAATGGGAGTCAAGGGTTTGACTGAAAAGCTTCGGTCAAACCCTCGAATGGGAGTCCAGGGTTTGACCGAAGCTTTTGGTCAAACCCTTGATTCCCATTCAAGGGTTTGCTCAGATTTGAAAATTTCAATTTCGTGTGCTTATTTTCGTATTTACCAATAAAAATATGCTTAGTTAGCAAATCATGTCTAATAAACAGCTCCCTCTTTTAGTAATATCACCAGTAAAAAAGTTATTATCAAATTTGACCGCAAAAATGAACGGAAAACCAAATTTCAACAAAGTTGTAACTTGAGACAGTTTTTATCAACAATTTAAACTTTAGATACCAAAATCTCATAGAGTTTTTAGGTTTCTTAACCCTATATAATATAAAGATCAAAAAGCAATCACCTGATAATGTCGGTTCCGCACTTTGTCCATTACATCTTCCATTGCTCGATTGCTAACTCCCATTCTGCTGATAGCAGCTCTTAGGTTCTCCTCACTGCATGCATAGCATCCCCACTTTTATCAAAAGTTTCCACTTTATATCTTCTAATTGTATATATATACTGTCGGTTCCGCACATAATAAACAGCTCCCTCTCAAGTTACCCTTTTTAGAAAGAAAGTGCATCCTTAACTAAATTTGCCGGAATTTGGTATATCGTGGTAGATGACCTGCTGAGTTTCATTTTTCACCGACAAAAGAAATTTTTTTGCCACCTAAACACTTGCAGAACTGTTCTTAGCACAAGTTCTTTCTTCGCTCATTTATAATAAGTTATCCTCCTGGAAAGGAAACTTCATTTTTCTCTTGATCATATTTTGCAGGATTATACACCTTATTCTTGTTCGAAATGATCATATTTTGCAGGATTATACACCTTATTCTTGTTCAAAAATCATATCGTCAACTCCTGGTGGTGGAGATCATCACGGTTGCCCTTTCCGACATTTCAGGTTAATGAATCATGACTTGTGTTATATACAGTATATATATACAATTAGAAGATATAAAGTGGAAACTTTTGCTAAAAGTGGGGATGCTATGCATGCAGTGAGGAGAACCTAAGAGCTGCTATCAGCAGAATGGGAGTAGCAATCGAGCAATGGAAGATGTAATGGACAAAGTGCGGAACCGACATTATCAGGTGATTGCTTTTTGATCTTTATATTATATAGGGTTAAGAAACCTAAAAACTCTATGAGATTTGCCCTATGTGAGATTTTGGTGTCTAAAGTTTAAATTGTTGATAATGACTGTCTTAAGTTACAACTTTGTTGAAATTTGATTTTCCGTTCATTTTTGCGGTCAAATTTGATAATTTGGTTTTTCCATCCATTTTTTCATGACCATGTTTTGTCAATTTTAACAGCAAATTTGACGGAGACAGCAAATTTCAACAAAATTGAAACTTCAGACAGTCAATATCAATAATTTAAACTTCAAACAACAAAATCTCACATATGGCAAACTTCAGACAATCCCTATATTATTGGTTTTTGTCTCAACTGATAAAAGTGTGTGCTGGGTGGTGGTGCAGCTAGCTTGTACAATAACATTTGAAGCAGTTCATTCCTCAACTTGTGATGCTGGGATTAACCATCCAAATCAGTACTTCAGTGACAGCCAAAAGATTCTACAAGCCAATGTAGTTTTATGATTCATCACACGGTATCAAATCTCTTCAAAAATCTGAATCCCAACTGCGATTCCGACTGGTGTTTTATTTGGTTGCTTCATTATACTAATGGACCCTATAAGTTTATTTATGTGCAAACTGACGGAGCTTCTCTGCTTTTTTCACTGCTGGCTGTCTCGAGGTTCGAAATTTCTCCCTGAAAAAGCTCAGTGTCGATCAATATTAACCAGTCATACAAGCTTAGCTAGCTCATTACCTATTATTTATTATCTGCAAGGTAGACGTAGCAGCATAGTCTGTTAAGTTGCTGCTATATATAGGACAGGGACAGACACAGTGTGTAACCTTAATGTTTATTTATAACATATATAGTAATTTTGTTTCACTTTTGAACTCATAAGCTAGAAGAGGTGTGAGTTAGTGCTAGATCAACAGGTCCTGAATCAAGTTGGACTTGGATGTACACCTGGTCGGTCAAAGGGGTTCAACCACCAAATCAAGGGACTTGATTTTAGGAGGGGTCATAGTCATTCAATTGATATATGTTAAGTGTCAATCTGGGTTGGTGTTTGTGTGGCTTGGGCTGGTTGTTTTTGTGTTTATATTAATTGGATTAGTGGGCTTGATTCTGCCCATCTCGAGTGAGTTTTATTTATTGGTTGTGTAGTGCAGATTGGATGGGTTCAAATGTTAGCTTGTTGGCAGTTGAGGACTATTTGATCAGTTTACAAAACCTAGGGGAACCTGATGCTATTTAGCTCGGGACCCCGCCCTATTTAAGGTGAGAAGGTTAGGTTTGCAACCTATTCTTCGATGAGCCGCAAATCAGTCTAAGTTTCCTCCCTCTCTGCCAAATCAAAAGCTAGGGTTTGTACCAATCCTCCAGATTTCACATGGTATCAGAGCTAATGGACGAATTCTGTTCGTCTGTTTGTCGACCTTGATCGATCCGCTGTTCTTCTCCGACGTGTTCGCTGTCTTGATGAGCGTGTCGGTTCGTCTTCTCAACGACGATTCGCGTTTTACGATTCCTTCCTTTGCTGTTCAAGACTCTCCTCAGGATTTCTCCTCGTGTCGATCTGCTTCTCCTCTTGCAGTATCCGACACTGCTCCTGTTCCTGATTACTTGTACTGATGACGGAAGAAATTAAGGAGTCTCCTAATTCGAAGATGGCGGCTATGCATGCAACCGAAAAAGAAGACTCCCTGTCTGTGATCAAGATTGATTCGAGGCATCCGCTTTACTTACACTCCAGTGATCATCCTGGTTCGTATTCAAGTTCTCACACTCTTACTGGCATTGATGATTATCCTATGTGGAGTCGTGCCTTGAGATTTGCCTTAGTCGGTAGGAATAAACATGGCTTTGTCACTGGAACTTGTTTGCGTGAACATTATACTGCTCCTCTTGATGAATTGTGGGACCAGTGCGATGCTGTGGTTTTTGGTTGGATTATGAACTCTGTCTCGAAAGAGATAGGGAAAACCATCATGTATACGGAGAACTCTCACCTTGCCTGGAAGGATTTGAAGCAACGCTTTGACAAGCAGAATGGATCCAGAACTTACCAGCTACATAGGGAAATTATATTGACTAGGCAGGGTTTGGATTCCATATCTGCTTTTTTCACTAAACTGAGAGTTTTATGGGCCGAATTCGATGCTGTTTGTGCACTACCTTACATTGACCATGAAGCCTTTGCCAAACATATGATTCATAAGGAGAATTTGAGACTCTTTCAATTCTTGATGGGGCTAAATGAAAATTATTCATCCATAAGGGGCAATCTGTTGCTCTGGGACCCCTTGCCCACTGTGAACCAAGCTTACAATCTTTTGATCCAAGATGAAAGCCAAAGGGATGTTACTTCTTCTATTGCAGCCTCTGTTGACTCTTCCTCTGTTAACATTGCTGGAATCACTGAAAAGCCCAAGGGAAACCCAAGTATTGAGTGCTCCTTTTGTCATAAGAAGGGCCACCCTGTGGAACGATGCTATGCAAAGGGATGCGATTTTTGTAAGAAAAAGGGTCATGTTAAAGAAAATTGCTTTAAACTGAGAGACCAAGCCCTCAAAGGGAAGAATGGGACACCCAAGGTCAACATTGCCTCATCAACAAGGGGTGATGGGGGTCCTTCTATTCAATCATCTGCATCTGAAGCCTCAGAAGGGGTTGTCACCATGACTTCTCATCAGTTTGAACAACTTCTCCACAGCTTTGGCAATCATGGTAGGACTGCCAACTTGGCAGGTGCTGCTGGTGCCAATGAGCCTAAGGCTAATACTGCAGGTATATCTCTTTCTGCTGATACCTACAGTATCTTTAATTCTTGGGTCCTTGACACTGGGGCCACCAGTCATATGACTTTTAGAAAAGATTGGCTCACTGATTTTAAAGATATCTCTGGAACCAGGGTAAATTTGCCAAATGGGAATTTTTCTAATGTTCATGGTATTGGGACTTTTGTGATTGCTTCTGATAAGAAACTAAATAATGTTCTTTATGTCCCTGATTTCAAATTCAATCTTCTGTCTGTTGCTAGAATTACAGCTGACTTACAATGTGTTGCATCTTTTCATTCAAATCATTTTACATTACAGGACCTCTCAAGTGGGAGGGCATGGGTGAGTGGAACTGAGCAATCAGGTTTATATTTTTTTAGACCCTTTACTGATTCCATCAAATGTAATGTTTCACTCGAAAATAAAGTTGCCTTGTGGCACCAACGTTTTGGACATGTCCCTTTTGAAACTTTGCAACATGTTGAAACTTTAGCTTTACCAAGAAGTAAGTCATCTGTAATTGATCATTGTCATGTTTGTCCCAAAGGAAAAATCACAAGGAATAAATTTCCAGTTTCCATTTCCAGGGCTTCCTCTATTTTTGATCTTCTGCATTGTGATGTCTAGGGACCCTACAATACTCCTACATATGATGAGAAAAGATTTTTCCTCACAATTGTTGATGATCATTCCAGAGTTTGCTGGGTTCATTTGATGCAATTTAAATCAGATGTTGGCTTAATTCTGAAATCCTTTGTCGCTATGGTTAAAAACCAGTTTGGAAAAAATGTCAAGTGCTTTCGTACTGACAATGGTGGTGAATTCTTCAATGATATGATCAAAAAAAAAATTTCATCTGAGGGAATTTTACACCAGAGCTCCTGTGCTTATACTCCTCAGCAAAATGGCCGAGTTGAGAGAAAACACAGGCATCTCCTTGAGGTTGCTAGATGTCTGAAAATTCAAGCTTCTGTCCCTACCCCTTTTTGGGGAGAATGTGTCTTAACTAGTTGTTATTTGATCAATCATATGCCTACAAAAGTTTTAAATGGAAAGAGTCCCATTCATGTATTTACAGGCAAGGCACCTAGTATTTCCCATCTCAAAGTTTTTGGATGTTAATGTTATGCCAAGAACCTATTGGTGACTGACAAACTTGCTTCAAGAGCAATTCCTTCTGTTTTCATGGGATATTCTGAGTCTAAGAAAGGTTACAGATTATATGATTTATCCAAAGACACTTTTTTTTGTCAGTAGGGACGTTGTTTTTAAGGAATCTGTTTTTCCTTTCTCCTCTATGAAGCATGTTCAGATGCCTGGGTTCATTGACCAAACATCCAAATATCCTGACATTTTCGATTTTAAAGGTGATGAAGAAACAGATTTTATCGATATTGTCCCTCAAGATACTGTCATAAATGATCACACTGATAAAGATTCTGGTGATTATGAGATACCAAATGATGAACCATCTAATGATGGGTCTGATGATATTCAAGATGTCCCTGTCCCTCATTCAGATGATGAACCTGTCACAGGCTCTGATGAAGCAGTTGTCCCTAAACAAACTACCAGATCTGGTAGATCAGTTAGACCTCCTATTTGGTCTTCGGATTATATCATGGGAAATGCTTCCATTCCTCATTCAATTGAAAAGTATATATCTTATCATAGAATATCTGATTCTCATAAGTGTTATCTCACATCTTTTTCTGAGTTAACTGAGCCAGATTGTTATAAAAAGGCAGCACAGGATCCCTGCTGGGTTCAAGCAATGAATGAGGAGATTGCTGCTTTGGAAGAAAATGGGACATGGGAACTTGTTTCCTTACCAAAAGGTAAAATTCCTATTGGCTGCAAATGGGTGTATAAGCTCAAATTTAAATCTGATGGTACATTAGAGAGGTATAAGGCTAGGTTAGTTGCAAAAGGTTTTAAGCAAAAATATGAGATTGACTATTTTGAAACATTTTCTCCTGTTGTCAAGATGAATACAGTTAGAACCATACTAGCCTTAGCTTCTTCTAATAAATGGCCCTTGTTTCAAATGGTTGTTTTCAATGCTTTTTTACAAGGGAATTTAGATGAAGAAGTTTATATGAGTTTACCTGAGGGATTTGCAAGTCAGGGGGGGTCATGGTTTAGTTTGTAGACTTCGCAAATCCCTTTATGGCCTTAAGCAAGCCAGTAGACAGTGGAATTTAAAGCTTTCTGATTCTTTGGTGAATGCTGGTTATACCCAATCTAAATATGATTATTCTCTTTTTACCAAGTCTCAAGGTGATAAAATTGTTATACTTCTTGTGTATGTTGACGATCTATTGATCACTGGGAACAGTTCTGAATTAATAGATGAGTTAAAGCACGTTTTAGTTTCCAATTTTAAAATCAAGGACTTAGGTGAAATGAAATATTTCTTGGGCATTGAAATCATCAGATCTGAAAAGGGTATTTTGTTGTGTCAGAGAAAATACTCTTTGGAGCTTATATCCTCTGTTGGTTTAGCTGGTGCAAAAATTGCTAGAACTCCTATGGAGGTTGGTGTTAAGTTGACCAGCAGATTGTATGACAAGCATTTAGATCTTAATGCAGATGATCCTCCCTTACATTATGCTACCTCATATAGAAAGCTGATAGGGAAATTATTGTATCTCACTATTACTCGACCTGATTTTTCATTTGCTGTTAGACATTTGAGTCAATATATGCAGGATCCCAAGTTGTCTCATTGGAATGCAGTTTTAAGAATCATAAGGTTTATTAAGATGGAACCTGGGAAAGGTATCTTATTGCCTTCTGATTCTGATTGTGCTTTGGTTGGGTTTAGTGATTCTGATTGGGCAACTTGTCTTGAGACAAGAAGGTCCATTACATGTTATTGTGTTAAATTGGGTAAGTCTCTTGTATCCTGGAAAGTGAAAAAGCAGGATACTGTTTCAAAATCGTCTACTGAATCTGAATATAGAAGCATTGCTGATCTTTTGAAAGAAGTTATATGGCTCAGAGGATTGTTATCTGAATTAGGTTTTGTTCAGAGGCAACCAACTGTTTTGTATTGCGATAATGAATCTGCTATTAAGATTGCCACTAACCCTGTTTTCCATGAACGTACCAAGCACATTGAGATAGATTGTCATTTGATCAGAGAAAAAGTAGTGCGAGGTGTTTTGCAGCTGGCTCATGTGAAAACTCAAGAGCAGTTGGTTGATATATTTACCAAGGTATTATCTAGACAACAACATTTTCCGCTTTCTGACAAATTGGGTATGATAAATGTGTTCAGGAAACAGGGGGAGTTGGAGACTGAACTTGGAGTTGATCACAGTCCAGATTGAGGGGGAGTGTTAAGTGTCAATCTGGGCTGGTGTTTGTGTGGCTTGGGCTGGTTGTTTTTGTGTTTATATTAATTGGATTAGTGGGCTTGATTCAGCCCATCTCGAGTGAGTTTTATTTATTGGTTGTGTATTGCAGATTGGATGGGTTCAAATGTTAGCTTGTTGGCAGTTGAGGACTATTTGATCAGTTTACAAAACCTAGGGGACCCTGATGCTATTTAGCTCGGGACCCCGCCCTATTTAAGGTGAGAATGTTAGGTTTGCAACCTATTCTTCGATGAGCCGCAAATCAGTATAAGTTTCCTCCCTCTCTGCCAAATCAAAAGCTAGGGTTTGTACAAATTCTCCAGATTTCACAATATAGACTAGATTCAACATGCATTTTTTAAAAGATATAGTCATTCAATAGATATAGACTAGATTCAATATGTTATTTTAACATTTTTTCAAGCTTGTTGTACATTTTAATTCATATTGGTTCATAAAACCATCTTTTTTCGAATATGTTGTACATTTTAAAATATATTGATTCATAAAATCATTTTTTTCAAACATGTTGCATGTTTTACATATTTTCCCATTACTTTAATGTGAATCTAGTCTATATCTATTTGAATGACTATGACCCCTCCTAAAATCAAGTCCCTTGATTTGGGGGTTGAACCCCTTGACCGACCGGGTGTACATCAAAGTCCAACTTTGACCGGAATCCACTTTTTATACAATTTGTAATAGTCAATAGTCAATACCGTAAGATATGCTCTTGTTTTGTTGATAATGTAATATGAATACATAATACACCATTTCCCTCACATGGTGGTAGGTTGGATATGGTTTCAGAATTTTCGCCCAACCCCCACGACCGTCCATGGGTTGACCCATTGGGTCAACTAAACACTAGGGCTGGCAATTCGTGCGGATTCGTGTCGTGTTCTGGTGGTCAGTCCAAACACGGCCCAACATGAAAAACTGACACAAAAAACCTATAGTAAATTGAATAAAAAATTAATATTTAACTGTTTTAGTATAAAAAATCGTGTTATATCGTGTTAACATGTTGTGCCGTGTTACTAATATCAAATCCAAATCCGTAATTTTCGTGTCGTGTACGTGTTGGCCCATCGTGCCGAGCCCAAATTGCCGGCCGTATTAAACACCCCTACTCATGACTGACAGGTTTGAGTAAGACATAGGAGTATGGGTATGGGTTTAAATGAGTCTGAGACCAGTTAAGTATTAGACTACTCGTACCCGACCGGACTCAAATGAGCCGAACTCGAGCTCGAACAATTCAATCTTGAATTTTAGGTTTGAACATGACTCAAAACTTGATCGATCGAGTCTGATCTTGCTCGATTATGCTAGAATAGTAAGGTTCGAAGTGAAATAATAGGGTCAAACTCGATTCGAATTTGATTTGATTGATCTCAAGATCAGATCGATCTCGATCAGGACGTGACTTTTGTAGTCTCAATATATATTGAATCCCAGCAAATATTGATGCACATAAAAGCCCGAGTTGAAATGCAGTTTTTTTTGGCCAAAACTCCTTTACACTCTTATATATGAGCAATGTTCGGTTAAAATAAATTCGAGTTTATTTTAACTCAATTTCTCAGTCATTAGATTATGTATGCGTAAAAAATAATTTTATCTCTCATAAATATTGATTAATTCTCTATTATGATCTAACGATTAAGAAATCGAGTTGAAATAAATCCGACTGCATATTATTCGGTTCTAATGAGTAATTAATTCTTCAATGGTATAATTATGATATTGACAATAACCGCATTGTCCTTCTTAATTACAGTACTTTACAGCTGAACCGGTCAGATTATATTGTATTTAATGAGTATGATTATTATTTATTAAATGGTTCGGTTCGGTTTGGATTTAGGATATGACCAAATCTGAACCGAGATTGTATTGGGAACCTGTGTGCGGTCAGAATCGAATGGGGCCCGCCAAACAGTGCTTTGTAAATGGCGGTTCAGATTTATTTCCATTCGGGGAAAGACGTTATTAGCTTCGGACAATAATAGCACAGGGACCACTTTCTATATTAGGAAATAATTTCTTTAAGGAAAGTCGCATCCAATGTGTTGTCGTGCGATGCGAGCCCCACTCCGCTTTGCTTTGATTTCTTTCGCTAAGCTAGATAATATAATGTGAAAAATCCTCCCAATATCTAATGTTGTCCATCTCAAACATAAATATAAGTTATATTTTAGTTTTAGAGACGAAAATATCTAATAACTCACTTTCCAAATGCGCAACGTTAAGTAATTAGTATTAATTATGTAACGTACTTACGAGATGCGTAACTATGCAATTGTCAAATTTTAGACACGTCATGATTGTGTTGCACATCTCGTAAATACATTACGTAATTAATGTTAATTACTCACTCTACCAGAAATAAACGCAATGTAGCGCACTTGAGAGCTGCGCAACGCCCATTAGCGCACTTTGAAAGTGCGCTATTGTGTATTTTCGTCTTTAAAACTCATTATATCTTGTATTTGTATTTGAGTTAGCTAACATAGGTATTTGAGCGATTTTTCCTAACTAATAGCTATTGCTACCTTTGTGTTGAGGAAACTTTTGGCCCATCGGTATTCTTACATCTTATTTTCTAACATCGGATTAATAATTGCAAGGTAAAATTACAAATAATGTGAGCAGTGAGCTAAGTAATGTAATATTAGATTATAATATTTGTATACTTTGTCATGTTACTTTATTATTATTAAATTAATATATATTAGTGTTAATGAGTCTTTTAGTGTCATATGTTTAACCAAAGTTGGCTTTTTGATGTCATATGTTTTTTTGTGTAGAATTTTGGTATCATAAGTTTGCATTTTGTGAACTTTTGGTGCATCTGCTAGTTGACCGTTAAGTTGAATGTTAAATTTATTTTATATTGTTCAATTTAATCCTCAAATTTTTATTCCTAAGTTTGGATTTTTACAATTTAATCCTTATTGTTTTCTCTGGTCACCGCCCAAGTTTGCCGGGCACCACTCAAGGCCGCCGACCACCACCCAAGGCCGCCAACACCACAGATCGGAGTCGGCAACCGAATTGGAGCCGGTCACCACCTAATCGGAGTCAGCCAGCCCCAATCGGGGCCGACTACCACCGATTGGGCTGTCAGCCACCAATTGGAGACGGCCACCACTAATTGGGCTTGTGGTGCCAAATGCGTATTATTGTACATGTGGCTCAATTAACGATTCCGAGTTCTAAAATGCACAATATGGACTCATGTCATTAACCAATTTATAGAATTTCAATGTATAAAAAATATATTCAATTATATGCTAAGTATATTAAAAAGATATTTATTACTTGAAAATCCAAGATATTAATAATATTGCATTTAATTATGTAAATACATAATAAAACTCCATTAAATTTATGTAACTCTTATTTTTGTTTTTACTAGAGATGTAACTGTTACAAGATGTCGTAGCAGTTTAGTATTTCATTCATTAATCAAAGGTCTTGCTCATTAACCAATCCAAATAAGGTTTAAAAAAAATTAACAAAATTAATTACACTTAGCATACGTGTCAAAATCTTAACAGTGAGACACGATCTAGGGCATGGAGAGTGAGACATGAAATCTGGATCCTACTTGAATTTACTATAATATTATGATTATTATGTACTTTATTACATTGTAACTAAATAATCATAACTTTTTTTACGGTACTCTATCAATATATTCTTAATATATGTAGTAATCAACAATAAAATGCATGCCTTTAATATATTATTTTGAAATGAAATTCTGCATATTAATTTTGAAAATAAAATTTACATAGTACACTGAGTCATTAATATTATAATATAACTATTTTTCTTCCCGCACGATGTAAATGATTAGTAAGGGCATCTACAATGGTTTTACATAAATTATATTCTTTAAACTTGTCACGTAGACATTTATGTACACTTTAAGTAATACGTAAATTTAAGACACACGTAAAAAATATTTTCTCTGCAATCGTATTACTTAAACATATTCCTTAAATATATTTTATTATTAATTTTTTCAACAACACCAATAAGATTTTAGCATTAATACTAAAATGAATTAATTTATAATAGAAAATTGTTTACGTAATACATAGTGCATTTTTTTTTTTAATTTAAGAAATGGGTTATGTAAAAATAGGTGGCCCAACTTTTAAGGAATAATATGTAAAACAATTGTAGCACGTTTTTATACATTTTACATAAAATATATGTTTAACCCATATTTAAGTAATACTATATAATGCATTGTGGATGCTCGAGAATAAAATAAAGAACGGAAAATAACAAGAAAATTGGATGACAATAATTAGATGATAAGTAATTTTGTAGGTAGTTTTGTGTCTATATAATAAAATTAAAACATTATATAAGTACACCAAAATAAATTGTTTTTTTAAGAGAAAAGACTTTGAAAATAAATATTTCAATTAAAACAAAAAAGTCACGAGGCAAATGTAAATGATGAGTGATTTTTATTCATGTGTTCTTGTTCTCCAAACCCCACCTGCACCTGTTCTTGGACCATAACACAGTCGATGGAAAAGTGTTACGTTGCTTTTATTGGCATCTTTTGTTGCTTAGGTTTTGTCTATATATATTTATCATCCAATGTTGACCTAAACACGTCCACGCATGAAAAATGCACCCCAGATTTATTTATTTAATTACACCAACGTATATATATTATATTTGTAACTACAATATTTTTCCACTGAAAAATTTGAAATTGTCAGTAACTGCAGTCTGTTTGAATTTGTCGAGTAAAATTAAATTCACACTCACGAAAATATTTGTAGTTTGATAGACTATGCTTTATAGTTTACAATTTTGCTAAATTTCACCTTTTTTTTTTCTCTATACATAGACAATTTCTATTTAATGATTTTTTTTTTAAAAAAAAAAATAGTAAAAGGGAACTTAATGAGAAAATAGGTTACATCGGTTCAACACAAACCGTTCCAACATCGTGTTAAACTTTTGAACATAAACATGCACACTAAATGATGTGGGAGATCTTGAAGCGTCTGATGTTGGCGTGCGAGTACTGTATTTCATGCAGAAACGGTGATCTGAGCAAGAACCATAGTAAACTATAGGGTTTAATGTTTTTTGTCCAAATTCCTTCGTTTAGGGGTCGAAATTGCAGTTTTATGTTTATGTCAGTCTTTTTTGTAATTTATCAGTTTTGTTGGAGTCTGTTTGCAAATTTCGGATTTTTATCTAGGGTTAGGGCTTTTGTTTTCAGTATTTAAGATATGTTTAGCATTCTTTACATTCCGTTTATTTGAAATATGAAAAAAAAAAGCTGAGGTTTCCTCAATTCTGTGTCAATTCCTCGGCATTCCCTTAGAATCAACGAGATTTTGTCCCATCTATCCCCATCACGCTGCATCAATAAACTTATAGTGTCATATTCTTTTTGTGCTATATCGTATTATAAATTATTCTATTGTACATATCTATATACGTTATGTTCAAATAAATATCAAATTAATGAAATTCATACGGTAAAACTCTAAATTAATATTCAAGCATTCACATATTCTTAATAATTAATAGTTGAAAAACTCTTCAAATAATTTTTTTTTTCTAGATCTTTATTAATTATTCAACCCTAACTAAAAGTAACTTTTATGGTGGCCAAAAAGAAAAGAAATGATTTTGACAGAAAATAAAAATGCATCCATGGATGTACGTACAGATTACATTACACATACCATGTTAGAGGTAGAGAGAGAGAGAAGATGCAGAAATAGAGTAGAGATAGAGAAGAGAGAAGAAGTTGCAGCTTGGAAGAAAATCGATCGATCGATGGGGAGAGGAAGAGTGGAGCTGAAGAGGATAGAGAACAAGATCAACAGGCAAGTGACCTTTGCCAAGAGACGGAATGGCCTTTTGAAGAAAGCTTACGAGCTTTCCGTCCTCTGCGATGCTGAGGTTGCTCTCATCATCTTCTCCAATAGAGGAAAGCTGTACGAGTTCTGCAACAGCTCAAGGTAATTCCTATCACCATTTTCATACTACTTACCTTTTCTCTCCTAGCTTAGCTTAGCTTAGCTAGAAAGAGAGAGAAATAAAGACGAAACCTAATTTACCTCACTCTCTGTGCTTGAGTTTAATGGCGTCTCTGTGCTTGTGTGTTGAAATTTGATAGGGTTTTGTGATGAAAAGAGAAAGTAGAGTTTGAATTGTTTCCGCTTTCGTGTTTGTCTCGACGTTTTCAGCACTTTGGCTGTCTCCTCCATGTTTAGATCTGCAACTGGTAACCATGAAAACTGAGCTCTCTCTCTCTTTGCCCTTTCTACTTTTCTCCTCTTCCTCATCTTCTTCTTCCTTGAATTTTGGATACGTCGACCATTATCCATCGGATCGGATCATTTGTCGTGCGATTGAAGCATCCGGAGCCTGATCTGATGATTCTGCACTCAGTCGTACGGTCCAAATCGTTTCCTCAGATTCGAGGCTTTGATTCAATTGATTAAGCTCAGTTCCGTTGCGTCTGTATTCCGTTCCTAATCTGCAAAATCAGCGTCACTTCACGGATGAGTCGCAGCGGAATCAAAGGTTAGGGTTTCAACTGATGATCTTCACAACTATATTTCTCTTCCTGGAGATCCATCGTTGTCTGCAAGTAAGGTAAAACTCGTCAATGTCCTTGATCGATTCTTCGTAGAGTTACAGATTATTTGCCCCTGACCTCCGCCGCCGTCGATTTGACGCTGTGGAATCATTTGCTTTCCTTCCATGGAGTCACGCCACAGACCTCCGTGCGCTTTTAGGGCTTGGTCTAGGGTTCCAAATTATTCTCTGGATCAACCATGGATTATCTCTTTCTTCCATTATCCCTTGGGTCACCAATTTGATCAATCTATTCAGAACTTTTGGCCAACTCTCTTCAGAAACCTAATTAATGTGAAATTACGTTAATCAAGGGGCCGACTTTGATTTTGACGAGTCATGCATTATAAATTTAATCATTAGATATATACCATTTTCTCTAGACACTCACAAATGTCGCAGTGCATTATTTCGTTGTCATTTCCTTCTATGTTTTTGTTTATTTACATGAATTTCTCTTTACCCATTTGGCCAAAATAATAATAATAATAATAATAATAAAAATTATGTTGTTAATTTTATGTATTTAATATGTAGATTTTTTTTAATCATCTAAGCCGCATATTTCTCCTCCGTAATGATTTTGTCCCGCTACCGAGGCTCGTTTATTTACAATGAAATTGAATAAATTTGTATCAATTTTTTTGCCACTAATTTTTTTTTTTTATCAAATTGATGACTTAATTATTTGTTTGTTACTACAATAAGCATAATTATTAAATTACAATGAAAATGAAATTATTCCCTAAGCACGTATAATATCAAAAATCAAAATACTGGTGGAATTCAATCCAAAAGAACTATTACCCAAATAGTAGAAGATTTAAATTAACTCGCCTGTTTGAGGTTTTGTGTTTCAGTTTATCCTAATATAGTTAGCTTCTTTGGGGCATTGCCCTAAATCCAAAAATAAAAGTTGATATTGCAATTGGCTTTTTATGCCTATCACGCGTTATTAATTAATATAATTAAGAAATCTATATAAATAAATTGATCTATGTCTCTATGTACCAATTTATTTATGGTAAAATTTATCAATTGAATGAGCAAACTGGTCACATATATTTTGGCAAGGAATGGGACTCTGCAAGTATCCAATTCATTCATATGCCATTATATATTTGATATTACATGAATGGTTTCTTTCATCCCCATCCAATATATATATTCCAATTCATACTTGTAAATTGTAAGAGTTAAGGTTTAGGTAGTTCATTTTTCCCAATGGTATCTCTAGTATAGGGAAATGGCTGTACTTTAGCTGCCTGAGGTAGAATTAGTGTGTTTTTTCTTTATTGAAAGGTCACTACTAAGTATAGCTAGTTTAACTAGTAGAGTTTAATATCTTGACAGTATACTGTGTAATATATTGCTTTTGAGTTCATACATCTGATAGATGAATTCTTTAGCATGCTCAAAACTCTGGAGAGGTACGAAAAGTGCAACTATGGAGCAATGGAGCCGAATCATGTATCTGCACGAGAATCGCAACTGGTAAGAGTTATTTGCATCATAATTACACTGATCTGCATACTAATATATAGTAGATATCACTGATATGCCTAAATATACATCATACTGCGATTTTTCCCCACTAAGAACACTGTCCATTAAACTCTATTTGGTCACTTATCAGTTGAGAAAAGTAGGAGTAAGTTGATGACTATGATACCAAACTCTTTATTTTGGGATATAGGAATATAGCAGCCAGCAGGAATATCTAAAGCTGAAAGCAAGATATGAAGCTCTTCAGAGAACGCAGAGGTATTTCAAATTCCTTTCTCTTTATTACCCTGCGAAACCTGTTTCCAGTTCCGCGGGTGAGTTTATCGAAAATTTAGTCACTTCATTATCCTGTGTATATTGTGCTTTCACTAGGAACCTCTTAGGAGAAGAACTTGGTCCTTTGAGCAGCAAGGAGCTAGAGTCCCTGGAGAGGCAGCTCGACTCATCACTGAAGCAGATACGGTCCACACGGGTATGATGCTTCAGAAATATGATTATCTTTGGACAAAAATTAGGATTATACATCTTTTCAAAATATAATCAGTGCCCATTTTGTTAAAGTTGAACGAAAATTGTTAAATATTTTGAAAATACACTTCCTTAAATTTAGAACGAGTTTAGATCAATCTCAAACTTATGCAAATTGTTTAGTTAGATCCTTAAACCATTTCATGTAAAAAAGGTATTTAAGTTTTTTTTCTTTTCGAAATATTTAACATTTTCCATCCAATTTTAATGTAAAATGTCTTGAAACATAATGAAGACAACTTTTTTCTTGCATGCATCCATGAAGCAGATGCTTGGATTGACATGTTATAATTATTTTTGGACAATATCAACTATGTTATTGTATGTATTGCAGACACAGTACATGTTGGATCAACTCTCAGATCTTCAAAGGAGGGTAAGTTGCCAATTTAACTTAATTTCCACAGAATTAATCTAAGAATCATTCATCCTCAGCTTAAAGTGATTCAAAATTGCAGGAGCATATGCTGAATGAAGCAAATAGAAGTTTGAAGCAACGGGTAAATTAACCGTCGATCGATCTTATTAGTTATATGGTTTAATCATAGAACAAACAAGATTAATATAGAGGAGGGTTTGTGTTTGTTGCATTGATTGTGTTGTAGTTGATGGAAGGATACCATGCGAATATGCTGCAGTTGAATGCGTCTGGGGATCAGGACATGGGGGGATACTGTGATCAACAACACAATGCTCAGATGCACCCACCTCAGAGTGGTGGCTTCAGCTTCCACCCCTTGGATTGTGAGCCCACTCTGCAGATAGGGTACTTCACATCTCTCTCATCTTTCAAAATTTAATCTTGTTTTGGCCATCATTTGATTATATATGGGATTTAATCTTATATATGGCCATATCATTATTTACTACATTAATCACTCACAAATTCTGGATGAAGTGCAAAAGGATATAGTGAACCTTTTGTTTTTCATAGGTTTGATAACCTATAAACTGTTTGGTGTCTGAAGTTTAAAATGTTGATATGGAATGTCTAAAGTTTTGCTTTTGTTGAAATTTGTTGTCTGAGTCCAAATTTATTGTTAAAATTGACAGAACTTGGTCATGTATTTGTCACGTGACCCGATAAAAAAATAATTCAAAGTTGCCTCTAATTGGGTGGTGGCCGATCGCTGGAGTTGTGGTGGCGGTGGCCGACCGAAGTAGGGTGGTGGCCAGCCGGAGTAGGGTGACCGACCGGTTGAAATATAATAGTTTATGGGGCAATTTTGACATTTCGCATCTTTCCGTCAAATTTGACAGCAAATTTGGACGTAAAACCAAATTTCAACAAAAGTGAAACTTCAGACATTCCATATCAATATTTTAAGCTTCAAACACCAATACACAGTTTATAGGATCTTAACCTTTTTTCATATAACAAATAAGAAATTTAACTTATTAAGCAAATTGACAAACGTCATTGTTTGACAGATTTTGTTAACATAACTGTTAAATTTCACATTGGACCGAATCAAACCCAATGGGCCAATAAGAGCAACTATTTTTACAAGTGGGGTTCCATCTTAAAACCAATTTGTAATAGAATGAGGTAGTCCACATGCTTATATAGTTGCTCTAATTACTTAAACCCATCGGCGTGGGACTTTCTCATGGTGGAGTTACTTTTGGAGACTTCAACAATAACAGATACAGTTAATAAAAACTAAGAATAATGAAATGAACCCACTGGTTCAAGAATAATGAAGAGTTGAATATGATTTCTTAAAATATAGACATAAAGTTGGGTTTACTATGTGTTAAACTAATGATAAATATTTGTTTTTTTTGTTGGGCAATGTGAATGAATACAGTATAATATTGTATTTGGTGTGTAGATATCAGCAGCAGCATGAGGAGGATCACATATCAGTAGTGGGGACAAGTGCAAATAATTTCATGCCTGGGTGGTTGCCGTGAAAGTACTTAAGGTACTAGTATCCCTTCCTTCCTTCCTATAGCTAGCTAGCTAGCTAATTGCACTGGCTTGCTGTGTGTGGTGGTGGGTTGATGTTATATTTGTTGTCATAAGTAACAAACGACCTTGCTGGATCATTTCACTTACAGAATACTTTCTTTTCTTAAACTCATACTTTCTTAAACCCTGTGGAATCATCTCTAATCACAAACATAAACGGGTGATGTGCTATAAATTCAATTAAAGGATAAGAACTTAAAATTTGTCTCATGTTTCAGATGTCTCATGATTAAACTGTTAATATTTAGTGTCTCAAGTTCATTATTTTAAGTTCATTATTTTGAGTTAACTTTGATAAACTGAGTTAAAAAGATTATTTATCCATTTATATTTTTTTTGCAAAGTCTCGATTTCGGGCACCCGCCTCTGTTTCCGAGCCACCCACCTCCGATTTGGTTGAATTCGTAATCGGAGATGGGTGGCTCGGAATCGGAGGTGGGTAGGCGGAATTAGAGGTGGTGGCTGGAATCGGAGATTGGCACATGACAAGCACGCTGCATTTTGGGGTTATTTTAGGAATTTTCATATTTTGTTCAACTAAACCTAAAATTTGACAGAGACGCCAAATAACAACACATGAAATTTGAGACAGTTAATTTCATCTTCAGATCCCCAAACTGAAACATAAGACAAACTTATGACAGTTTTTAGATTCTTATCCGAAGAACAACCCCTCCAGAAGGTGTCTGTGGAGAGTGTGTTACTAAAATTGATATGTAAACCCTAGAAACTCTTAGCAGCCTATACAGATCGATGTTAAATATGTTGGACTTGGGCTTGGGCTTGTGCATGTATGCAATAAAACCTAGTTTGGCATTAGTCAGAAAGTTGTAAGCCCGTGTAGTTTCTTATATATTGACTTCGAATTACTTTCAAATTCTCAATTTTGTTTGAGATTAAATTATTGTATTGTTTATGTATATAATTTGAATTCAGTTATGATACAGTTATAAATTTAGTTATGAGTACGATTAAAAAAATGAGTGAATGTGTAAAATCATAGTTATGATTATAATTATGATACAAAAAGTATACTCATAATAATTATGACTATAATTATAGTATTCCGCCAATAACCTTCCAACTTATTAGTTTCATAAAAAAATCTTAGTTTCAAATACATAAAAATCTTAACATGGTTTAGCATTTCGTCAATTAATCTCAATGGGTTTCTTAAGATGTCTCAAAATAAAATAAAAACTAGCCCACTTAAGGTGAGCAAACTGGGTTTAAAGGTATATTTAAATGGGTATGGGGCTTAACTCTAAAATCCAAACCGACCAATACTTATCCGGTTTAGGATTTACCCGCCCAGAGAAACAGCTCCACAACCAACTAACCTCCACGCGCCGCGCCATCGTGTGGCGGCGGATCCTTCCCCCACGAAGATAAGATTCTTCCATGTCATCTGGGTCCCACCGCCGACATCCTGTTCTCTCACCAGGAACACCGCTCTTACACGCGCCAAGAGATGCGTATGGCCCATCAAAAAGCGTAGTACTTAAATAGTAGAGTTTTTGACCGATATAATGTAGAGAAGATAAAATAAAGCGACAAATCTCTTTTGCCTTGTGTGGTCCAAAATCCATTTTGCAGTAATTTAGGTAAAATAATAATCTAAAGTTTAATAATAATCTAAAGTTTTTTTTATTTTTATGGATATTTTAGGTGTTCATGTTTTTTTTGGGTAATCTCATGAGAGACTCTAAAAAGGAGTAAAGCACCGTAGAAAGTTTGCTTTACGTTTAAACTAATTTTAATCACATCGGGTGAGTCCTTAATGGTTAAAGTATTGACTATGAACATTTTTATATTTTTATGATCACTAGCGGGATTGAACCCCTAATTTTTAATTAATTAATGAAACGTTGAATCACTATACCATATAAAAAAGCAACACCATATTTTTACATTTTTAAAACTTTTTCTTAGTTTTTAATTAAAAAATTAAGCGTTAAGTTATGTCTTAAGTTGAATGGTTGATCATTCGCTCCGTCTTTCTATTTTAGATAAATTATGCTTACTATTGTGATTGACACGTATCTTTAAATTTAAATTTCTTTTATAGAGTTCACTAATTTCAATAATTTTTTTAAAAATATCTTTAAAATTAAGTACACATGTTAAGATTATAAACTTGAATTTTGAGGTTAGGTAAGAAGAGGGTTGCATTGCATGTGATTTCATTGGATTGGCAAAAGAAATTAGCTAAATTACGATAATATCCTTTGCCCAAATTCAAGGCAATTTCCACTGCCGCGTCTCTTTCTCTTCTATTTTACTCCAGTTTTCTTCTTCTCTAGTAGCAGCGATCGATCATCTGATCTGCAGTAGAAAACAAACTCATCTCTGCAAACATCCGAAATTGTTGTCATTAATTGGATTGAATTGCAGAGTTAAAATAATCTCTCCAATGGAGCGCAGTCTCTAGCTTAAAGCCTCCGAGTTTATCCATTCGCCTCGTTTTTAGCAATCGGATTAGGTTCAACATTCTTCCTTTATCTCTCGTCTGATCCAACAAGAATCCGAACCAGAAGAAGACGGAGATGATGGTGCAAAGGCAGCGACAGGATCGGCAGTCTAAGACGGCGTTCTACGAGCTGTCCGCTCTGGTGTTGAATATTCTGAGGTCGCCTCCGCCGCAGATCTCGTTCTCCGATGCGTCTTCTCCGGTGTCGGCGGCGTCTTCGTCGTCGAGGAGGTCTTCGGTGGCGCAGATCACGCCGGGAGGATTCGCCTCGCTGCTGCTAGGAGTTTCACTGGCGATGATGTTCTGCGGATCGATCACTTTCTTCATCGGCTTCTTTCTGATGCCGTGGGTGCTTGGACTCGTCATGTTCCTGTACGTGGCCGGAATCGTCTCCTGCCTCTCCATGTTGGGGCGGTCGGTTCTCTGCTATGCCACCGGTCCGCCGCCATGTCACCGGAAGGAGATTCCTTGTGAGAATTTCTTCCTTTATTAATCAAATTGATTACTTCATTTCATAATAATCATGCTTCTGCTGATTGGAGTTGCTTATTGATCATTTACATGACTCTGCTTTCTATTCAATTCCAATGCAAAGTAACACAAACCTTGGTGCAGATCACACTACAACCTCTGTAGACTGTTTTACTTGGTAGATTAGAGCTAGTCAAACTTGTTAAATTTCTTGCTCTTCGAATTAATCAACAAGTTGATTACTTTATTTCATAATAATCATGCTTCTGCTGATTGGAGTTGCTTATGGATCATTACATGATTCTGCTTTCAATTCAATTCCAATGCAAAGTAACACAAACCTTGGTTCAGATCACACTACAGCCTCTGCAGACTGTTTTACTTGGTAGATTAGAGCTAGTCAAACTTGTGATTGTATATCTTTCTGTAATTCGTTAGCTAGAGACCTTTTTTTTTTTTGTTTATGCAAGATTGCTTTCGTAATTCGGATAGGAGATTTAAAGTTAAAGTTATCCTCATGCATTTCCTGGGGCGACTCTGAAAATACAACTCGCTTTACTAGTTGGTCGAACCAATATGGAGTAAACTAAAGACCCATTTCTGCTAGAATTAGATGGGTTTTGAAGAATTATACTGTACTTCCAAGTGGCATTGAGCTTATACTCTAGCACAAAAGTTGGCAATTTGTGTTTCTTGCCAGCTAATAATGAACTCTTACAATGAGATAACTTAGTTTAGACTTTAGACACACTGTCATATGTTGTCTACTAAAAATACCTTCTTGGTGCTCAAGAAAGCTTCTCCCTTTTGTTGACAAATGAATCAATCTAGATTATTATTGGGGTATTGTTCTCAAATCATCGACTGATTAGTAAATCTCTGTCTCTGCAGTTGATTAATGATTGTTGTAGGAAGAAAAAAAAGACATTCTTAGCTGTTGTTCTTGTCTCTCTAAATTATCTACTCTACAATTTTCTCTTATTCTATTATATTTTACAATGCAATGGAGCTGCTTCTGCATAACTGTCTGTGCTTTCAGCAAATTCTTATATACGATTCGATTGTGCAGCGTGGAAGCTTCCTTAGCAAGGAAGATATATATATAGACAAAAGTCGATTGCATGGCTGATACTATTTAAGCAGCCACTCGTCTTCAAACTGCATGCTGCTGCAACGTATAGGACACTGGAATTTTACATATATATATATATATCTTCGGGTTATTGATGAAGAAGAAACTGTGGATACCTTATGGAAAGATGTCACATATATATATTATAGCTTTTGGGTTGAGTAGATACATATATGATGCTGAACTGTGCTGCAGCTTCTGAAGGATTAGGGATTTGATGAAAAAGGGGATTTGGATTCGAATCGCGCACACGAAGATTTCATTTTCTGTGTTTTAGTTATTATTATTGTTATCATGTATTCAGCTATTTGTTTGCCTACTATGTAAGTTTACTTCTCAATGGAACTGGACTCTTTGAGATAAGTTATTTTAATACTACAATTGATCCCAATTCGATCATTGTGCAATTGAACTTGACCAGATAGTGGCAAGCTGATATGAGTGTGAACCTAGAACATTAGATCTCAGAGAATATTAAACATCCAATAGAATTCAATTAAACAATTAAAAAGTTGGTTGGATTATTTAGTAAAATAATTTACCTTTTTTTGGCCACTTAATTTACTTTCTTAGTAGTGAATTAAGTTCAAATTATGTTGAAGAGACCATTTTCTGGATGACTTTAATAATAATCAGTAATATATATACAAAAGTGGAGTAATGTAGACTCCTCTAATATAAAAGTGGGTTAATTAATGTTCTTGAAAATATCAGAGATACTCCCACCACCATCATTCAGACATTCCATACACATTGTATTCAAGTTACTGTTAATTGTTCGTCTTATGCTTATCCAATCATAGCGAAAGTAAGATAATTATTTCCACTGCGTACTTTTATAAAAATAAATATATAGCCCACGTATATATAACCCATACACTTAAATATAATATCCTTAACTAATTAACAGAAGCATGCATAAGCAGTAAAACTGTAAAAGGAAGGCTATATATGTATGTATGTAGATGTAGCTAGCTAGGTACTTGGAAGGTAGAGGTGAAGTTTGAGAGCGAAGAAGAAAACACAGAGTAAACAAAAGTAGAGAAGTGAATGCACAAATATGGAGACTCCACTGGTTTTAAAACTCGCCAACTCCACCGACCTATTGTTGCCCGGAACCTGGAAGAGCAATCCTGGGGTTAGCACCACAAACAGCATCACCGCCACAAACACCGGACCCCAATCACCACCGCCACCACCCATTAATCTATCGGAAATGATTTACGTTCCGATTCTAAACATCTGAGATGTTCCGAATGAGAGACTATATAAATGCCACAAAAGTTGTCAAATATTAGTATCATGGTCTCTTGTCTTGTCGGAATCTTATACGAGGCCATGCGTATACTAAATCTTTTTTTGGAGATAATAAAAAGATGTGTTGGTGGGGAATTTCTTCGAATCTATGGTTGTAGAGAAATTCGAGTGCAAAAAAGAGAAAAGTTGTAAAGAATTTTTGAGTGCAATAAAGAAAAAGTTGTAAAGAATTTCAACAAAGCAACAAATGTGGCTAATTCACAATAAGCCTAGCTACGGTAAGTAATTAAATGGGTTAAAGGTAGTTTTGGTGCCACATGTTTGACATGTGTAGATTTTTGGTGTCATATGTTTGAAAGGTTGTATGTTTTTAGTATTTCCGTTAGTCAACAATTAGTTTTTTTGTTCAATTTAGTCCTCAAATTTATATTTCTAAAATTTAATGTTTACAATTTAGTCCCTACTGTTTGCTCAAGTCATCATCCAAGGCCGCCGGCCACCACCTCCAAGGCCGCCGACCACCACGAAACGGGCGGGCCACCACCCACGGCACCGGCCACCACCGCTTGGGGACGAAAACCACCCCAATTGGTGGTGGCCACCTCAATTGGGGCCGGCCACCGGCCCCGATTGGTGGTGGCCAGCTCCGATTGGGGCCATAGCCACTACCACTGGTGGTGGCCGGCCCCAATTGAGGTGGCCACCACCAATTGGGGTCGGCCACCACCAATTGGGGTGGTTTTCGGCCCCAAGCGGTGGTGGCCGGTGCCTTGGGGTGGTGGCCAGCCCGTTTTGTGGCGGTCGGCAGCCTTGGACGGTGACTTGAGCAAATAATATGGACTAAATTGTAAATATTAAATTTTAGAAATATAAATTTGAGGACTAAATTGAACAAAATAAAAATATTTAACGGTCAAACTAACTGTTGACTAACGGAAATACAAAAAACATACAACCTCTCAAACATATGGCACCAAAAACCTACAAAATAAAACATATAGCACCAAAACCTATACAGGTCAAACATGTGGCACCAAAAGTTGTTCTGCAGTGTTTTTATTAAGTTGTTCTGCTCCTGCGTTGTGTTGTAATTATATGCATTGCATTAGTAAGAGAAAAGTATATTGAAAGATTCTATGTTAATTGTAAAAGGAACAACGACGAAGAAGTAGTACAAAACATATGAAAGAAAGGAAATAAGTTTAAGTTGTAATGTCTATCCATTAATAGGTTGGACATCATGTGCAAAAAATCGGCCATTTTTCCGCGTAGTTCCATGTGCAACATGCAATGTTATCAAACGCGGTCATTAACGGTCAATTATTTTACAGTTAGAATAACGCGGTAATTAAAAATTAGTAATTATTATTAATTACTCAGTCTCAGGCTAACCCTAAATAAATGATTGAATACGTTGTTGGTATGTCACCGTCACCACGTTGTTCAGAACAACGCACTCAATTATTTTGGTAAAGGAGACTCATAGTTGGATATATGTGTATTTGAGTTCGGTGTTATCAGAATAGGACTGGACCAGCGGTCCGATCAGGTTTGAACTGTAACTGATGCTTTCAACGGTCTGCTTCGAGCAAAACCAAGGATGTAAGCGAATCCGGTTCGAAAGTCCGATTTTCAGTGAAACGGTCAGTTTTGAGCGGACCGGCCGGTTCGCCGGTCGTTAAAAAAAATCAATTTGAATTTATTTCGGTGATTTTATTGGAGTTTATTGTGTTGGAAACTTATTATGTAATATTTTCTATAATAATTTTATTAAAGTTTATTGAAGTTGCACTAGACCGGTCAGTCGGCGTAGAACCGGGGTGAACCGACCGAACCGAGAACCAGTGGCGTGGCCGGTTCGACCGGTCCGGACCTGATAACACTGTATGACTGAGTTAGAAAAAAGTGGTCATTTGGGGTAAAAAAAATCTATTTACTGTAGTCTAGTGTCTGTCTGAGCAGATAAAGCAAGTGGAAGTGGAAATCAAGTCTATCATTAAAGTCCAATCACACGCTAATCATCTTGCGTTGACGTTGGTTGGATCACCGCCAGTCCACCACCAGAGACGACGACGATCAAAATCTCGACGACATTTCTTCCGTTACGCAGGTGAAACTCCAGGAAATTCAGCTGTCGACTGCTTCTTGGCTGATCGTACGAGCCTGAGCATACTAGCCGGTGTTGATTGCCACGACGACGAACGAAGCGGTGGTCCTCCGTAACTAGTCCACTCCTGAGGAGGTTTCTTCGGGAATTGAATATGATTCCTTCAAATAAAAGCGCGATAGGTACGGCATCTGCAATCGTTGCTTTAAAGTATCAATTGGCTTCTTTCCTTTTTGTGCTTAGATTCATCGAATATTTGAACTCTAGTGCGATTGCTTTGACGCTTTCCGCAATTTCTGCTACTTTGATCGTCTAGAAGCTCTCGCCTTGCTGCTTGATTGCTACTTTATCGGTTATCTACGTGATTGTGTGTGCGATCGTGTGACTGAAAGAGTGAGAGACTTTATTGTCACTAGTCACTAAACTGGCTATTTGTCCTTCACATGCATATCTCGTCCCTAAAAAATTGAAGCTATTCAAACAGTTAATGACAGTTTGATTGTGACTAGTTGATGAATAATCTTCCTACTCTCACTGATTAAGATTTTTGGACTTTTCTTTGACTAGAGCTAGTTTTTCCCTTCATATACTTACATCAGTAGAACACGGATTTTTTAAAGTTTAATCATCGAAATATTTTGAACATGTGCCAGGGTATAATATAACTGATCTTTACCGCGAAGCTCAATACCGTTGGCTAAAACCTGCAGAAGTATTCTATATTTTGCAAAATATCGAGAATGACCAGCTCAGCAACGAGGCACCTCAACTTCCTCCAAGTAAAGTTCATAATCTTCCTCTCGTGCTAGAAAATTTGTGTATATTCATTCCTTTACTGATCAAATAGGCTGTATATATTTATTACAGGTGGATCTTTATTTCTTTATAATAAGAGGGTTACGCGCTTCTTCCGCCGTGATGGCCATAACTGGCGGAAAAAGAAGCAGCAAAGCACTGTTAGTGAAGCACATGAAAAACTCAAGGTTAACTACATGATGCTTTTGAAGTTGCACTGTGCATACATGTTAGAAATGAGCATGTTTCTTTACTTCGACAGGATTATCTTGTCATGTGCTTAGGAAACTTTTGCAGTCACACGCTCACTAAGTTTCGACCCATTACTGTTCAGTTTTATTGTGGTTGCGATAGAAGCACTTCATGTCTTGATCTGAGCTGACTCTTCACTTATATAGGTGGGCAATGTTGAAGCTTTAAATTGTTATTATGCCCATGGTGAAGATACTCCCAATTTTCAGAGACGCAGCTACTGGATGCTTGACCCGTGAGTTATCCATTCTTTTAGTTCAGTGTATACTTGATCTGCGAGTTATCTTCCTAATCAACAAATGTATTCCATTATTTATCTTTTTGTTGTTCTCACATTTACCTTCCCTTTGCAGGGGACTGGATCACATTGTACTGGTCCACTATAGAGACATAAGTGAGGTAGTTACGTGGTCTGATCTGGCAGTTTTTAGCCAGTTCAACTTGGCAGTTATCTTTCGCTCTTCTTTAGCCATTTTTTTTTTGTCTTTTAGCTCTTCAATTAACATATGTTTGCTTTCATCCATGAGAAGGCTGTTCTGGTTGTGTATTATTGTCCAGCCAATTACTTGAGGATGATTTGTCTTACATGTCTTAGGTGAACTTAGATTTTAGAATTTAGATTGCGGTCTGGTCTTGAGTGAATATTTATGTAGCTGATCACCATATTTTTCTGCCTAATTTGTTGCAACTATTAATGTTTTCTATTTGAAGCAAAATATTTGAATTAGACCTGCTGATGCTTCCTTGAACATGAACTCTTGAGCTGATCTCTGGTTGCCTACATGTCTTACAGCAAAAATCTATTCCTGGACCGGTTGCACCTTCTCCCATGTTAAATCCCAGTGCTAGCACCACTCTTTATTCTACGCAGAATCTGGCTTCTACCTCCAGAATGCCAACTGTAAATGGCTCTTATCAGAATATTGTTAGTCCAGGATCAGTAGAAGTTAGTTCTGAGGTATTTTACAGCAGTAATGCATCAGATCACTTTCAAGGTTTGCACGGAGAAGAACCTTTCAGCTTTCAAGAGGGTCTTCAGCAGATTAGGGCGCAGCTAAGCTTGGATGATGATTTCTTCAAAGCGAATGATCTATTCACCGGTGAGGATGATCTTTCCAATTCTGCAGGATATTCTGCTTTTGAGGCTGAGATGTCTAAGCAGCAACAGATTTTTCCTGAGGATTCAGTAGATTCTGCAACTTATCAAACGCCACCTGAAAACAGTGGCAAACAAGATAACTTTATCAACCATGTTGTGTTTCAGGGTATAGGTAAAATATTTTCTTCATCCAGCAAAAAGTTTTGTGTACCTAACTTGTGTTTCTAGCTTGATATGAAACAACACCTAATCCAAACTTCCAGGTGTTGTTCTGTTCAAATGGTTTCAGACGGTCAGGCTTCAATGATTTTTACTCTTATATTCATGGATTATCAATCACAGCGTCTGGATTTTTACTTAACTTCTTTCAAATAGGGAAAAAAATCGTAGCAAGATAATGCCAGTAATATATCACTTTGTGCAGATGATAATGGTGCAACAGTTGGAGAGGAAGATTCCTTATTGAAAGAGCTGCTGGAACCATGGGTAAGCTTCGCTGACTGTGTTTTTGGATAAACACGAACCAATGTAGATTGCAGTTCCTTACACATTGTATTCTATATTTTGTAGGTTAAACCACTCTCTTCCTCTAGTGAGGGCAACCCACGAGGAAAACAAGGTTATGAGTGGTCAGAAACTACTAATCGTCAAGGTAATAAGATTTTCCTCTTTTATGGGAATGGTTGTGTTTCAGGTTGTTTTGCATTTTCATTATATATGCCGAGTCACTGACAAAATTCTCCCACTGTTGCTCCTAAAGTTGAACATTTCAAGATTCCAGCATATCCTTCTGAAGCAGAAATTGAGGCTGATGCAGAGTACTATCAGCTCTTTGATCAATTTATGCCTCCTGAAGCACCAAATCTGACTGTTTCAGAAGCACAGAGATATACCATTCATTGCATATCTCCTGAATGGGCCTACAGCTCGGAGGCTACAAAGGTGGGGTCACTAAGTCCGTTGGTTTTTAATTTTCAGTATTTACGAAAATGTACTTGTCGCTTGCAAAATATTACCAAGGATCCTGAACTAGCAAAATAATATATGAAGGTTAAAAGAAAGCAAGCTCTCTTGAACATGTGCATTTACCCCTTTGGGGCTTTTTTAAATTTCACCGTGTCAAGTGCACTGATGTCCAGATTCTTTCAGTGGTGGGTTATCTTGACATGCCTCAAGGTTATTCAGGTGCACTTGAGATACTCCCGGTGGCAGATCAAAGTAGAACTTAATATTGCTTACTGAGTTTTAGTTATTTTTTACGTAAAATGTTCTTTTGACATAGTTTGGCAACCATTACATATTCATCGTTTAACGCGGCTTTACTCATAGTGCAGGTCATTATTGTTGGATCTTTTCTTTGTAATTCATCAGTGACCTCTTGGATGTGTATGTTCGGTGAGGTTGAGGTTCCTGTTGAGATGATTAAGGATGGTGTCTTCCGCTGTGAAGCTCCTGCCTGCTCACCTGGAAGAGTAACACTTTGCATTACTACGGGAAACCGTGAGGCTTGCTCTGAGGTCAGAGAGTTTGAGTATCGAGCTAAATCTATCGACGTTTGTGCTCAATGTCAATCAGCTTCATCAGAGGCTGCTTGGAGTACTAAAGAACTACAGATTCTTGTAAGAACAGTCCAAATGCTTCTGTGCAGTTTGCCTAAGCTGCAAGAAGACAGTGAAACATCACAATCTCATCAACCAAATTATTCTACAGTTGACAGTGATTCTCTTAATAGTACACTTAAGGCTCTTAAGGATGGAACTGCAGATTCATCTCAAACGACTAGTTTGCTTCTTAACGAACTTCTAAAGGATAAGCTGCATCAATGGCTTTCAATTAGGACCAAGGAAGGAGGTGACCAATATGGCTGCTCCTTGTCTAAGGAAGAGCAAGGAATAATACATTTGGTCGCTGCACTGGGTTTTGAGTGGGCCTTAAAGCCAATTCTTAACTGTGGCGTAAATGTAAATTTCCGCGACTTCTATGGACAGACTCCTTTGCACTGGGCTGCACTTTTTGGAAGGTACATATCACCACCAGCTACATCTTTAAACTTTTCCTTGTTTATTTAAATGCAATCTTGGATCTATTTATGGACTCAACTATCCTTGATGATCCTCTACATCGGGTGCAAAAGATTACTGTTTGAGAAATCGGACCCAAAGATTGCTCTTGCTGTTTAGTACGTTCGATCGATACGTTCACATTTAAACATGAAAGTAGGAACAATAGCTAGGTGGCCGAACCACCACGGAAGGGCCCACTAATAATAGTTGTGATTTTAAGAGTTTAGTAATGGCCATGGGTGCAGCGGTTCATATTAAAAAAGGACCCCCACCAAACATTACATGTCCTCTAGTCTAGGTGGTCAGGCACACAGTCTTTGTTAGAGGAGTCCAAGTTCAAGTCCTACTAAATGATATTTGCATATTTTATTTTTAGTTTGATACTATAGCGCATCAGTGCAGCTCACCAGCACACAGTTTTTTTTCTAATGTTAGTGGGGAATAAGGTTTAAGAACTTATAAACTGTCTGAAGTTTGCCCTATGTGAGATTTTGGTATCTGAAGTTTAAATTGTTGATATTGACTGTCTGAAGTTTCAACTTCGCTGAAATTTTGTCTCCGTCCAAATTTGCTGTTAAAATTGACAGAACTTGGTCATTTGCTTGTCACGTGATCCGATAAAAAAATAAATCTCAAAATGGCCCCTAGTAGGGTGGTGGCTTGCCGGAGTCGGGTGGTGGCCGGTCGGAGTAAGGTGGTGGCCGGCCGGAGTTAGGTGGCCGGCCGGAGTTGTGTGGTGGCCGCCGGAGTTGTGTGATGGCCGGCCGGAGTTGGGTGGTGGCCGGCCGGAGTTGGGTGGTGGCCGGCCGGAGTTGGGTGGTGGCCGGCCGGCGTAAATATAAAAGTATCAGTAGCAATTTCGACTTTTCACACCATTCTGTCAAATTTGATAGCAAAAATGGACGGAAAACCAAATTTCAACTAAGTTGAACTTCAGACATCCAATATCAACAATTTAAACTTCAGACACCAAAATCTCATATAGGCCAAACTTCAGACAGTTTATAGGTCCTTTACCCGAGGAATAATGAATATCCATCTGATACAGAGATAATATTTTTACAGGGAAAAGATGGTAGCTGCCCTGATAGCTTGTGGGGCATACGCTGGGGCAGTCACTGACCCGAGCAAAAAGGATCCTACTGGTAAAACTGCAGCTTCTATCGCTGCTTCCAATGGGTTCAAAGGTCTTGCAGGTTATCTCTCTGAGGTGGCCCTAACCACCCACCTCTCATCTCTTACCCTGCAAGAGTGCGAACTCTCCAGGGGTTCTGCTGAGGTCGAAGCGGAACGAACAATAAGCAGTGTCTCAGAAGAGAGAGCCTTTTCCAATTACGAAGACCAACTCTCTCTCAACGATTCTTTGGCTGCGGTTCGCACTGCAGCTCTGGCAGCTGCTAGGATTCAGGCAGCGTTCCGTGTGCACTCCTTCCGGAAGCGCATGCAGAGGGAGGGTGCTTTTGATGAGGAATATGGAATCAGTGCAAGTGATATACAAGCCATATCAACGATAGCATCGAGTAGTCGTGATTGTAACTTGGCTGCTATGTCCATACAGAAGAAGTATCGCGGGTGGAAAGGTCGAAAAGATTTCCTTGCAATTCGACAAAAAGTCATCAAAATACAGGTAAGTGTGCTTTTGCTCCAATCGGTTGAATAATACACTTTGAGTTATGGATTCATTTTGTTAGTTGTTATGAAAAACTATATCCTACCTCCGATTCGCCGACTAAGATATATTACCCACTCACAAAACCTAGTAGGTCCTATTTGAGTGGACATTACATTTTTCATACCCATATATTTTTGTGAATAGATTAACAATTATAGTTGGTGAATCAAAATCCAGGACATAACTTTTTAATATGATATATATTATGAATGGTTGCTGCTGCAAAATGGTGATTATATTTAGCATGTGGTATACAAGCAAGGTGTTGTCAAAAGTTCATTTTTTTTTCTTGCCAGTCTACAAAATTGGGGCTAACACCACATTTGGTGGAAAATTATATCCTAACTCAGATTTGCCAACTAAAAATTGTATGTCCGCTCAAACAAAGTTGTGGATGTCAACATTGGAACAGTTTTTTTTTTTTTTTTTTGTGTGTGTGAGATCCACAACTTTTTCTTAGTGGGCTGACAAAGAAATAGTTGATAAGTTAGCTTCTCTAGTGAGTGGATTCAGATCTCCTGCCCCACCATTATCGTGTCTCACTGTTAAGATTTTGATGCATGTCTTTAGATTTAATATTTTCATTCTAGGGTTCACCAATCCCAATAGGTTTTAGAAAAAACTACAAAATTAATTATACACATGACACGTGTCAAAATCTTAACGGTAAGACACGATCTGGGACATAAAGAGTGGGGCAGGAGATCTGTATCCTAGTGAGTGATGGGCCAGTTCTCCATTTTTAACCTTGAACTTGAAGACAACTCATATACAACTCATATAAGGAGTTAGCTCCATGTATCTCTAAATCGCGTAGCCAATCGAGCATTGTGTTGGGCAATTGATATCGATTTTGATAACTTTGACTTACGAATTTGGCAGGCTCATGTGAGAGGATACCAGGTTAGAAAGAACTACAAGGTGTTCTGTTGGGCGGTTGGAGTTCTGGACAGAGTAATTCTCCGATGGCGAAGAAAAGGCGTCGGCCTTAGGAATTTCCTCAACGAGAGAGAGGTCAAAGACGACAACAGCGACAACGAAGAAGAAGACATTCTGAAACTATTCCGTAAACAAAACATGGATCGAGCACTCGACGAAGCAGTTTCACGAGTTCTATCGGTTGTTGAGTCTCCAGATGCTCGCCAGCAGTATAGACGCTTGCTTGAAAGCTACCGCAAAGCAAAGGTGAGAAGAAGATTGAAAAATGTAAGAATGTAAATGTTTCATCAATCAACATGTATAATGATATGGTAAGCTTCATGCTTTTTGCAGGCTGAAGGTTCATCACTATCGACTTCTGGTGATTCCATGAATATGGTGACTTTATAAGGTGGAATAAGGAGATGATCATGCTGACTTAATTAATGTTACAGCAATGTACATAATACTGTGATTTAGTAGAAGGATTCCTGCTTTAGATTGGAGATTTCGCTTGTTAATAGGCAGGATTTGTATAAAGAAGCAGGTTGGCACAAGTAGTGTATGTGTTCGTACATGCTTATTGTGTTAAATTAGTTAAAGTCTTCCTCTACTTGCTAGATCTAGAAGAAATTATTAATAATAAATAAATAGTAAACATTTGGTGGTAAGAAATGCTAATTTTATAGGGTCAATAATCTGGGAGAGGTCTGAAGTTTGGTCCTTGTTAATTTGAGAGGTCTGAAGATTGAAATGATGATAACAAAGGTCTGAAGTTTCGACTCGTAGATAATAGAGGTCTTCGTTAGTTTTTTCCGTTAAAACTGACGGAAGTTGGTCATGTGCATTGCATGTGACTATAAATAAAATAAAATTCCAAAAATACCCTTATTGCATCTCACATGTTTGAATGAAAAGACAAAAATGCCCTTAAGGCCACCACCCAACTCCAGCCACCACCACGGCTCCGGCCACCACCCAACTCCGGCGACCACCACTCACAACTCCGACGACCGCCACTCAACTCCGACGACCGCCACCACGGCCCAAATCGGAGCCACAAAGCTCCGATCGGAGCTCGGTGGCTCCGATCGGAGCTCTGTAGCCCCAATCGGGGCCGTGGTGGCGGTCGTCGGAGTTGGGTGGCGGTCGTCGGAGTTGTGAGTGGCGGTCGCCGGAGCCGTGGTGGTGGCCGGAGTTGGGTTAGGTTTAAATTATGGACAGGGGTATTTTTGTCATTTCATCTTTATATTAATTAAACTTTTTATTAATTCAAATATTACAAAAGGGTATTTTTGACATTTCATACGGTTCTGTTAAATTTGACAGAAAATTTGGACGGAAAACCTAAAAATCACAAAGTCCAAACTTCAGACCTCAGTTATCACCATTTCAATCTTCAGACCTCTCAAATTAACAAGGGCCAAACTTCAGACCTCTCCCAAGTTATTGACCCAATTTTATATTTGAAAGTAGACTACAGTTTAATATGATAAAACTTAAATATGTGTATTTTAAGAATCTTAAATTACTTTATAAACCCTTTCTTTTAAATTTATTGTATATTGTTGATTCTGTAAATAATTAAATATCCAATTTGAAAATATTTAAGTTAAATTTCCACTTGCTATTATAGTTCTATTAATTGAAACATCTGGTATAATTTTACGATATAAGCTTTGAAACAAATGTCATGTGACATATTCCACACATTTTGTGTAAATATCGTACACGTCATTTTTTATTATATTAAGAGATAAAGTAGGCTAAGATGACGGATTCAGTGCATACGCTGATTGTTCATTAAGTCTAGTTGGAAAAACTCTAGACTATGAGCAGATCTGAACATTACGTAGCAGGATATGTCTATAATCGTCACTACTGGTCAAATTATTTTGTTTAACTAGAAAAGCGATATAGTAGACAAAAAAAAACATTATAATAAAAAGATAGATAAAATAATAGTCTGAAATAATTACTTTACAAATTACTTTATCTATTTAATAAATAAATTAATAAGTACTTCATTATCTCATTTGTAATCTCATATTACATCAATTTTTAGGTGCAATCTCACGTTACAACGGGTTTTCAAAGATGACTTTTGCCAAACCATTGTAATCTCAAATTATAGTAGAATTTAAATTGATGGTCATTAATGTATGGTATGTTTGATGAATGAGTTTTTTCTTCCTTGTTTTTTTGCTCAAAAGTTCTCATGGATGATGAACTTGGGTAATGCATCAGCCATCACATTATCGCACGTTCTTAGCCATCTCTATGTCCCCACTTGCTAGATTTTGAAAGGAAAAAAAAAACCCACAAAGTTGAATCGAAGAATGCAATTTTAAATGGAAGCAACCAACCAATCGTTATCGACTGTTTTTATTAAATCTGTACTGTAATCATTATAATGTACAAACCACTTTGCTCATCTCCCTAATATCATTGATTGATGCTAATAAATACAACTCCAGCAAACTCTTCAATCTTCTTCTCTTTTCATCTGAATCATCATCATATCTCTATTGTACAATACCAACCCGCTGACGTGGCGGCTCATCTGATCCTCGTCAGCGACAATATTTAACAACAACGCGGGTCGGAATCAATCATCGAACCGTCCGAATCATCATGATTATTAATTTTACACAACTAGTTTTCCTAAAACAGAGATTATCTTCAGTTCTGCCTCCTAAGCAATTCACCAAAAATTGCAGTGCCAAGAAGAAGGCTGGCTGTGCTGCTCTCTGTATACACTACTCTTTGAAACAGATACCTGCAAAACACAAGCTAAAACTTGTTCAGGATATACTTGTGCATCCACAACTATTGGAATCAACTCTTATTCTCAAACCATTGTCTTACTACGTAAAACTTTCACAATAATGAATAATTATAATTTTTTTTGTATACATGATACAAGTGTTACTAGTTTTGTGGTTTTTTTTTCTAAAAACTATTAGATATAGTGTACAGTTGGGCGGGGTGAACACTCGATGGCAAATTGACATATTCTATCCCTCAAGGGTTCACCCCGCACAAATGTACACTATGTCTAATAGGTTTTTAGAAGAAAAAAAACCACAAAACTAGTAACATTTGTATCATATTGTATACGAAAAAAAATTGTTTTTATTCATTATCGTGAAAGTTTTACGTAGTAGGACAAGGAGTAGGGCAGAGAAGTAGAGCAAGAGATTTCCATCTGTAATATGGTGTAACTGTAGCAGTTAGGCACTTCATCACTTAACCAGAGATCAGGGTTTCAATCTCCGCTAGTCCATATAAAGATATTCATGGGAAGCACTTTACCCCTAAGGGCTGACCCGGTGCAAGTGGTGCGCATTGCGCGTGTTCAGCTCTCTAGTATATAAGGGAAATTTAGGACTTACTCTAATGAAGACCTCTTCGACCCATTCGAGAAGTGTTGAGGGAGAACGAGCAGCTGTTCTCATTTTCTGTGCAATCAACAAGCAGAGAAGCCGGCTGCTATAGATTCCAGCTTGTGTTATCCGATGAGAAAAAACGTGAGACTTCTCGATATAGTTGTTCCGCTTCAAATGGTTTCGAGACATAACCATCCATTCCACATTTTATGCACTCCTCATGTGTCGCGTGGATCACATCTGCAGTCATTGCCAAAATCGGCAAATGCCAATTGCAGCTATTACCTTCTGTAGAAGCCTCTCTCAGTTGGCTCTTATGGTTGAAACATTGCTCCATGGCTCGGATTCTCTTTGTAGCCTCAAACCTACAGGGAAAATGATATAAGACGTTAATTTAACACGCATACACGATTTACAAATAAGGGAGCATCCTATGTTTAAAACTGTATGAACTAAAATCACGAAGAATGGGTTTAGAGCTAACACAGGAAAATTGTGCATGAATGTCTTGATAGTGCCAAAATAAGGTCGAGTTCGTGTTTATTCAGAAGGTGTAATTACCAAAATTGCATACCAAACTTTCGATGAATTGCAAAAAAATAAAATGATTCTCTTTCTTTTACAAATAACTGAATTTAAGAAAATTTGCAAACAATATAATCCTCACTTTTTCATTAAGCTTGACACACTTTTTTAAAAGAAAAGACAGCATTATTTCTAAAAACTAAAAAGTAGAATACACAACATGAACATAGCATAGGTTCAAGAATGAAGAAATGAAGGGATGATTGGAATGTTTTTTATCTTATTTTTCTCTCATGTTCGTGCTTATTTTGTTAGTTTAGATAAGGGCATATGTCTTTTAAACCGAATCCATCAAATTTGACGAGGTATGGCGTTTGCAAAATTGACTTAAATTTGGTATGCTATTTGTTAAAAGAAAAGCTTGCTGTGGTTTTACAGCTCGTTCAAAGTTCAGTATGCAATTTGGAAAGTAAACCTATTCAAAAATGAAATATTTTTCAAGACATATGACAAATTTAATGGATTTTAGCATATTGAATGTATCGTGTCAACTAGAGTTTTGATTTATGTCCGTCATCATTATTTGTGCAATCGTACCATGTGAGAGATTGCTAGACTACATATATGTCCTAAGAATGCATCATAATCCCACATAAGAACTTCAAATAACAAGTAGAATCCTGAAAAAAGATTAACCATCACGTACCCGTCCATTACAGGCATTTGAATATCCATGAAGCAGGCATCGAACTGGTGCGGTGGTTTAAGCAGAGATATCGCCTTGATACCACTATTCTCACAAACCACATCCGCACCATACTTCTTTAATGCTCCGGCAGCCACCTTGAGATTCACATCGTTGTCATCCACCACAAGGATCCTTCGTCCTTGCAACAAACTCTTTAGCGCTAACCGTGAAACCTCACCATTTCGTGTGTTGGCTCGGTTCTTCAGACCCATGGCTCTCTGAAGAGTAGCACCAATCATGCTAGCCCTCAAAGGCTTCACGATGACAGCTGGACTATTCGTAGCTCCATTGCTTACCCTTGAGGAGGAGGTTACACAATTAGCTAAAATGAACACCTTTGGTGGGGGCCCACCGTTTTCCTTAACCGATAAGTTATCTACAAAGAAAGAGGAGAAACCCAAGTCCTTATCCCAAACCTCCTCTTCAATAATCACCAAGTCGATCTTTGTGGTCCCATCGCTATTTACAATGAACAAGCCTTGGTTCAAATCCGAAACTACTTCTACTTGGATCCCAAGTCTCTGAAAATGGTATCTGGAGACTTTGGCTCTCACAGGCCTTGAATCCACGAGCAAAGCAGCCATGCCCGTGAACTCGGAGGTGGTGGAGTTGGGCACTGTTGAGTTTGCATTACTGAAGACTGCAGTGAAGGTAAAGGTGGACCCCACACGAGGAATGCTCACGAACCCTATTTCTCCGTCCATGAGGCCGACCAAGCACTTACTGATGCTCAATCCGATTCCTGTGCCACCGTGCGTTCTTGATATGGAGGGACCCACTTGGACAAAGGGTGTAAATATGCGGGGTTGGGCTTCGATTGGGATTCCCTCACCTGTGTCCTCCACGGATACAATCACATTGACGTTAGAGGAAGGTGGTAAAGGAGAAGTGAGGCTGTCTTGATTAAATGTTTTGAATTTGGCCCAACTGAGGCGTCTTTCAGCTGCAGGGTAACCGCTTAGTGTGTTCTTTGATGATGACTCAGTCTCTACGTCGATTGAATCGATTACCTCCTCAACAAGATGAACGTTGACAAATATGTGTCCTTTTTCTGTGAACTGAACGATAACAAGAAATTTCTTGTGTGAATTCAAAATACAATTAACCCAGAAAAAAAATTACCACAATTCAGTATGGACTTACTTTGATCGAGTTTCCCATAAGGTTGGTTATGATCTGCCTGAATCTTCCTGGGTCGCCGATTAGTTTCTCTGGAACCCTATCTGATATATACACTGCCAACTGCAGATTTTTATGAAATTTGATTGAATAATCAGAAAGTGGATATACAAAACAGAGACCAATTGTCGTTTTTATTTATTTTTATTTATAAAGAATGAGCCGGGAAATTCAATACCTCTACCCCTTTCTCCTGAGATTTTCCAGAAAAGAGGGACAAAACGTCGTCGAGTATGGCTCGTAAATCAAACTGTACTGCCTCAAGCTCTAGCTTTCCAGACTCTATTTTAGCTTGGTCGAGTACCTCATTTATAAGTGAGACCAGAGCTTTTCCACTTGCTTGGGCTGTTCTAACATAATCTTGTTGAGTTACATCAAGCTCCGTGTCCATCAACATGTGCAACATACCTGGAAAATTTGTAGAAGCGCTCAGTCATTTCAGAATTAGTAAACTCTATAACATAAAAATCTGTGATTCTATAACAGTGTACTAGTAATTTAGTCCAAGTACGCATAACATAATTAAAGATATATATGCAAAATTAGAGCATTATGTTGGAAAAGAAAGCCTCTTGAAGTTGTAATCTGTAAGTTACACATGCAGAAGATGTGAACTTTTGTAAGCTTCTTAAGAATTTTTTAAAGTGGTCCCAAGAAGGCCAATAGGAACAGTCACTTTATACACTCCCAATATAAAGTGATTAAGCGATTTGGAAAATCTTAAGTCGGTAATTAATTACTTATGCCTGACGGCAATCTGCCATGTCCAAACAGTTTTTAGCAATAACTTCTTCGCAATGCCACAATAAAAAATTACTAATTTTAGGAGTGACTATGAAATACCAGATATTGGTGTTTAAGCATAAAGTAACTATTTATTATGTGAGGCTTAATTGTGAAGTTGCAAAAGTTTGGCCTTCCTGTTGAAAGCCAATTTTAAGGAACCTCCATGCTGTTTAACCTTGTCTTTTATATGTATAATGCATATCTAACTCACTGCAATTGCCAGATCCAAATACGTGTATTTATAACAAAAAATAAAGAGGACAGGACAGTTCAGGTACTGACCTAAAACACCATTCATCGGGGTTCTGATTTCGTGGGAAACCGTGGCAAGAAACTGGAAAAAGAGTACAGATCATTCAGTGCTTGTTGCTTATTTACTAGAGGGAAAGAGTACAGCAAGCCATACATACCTGTGACTTTGCCACATCAGCTGCCTCTGCACGCTTCTTGAGTTCCATCATTTTACGGTAATCATCCTCAACTTTAGCGATTCTGTTTACTGTTGCATGGAATATGTGACCCATAAGCAGCGCAATCACAAGAATTCCAGTTGAGGTCGCTATTGCTAGCACTGGCCATGGTGCTCTTTCCTTGAATCTGCATACAGAAGCCAAAGCTCAAATCCACCACTTGAACTTGAATACTCTTCAATAGAAAGATTCTGTTTTCATTTCTGAGTCCTAACAAAGAATCTGAACATGGATTAATTAAATACCATTTGTTACCTGCAACGCATCTCATGCTTCCTAAAAGGATCCCCAAAGTTAAGCATGCTCATATACTCCAAGCTATCATCTGATTCAGTGTAGCTAGAGCCATACATACTGATTGAATGTGATTGGTTTGTGGTATCCAAGACATTTACAACAATGGTCTGTTTGCTAGCAAGTTGTTGAAGTAACTTCTCCACAAGTGACTGGATATGAAATATTCCACCAATATAACTGCTCAACAACAATAAGAGCAACAGCAGCTCATTCATATGCTACTCTAACATGTACAGAGTTTTGGGCAAGAGTCAAGACATATATGAAATAACTATTTTTAAAAGCACTTCAACTTCATAAAAATGCAAAAAGAGAGCTACGTTCACAAAATCTGTTTAGAAAGGAAGAAAATTGTTGATGGGGGAGCAAATAGCGATTTATTAAGCTTCACGAAGTAGAGCATAGCATACCCAAGTGTGGATTGGATTCTTTCATTTGGAGTTGCATTTGAAGGGAGCTCTGTTCTATAGACAGCAAAGGTCAATATTACTCCGAGGCTGTTAGTCTTAAGCAACCTGAAAGGAGCTGTAAGGACTCCCTTCCCAGATGCTCTTGCACGCAATACATTCTCTCGGTCTTCCTGTTTAAAGGAGACAAAATACAGTTTATGATCTAAAATTCCCATCGTTCATCACATAATGATAACTTGATATAAATAACCAGAGAATTAGTTTCACCTCTCCTGAGAGCATGTCAAGAGAAACTACATGGGACACAGTGTCCTGGGCAAATATGACCGGAGCATATTCATCTTGAACCGGGGATGGCTCCAAAGTATCAGCTTCATAATCGTCCTTATGAACCGGAGTTTGTTCGGGCATCCTCTTAATGGTCCATCCCTGCTGTTTCTCAAAGATCGCCCTTTCAGAATGAAGCACTTTAACAGCATAAGCAACACCACTCGTGAGAGGCCTCTCAAAAGCAGTCCTGTCCGTGTACTTAGAAAATGTCCTCTGCAAGAATCACACAGTTAGAGTCTACTCACTTTAGAATTCAACTCCTATGTTTCTACCCATTCCAATAGCCAAGTACACATATACGCATTCAAATTAACTAATTCAATCTAGTGTGAAGGAACTAGATGGAATCTCCATCATAACTGTTGTCCACTCCCAATTCCACTACACAGATCATGAAATCAAAGTCTGACCATTTTCACACTATTGAAGACCAATAGCACAGTAATTATCAATGAACCGCCAAATATAACAACATTCCAGCTGTTCGTTGCCAAAACTACTCAGATTTATCGAGGTTAAGGAGAAAAGTAGGATAATAGAACTCTCCAATCCACTACAGATTCAAACTTTGAGGAGTTACCTGATCGATAGCAGACGGAGCTTTACTATGATGGAAAGTGGAGATGAGAATAGACATGGCCTGAACATGGTTCATGCTGACATTAAACTGGTCCTGCAACATCCTCGCCCTCTCATCACACATACTCTGAAGAGTCTCTTTCCTCTTTTCTGTGGCCTGTGAGTTCATGTACCAAAAGATCCATACAGAGGCTATCAGAGACCCAATCACCCATGTATACAGAAGCTTCTTCCACCAATACTTGGTGACCTTCTTCGACCCGATATAATGATTGTAGAGCCGTTGGATCACCGAAACCCTATCCCACCAATTGTCGAGCAAAATCTTCCCCCCACCATCTCCGAGAAGCCCTAATTTGGAATCCATGTATCCTCCATTAATGAACCAGGTCATGGAAATCGACGAAAACACCCACCGCCATAGCATCCAGATTACGTTCCCCAACTTCAATCCAAATCCCAGAAGGTAAACAACACTCATCCAAATCAGCGCCGATTACGTCTACTCCTATCCAACTTATTATCTATGCTAGAAACGCAAAGAAGTCCCCAAAAAAAATGCAGGATTCGAGATTCCAGCCTCAGCTGAGTAAAATCAAGCTCACCGTGAAGTGGAATCGGACAGAATTCTAGTGTACGGAGATCTTCATACCACCGGAATCAAGCGTGAGGGTAATTGAAGTTTGACTGCTGAATAGGACACTGTAGGGATCAAGAACTGAACAGTAAACAGTTAATAGAACTACAGGGAGAGCAGATGAAGGTAAGATTGAAGAAGAAAGAGGAGAGTTGAGGAAGAAGTTTGGTTTCAGGGAAAAAGAATCTGCGAAAAGAAAGATGAGAAGAATACGGTGAGGATGGTGGTAGAAAATTGTCTGCAGAAAGAATACAGGGCCATTATCCAAGAAGACAAATCCATCATCCCCATATTAAATTAAATTCATAAAATTCAATTATTTGTTTCTTTAAAATAAATAAACGAACTTGACAATCAGTTGTCTTTTTTTAAGAGGGAATTGCTTACTTCTTTATCCAACAAGTTTATGGATATTTATGTATCGTTCATTTACTTTCTCATTAAAGCTCAAATAGCTTGGAAAGGTTTTACCAACCCAACTCCAGTTGAGGTTTTGGTGGGATTCACCATAAATTTGTAACATAGTTAATGATTTTTTCGGTCAAAATCGTGTTTTAATTGATTTGTCTCTTTGATATCTTTGTTTAGTTCTTATTGTTTGTAGGTTTTCTTTGTATTCTCTATTGTGTATTTATTGCTAGTGGTATAATTGTATTTTCAATAAATGAAATCTTACTTAAGTAAAAAAAAAACAGTTGTCAGATACATAATGTGTTTTGGTGTATTTGAGTAAATACGATTTAACAAATTGGGTATTGAGATAATTTTTTAGTTTTTTAAGTAATTTGGAAGTTCAAAGTGTTACACTGTCACTTTAGCCATTCATTTTGAATGGAAAATGATCATGTATTTGGTATGGACAAAAATACACACATCTTCTTCCTCCTCCGACAACTCCTGTGACAACTCCGCATCCTCTGAAAACAACGATGACAACAATGAATCTTTCTCTTCTTTTTCCATCATCCTTCTTCTCATCCTCCAACGGATCTTTGTCCTCCCTTATCATTCTCCTCCTCCTATGATTTCCGCCTATTGAATGGTCAAATGAGGATTCATCATTAGAGCCGTCTTCAGAGGTCCACGTAGCTTTATCTGCCAACTACATCCCCACAGAAAAGATCTTCCTCAACTGTAGCGGCGTCCGGAGTCTATCGACGCTGACGACGGTAAATGGATGTCTGACATCAAGTCCAAGTTCGTCGCACCGTTCCCTCGGACACGACAACAACAATATCTGCACCCAACACGCATATCCCTCTATTCAAAAGATCACGTACATAGTCGAAAGCTTTTTCTAAATCTGCCCTCGCCTATAATTTCCCAATCTTCGCATGTCAGGATCCACGACATGGAAGTCGTCGACGAGGGAATACCTCTTCAGCTGGAAGCCGCTGCTCCATCAAGCCGCACCGAGATGCGCCTCCGTCAGGCTCGAGTGGTAGTGGTTGTAGGAGATAATGATCGTCATATGCGGCTTGTTGAGGGATACTAAGTTTATTGTTGCATCCATGGGGATTCTGATTCATAAAATCTCGTTATTGTACATTTTTCTGTCATCATTCGGGTGTGCCATCTCCACCTGCATCGCTAACGAGCTAGGGGCCATTCATCTGTGAAAGGCCAAACTCTATGTCGTAGTTGCCGTTGTTGTCGTCTTCAGAGGATGAGGATTTGTCGTTTTCGGAGGAGGAGTTAACATCAGAGGAGGAAGAAAAATAAGATATGGATATTTTTGTCCATTTGAGATCACATGTCAAGCACATGATCATTTTTCATCCAAAATGAATGGCTAAAGTGACACTACAACAGTTTGGACTTCTGAGTTATCGACAAGTCACAAAAGTTATCTTAGACACTAATTTGTCAAACCGTATTTACTCAGGTACCTAATATTTCAATCCATTAAATACACAATGTTCGAATTTCATACTATTAATATAATTATTATAAAAAATGATTAACAGTCTGAATTAAATTAAACAATCCTACAAGTTCTGATTGTATCTATGATTGAAAAGGAGTTGAAGTCGACAATAATTACCTAATTTGTCATTGTGTCTTAGATAGAAGATTGGCGGAACGTAATTTCAGAACTTGGTAGTATGCAGCGTAATGGGATAGATGAGACAAAGACTCGTTGATTCAAAAGAGAATGCCGATAATTTGATGGATAGAGGCGCAAGAACTCGTTGATTCAAAAGAATGCCGATGAATTGACGCAGTTAGAGGAAAACCTCACATTTTTCATATATCAATAAACTGAATGTAAAATTTGGCTAACAATGCCTTAAATACTGAAAATAAAAACACTAACCCTAGACAAAATACAAAATTAAGAAAAATTCACAAACAAAGCCGACAAATTACAAAAAAGACCGAAAGAAACATAAAACTGCAAATTTGACCATCTAAATGATAGAATTTGGCCTGAAACTGTCAAACCCTATAGTTTATTATAGGTCATGCTCAGATCGCCGTTTCTGCATGATATACTGTACTCACATGCCAAAATCCGACGCCTTGCCAACTTCGCCCACATCAGGTAGCTAGTCAAGACCCGAATCTTGGTAGTCGATTTCTTAAGTTAGACCGGGAAATAAGGCTTCAAGTTGGGGTTGCCGGCGAGCAAAGGTTCAATAATAGCGCACCAGACGTCCCTTGAAGAAGAGATCGTCTGACGAGGACCTCGAGAGGTTAGCTCGGAGTTAAGACGACTCCGTTGGTGTGCTTGCTCAATGTCTTCTTCTTCCAAACACCCCTTAACTATTACTGAACACACGATTGTGTTGCGTATGGCACTAAATCTAATGGTATATAAGAATATTCACCTTGAACCTTCACTGAGCTATTATTCATGATCAATGCAAAGAGAGAGTACGTACGTACGTAGCATGCATGTCATAATAGACTGATGAGTCAACATACAGAATAGTTACGTTACGTGTAATGGGCACGAGAAATTTTTGAATACATCATCTGCAACATATGGCAGCTGATGTGTTACATCTCAGCTAATTGGCATTTGACATGTGCAAAAATAGCATAACACATTGCCACATATCACATATCAATTGGCTAAGATGTAACACATTAGCTGCCATCGCTATGTATCGAAGAATCTCTCAATGGCACTGTACTGCACTTAAGTTCAAAAAGGACTTTCCGTATAGGGAAAGAGAGTGACAGATGGCAGGCAAATAATTGACCAAAGGTGCTGAACTGGATACAGTTGTCATTTGAAACAAAACATCGGGGCCTATCATCATCATATGATGATGGCCGTAACGTACTAGTACTTAGTTTGGTTAAATATTTAACACACAAGTGGCCTTTGTTTACCTTCGCATTACATATAATAATAATATTTTGTAAATGTGATCAATGTTTTTTTTTCTGTTAAGTAAAGAGAAAATCGTTGCAGTGATTTATATAACATTATTTTACATTAGAGATTTCAAACTTCAAGCGTCGTTGATGGATGGAAAATTGTTGCATGCTCCCTTCATCTCCCGTCACTCTTACCTGCTGACAGCTATATATATATATATAACCTTTAAAAGTGGGTTTGGTCCTCCAATATGGGCTTTTTAATTATGGGCCTCGGGCCTTTATCTTTTGGATTAGGTATTTATGGGCATCAAAAAATAGATCAAACTAAAATCCAGTTGGTCCGAAAAATCGGTGAAAAACGAACCGGTTCGAACTGAAAAACCAAACTGAAATATTCAGTTTAGTTTTTGTCGGATTTTTTACAATTCAAGTGCTCTTAATTAGAGGGCATTTGGATGGAGGTAATGTATAATTAACTTAAAAAGTGATATTACAATTAAAGTAAGTTAAGTAATGTATGGCACTCAAACTTGTAGGTTATCCATATTGGTGGTTCACTTTAATATTACGAGTGGGTCAACTCGCTTGATCAATATAATCACGAGTCGACTAGTGAATTCACATCCATAAAATATAGCTATATATTAATATTTATATTCTTAGTTATATACATGGATCAACCACCCATCATCTTTTGGATGGTTAAGGCTGGTTAGATTCCATAGATTAGAAAATCTTAACTTAAACCTGACCAGCGGAAAAAAAAAAGTTAATAATTTAATATTTAGTTTTCAAAATAGATTTCGAAAATTAATTATTGACCATAATATTGCAGCTTAAATGGCCCCACCACTTCCTTCATGAGTGTTGATGAAGGATCCAGTCCAACACGTAGAATTTATTTTTTTTCCCCGAAGCTGATGTCACAACAAGATTCCACGTGTCCTTCTTGAAGCCTCTACTTTCCTTTAGAAATCTCTTCATTGGCTCGTTCATGCCCGACCCGACCCTACTCATCCGTGATCCGACAACTCCTCACCTATCCCGGGCCCACACAACCTCTAATCGCTTCTTAGCCGTCCAATTGCTTCTTTACAAAAGGACAACTTTTTTTTTTCTTCTTTAAAAAGAAGAATTTGCACCGGTAAGCTATTTCGGAAGATTCGATTGCACCCTTCATTCTTCCCTTAAAGTAATTTAGACCCCATTTTCTTAAACATGTTATGTAGATCTCCTTTTGAAATATAACTGTTTATTTTATTTATTTAGACTTGAATGATATTGTCTAATTTGAAACTATAGCCTCTCCATTAAGAAAACTTTTCAAATCTAATCACATATATTAAAAATAATCGTACATTTGAGAACAATAACATAAAAAAATTAAAACAATTTTGGTGTACGGTATTTAAAATTAGAAAATATTATTTATATATTAAAATAAAGTATGTAGATATTAAATTAATAATAAATAAAATGTAATAAATACATATATGCATGCATTTAATAAAGATTTATTAGATGCCATGGATTCTTCTTATGTTTAAACTTTAATATGGACAAAATAATAGAAAAATTAAGATCATAAGCTATATAATTGGTTTTAAAGGTTTAAAATTGAGATCCAGATCATCTATCCCATTTTTTCTACTCCGGATCGTGTTTCGCCATTTTGATTTTGACACTTGTACTTAGTGTGATTAATTTTGTGATTTTTTTTCCTTTTAAAAACCTATTAGGATTGGTGAACCCTAAAATGAAAATATTAAATCTAAAAACACGTATTGAAATCTTAATGGTGAGACACGATCTGGGGTAAGAAGAGTAAGACATGTGATCTGAATTTAATAAGTATGTATTTATTGCATGATGATTTAAATAATCATTAAAATTATACCTTTTATGGTATAGGAATAAAGAAAACTTTGGGTGCAAGTTACATATAAGTACAAGCTAGAGAGGCGCTCAGGAATTTCCAATAATAGACACTTTATAGTTTATTGTAGAGAAAGTTTTTTTTTTTTTTTTTTTGGGGATTCAGTTTCAGTTCTCAGCGGCGTTTCCTCTATTTAATCCCTCCGTTCTAACCTTCGTCCTAGAAGAATACAGGCAGTCTCTCTAATCTCAATTGATCGATCAGTTTCCTTTGGCAAAATCGTACGGTTAAATAAAGTTGCAGAACAAAGAGATCCATACTTTGCGTCGATTCCATAGTAGAGGTATGCGATTCAGTTCTCAATCATCGGTTCATTCTTCTTCTTCTTGATTCGATTATCAACTGAATGTTTTGTGTCTTCGTTTTTGGTGAAGATGGAGGCCGAGAACAGGAGTAGTAGTTGCGATCTGAAGCACCTAGGGTTCGTTAGAGTCGCCGCGATCCGCGTGCTTGTTTGCGCTTCAAATCTGTACGATTACGCGAAGCAGAATTCTGGACCTCTGAGATCTACGGTTGGGACTGTGGAAGGCGCAGTTACAGCTGCTGTTGGACCGGTCTATGAGAAATTCAAGGGAGTTCCAGACAATCTCCTCGTCTTCTTCGATAAGAAGGTAGTTTTGCTTGATTCTGGCTTCGGTTTTAGATCACTAAGTTTCTATGAAGATCCTTATCGTTTCGTTGTTCTGAACTGCTGATTCTTCTGTTGGCTATTGAATAATAATGATTTTTGCGATTCTGAAAATTTCAATAATTTCTCATGTGAATCAAGAAGCCTTGTCTATACAACTCACAGATTCGTAATCTTTTGCGGATCATTTTTAAGATAAAACAGCTTATTGCCTCAATTTCTGTCTGTATTTATAGAAACTTCTTGTTCTTGCACGATTCCTCAATTGGTTGCATCTTGTTTCTCATTAGAAATGATAATCAAAACCTTGACACCTGCTCTTGATATCTGTAATGAAGTAGTTTTCACTGTAAACTTGGATCCCGATTCCTTATTTCTCATCTGTATCCACAGAATTATTGCAGGAAGATCATTTTACTCAAAGAACTGCGTGCTTTCATTACGTTTTTTTACACACAAATGCTTCCCATGATTGATTCACCAGACAGTTGCTCTCATGAACTTTTTTTTGGCCACTACTCAAAAAATGGTTCTTGCAATTCTTATACAACGCCTCTTCTTGGGCTGATACTGAATAGAATTGCATAATTATTGCTACTGCTTGTTACTAAAGTTGCAAACTTCTTTGCTGTTGCAGGTCGACGAAGCCACGCATAAGCTCAACAAGCACGCCCCACCGAAAGCCAAGAAGATCGCTAGCCAAGCCAACAATCTAATCCACAAGGCCTCACAGAAGGCTAGTGAACTCGCCCACGAGGCTAAAACCAACGGCCCGTACAAAGCCTTCACTATCGCATTAACAGGGTCTAAAGAACTCTTTTTTGCTCAAAGCCTAAATGTCTTGGTTAAACTCAATGAGTACCCAACCATACACAATGTGGCGGAAATGGCGGTTCCAACAGCTGCACACTGGTCCAATAAGTACAACCACACAATCTTGGAGCTCTCACAGAAGAAGGGTTACACTGTTTTTAGCTACTTGCCGTTGGTTCCCGTTGATGACATAGCCAAGGTGTTCAAGCAAGGCGGAGTTGAGAAGAAGGTAGAAGATGATTCCAAGTCGGGTTCGAGTTCTGATTCGGATTAATGAAAGTTTAGTGATTTGGTTTGTTAAGCAACTGTGTAATTGTTTGGCAGTTGTATGGTATTATGGGGTGGTAGGGGGTTTACAGTGTGGGGTTCTTGGTAAGATTGTAAAAAGGTTGGCTTTTGGTGGGTATCTGTGTTAAGATGATTTTTGTTCTTCTCCATCACCATTCTGTGAATTTCTCGAGGATGGTTAAAACAATATTAGAATTAGTGTAAACGAGCCGATTATCTGAAAAACTTGACTCCGACTTATTTTACTCGAACTCGGTTGAGCTTTAATTTTTCAAGCTTGATCTCGACTCAATTCATATTTGACGAATTCGAGCTCGGCTCGATAAGTTTAAAATTCAATTAATTCATAAATGGTACACCATAGCTCGAGTTCGACGCGACTCGATTTGTTTTTTAGCTCGAACTCGAGTTGAATATATATATATCTATATATATATAAAGTTCGAAGAAACTCGGGCTCGAATTCGACTCTAATAGGCAAAATAAAAAAGCTCGGATAGGTTAGCGAACCTTTCGAGTCTAGTATTACTGAACTCGTACCGGTTGCTTCAGAAAAGCTCGACTCGAGCTCTCAACTCGACCGAACCGATCTCGAGTAGCTTACGAGTAGTTTAACTCGTTTATGCCCCTAATCAGTCAGAATGTTTGAAATTACGTTCGCAGTAAACAACATTTACAAAATAGCTAAATGATGTAATATTCATTGTTACATAGAAATAAAAAAATGTAATAATCCGTTAAATTATGAGATTATGTTGTTGTATCATCTTATATATGATCTAGATTATGATGTTCTATACAAGTATTTACATTTTACAATTTGAACTTATCAGGGATAGATAAGAATGGGTGTCTAGATACATTGTATGCTTGAGCGATAAAGCCGATTGATATTTAATTCCAAATGATCTTTGAGTTTGGAATTTTTTACCTAAATGGATAGGAGGCTCGAAATACTTAAATATAAACCATTAGGCATCAAATACAAAAATGGGGTTCGGGGCACTTTCAAAGTGCCCCGAACACTGTTCACTGCCACGTGGCAGCAGTAGGGAACACTTTGAAAGTGCCCCGAAGACTTCCCTGCTGCCACGTGGCAATGAACAGTGCTCGGGGCACTTTGAAAGTGCTCCGAAGCCACGTGGCAGCAGTAGGGAGCACTTCCCTGCTGCCATGTGGCAGTGAACAGTGTTCGGGGCACTTTCAAAGTGCCCCGAACCCCATTTTTGTATTTTATGTTTAAGGTTTTACATTTAAGTATTTCGAACCTCTTATATCCCCATTTAGGTAAAAAATTCATTATAAAATGAATTAATTTATAATAAAAAATTGGTTACGTAATACATAGTGCATTACTTAAATTTAAGGAATGCTTTATGTAAAAACATAAATTTACCTGTGGGTCCCATCTTTAAGGAATGCTATGTAAAACCACTGTAGATAGTTTTTGTTGCTTTACTTAAATAAACATGTAGGACCCACGTTTACGTATTCTTTACGTAATACCAGTGTGGATGCTCTAAGTAGCATGTGCAAGTCACATGATATACCCTAAATTTTTTATTTTGTTCAATTTAGTCCCTCTAATACATTTAATTTTTTTTTTTTCAGTTTAGTTCCGAAAACCCAAATCGAATCACTAACCTCGATGAGTATATGTATTTTTTTTTTTTTTAATTAAGTGCTATACGTATATAGAGATCTAAGAAAATGATTTTTTTTTTCCAAAAATTATAAATTTAAATAGGACTTGTGGAGATTGCCGCACTATGAGTACGCGGTAAAAATTTACTTCAATTATTGTTATAACAATAAAAAATTAAACTCATTATAAAGATGAAATTTTATGTTTCAATAATAATATAAAATATAAACTCTATAATTGTATATATGTATTATATAATGAATAAAATTAATTAACTTAAGCAATATTTAAAAAGGAAAAAGTAATTATGCGTTATTCTATGATTTTAGACTTAAATTAAAAGCTATATAAACATTTATTACTCACATATATTATTACTTAGTCCAAATTTTATGAATTTTATTGAAATTGGTACTTGATTGGTTAATAAAAGATGTGGTAATGAATGCGCAGCAGCAGGTTCTCAGTTCTCACCAGCCAGCATATAACTCGGCTTTAATGGGCCTAGACTTTTTTCTTTCTTTTCCTTGTTTAGGCAAAGCTCGTTGCTATGAGACGTGATGATGCTGCTTTGCTTTTAGCTTGGACCAAATCAGAAATTTATGTCATTGAGATATATGAATTATAGTTTGAAAAAGTAATTCAATTAAAATACTTTCAGATAAAAAAAATAAAAAATTTAAATAATTATAACGAAAATATTTACATTAAGGCTCCCTCCCCACATTTGACTCTATCCCTGCATTTTAGGTATTCTTTAGTTATAGTTTTCACTGACATGACTTATATTTGGCTATCATAATATTCAACCAATTATTATGTATACTTAGTATTTATATTAAATTAATTAAAATATGCAAAGTGACCCTCAATCTCGTAATATTTTTCTAAAATTCTATAAATGTTGGGGGAAAATGTCCCTCTTTATCTACCGTAATGTTATTATACACAAATATAGTTGATGAGGACGTAAGTATTCACAGTGGTATTGCATATATTATTTAAATGTAAGTCCAACATGTTTTTTCTTATGTAAAGTGTATAAAAACGTACTATAATAGTTTTACACAGCGTTTCTTAAAACTAAGATTCATTTGTTTTTACATAAGTGTATATAAATGTCATATTTGACGACTTTAAAAAAATTACAAATATGTAAAAGTAAAAACAATGTGGATGCTCTAAATCACAGAGTTCAAACTCTCATTTCTCATTATATAATATATAATACATATAAACTACCATTTATCAATTATTTAGTGTTTATATAGATGAACCCTAGGCTAAGGTAGGTATGAAATTGTGGAGGAGGAACCACTTAATATAAGAGCATCTACCTTTCCACAGTAATTAGCTTTGCTTCTTTCTATGATGTTTTCCAAGAATCCCATTGATTAGGTAACTTCCTAAGAGGTCTGTCTATGGACCATTGTCCATTATCCCAATTTTTATTTTTTTTTTCAAGTATTCAAGTTAGTGAGGTAAGTATATATCAAAGTTAAATTCCCATGTAGGGCTAATTTATCTTTTCGATCATTTGCCCTATTTTTATTATTATTATTATTTTTTTGACTCATAACATGTTTTACTGTTGTTATTTTAATACGTGTATTTGTTATAATTAATTTTGTTTTTATGTTTTCTAAAAACTTAATGAAATTGGTGAGCTCTATAAGAAAAATATTAAATCTAATGACACGTGTTAAAATTTTAATGGTAAGACACGACCGCGATTGGAAGAGTGGAGCAGGTGATATGAAATTACGGGTAATTGATTTTAATTTTATGGCTTAGTGAATTGCTTAATAAACCAAAAATCATTTATCTAATAAATTATATTGAGGTTTCTCAAATTAAAGATTATAATAGTAGATAAATTTACGTGCTATTAGTGCAAACCATTGTTTTGAAAACCATATTGGTGGTTGGACCGTGAACCGTTCAAACAAGTGGTCCGATTCTAGTAAAATAAGAGAATAATAATGATGGATAATTTTTTTTTGGCCAAAAAGAAATCGAGTATCCCAAACATCCCACAATAAGATTGAGATGCTCTACTTTTTCTAGCATTTTTATTCTTTTTTACTATCAAATTTATTTTATATAATATATATTAGAGGACAACATACACATGCTAATATGTATAACGCTCCCGGTCCGAACTTGCGAAAGCAATGTAAATATATATATATATATATATATATATATATATAGTTGATTTATTCGTTAGATACCTAGTTTGATTTATTAGGTATCATTATGTACACTAGGATATGTGCATAGAAGTAAATTTAGTGTTTTTTAAAGCAGCTTATAATCAGTTTACACATAGCAAGATCTTATAACAATTTAATAAAACTAAAATACAAATGTAGCGGACTCGGAAAATTTCCATTTATTTTATGGTTAAAAACCTATAAACTGTAACTTCACTAATGTTGAAATTTAGTGTCCGAAATTTAAAGTATTAAATAGAGAGTCTCATATTTCATTTTTGTTGAAATTTAGTGTCTCCGCACGTATTTTTCTCTCCCTTTAATCATTCTCATCAACCCACCCACCAATCATAATTCATCACTCTTTAATTTTCACAAAATTGTCAAATATCCCAAAAAAATTGAACATCCAAAAGAAAAAATTTCCAACAGAGTGATGTTGAGCAATTTCTAGCAACAAGGGAACAAGATTTACTTGCGCGGACGTGACCAATTTTTTAGGTGACGATCCCGACAAGTTGACAAGAATGTAGCGTGCATGAGAGGTCGAATTTAACATTCAGTTCGTCGGAGTTGACTTCTCTAAAGTAATCACACCGAAACACCAAATTTCAATAAAATGAAAAACCTAAGACACTCCATTTTAACGTCAGACACCAAATTTCAAGCGGTTTATAAACAGTTTATAGAATCTTAACTTTGTTTTAAGGATTTTTATATTTAAATTATATTGATAATGAGATTGCAATTTGCATAAATGCATTGGAGACACACCACATTCCTCCACTATGAAATTATAAGTCTACTATTGTTTCCTCAGTCATATCCACTACTCCATTTATTACTTTACTTTTTCCCTTTGCTCTGTTCCCCATTTCTCTCCCATTTTTTCTTTCCATGAGTGAAGCTCTTCTTTTGACTAATCACACTAATAACCATTACTACATTATAATTATTATAATAATACATAAAAATAACAACAATTATTGCCCCTTAAATTTGCTTCCACAACCTCAAATAGCTAGCTAATTAAATTTGCTTCCACCACCTTTTGTGAAAAAATTAAAAATTAAAAATTCCTAACCTATTTGCTTCTTATAAAAAGATCAAGATTTCAAACCCTTCTAACAAAATATATACATATTTTTTTTTATAAAGATTGGTAATAGAATAGTCCAGCGTTTATAGAATATATAAAGAAGGTTAGTCCGTCTTTTGGTACAATATGTTTGATCATCTTTTAATTTTGGTGTAATATTTTTTTTTAATCCTTTTGGTGCAATATATTTACAATTTAAATACTTTTAGTACATACATTAATTTTCCGTCCATTTGGGTCGTTAAGTGCTCACGTGCACGACACTTAAACATAAAAAAAAAATAGTTTTTAGCAGAATGGTGCAGAACGATTTCCAGAGATAACATAGCAGAGTTTACTGTCGCGGATGTGACCAGCTTTTCAGATGACAGTCCCAGCAATGTGATAGGAAATGAACGTGCATGGAAGTTCGAATTTGATAATCGATTTCGTTGGGTTGATTTTTTAAAATCACACCAAAATAAAATAGAAAGATTGTATTATATGAGAAAATAAATTTCCCATACAACCCATTTATGAGTTGGTTGTTGGCTAATTTGGTTTTACTTTTTCAAAGAAAAAAATTGGAAAGATTTAGACTTTTCTTTAGCACCGCAAGGAACAACCTTTCCCTTTGCCCTAAAGCTAAGGCAAATGTCACACATAACTAAGATATATAAGACAGGACTCATATGTCATGTGCTTTACCTAATTTCCCACTCCTTTTTTATGTTTTAAACTACATTAATTAAACTAATAATAATTATTTATATTTACTTATACACAACTGATTACGTCATAAATTTGGGCCAAATAATTTATCAGGAAAATGAATTTATCCTAAATCTAAAGAAATTAATTAAGGCTCACTGTAATAATTCCCAGTAAAAAAAAAAATTGTCCTGGAATGGAATTGGCTACAACTGAGTTACCGTACCGCTCTATACAGTCCTAGGTAAAGCCAAAGGTTTGACCGAAAATATTACAAAAAAATAATATATAATATAATTTTGTTTTCCTAAAAAACTGGCCTTAATTTCGTTTTTCCGTTTTCGCCTCATTTTTCGTTCTTCCAAAAGCTACTCCTGGTTGCCGTTAACTCTCCGCCATGACATCATCGTTTCCGCCACCTACTCCGTCATTTTCACCGCCTTCTCCGTCGTGATCCTCGTCCGCCCACCGCTGCGCCGGCGAGCACTCCGCCTTGTGCCGCAGCTTCCAATCCAGGGCCTGGCATGCCCGAGAGCAGTAGTTCACGGCTCCACACACCGAGCACCGCCGGAACTCATGCTTCCTCGTCTCCGGCCGCCCGCAGCCGGAGTGGGAGCAGAGCCTCAAACCATGTCCCGGTGCACGCTCCGCCGTGGAGAACCACTCCGCTAGGAAACGGTTCGCAGGGTGCGCTTCCGGCGCCGGGACGTTGCATCCGAAGTCGCTCAGCAGGGGACATCCTGTGGCCGCCAGAACACGCTGCATGGAGTGGGCGTTGCTGGCGGCGGCTAGCGGATTCCATGCAAGCCAGGACCGAGCGGAGAGCATCGACGCAGCTCCGGCCGTGGATGAGAGCACGGCGGCGAGCTCTCTGGCGTTGGCCTGCACGAGGAATCGGCGGCCCTCGGTGATGTTCTGTCGAATTCCGTAGCCGTCCTGTAGGCAGTGGCCGAGTTCCCTCAGAGCGTCAATGTGGCCGAGAAACGCCGCTCGAGCACATAGTGCCACCCCTGCTCTTAAATCCTTATTGGTCTTGGAGCCGCCGCTGCCATTGAACTGGATCACCGCGAGAGAGTACAGAGCCGCCGCATGCGATCCGATCGCCGCCTTGGCCATCAGAGAAGCTCCGCCTCCACGGTTCTGTAAACAGTAAAACCGAATCTGCAATAATGTAAACCAAAACCACCGTCATTCAAATCTCCGGCGAAGAGAGAAATAAAGAGAGAGAGAGAGAGAGAGAGAAGTTTACCATGCCTAGAGTATAAGAGGCCTCAACGTTGCCGGCATCTGCACAGAGCTTCAAGAAGTTATGAGCAGAATCGCACCATTTCTGAGCTTTAACGGCGAAAGTTCTAGAAGACGCTCTGGAGAGTACCACAGAATTAAGACCTAATCCTTTCAATCTCTTACACCTGCAACAAAATTCACCTCTCAACCGTTACTCCCAAATCTCGAAGAGTCTTCAACGTGATTGAATAACCAGAAATGCAAAATTACGCACGTCATCAGAACGCTAACGAAATCGGAAGGGCGACGAGCGGAAGAGGCGATTCCGGCGAGGATGGACAGGACGAGATCGTCCGGCAAGGCGTCGAAAAAATCGCAACCGGAAAATTGCGAAACTCTCCGCCGCTTGCGGCGGAACTCGACGTCCCCGGCGGCCACATCCCTGCGTCTCTTCATCACTGCGCAGGAGCCTCCATTAACGTTGTCATAGCACAGCCCTCTCCTAGTCCTCATATTTCAAACAAAGCAGTAGAGAATCAAAGAACTGTGAACACCAGAGAGATTAGGTGGTGTTGCAGTTGCAGAGAGCATCAAACAAATCCAATGGAATGGACGATCATATGAATTCAATTTAAGAGGTCAGTGGTGAGATACGAAATGTCGAAACTGCCCCTGAGTTGTCGTTATCTTGGTCAGAGAGCGTTGACCCAGATCCGTCCTTTCGTCCTATTTTTACCTTCACTCTTCACCATCTTCACCATTTTCGTACTGAAAATAATAAAATATTTTTTAAAAAAAAACCTCTCCATTGTCTTTAAAGTTTAAACTAAGAAGAAGACAACAAGATTGAAAAAAAGACGTTACAGTAGAGTAAATTTATACCGCGGTAAAAAAGTAGATTTATTATTGGGTAGATACGGTTAATCAATCAATTAGGTTGTTTTAACTGTAGTAACTGATCGCGGTTATTTTTCGAAGGGGGAGTTTTTACCGGGTTATCATATAGGGGAGTGGAGTCAACGCGCGTTATATGCAAGTGCGGAATACAGATACTATGTAACAAACTCAGGTATAGCGAATTATTTATGGGGGTCAAATTTGATGATTCAGCAGAGTTCAGTTACTACGTATTTTTGTCTTCACCCCCGCTCTATACGCGCCAAATTATTCAACCTCCTTATTAATGTTGACGTAATATATAGAAAACAATATTTGTATCTAGTTTTACGTTTAAAAAAAAATGTTTGTATAAACCATACGTTTTTAAAAACTCACATTACAAGTATTTCCCGTCTCTGAGGTGTTGGACGTGGCTTTGTGAAAGCCTTAATGGGTTTTTCTTTAAGCCCAAAGTAGTGTGAATAAATTTTGGGCATTTGAATGGAAATAATGTGAAATTACTTGAAATGTGAAAATGAGTTACGTAATATAATGTTGGGTTGCAGTGTTTAGTTGTGTTGTAATGTGAAACGTAAAGTTAGATTACAGTATTTGGTGTACGTTGTAATGTGATTTTATTAGTATTATTAATATATATGAAAGTATATAATATCTTAATATGATAAGATTTAAAAGAATATATATTTTGACAACAACTAACTTCTTTTGTTAATACTATAGTCATTTATGAATTCTAAAGACTAAATATTTAAACTCAATACGCACAACTACTAAAATTCTAGTCATTAAAACATTATATATAGTTTTATAAAATAAATTTCATTAAAACTATATAGTTTAATTACGTCCAACATTACGGAGTGATATTATTTCAATATTAAAGTTTTCCTTTTGTTTTAATTTACTATTTTAGGTAAGCGGCACCATTCCACAATGATATACACGGATTTTCCCATTGAAAGTATTATTAATAGATCGGAAATGATGGAGATTCCGACTCTCCTAACCCGAGATGTTCCAAATGTAAATGTCTCAAAAGTTTGTAAAAATTACAGTTGATGACATTAAGACGCACATCTCGAAATAGGAAAATCAGAATTTGTATCATCACTCTTATTAGATATTACGTTTTGGTGATGCACTGTTATATAAATATTATATGCATGGATATAGTAAACGTACACTAGTCAACCTCAAGTTTATATATACCTTTAATTAGCATATATAGATTGTAGTTGGTTAGAAATGGAAGCAATGTAAATGATGAATATAATCTCGGGGGTTGCTTTACTGCCTCCTAGTTAAGAGACAGTAGTGTATATTTCTTGTAATTACATTCACCAGTACAAATTAATAAAGCCAAGAAAGACACGTCTAGTTTTTAAGCTTAGTTACCCTTTGCGTGCATGGTAAGTGAACTTCTACCCCCCACAAGACACGCAATTAAACCCTTCGTTAAGTAAAGTTTAATCCAGCTAGAACCCTTCGTCTTGATTTTACTTTCATTTCAATATTCACAAGACTAATTCACATACAAAAAAAAAAAGTAATCATCATATATATATATATATATATATATATATATATATAATAGATTACAAATAATACAAGTTCATGAAAAATAATAAAGTACTAATTTAGAGATAACTCATAACTAAGTCTCTGTTAATATTTGTATTATAAGAGTTGTTGATATCTTCACCCATAAGTTCGGACTTATAGGATAGTTGGTTAAAGCGCATGCCTTATTATTAACATGGTATCAGGTTCGATTCCCGGTGACGCCGTTTTAAATGAAAAAAATGTTACCTCCTATTAAATAATTTGACCTAGGAATGAGGTCAAGGCCGAGGTGGCCGGAGGATGTTGATATAGTTTAAGTGCTGAATGCATTCACGCATAAGTTCGAACTTACGAGATAGTTGTTTAAGCCACACCGTTTTTAAATATAAAAAAAGATAAGTTATGGTTAAAGCGCACTTATTATTATTTACATGGTACTGGTGATGCCGTTTCAAATATAAAAAAATGATACCTCTTATTAATAGTGTTTAGATCCAATAGAGAGGTCGGTCGAGATGACCCATTATGTTATTAAGACCCAATTGAGGTCGGTCGAGGTGGCCGGACTAAAAACTATCCGAATAAGGCCAAGGCCGATGTGGCCGAACGGATGTTTACTATGTGTAGTAAAAGTGTTTGCCGATGTTTCACCCACAAGGTCAAACTTATGGAACTGTTAGTTAAGACACATGTCTTATCATTAACAAGGTCGACTTAAGATCTAATATATATATATATATAGTTAGGATGAAACCCTAGTGATTGTGTGTTGCTTATATATAAGAAAACCCTAAAGACCATATATATATATATATATCATATATGTACATGTATGAAGTCCTCGATGTTACGAAGTTACGCTATAATATAGCTCATGGGAGAGCTCAAGCCTCAAGGTAGGGTTAGCGTGCAACTACATGCACCATGATCTCCACCACCTCTATATAGTGAGTGAAGGTACGTTAAATCCATGCATGGGGACTTGGGAGAATTTAACGTAACGAACCATAAACGTATACAACACAGTCCTCGTCGTAGAAGGAACCCCATCTCTTCATATTATCCATCAATTTCTAGACAAACGTATGTGATTGCTTAACGTATATGGAATCTCTCTCTCTCTCTCTCTCTCTCTAAAACCTATATATCTTTCTAGAGAGAGAAATTAGAACTTGCATTGCAGTGCATGTGGTGGAATCAATATATGGGTTAACAACATATAAATCGTTTGAAGTTTGCCCTAGCTATGTAAGATTTTTTTTGTCTGAATTTTAAACTGTTGATATTGACTGTCTGAAGTTTCAACTTTGTTGAAATTTGTTGTCTACGTTCAAATTTACTGTTAAAATTGACAGAACTTGCCAATGGTCATATACTTGTCACATGACCCGATAAAAAATATATCTTAAATTTACCCCTAGCTAGGTGGTGGCCGGCCGGAGTAGAGGTGGCCGAAGTTCTGGTGGTGGCCGACCTGAGTAAGGTGGTGGCCGGCGTAAACGTAATAGTAACAGGAGCAATTTCATCTTTTCACTTTTTTCTGTCAAATTTGACAGCAAAAATGGACAGAATACCAAATTTTAACAAAGTTGAAATTTTAAAACAGTCTATACCAACGCAACTTAAATTTCAGACACTAAAACGTAACCTAAGATAGGACACACTTGAGACAACTTATAGATTTTAACCCTAAATATATATATAGTTAGCTAGCTTTTTGAGCGACTCCGAAGGTATCTTTTTTTACTGCAATTTCTTCATCGGCAACTTCCTAAATATCCTTTTTAACATTCTCTGTACAGTACAGTCATAATTAATAAAATAATATAACTATATAGATTATAGCCATAAGAATGGTAGATAATAATAATATAATACCGGAGACGTCTCCACGTGACTGAAGAACGACGTGGAGCTCCGGCCGTTGAATCTTTTCGCCCACTCTATGAAGAGAAATTATTGAATGCATCGGATCCAACACGTGGATTTCGATGGTGTGCATCTTCGGCCAATAAAAACTGACATTTGCCATAAAAAGGCTGACACATGTTCAAATTTTATTAGTAGACGGTGCACTACATCAGATTCACGTGTTGGATCCGATATATTCAATAATTTCTCCTCTACGACGAAGGCCAACACACAATTGTCAACTTTTTTATCCAACGCGTGAGTCACCCATGAACAACCCGCGATGAGCCGGATTTAGGTTAGAGATTTTCCGATCTGCGGGTCATTTGATCCAACCCGCTAAACTCATTAATAGATGGTGGATGAGAAATTCTGAAATTGTTGTTTTTAGTACATCCGTCAGAGTAGTTCCGACTTCGTCCAGATTCATTGAATCTGACGATCAGTGATACGTAATTGCTCCTCTAATAAGAATATTTCAGTTTTATTTATTACGATGTCATTATTATAATGCTTCCACATCCATGAATAGAGACATTTCTCTATTGTTTAGATATACATAGAGTTAGAATAGTCATTTCACTTTCTTCATATTTGTGATGATTGTCATCTTTTTAGGTCGTATTCGAACGCAAGTTCTGTTCTTGTGGAGTTCAGGCAAAATTATGTTCGACTGGTGGGGCTTCATGCTAGCTTGTCATTGAAATGTCGTTTTATCTTGGAGACAATCGTCCATTAACATCCTCTAGCACAACCGTAGTCTGCACGTGACCCAATTAAAAAAATTTCATTCGATTCATAAAATTCTCCTTTAGAAATCTCATTTTATGTACTATATATTTTCTTACATAAAATTCTAAAGTTCATATCACAATTTGATAAACAGTTATAGTATTGGTTTAGTGTATATATATATGATATGATCTTCAATCAAAATTAAGACTAAGCTCAATATTGATTTTTTTTTTTTGTTAATAAATCTAGTCCGTAACTTGTAAGTATATTTGTTTAGTTTTTTTTTTTTTTTTTTTTCCCAAAAGTATATTTGTTTACTTAACAAATCAAATCAAACGACGTCCCAAATCAATCAAATTGTATGAGGGTATAATTAATAACTTAATTATCTTGATGTTACATGTATGAGGTGTCGTGGCTTAAGGGTCGTCCAAATGAAATTAGTTGATAAAAATAATAAAGGGATCGATCGGTCGATTAATAATATTGTCTCTAGCTAGCTAATATATATGATAACTTAATTAGGAAGAGAGAGTTGAAAGAACAAGTCACCTGCAACGTGAAAAATCATCGTGAAATGAATTAATGGACAACTCCAAGAACTCCCACGTTATACATTTTCTTGCCGGCCATGGGACGCACAATAACTTTATAACGTACGTCCTCATCTACACATATTCAATTCACTACAATAATTACTTTTTATTTACTTCTGTTAATAATATTCGATTACTTTTTTTTTTTTTTTGAAAATGAATATATTATTAAATGATTACGGTACAAATAAAAACAGTTATAAGTCCCACAACGACGACGGAAACTTGGGTGTAACTAAGTTTCCGTGACAACGAAGGTCGTTGGAGTAAAACCTATACTGACACACAAAAGAACAACAAACAGTGCAATTAACCGAACAGAAACACAAATAGACACAATAAAAGAAATAAGCAGATTGCGACAAGACTTGGAAGGAAGGAAACAAAAGTTGTAGAGGACGACAACACAGCTGATTCAGCGAAAACGATCAGAGACGATCTAGCTAACAGCAGGGCTACTCGACAAACAGTAGGTTCCACCTGAGGCACAATATTATTGGTAATTAAACAAAAGGCGGATCGATTGGTGAAATTATTTATTTCTGTTTCGGATAATTTTAATCCATTTTTTATTCTAAAATAAATAAGGAAAATAATATAATAAATTCTCTATATATATTATATAACATGATCAACATAATACATAATTAATTGTAAATTGTATACACTGTTAATAAAATTGAAGTGAACTTTAGTTATTGTTGATATAAATACTCGGGGATAAATTTATTTTTCTTACGCCCGAAATCCATTTTTTATACCATTTAGTTTTTTTTTTTACACTTTTGGTACCAAACGTTTGCATTTTGTACCCTTTTAGTACCTCCATTAAATTTCCGTATGATTTATTAGCCGTTAAGAGAGTCACGTGTCATGCACGTGAGTGACCCTAAAGTTTTGATTTTTTTTCAATTTAGTCCATCTAATACATTTCTAAATTATATTTTGTTCAATTTTGTCCTAAAATTTCAAAATCGAACGCTTAACCCAAATTGACATAGCCCCAATTGGGTTTTGAAATTTTAGGACTAAATTGAACAAAATAAATATTAGATATGTATTAGAGGGACTAAATAGAATAAAATCAAAAGTTTAGGTCACTCACGTGCACGACACATGACTTTTAATGGCTAAATCAAACGAAAATTTAACGAATATACTAAAATAGTACAAAATGCAATATTTAATATCAAAGTGTACCAAAAAAAAAAATTGTTATAAAAAGCTAATTCCGATCAAACATGGTATCATAACCCTAAGTATAAATTCGTAACTTTGTTTATTTTAGATTATATATTAGTGAGATAAAATTTAAAATTCACTATCATATCATAATAAAAAATAATAATATAAGATAGATGTCTTTGTCTTGTCGAAATAATTGTATTATCTTATGGACATATAATAATAATATTATATTATACAATTGATTGAATTAAAGAATAGCCGACAAATGAAGCTTATATAATAGCCTAGTTTTGCTGCCGCCCAACTTCTCAATCACTGTACGTAACTGAGAGCAAACCTCTTTACCAGCTAGATGCTACATACATTTTGATGGATTCATTTGACATCACGTTTTATTAATTAATTAATTAATGTTAGGAAATTGATATACGTACTCGTGTTCACGTTTAATGCTCAGGGTGATCGTACGTATGTAATGTGTGTAACTAATGGGTGTTTGTTCACCGATAAATTACGTATCTAGATTATAAATTACTAACACATTTTGTTAGTTTAGATATTAGATTTAAGGTTGTTATAATTCCTATTCCTAGCTAGATATTTAAAGTGTATGATCAGAACATTTGTAGAATCGGATTGAGAATCGCAAGATTTCGATAAAAACTTACATTATTTTACAATAATTTTTTTTAAGTGAAAAATAATTCAATATAGTATCAAATTACCAAAATAGTATTCTGAAACATTCTAGACATTAAATTAAGCTCTAGACTTATAAATAAGGGATTAAGTACATTTTCATACCACTTCTTTGCACTGAATCCACTTTTGGTACCACTTCTATTTTTTGTATACTTTTGGTACCAATTCTTTCAACTTTGTATCATTTTGGTACCACCTTGAACAAATTTGGACGGAAAGTTAACGGTGGTACAAAAATGATACAAAGTTGAAAGAATTGGTACCAGAAGTATACAAAAAATAGAAGTGGTACCAAAAGTGAATTATGTGCAAAAAAGTGGTATGAAAAGGTACTTAATCCCTATAAATAAACATCAAAGTTTAACAAACTAGCTAGTGATAAACTTAAATCAGTTCAATTATTCAAACTCATTACTAATAATATCTATAGCAACACTATCTAAGTGTTCATCATCTTCGAATCATAATCATCTTCGAATCATAATCATATGCAATATATAGAATATACTCTGAGTTCAAGCCTAAATCACCCTGATTAATTGAGTTATTAGTCATATTTGTATTTGCAAATAATAATATGATCATAAAGAAACTTAAGAATAAAGTTTTAAGTTAATCGTAAGAAGTAAGAAATATATATGTTTATTCTAAGAATAAATTTTTTTTTTTTTTTGGTCTTAATTCTAAGAATAAATAATATATATATGTATATAGTTCATTATATATTATATATATAAATATCTTTGAAACCCTAAATAAAGAGCACGCGCATGCAAATGATGTACGTGTTAGTATGTCAATGCATGCACCGCGCATCGAGCGGACGTCACTGCTGTGTGCTGACTGCTGAGAGCTCTATTTCATCTAAACCTCATCTCTTTTCCTTTTAGGGTTTCAATTTCACATTTTTATCTTTAGTTTTAGTTTTACATTTCGTTACAGTTAATTATAAATCCCAATTACACAGTATACGTTTTAGTTTTACATTTCGTTACATTAATTATAAATCCCAATTACACAGTATACTTAGGCGTTTGTCCGAAAGTATTGTGAGATTACTTGAAACTGAGTTATCTAATATAATGGATATAGATTACAATGTTTAGTTGTGTGTTGTAATACGAAGTGTAATCTTAGATTGCAGTTTTTTGTATGTTTTGTAATATGTATTGTAATGTGATTTTATTATTATTATATTAATATATATGAGTGTGCACACTATATATTAATATGATAAGATTTAAACGAATATTTATTTTGAAAATAACTGACTTATATATTTTGTGTTTAATAAGTATAGTCTATTAATGAATAACAAAAACCAAATATTAAAATAAATCACATAGTTATTAAAATTCATTAATTGAAACATTATGTATAGTTTTATAAGATAATTTCATAAAATAAATCACAAAAAAGTTGACCCATTTTGTACGAACATCATTTGCATTATTCTTTATCATAATAATGAGTCGTGAAGTATGTAAAATATATTAAAAAATAATAATAATAATAGCATACTAAACTATAAATACCATACAAAGTAATTTATATATTTAGTAAATAATAATAAACACTAATCATGGAAGTAATCTGTCATTACTTTTGTTTTTAGATGTAATCTCACGTTATAGAAAATTAAGTTTGGACGTAATCTCATATTATAATAAAAGTTCACATTGCAATACACATTACAATTATTTAATTTACTCAACGATGTAATGTATGTGATGTGAGAGATATAATGTGAGATTTACAATACACTATACACGTATCATCATTACGCTACAACTAGATTATTCTATTCAAATATATTCATTATATTCCATATATATATATGAAGTTTCTTATAGACATTAAATTATTGCATGTCACCAGCAAACTATATAAAATTATATACGTACGTCCATAAAAGATAGGAATGTATAACACGAAATTGTGACAACGAATTACTTGGCCTTCTAGGGAATCGACGTGACACTCATATATCCCTAGTTATAAACCTTCGGTATAAAATATATATAATCGGTGTATATATATATATAATGAGTTATTGCTTTTAAAAACACTATCCTAATGTTTGGACGGCATCTATAATAATCTTTGTCTTGTTTAAGTTATCTACTTTAGCTAGAACTGATCGATCATCAAGCACTTTAATTAGTCCATTTCTAAGGTGAAAGCATCGATCAGCAAGTAATTAAGGGACATATTATATATATTAGAGATGATGTTATATATGATCGACTGATCAACCGCCCCCTTAGAAGTTTGCTAGGTTACCTGTACCGGGACGAATTCGATGCACTTGGACGTAAGTCCGTTGAATTTTATATACTAGATACATGCGCTACGTACGTGCGCGTTGTCGTCATGAGAATGTTACAGTGACATAATCAAACTGACTCTGAGGATAATACAAGATATTGATCAGAAAAACTTCGTGAATGATCGATGATACAAGAGTATGATTGACCCGACTCCAAAGAAAATACAAGAATAGAAACTTATTGCAAAAATTAATTAACTTAATTAATTATGTAACATATATATACTATCTACAATAAACTAAAATAAAAAATCTTAAAAAATTTTTTAAAAAAAAATGTTCGAGGGACGGAGCCCTTTAATTAGTGTTAATTAAGACGTGTCTATGAACTCTATAAAAAATTAATGAGCTTAGCTAATCAAACGACGCCCTTATGAATGTACTTAATTATATTACTTAAAGGTCAACTATTTTGATCGAAAATTTTCACAACAATATATATGTAGAGCATCATCAAGTAGTATATATATATATACATTTTTTTTTTATAAAGAGTCGAAAGTCGACCAAAATAATCGGACCTCTTACCATATTATGATTTTATATGGCTATATGGATTTTTTTTTTCTTTTGGGGAAATATGATAAATTTGTTTGATTATTAGAGGAGAAAATCAAGTGTCCGTACACACACACACATATATATATATATATATATATATATATATATATATATATATATATATATATATATATATAAGGTGAAATTGAAGGCATAGTGTATCTTAATAATTAGGGCCATCGTGATGTCCTTATGGAGTCTATCATGGAAGTTAGCTTCCCCTAATTTTGCTCTCATTTCTTTTGATTTACTCCTCTCAAAGTCTATTTCACTGACGAATGTATCAAAGCTACAAAATATAAATATATAATAACAAAAACATACAAAAAAAAAAAAAAATGACACAAAAAATCAACATTTGTCAAACATATAACATTACAAAACCATTTAATTAACCCCCATTAGTATTAACATCTGAGTAGACGAATATTAGAAAAAAAGGTTAACAGATTTTTTGGTCTATGATGTTTGACAATTTTTGGGTTTTGGTCCATGATGTTTTTTTCCCTAGTTTTGGTACCATATGTTTGCAGATTTTTTCTAGTTTTGGTCCGACCGTTACATTCTGTCCATTTTTTACATGTACAAGTCACGTGATCCACCATAAACTTTCAATTTTGTTCAATTTAGTCCCTCTAATACTTTCCTAACTTTTTTTTTGTTTAATTTAGTCCCGAAGTTTCAAAAATTCAATTGGACCTATTGTCTAATTGGGGTCAATTTTGAAACTTTGAGACTAAATTGAACAAAAAAAGGTTAAGAAAGTATTAGAGGGACTAAATTTAAAGTTTAGAGTGGATCACGTGACTTGAACATGTCAAAAAATGGACGGAATGTAACGGTTAGACCAAAACTAGAAAAAAAATCTGCAAACATATGGTACCAAAACTAGGTAAAAAAAAACATCATTGATCAAAACCCAAAAGTTGTCAAAAATCATAAACCAAAAGACCTGTTAACCCTAAAAAAAAAAAAAAATACTTCTTGAGTAAAGATTAAGAAGGTTTTGATTTTCCTTTAAAACGCGGTTATCAAACCTTTAACCCGAAATCTAGCAAAGTGTATATAAAATGTTTGTATAGATCTGAGATTGTAATTATACGCAAAGAGATGAGCATGAACTGATGAATGAGAAAATGATGAGTCCAAAAGATTTAAGGAAAGGAAGTCTCGACAGAATAATTAACCCAACTTTTAGGAGATTAATTATAATTAAGCATATGTAATTATTGTGTTCATTAGGTCATAATCATTTCTGCACAATCAAATGTAGCCACTAAGGTAAATCTAGTACCTCAAATGCCAACATCCTTTACTTATTCTCCACACAAATGAATAATTTTGGGTTGACCCTGCAGCAACCATTATGATATATATATATATATATATATATATATATATATATATATATAACCACATATTTATCAAAATCTAGACACGCAATTATCATCACAAAATAGTCATGACTATAGTGAATAGTATCATAAATTACTTTATAAAAATTGTTTGAATTATACCGTACGCTACGTACTACAATTTATGCACCCTCACATTTATTTATTTGTAAAAAATTGCACCCTAAAATTTTGTCAATTAATTATTGAGACCACAAGAAAATTGATCATTTATAATAGATTTATTTATGAGAGACATATAACCTTATTTGTAATGAAATTAAGAAAATCCATTACAAATACAAAATTCTAAAAAATTCTAAATGAATGACGTCTAACAAAAAAAACTTAACTAGAAACTTTAATGAAAAATCTCTTACAAAATTTAAAATTTTGTAAGAGATTTCCTTCAAAAACATAATAAATTTCTTAAACATTCTTATAATTTATTAGGATTGCTACCCTTAAATGTCACAAATCACCAATTTTCTAGTAGAGTGGAACCTGATGTGACTAATTTGTGGTGGCTACCTACATTACTAATTACATATTAAATTGAAAATAAATAGAAAAATTTCTGCAAAATCCAGTATAAAATATAAACAAATGATTATGAAACTAAAAAATACAATAGAGTTTATTAATTTATTTAACTCTTTGGAAGAAAAAAGAAAAATAGAAATTTGGATTAAACTAAAGACCCAGATCATTAAAGGTTCACCCTGGCTTAGATCTTATCAGATCAGATCTCACTTGTTTTGGAAGCAATTTTTAGAAAACATTACATGTGAAGTTGGATTTATGAAGAAATAGTGATTTCCATCACCAATTAGTAGGGCAGGTAGGGCTCTTTAATACCCTTTTTTATTAAGTCATAGTAATTGGTCTTAATTACCATCTGAATCTGCCAAGATTATCATGGGACATTGTTGCTTTTTTTGTCTGATTTTCCACCACAAAGCAATAATAGCCACCCCAACAAATGTGTACTATATAGAGTGGCATGGAGCCAAGAATCCAAGTAAAATATCCATCATTTTGCATGGAAAATGAACATATTTATAAGGGAAATATTAAATATTTTTTTTACAAATATTGTGTTTTAAGAATCTATTAAGGGACTGAATTTCTCACAAAAATGATCGCTAGAAATATTTAAAATTGTGACGAAAATCTCTTATAAAAATTACTATCTTTTTTCAAAATTTTAATATTTGTAAAGGATTTTAATTACAATTTTAACTCACACAAATCCCTTATATATATATATATATATATATATATATATATATATATATATATATATATATAATCGAAGGAATTATTTCACTTAAGTAGTTGAAAATGTAAGTAGGGAAAAGTTGTCACCTTTAGGGCTCTCACCAACTCGAAATGACTATGGTTGATTGTGCTTTACATGTAGCAGAAAATCTTATAGGATTTTATTGCATCATTTAATACTACACCTAACCAAGCTCTGAATTATAAGAAACCAGCTATTTATCGGAGTTTACGTGGGTATCTACATATATGCGTAAATTTAAAATATACTGTAAAAAAGTTGTGAGTGGTTATTATTATTTTTTTTTTATAGTTTTTGAATAAACTAACAAATGTATTAGATAGATACACTACTAGAAAAAGAATTTTAAATGACTTTTCATTGACGACGCTTACTCAAGCGTTACAAACATCTTCATAATAATCAAATTTATTCAAACTCTTGGCTACGCTTCGTAGTAGCATCATTTCTTCTAGTATTATTTCGTTAAGTTTTGATTTAGGTAACACATTTTTCAAGAAAAAAAAAGTTTTTGTAATGATGCTTAGTTGTGTTCCATTTGCATGCACTGGCGACGTAAGCAAAATCGTCATGTCTTTTAATAAGAGTTCAAGGACGCTGCTTCAAAGCGTCTCAGAGTCTATTACAACGGTGATTAGAAATGACATATCGATTTGCGTCGTTATATATGAGTATCGCTTCATAGCGACACAATTTAGCGTCTCAACAAGTTAATTCTAAAGTCGCAACAATATATTTTTATATTAAAATAAATATATTTTGGTGCTTCTAAAAATTACACATATGACACACATATTATTATTTTATATAATCAAGTAGTTTTATATTTGTTAGTTAGATTATTAGTTGGATTTTGAAGGTAATTTAGCATGTTACTGAGTGTGGCCAAAAAGAAATGTGGTTAATAAATAAAGAAGTTCGTGAAATATGGTAAGTTCCTAGGTAAAAATAGTAGTTCATATAAAGGCAGGAAATCAAGTTCATATATATTGCCTTTCTCTGCCAAACTTTCAAAGAAGAAATAAACATTATGCGGAGTTAGTTGAAACTGCTGGTGAAAGATTGCATACCATTTTATTGCTTTTGAACAAAATTAGCCATAAAAAATTACATAATTCGAATTTTGAGGAGACTTTCAAGAAGCCCAGCCCAAACAATAAGAAAGTCCAACAAGGACTTGACGAAAACGAATATTGTCTCTTTCAAGCATTTTCACTTAAAACAACATTTTCCCATCAATGTTGGAATGATTTAATATTTGAATAAAAACAATAAATAAATTCCATTCAATTCTCTATTCTCTGCCAAACATATTAAATACGTTTTAAATTTAAAAAAATAATAATAATTTGAATACTTTTATGATTATCATAATCTAAATATTATACTAATCCTGATTCTCTTTATATATTAGCTTGCCACGTGGCTTTTTTTAGCTAGAGCATCATTATTATTCAAAACGCAAGTAGTCTAAGTGTAAAACGACAGCAGTTCCACTTTCAAAGGTTCATTGTAAACGACGCCGCTTTGCAACATTATAACCAAAACTGATTGTCTCTGGTCGACGACACTCTACACATCCAAATACGGCAATGTTTATATCATCATCACACCTAATACATTCAAAACGACACCGTTTACATCATCATCACACCTAATCCTCATGGTCTCGGATAAACGAGAGTTTCCCACGTCAGCTCATACGAAACGACGTCGGTGTCCAAAATAAAGCTTGGGCTGCGCTGGTATTTTAGGATTTTATAATGAACTTGGGCTAAGGCTTTTGTAATGAAGCCCAATTTAGCCTAGAAGATGAAATAAAAGAGCAATTCATTTATAGAGCGGTAGTTTAGTTAGTTAGTGTCTATATAGATTATTATTATTATTATATTTGCATAATATATTTATTAATTTGTAGTTATATTGAAATATAAATTTGAGAATATTACGACACTAAACATGTTTTAAGTTACCATGTACGGTAAAGGTATCCTACACGACGGTATCCAACACATAATTTTCAGATTAAATGATCATTTTTTTAGTTTCATTTCTTTTATTAAAAAAAAGATGCACAAGTTTGTTTTTAATAATCTTATCCCTTAATTTTTTTCAAAACTATATAAATAACAAACTAATCGCAATAATGTTTGTTAATATTTATATAATGTCGAAATAAATATATTTAAATTTTAGTAAGGTATAATCCATATAAGTGTCATATTTACACCCGCGTTGTGCGCGGGTTTAGCACCTAGTCATTCTATAATTTCCGCGATTCAACAACACCTTGAATTAAACCCCAATCGGGACGTCCAAATTGTCAGGATCCCATCAATATAACTCCTTATTGAAACTCAATTCAAACCTCAATCACTTAAGATCTGATCCATTAATATTGAGTCGCGACTTAGTTGTATTATTAGTATAAAGGTATTAGAGCTTAACTATGATTTTTTTTTAATGTTATTAGTTTTGCAGATTTAAAAAGCATGTAACAATAATTTTAGACATATATTTGATTGAAATATTAATTTGTTTTTTAAACCAAATATCAATTTATGTACATTTTAAAATATTTTGCACGTATTGCATAATTTTTTAAAAAAACTTCCCATGTAAAACCTAACTTTTTTTTTTCTTTTAGCAAAAAAAAAAAGGAATGTGCTAATAGTGATGACCCTAAACTCATCCATCTACGTAATGTTCGAACTCTTCTACTCACAGTTTAAATTTTTTCTGACCAGACTTAACGAATAACCAACACACGCACTAATCTTTCGTTAACGTAGCTCCACCAGCAACCTAATACACTCAATAAACCAGTCCGTCTCCAAATTTACTCGCTTCCTTATATGCTCGACTAGGGATGGCAACGGGTCTCGGGGCCCCGCTGACCCGCGGGGCCCCGACCCGGTTTTGACCCGAGGACCCGCCGACCTGCGGGTCACGGGTCGGGTTCGGGGCGGGTCGGACCCGGTTCGGGTCGGGTCCGGGTCTAGGGGCACGGGGCCCCGTTGACCCGCCCCGAAATGTCTGTATATATTTTTTACTTTTTTTTTTTTAATGTCAATATAATGTAACATTTACTAAACAATATGGTTAATATAGTACCTATATAAATAATATGGACCAAATTATAAATAGATGTATATTTAGATTATTAGGATTTGTTAATTTTGATTTGGTATTCAGATTTGAATTTGTATTTGGTGATGAATTTGATGTGTTTGTATTTGATTGATGTTAGATTTATGGTTTGAATTTACATATAATGTAATATTTTGGCAAAAAAAATTGTATTTAATATTGAGAAGTGAAAAAAAAAAAATTTGTTCACGTCGGGTCGGGTCGGGGCCCCGCGGGTCGACCAGCGGGATTTTTGACCCGACCCGACCCGGGAGGTACACTTACCCGGGTCCGGGTCAGCCAGGCTGACCCGCGGGGCGGGTCCGGGGCTGCGAAAACCCGCCCCGACCCGCCCTGTTGCCATCCCTATGCTCGACGCAGAATTTAAAACTAAAGATTAGAGACATGAATTCCAGGCCCACGCACGCGATAAAGGAGAGCCAGATATCCAAAACGCGAACGAGAACCACCAACTTGAGATTTTAGGACGCAAGAGATGTGATTGCCAGGAGAAATTTTTCGCTACATTGAATGTAGCAGCTGGCAGTCACTTGATGGCACTCCAACCAATCAGAAACTTTGTTTATTTACTTTTATTAGAATTTTTTCACTTGTCAGCTTCTGATTGGTAGAGTGCCACTAAGTGGCTGCCAGCTGCTACATCCGAGGTAGTGAAGAATTTCTCGATTGCGAAGCTTAGATTCTTCATGCCCACGTGGCAGAACCTGGCCAATCAAATCATCTCTCTCCTATCCTCAAGATAAGCCCATGCAATCTACTTTCACCCTTATTTGCAGCACACACTTTTCTTCTTTCTTTCCCATTCACTAAAAAAAAACTCGACGAAGAAGAAGAAAAAGAAACGAAGTGATTCAAAGAAAATGGCTTCTGCTATCGCCGCCGTCGCCATTTCCTCTTCGCCGAGGCAAGCAAGTTATATATTATTGATTATAATTAACATTTTTACTAATTTGAGATTGCGCATTTACATTATTTTTATATATGGTAATTCTCAAATTGGTAGTCTATATTTAGATCCGCGAACAAATTATTAGCGCACGTTTATTTTCAGACAAATAGCTAGATTATGTTTTCCTAAGTAAACAAATGGCTAGCTGACGTTTATTTTTCTGTTATTTTCTAACGGTACACCGCATGTAATTATGCGAAATGGGTAAAGTGTCTAAAGCCATCATCTTTTAATAATATAGAGACTAACATACTTAAGATCTATTCATTGTTAAATGTGATCACTTGATTTTGTATTTAGTTACTTTAGTTTAACCTAAAACATTACATATATTGGGCCAATAATATTAGTAGATGATGGGTTATGCTAGTTTTGCTCATCATATGCCGTGCACGTGCTGATTTCGTTAAAAAATAGTGAAAAATTGAATGAAACTAGCTATTTATTCACTTAACGAACATGATCTAGTTATTTGTCCGGAAAAAACGTGAGCTAGCAATTTGTTCGCATATTCAAACGTGGGTGAGCAATTTGATAATACCCAAATATATAATTAAGCTCATATCGTAACTAAATAAATAATTTTATTTATTATTTAAAAATTGAAACAGTGCCCAGAAGAATGGATCGATAGTGAGCTCGAGTAAGGCTTCGTTCATGGGAGGTAGGAAGCTAAGAGTGACCAAAGTTAGTGTACCGGCTACAACTCGGTCGATCAGCGCGGTCTGCGCGGCAGCCGATCCCGAGCGACCCATCTGGTTCCCTGGCAGCACCCCTCCTTCATGGCTCGACGGCAGGTCCATCCACTGCACTTTCTAATTAAACTACCATTCCAACTGATTCTTCTAATTAATAGGGTTAATATGTGTTTTGACACTATATGATCGATCATATTTAACTTTTAGTGCAATATTTATTTATTGTTTGTATACTTTTGGCGTATTACACTTGGAACTTTTTCACTTTTAATACGTTTGTTAGTTAACGGTTAATGTTAACCGTTAAATAGTCACGTAATTTGTACGTGAATAGCCCATGATTTTTATGTTGTTCAATTTAGGCCTCCAATTTACCTCACTAACTTTTTTTTGAGTATATAAATTAGTCTGTAAATTTGTTCCAATCAAACCGTTGACTTATTGATCTAGCTCCGGTCGAGCCCAATGCTAGGACAAACTGTGGTTAGGGACATCTGACAATAATAATGGTCGGACCTAGCCCTAGGTCAATTCTGACATAGACTCCAATCGGACTTAGGTTTCAATTAACCTAGCTCAGGCCAAGCTCATGGCTAGGTTCAACATTGGTTAGGGTCGGTTAGGTCAGGTGACCCTAACCATAAGTGGATATAATCATAGGCTCGAACCAGATCAAATCAATGGAGTCAATGTTTCAATTGGAATAAGTTTAGGAATTAAATTATACACTAAAAAGTTAGTGGTTTAAGTTGGATGTCTAAATTGAACTAAATTAAAATTATAAGCTAGTTATGTGCAAGCCACGTGACTATTTAACAATCAACATTAATGTTGACTAACAGATACACCAAAATAGTATAACCTCCAAACTAATTGCACCAAATGTATAAAAAAAAAAAAAAATTTAAAAAAAAATGTTGCATTTATAAGTTAAAAGTAATCTATAAAAACTTATAAACTCATCATTAACAAATTTTCTTTTTTTAATGTACAGCCTCCCTGGAGATTTCGGGTTCGACCCTCTTGGTCTCGGTAAGGCAACTATTTATTTAATTTAATTTAATCAACTGTTAATTAATAATGAATGGATGAACCTCCAAAGTTCACAAGTGAAATTGTTAAGTAATAACCCTTTGAAATGAATTACTACCACAATGTAATGTTAACCATGGTTAATTGGTTGAACCAATGATCAGGATCCGACCCGGAAACCCTACGGTGGAACGTCCAAGCCGAGCTGGTCCACTGCCGATGGGCCATGCTCGGTGCCGCCGGAATCTTCATCCCCGAACTCCTAACCAAGATCGGCATCCTCAACACTCCGTCATGGTACACTGCGGGCGAGCAAGAGTACTTCACCGACACCACAACACTCTTCATAGTCGAGCTCATCTTCATTGGATGGGCCGAGGGCCGTAGATGGGCCGACATTCTCAAGCCCGGGTCGGTTAACACCGACCCGATCTTCCCTAACAACAAACTGACCGGAAAAGATGTCGGGTACCCTGGCGGGCTATGGTTCGACCCACTGGGCTGGGGCGCGGGCTCGGAGAAGAAGGTTTGGGAGTTGAGGGTGAAGGAGGTCAAGAACGGTCGGCTCGCCATGTTGGCGGTCATGGGTGCGTGGTTCCAGCACATTTACACCGGGACCGGACCGATTGACAACCTGTTCGCTCACCTGGCAGATCCCGGCCACGCCACGGTTTTTGCTGTAAGTGCATGAGAAAGTTAAGATTAACCACTTAAACAACTGTTCACCTTAAGGTGATAGGTGAATGCATAATTTAGACTTTATACTTCAACATTCTCCCTCACGTTTTGTCTGAAACATATTGAAGGTCAAATAAGTGAAACTTTTAATTAAATAGGGGTTTTAAATTAGACACTTCGGATATTCGAACATGCACACTCTAATACTATATGAAAGTTAGACTAACCACTTAACCAACTGTCTTAAAATTTTAAGGTGATACGTGAATGCGTGATTTAATTTTTATATTTCAACAATGCATAGGGTCGGATTGTAGAACCGGACGGGTTTTTTCTTCTTTGGGATTTTGTTTATAATTTTGTGATTTTTTTTTTTTTTTTTTTTTCAGGCTTTTACTCCTAAGTGATAGGAAGAGGTGTGCAGAAGAAAAACATCAAAGATATTGAGAAGAAGAAGATGGGAACCTGTTGTATTGCTCTGTAGTTTTGATTTGTCTATAGAACTGTGATGCAATGTACAAAACGATTTCGTGAAGTTAGATTGAATTGACATGAATTCGGAACCTGCAAAATCGAACATGATTATACGTCAAGCGAAATGAATGTTATAAATGTAGAAAAGTGTAATAACTAATAAGATTCCATTAAAATGGTTGCATTTGATATGTTTATTCTACTCCTAAAATCATATTTACTAGCACGTAGTCAACTTGTTAAAGGTAAAATACTGGCCCATATTTTTTTTTTTTTTCAAATTGAAACTTTTAATTGAAAATTGTATTGCATTTTCAATTGCAAGAAAGAACTATTATCCGAGAAAGAAATTAAAGGAGTTTTTGACCGATATAAGCCTTTATGGACAACCAATTAAAGAGGTTGATTAATCAATTTCTCATTCTAAGAGAATTTCGATAAATTATTCAATACAACTGAGAGTATCAATCAGAGTCTAGTTATTACCACTTCAACCAATTATTATGTGATATTTGTTTGTGTGTCAGGAAATTCTTTCCGTGTATCACCTACTAATTGACTAAAGTGATAATAGCTAAGCTCCGGTTGTTAGAGAAATTATTACCACGTGTCGCCTATTTATTAATCTAATTAAAGAAAGAAGCTCGCACTTAGAGAAAATATAAAAAAATTGACAAGTGACACATGATATATATATATATATATATATATATATATAATAATTGTTCTCAAAGTTGGAAAACAATGTTATTACCATTAACACGTAAATCTAAAAGTGTTTTTTATTAAAATTTTACAATTTTTTTCCACGTATTTTAGTACCACTATCATTAGTTATTACCTGTGTTATCAGAACCGGACCGGGGCCTGAACCGGCAGGGCCACCGGTTCCCGGTTCGGCCGGTCGGACCCGGTCCGAACCGGGTCCGACCGGTTTTAGTAAAAAAAATGCAAATTTGTATATCCTCTTTGTAAGTTAACCCTTATGTAGGTTTTAGTCCGGATCGGGGCTTGCCTCTCTATAAGTTTACCCTAAAAAATGTTTAATTTTTTTTAATTTTTTTTTAATGAAAAGAGTCCGAACCGGCGAACCGGTGAACCGCCCGGTTCGCCCAAAACCGGCCGGTTCGGTGAAAACCGGACTTCGGAACCGGGTTCGCTTACATCCTCCGAAAATAAGCAAACCGGACCGGTGAGGGTTCCGGTCCGACCGCGGTCGGACCGCCGGTCCGGTCCGGTTCTGATAACACTGGTTATTACAAACAAATAATTACCTTCTGCAAGCTGACGTGGATAAAATGAGTGGGTAGCCCAAAACCGAGAGAGACGGACGGAGAACGAGAAGCATAAAACTCACCGAGCAGAGAAAAAAAAAATAGATGTTGAAGGAGTCGGAGAAGAAGAAGAAGATGTGAATGTTGGTAGCGGAGGAGAAGGAACACGAAGACGAAGAAGAAGAAGCAGCTTTAATGGAGCGGTGGACCTGACTGTGTGCAGTTCCGGTTGGGCATGGAAGTGGAGCGGCAGGCGGTGCTGCGGCAGCTCATCGGTCAGCTTCAGGAGCTCTCTCAACTCCACGCCTCGGATTCTCTGAAATATTTCCTCCACGGCCATAACCTCTTCCACAGCCGCCACTGCCAACCAAACCACAGGTCCTCTCTCAACTCTCTTCTTTCTAGCACCTGCTGTATCAACGATCGCTTCACGTTATTTATATGTAACGCTCGGACCAAAACTAAAAAAATCTACACATAAGGTACCAAAACTAGGCAAAAAAAAAAATATTATGAACCAAAAATTATAAGTGATTAAACATTTTGGACCAAAAAACCTATTAACCTATAATAAAATATATTTTCATAATAATTATTCTCTAATACCAGGCGGTGTCAGTAGGGTCCAAGCTCTACTTCATGAGGTCAGAGCCAGAAGGGATAGTGTCCTACGACACTGACACCGCCACGTGGGCCCAGCTATTGTTCCCGCTCCCGCCCCACCTAACCGACCACACATTAGCAGAGTGTGGGGGAAGAGTGATGTTGGCGGGGCCGGTGACGAAGAACGCGGCCACGTGCGTGTGCATATGGGAGCTTCAGAGAATGACGTTCTTATGGAAGGAGGTTGACAGAATGCCAAGTTTGCTGTGCCTGGAGTTTTACGGGAAGCACGTCCGGATGACTTGTCTGGGGAACACGGGGCTGCTCATGGTCTCGCTCCGGTCCAGGCAGATGAACCGGCTCGTTTCGTACGACATGGCGAGCCGTGAGTGGCTCAAGGTGCCTGGGTGCGTGGTCCCACGTAAGAAGAAGCAACAGTGGATCGCTTGTGGGACCGCCTTTTACCCGTGTCTCACCGCCACGGCCTGAAACCAGATTTTTTTTTTTTGCTGGTCGGGTTCCAGACAAGACGGAGTACCTATGTTTGCTGTATACGAAACAATGTGGACACCAAGAAAGGTAAGATGAATGGTTGGGGATTTGGTGTTACTAACGGTGTCTGAATTGTGGGCATAAGCATGGTCTAGAAAGCAACAAGATGGTATATGAATATGCATGGATTCTTCTCTTATGTTTTTGTTGAATTAGGGCAGGAGTTTATTATATTTACTCATCATCGTGGTTGTAATATATTAATATATATATATATATATATAATATACCGACTTGGACTTGAAGTTGGCAAAGTCTGTATCTATGTTTGGTTTTTGTCAATGTGTTGGGTTGCTTGTATATATATTGTTGAAGGTGTTATCGTAGTATTTCAATGTCAAGAACTGAAATAATTTATTTGGGAAAAAAAATTTATTTAGTGTTTCAGTTTTATCCATATGTCAGTTTAGTGTCTCAGGGTTAGATCCCAATTGACCTATTTAGACTTAATTGGGTCTAGGTCCCAATCGACCTAGCTGGGCTTAATCCTAGGCTAGGTCCGACCCTAGGTCTTGGTCGGCTTGGTCCGGCGACCCCAATCCAAAATCAAACTTAGCACTACCGCATATCGGCTAGGTCAATCGGGTCCAATTGAGTTCGATTTTGAAGTTTTAGGACTAAATTAAGCTGAATGTATTTAAGGAACTAAACTAAACAAAATTAAAAGTTTAGGATCTGTTTCGTAACTTGTAGATATCATTTAACGGCCAAAGCTAACGGTCATCTAACGGATATACCAAAATCCACATTTTTTTTTTCAAACATTTGGTACCTAAAGTATACAAAACTAAGCATTCAGTACTAAAAAACCACATTCGACCAAAAGCATTTTAAGATTTTAACCCTAATTTGAACAGACATGACAGACCCAAAATGATCTTACCTATTACCAGTAGTATCTGTGATTGAAGTTCAGCGCAATTATGGAGAGAAATGAAGTAGAATGCATGCTGCAATAGCACTGGACTAGCACATAATATTACCAAAAGGCCCAAACCAAACCAAATGAAACAGACATCATTTCATAACATCCTCTTTGTACAACTAAGAAAGGGTTAAACTTAGATTCTTTCATAGGACCGACCGACCTCGACAATCAAAATGCCATGCCCCTCCGCTTGTTGCTGTCCGTCCTGAATCCTGATATGATTATCTGGAACAAATAGATGTATTAGGGTACTAACTACTATTATTAGGATTTCATTTTCATTAATAGCATCTCCACTGATATACTCAACCGAACAAAGAATGAGTTTCACTCACATGATGAAAACCAAAAGTGAACCACCACCCGAAGAGAAGAAGCAAGGATTGTCATGTTTCTTCTGTACACCTCTCATCTGCATTACAAACACAGACATTTACTTTCAGACATATTTCACTTGCATGATCTTTAACGATACTGCTACGTCTTAAACAGTGTGACAACAATCGTATGCAGCCTCGATTAGATTACAAATGAAGAAGCAAACATCAGCAAAAAGACTTTGATCTAGAGTAGTAGTTTATGATTGAGGCTAGAAATGGAAAAGGTGAACCTACTATGCTTGCTAAAGTAGTATTTACGACTAAATCATAGAGAATCCTCAATCCAGTCTAATGTAATGTCTATGATGAATGAATCAATTCAAATCCACCACCAACAGCGAAATAAGGCTCAAAAACCTTGTGCAGCGATATATCAAGAAAATTAATGATTATCAGATCGGAAGTTTGATGTGAATTGCCAACTTGAACTTGAACAGAAAGATAAACACAAACACAGCTATTTGAAAGAACTGCAGCAGAAGAAAGAATAAGCAATCCATGCCAATGCAACAGTTTTTCAAAATCTATATAAAACAAGATCAAAAGTTAGGGCAAAAGGGCATACCAAAAACTCTGCAATATGTCAATGTGATTAGCTTTCATCCACGTCTATTACTTCCTGAACATTTGCTGAAGACCTTAGGTCCAACGAAAGAGCTGCAGGATCAAGATCCCAGCATCCTTTGGCAGCATCTGGAGCTTCTTCGTCATTAAGCAAGTGAGAAGGAACACTGTGAGAGAACCGAAACATCTCTTCTCTCGAAATTCTTCGTGTTTTCTTTGGATTCAAGTCTCTGTAAAATACAGTTTTGAACCCATCAACCTTCACCAAAGGAGCTACAGGAACCCCTCGCTCTTCATCATAGTCTTCGAGCACTTCCACCACTTCATACTCGTGTACTATCTCTTTAGCAGTTGATTTGCTCCAGTCAGGGGACCAGTTCTTATAAAGAGCCCAAATATCCCCCTTCTTAGGAAAGATAAAGATAATTCCCTTACCTCTCATCCACTGTACCTTGTGGGAGAAAGAATTCAGTGAGGTACTCGTCTCATGCTTCCCAATTCTGAAATCCCCACAGGTCTTGCGGAAACCAGAAGAAACCCAATTTATGGGAGCAAATTCAGTATTAGTCTTCGAATTGAGCCAACTAAACCGCACCTTGAAAGGCTTCTTAGAGATGACACTATGGATAAGTGCATAATACCGAGGCATCCCATCATTATCGTCGTATGCGGCCCAAACTTCGTTCTCTCCAAACGCATTTTCAGTCCGTTCCATGTCAAAATTATGGAAGTCTGGATCCGGTACAGTCATATCCAGTGTCTCCCCATTTTCCGCACCTGTACTTGCATCGGAAGAAGTTGGAGAAGGCTTCTTAACACTACTAGTGATACTTCCTTTCTTTGTTTTCCCCTGCACCTCTTCCTTTTGAGGTTCCTGATCCAATTTTTTGTCCTCGTCACATTCTTTTTTAGACGTTTCAGTTGATGTCCGGTCATCTACTTTACCATGAATTTCCTTCTTGGCCTTCCCAATTATTATCTTTTGCAGTTGGGGCTGCGGAACTTCCCTAAACATTTGAAGCTTACTGACCCCTCCAGCGCTGCTTGCACTTGGATTCCCTTGTTCGGGAGCAAATGAGAACATAACAGTGGGTCCTTCACTTTTTCCCTGTGAATGAGTAGCTGAATTCTTGCCACTAGAAGGACCTGCACTAGTTTTTCTTCGCACATGTTTTCTTGTGGCTGCCTGTGCCTCCTCTCGCTCCCTCTTCACTCTCTCATATACCTGATGAACCATGTTAGCAGCTTGAGCCACTGAAGCACCAGATGATCCTGAGAATGGGACCCACTGGTTCTGGTTACTACCAGAATCATGACCTGATGAAGAGTGCACATTGTTGGTTTTGGCACCTGATGTCTCTTTCCCAATTTTTGGTTGATTATTGTTATTCTGAGCGAAACTCCAGACCTTTGACGACTTAGATGGATCGACAGCTGGGGGAGTTACTTCAGCAGCATAGAATGGAAGACGGCAATTAGGGCACATAAGATTTTTGTTGACATAGACTCTCAGATATTCCAATTGCATCTTGCATTTATGGCACACGCTCCAAAAAGTTGCAGACTTTGGCTTCTGGGAAGTTGAACCTGCTCTCTCAGTTCTAGCCTTCTGAACATTTGGGGCAGGAGCTGCCTGTTTGGTGAAATTGGAAAAGCCATTGGCACCTGGAGGAGGAGGAGTAGCAGCAGCAGCAGTGAAACCAGTAGCTGCAGTTGCAACTTTTTGATAGATCTTTGCCCTCCTCTTCTGGTCATATGCAGATCTCTTCGCCTTATCAGACAAGAAACTCCATGCCTCTGAAATCAGTTTGAATGCCCCATCAGCTCCAATAGACTTATTCTTATCAGGGTGGAGAGTAAGAGCTAGTTTTCTGAACTGCTTCCTTATGGCATCTTCGTCAGCCGTTGGATTGGCACCAAGTATCCCATACCAATCCGGTTCTCCATTAACTTTTCTCTCGGCACAAAGATGTACATCGAATGTAGCTAACATCTGGGAAATTCCATCGAGTTCAGGGTATAAACTTTGAGCTTTCAGAGCAAATTTTTTTGCTCCTGCTACGTCTTTTTCTGTGAACTTCCTTTCCGCAATTTCCCTTGCCCTAACGGCCTCATCTTTGTTGCATTCCATTCCTTCAACCTATCTTAGTATACCGAATCAGTTTCCAGTGTTCATACAAGTGGAAAATGAACACCTCAGAATCCCCCACAGTGCAACAAGCTCAACTTATCGCATGCCAAAAACAGAGAAAAATTGACACCACAACCAAGACTTGCTTTTACCGAAAATGCCTGTAATAAAATGAAGTGAAGATCGGATAATCAAAACTTCAGCATCATCTATCTATCCATCTCTTAATTACAACTAATTCAACGAGAAAATAAAAATTGGTAGCAGATTCGCACGAAGAACAAATAAGGCAGAGTTGCTTACTCTTTGGAGTAATCGTCACAGTAGAAGCTTGAACTAATTATCTGCTCTTACGGTGGAGCTCCAACGCTGGTTTGTGGTGTCCATACAGTTCCGACGAACACAGTTGGAATGGCAATTTGAAGGCTGCTCAAGGAAGGAGAAGCAGTTGAAGCAACGGAATGTGTTCAATGGCGATGCGGATTAGGGCTTCTGGGCTCTAACGCCTTTGACTACTCGAGACGATACACCAGAAACGTTTCGAGAAGGTGCGGGTGGAGTTTCGACTGTCCGGCCGGCCGGTCCAATAGTTACGGGTTTCATTTAATTTGATTTGAATATAAGACCAGCCCGGCCCGTTTGGTTCGACCTTCGAAGTATCCCGAATTCTCGGCCATATTTAGCGCTAACTGATCCATATTTTTTTTTAATATATATATATACTTTATTTTATGTTTATTACTTGAATAATATGCACGATATTTGTAGAAAAATAAATCTTTCGAATGACAATTGTTTATGAAAATTAATTTATAAAATTATACAAAAAGTTTCAATTAATAGAAATTTAATAGTATTTTGAACTTAATTTTAATATTTTCAAACTCGGTTTTTTATATTTCATTCACAATAAACACAAAGCATAAATTTTATGAGCGTATTAGTTGTTTTCAAAATAAATAAAGGTTTAAACCTTATAGTATTGTAATACCCCATATTTGGGTACCACATCGGTTAGAAATAAGAAATCTGAAGCATTAATAAGTCAGATACTACTCAAGTCCAATATGAATTCCTCATTTTCAGGTTCCAAGTGAGGACAACGAACTCTGTTAGACTGAGTTGGGCTTAATGGAATAAGAAATGGAATAACATGCATGTTATTCCCCATTGAGCCCAATCCAACATTGTTAATAATTATTAGCTATTAAAAGACCACACGTGACCGAAACATGAGTACTCAATTTTAAAAAAAAATATTTTCAGGCAACGATTTATAATCGAGTCAAAGTTCAGGTAACAATTTTTTTATTAGCCTATTTTGTTTTTCAATTTACCCTTTTTTAGTAGATTTATTTTTTGCCACAAATTATTTAAATATAAAAATAAAAACATATAAAAATACAATTTCTTAATCGAGCCCAACTGTGTCTAGCCCAACAGAATTTCCATCCGAAAAGGCAAAAGAAGAGAGCGCCAAAAGTTGGCGCCAATTGCTGCGACTTGTCAATCAACGGTGGAGATCTCAATAGAGTTTTCACAATTACCCCAATTCAAATGGCACAGAACCGTAAATACTCTCAACATCATGTCTTATCTCTCAACCTGAACCCCGTCTAACTCCCTTTCGCTTCGCAATTGCTCGAAACAGTTTTCTTTCCTCAGCGCCCTCGTCCTAGTTTCTACTCCTCGGAGTTCTTATTCGCCTCTCTTCTTCGTTCCAATCCTCCATCTTGGATTTCGAAGGATTCAGGAACTGTTCTTCTCAGCAATTCATCGGCGATTTCCTCTCCGGTTGAATTCTGGAGTTTCATCTCATCTCCGATAAACTGCCTGCGAAGGTATGGAACTTTTTGAAACCCTAACCCTATTTTCCTGTAATTATCGATAACAGTACCGGAATGTAACAATAAGCTCTAGGTTCTTTATTTAGGAACTTTTTAGATTTTTCCCCCATTGTTCGAAATTCTCCAGTTTGTTGATTAATTCGGTTGTTGAAGCTGGATTTAGGGTATGAAGTTGGAATTAACTTCGATTTTTATTTAGATCAGCGTATTTCCTATGTTGGGGGTTTCGTCTGTTTCTGAATAAGATGCTTAATAATTGTTGAATTGAATCCATTTAATCTCTTATCAACGCTATCGTGTAGATTTTTGAAGCTTTTTTTTTTACCATTTTTATCATTCTTAGGTTAATTGAAAGTTGGCTTGTAGGTATAAATCTTGGTATTTTTGTTCCAATTGGTAATAAAACAGGTTTAAAAGATGTTCGGAACTTCATTTCCATGGTATCTAGCCATTTCTTGGCATTTCCAATTTATATCAATCTTGTATCCCATACAATGAAAAACTCCATTTGTATTCTGTGTCTAATGGTTTCTAGTGAATTATGTGTCTTATGGTTTCTAGTGAAATTGAATGCTGTATTTTAATCTTCAGGACATCTTTTTTGGTATATATACACCAGAGCTTATGTTTTGACATACTATTCCATAAGGCAGTTAGATTACTGTATGTGTAATCTTAATAGGTGAAAATGATTAATTTTAACATTAGGGATTACTTCATCCTTTGTATGAACCTGCACTTGTATATGATAAAGGAGAATGAAAGGTGAAGAGTAGTTATAATCATAGTAGATTCAATAAAGGCAGGTCTATGAAGTTTTCTGAAAGCTGGAATCAATGTTCTTATACCTTAATGCTGTGCTATTGTTTTAAGTGCTTAGTTGCTGACTGAATTCTAATCACTTGCAGAGAGGCAATACGAGGCCGCTCTTTCCAAAATGGCTGAACATCGAAATGGAGTAGCAAATGGGAAGGCTAACGGAGATAACTCTGGTTACATGATTCAGCTGGATAGTTTCAGCAAGCGGTTAAAACAATTGTACTCACACTGGAGTGAAAACAAGGCTGATCTATGGGGTTCTGCTGACGTTCTGGCAGTACCCACTGCTCCACACTCGGAGGACCTGCGTTATCTCAAATCCTCGGCTCTTAACATGTGGTTGTTGGGTTTGGAGTTTCCAGAGACAATAATGGTTTTCACCAAGAAGCAGATTCATTTTTCATGCAGTCCGAAAAAGGCAAGTATTCTCGATGCTATCAAAAAGCCTGCACGTGAGGTTGTTGGAGTTGATGTGGTTATGCATGTTAGAACCAAAGGTGATGATGGAACCTCTTCAATGGAGGCGATTTTCCAAGCCATCCGTGCACTTTCTAAGGATGCGGATAGTGCGTCGGGCCCAATTGTTGGTTACATTTCAAGAGAGCTTCCAGAAGGGAACCTTTTGGAGACCTGGATTGAGAAGCTCAAGTCATCGGAATTTGAGCTTACTGATATAAGCAATGGGTTGTCTGATCTGTTTGCTGTCAAGGATGCTGTCGAAGTTCTTAACGTGAAAAAAGCTGCTTACTTGGCAGCTAGTGTGATGAAGAATGTTGTGGTTCCAAAGCTTGAAAACATAATTGACGAGGAGAAGACTGTGGCTCATTCTGCCCTGATGGATGAAACGGAGAAAGCCATAATGGACCCTACTAAGGCTAAGGTGAAGCTGAAAGCAACTAATGTTGATATTTGCTACCCACCCATATTTCAGAGCGGTGGACAGTATGACCTCAGACCCAGTGCAGCCAGTAATGATGAAATGCTGTATTATGATTCTGCTAGCATGATAATATGCGCTATTGGATCTCGTTATAACAGCTACTGCTCCAATGTAGCCAGGACATATCTTATTGATGCGACTACTTCCCAGAGCAAGGCGTACGAGGTTCTTCTTAAAGCACATGAAGCCGTCATCAGTTCCCTTAGGCCCGGGAAGAAGATCAGTGCAGCCTACCAAGCTGCAGTGTCTATAGTTGAGAAGGATGCCCCCGATTTACTTCCCCACTTGACAAAATCTGCTGGTACTGGAATTGGGCTTGAATTTCGCGAGTCGGGACTGAATATAAATGCCAAGAATGAAAGAATCATCAGGGAGAACATGGTTTTTAACGTGTCTCTCGGATTCCAGAACTTGCAGAACCAGTCAGACAATCCAAAGACCAAAAATTTCTCCCAGCTGCTCGCTGACACGGTTGTCGTGACAAAGGAGAAGGTAGAGATCTGCACTGTGATGTGCTCCAAAGCCGTGAAAGACGTTGCCTACTCATTTAACAACGAAGAGGAAGAAGAGGAAAGGCCTACTAGAGTTAGAGTTGAACCCAGAGGAGCCGAGCCTGTTGTGTCCAAAACCACACTTCGATCAGACAACCATGAAGTCACAAAAGAAGAGTTGAGGAGGCAGCACCAAGCTGAATTAGCACTCCAAAAGAACCAGGAGACTGCTCGGCGGCTTGCTGGTGGTGGTAATGGAGCAGGAGAAAGTCGAAATTCTTCAAGAACTTCTTCCGACCTAGTAGCGTATAAGAATGTGAATGATCTGCCACCACCTCGGGACCTGATGATTATGGTGGACCAGAGGAATGAAGCTATTCTATTACCAATTCATGGAAGCATGGTGCCTTTCCATGTGGGTACCATCAGGACAGTCTCGAGTCAGCAAGACACGAACCGGACCTGCTATATCCGCATCATATTCAATGTCCCTGGAACCCCATTCAGCACTCCTGACCCAAATTTGCAGAAGTTTCAAGGTGCTATTTATCTGAAGGAAGCTTCTTTCCGTTCCATGGATGCTAGGCGCATCAGCGAAGTTGTACAGCAGATCAAAACACTGAGAAGGCAGGTGACTGCTCGAGAATCAGAACGAGCTGAGAGAGCAACATTGGTTACTCAGGAAAAACTCCAACTTGCTGGGAACCGATTCAAACCCATAAGACTCTCCGATCTGTGGATCCGTCCCGTCTTTGGAGGTCGTGGCAGGAAGATACCAGGTACTCTCGAAGCTCACGTCAATGGTTTCCGCTACTCAACTACAAGGCAAGACGAACGGGTAGACATCATGTTTGCAAATGTAAAGCATGCTTTTTTCCAACCTGCTGAGAGAGAAATGATCACACTTCTGCACTTGCATTTGCACAACCACATCATGGTGGGTAACAAGAAGACCAAAGATGTCCAGTTTTACGTCGAAGTCATGGACGTGGTTCAAACCCTAGGCGGTTCGAAGCGATCTGCTTACGACCCAGATGAGATCGAGGAGGAGCAAAGAGAGCGCGACCGAAAAAACAAGATCAACTCAGAATTCCAGAGCTTTGTGAACAAAGTAAACGATCTATGGGGCCAGCCGCAGCTTAGAAGCATGGACCTCGAGTTTGACCAGCCGTTGAGAGAACTCGGGTTCCACGGAGTACCATACAAAGCATCTGCTTTCATTGTCCCGACATCAAGCTGCGTCGTCGAGCTAGTCGAGACGCCTTTCTTGGTAGTTTCCCTGAGCGAGATCGAGATAGTGAACTTGGAAAGAGTCGGCCTCGGTCAAAAGAACTTTGACATGACGATCGTGTTCAAGGACTTGAAAAAAGACGTCCTTCGCATCGATTCAATCCCATCAACTTCCCTCGATGGGATCAAGGAATGGCTCGACACAACCGACATCAAGTACTACGAGAGCCGACTCAACCTCAACTGGCGACAGATCTTGAAAACAATCACAGACGATCCGCAGAGCTTTATCGACGGAGGAGGGTGGGAGTTTCTGAACTTGGAAGCGAGCGATTCGGATTCGGAGAAATCGGAGGATTCGGACAAAGGGTATTTGCCGTCGGATGTGCAGAGTGAGTCGGATTCGGAGGACGACGAGTCGAGTAGTGACTTGTCGTTGGTGCGTTCTTCGGATGAGGAATCGGAGGAGGAAGAGGAGGAGGAATCGGGGAAGTCGTGGGAGGAGCTGGAGAGAGAGGCGAGCAATGCGGATAGGGAGAAAGGCGCGGAGGAGTCTGATAGTGATGATGAGAGGAAGAGGAGGAAGATGAAGGCGTTTGGGAAGTCGAGAGCGAGGCCCAGTGGTGGTAGTGTTCCCAAGCGTGTCAAGAGGTAGCAGCTATAGCTTCTATTCTGTTGGGTTTGATGGTTATGGTAGTTTTTTTGTTTGTTTGTTTGTTGGGACTTGGGAAAATCAAACTGACCACTATAATATTAGATAGATAGATTATGAGATAGATAGATGTGTAGAACTGTAGATGAAGAAGTAAGTGGATGTGGTTGTGGAGGTTTCTCTCTTTCTTTTGTCATCTTAGTTAAAAGGGAATAGAACCTAAAAATTTTGGGTTAAGAACCTATGAAAGGTCTGAACTATCACCCATGTTAACGGGAGAGGTTTGAAATTTAAAAAGTTAATAACAGAGGTCTGAAATTTCAATTTTGTTGATTTGAGGTTTTCCGTCCATTTTTAGGGTTAAATTTAACAGAATTGTGTGAAATGACATTTTTGCCCCTTTAATATTTTGTTTTATTTAATATCTTATTTAAGGAAATGTGAAATGACAATTTTACCCCTAAAATCAAATTAAAACCACACAACTCCGGCCACCACCACCCGACTCCGGCCACCACCACCTGACTCCGGCGACCACCACCTCGACTCCGACGACCACCACCTCGGCTCCGGCGACCTGACTCCGGCCACCACCTCGGCAAAAAAGCTCCGATCGGGGCCAAAAAGCTCTGATCGGGGCCAAAAAAGCTCCGATCGGAGCCAAAAAAGCTCCGATCGGAGCCAAAAAAGCTCCGATCGGAGCTTTGTGGCTCTGGTCGGAGCCACAGAGCTCCAGATCGGAGCTCTGTGGCTCCGGTCGGGGCCACAGAGCTCCAGATCGGAGCTCTGTGGCTCCAGTCGGGGCCACAGAGCTCCGATCTGGAGCTCTATGGCCCCGACCGGAGCCACAGAGCTCCGATCTGGAGCTCTGTGGCTCTGGTCGGAGCCACAGAGCTCCGACCGGAGCTTTTTGGCTCCGATCGGAGCTTTTTTGGCCCCGATCGGAGTCCAATCGGGGCCGGTGGCTCCGATCGGAGCTCAATCGGGGCCGGTGGCTCCGACCGGAGCCCAATCGGGGCCGGTGGCTCCGATTTTGGCCCAATCGGAGCCTTGGTGGTGGTCGCCGGAGTACGGTGGTGGTCGCCGGAGTACGGTGGTGGTCGCCGGAGTACGATTGGTGGTCGCCGGAGTACGATTGGTGGTCGCCGGAGTACCGTGGTGGCTTCAAGGGCATTTTGGTCTTTTCACTCCAAGCATGTGAGGGGCACACTTGATAGAAGGGCATTTTTGGAAAAAAAATTTATTTCCGGTCACATGCCAAGCATGTGACCAACTTCCGTTAGTTTTAACGGAAAAAACTAACGGAAACCGCTGTTATCAACAAAACAGAAATTTCAGACCTCTGTTATTAACTTTTTAAATTTCAGACCTCTCCCGTTAACATGGGTGATAGTTCAGACCTTTCATAGGTTCTTAACCCAAAAATTTTCCAATGTTGGTTCATGTGTCAGTTTGGTGTCTGAGATTGAAATTTAATGTCTCATTATTTGGTGTTTCCGTTAAATTTTGAGAATTTTTGGGGTTAAGTTGAACGGAATCTATTAGTGGTCAATTTTAAAATTCCAAAAATACCTTCTAACTAGAATTAGGGTTCCGGCCGATTCCGACCAAACCTACCCGATTTTGGCCGATTGCGGCCAAACCCACCCGATTCCAGCCGATTCTGGCCTATTGCGGCCAAACTCACCCCTATTTCAGTCGATTACGGCCAAACCCATCCCGATTCTAGCCTATTGCGGCAAAACCCACCCGATTCCTGCCAATTACGACTAAACCCACCCCGATTACAGCCAAACCCACCCAATTCCGGCCGATTACGGCCAAACCCACCCCGATTCCGGCCGTTTACGGCCAAACCCATCCCGATTCCGGCCAATTTCGGCCGATTACGGCCTATTCTGGCCGATTTAGGGTTTAGCAGCTCCGATTTAGGATTTAGGGTTCCGATCGATTCCGACTAGTTCCGGCCAATTCCGACCGATTCCGATCGATTGGAGGTGGGTGGTCGGAGTCGGGGTGGGTGGCCGGAATTGAATGCTTTAAAAAAATGGCAAAATAGTCTTTTCAATTCAATCTGTTAAACTTAACTCTAAAATCTAACAGAAAACCAAATAGACACAAAACTGAAAATTGGAACACCAAATATTAACAGTTTAAAATTGAGACACCAAACTAACACTCGAGTCAAAACTGTGACAGTTTTTAGTTTCTATTCCTAGTTAACAAGACATTCTCTTTAATCACTTTTGAATTTCACATCAAGACAGGTAAATTTCGAGACAGGTAAAAATCATGGTGTGAGTGAGGAGTCCTATTCCATGGAAAGTTCGTATTTGAAATGGAAAGTTTTACCGATCGGAACTCATAAGCATTATGTGGTATAAATTTGGTATATTATTTGAATTCAGAAAATGTTTATGTGGTGTAAGCAACTAAGCATTATTGATTGAATAATTGTAAGAGCCCAATAACGATTTTTCGAGCAAAACTAAATTTTAAATCTCCCAATAATATAAATATATAAATCTTGCAATTATAAATTTTAGATAAATTAGTCACATTATTTTAAAAAATACAAATAGCCTAAGAAATTACGAAAAAGAGAATATACTTTTATCTAATTTATACTTTTATATTGATAATAATATAATAAATTATTAAATATTGGTATGAGTACTAATTTTAGTATCAATAATAATGATTTTTCCCAATATAATTGATTTAAAATTTGAAAAATATAATAGAGTGAGATATTAAGAAAATACAATTCAAACTTTTACCTATTTAGTCATAATTATAAATACTATTATATTTTGGAAGAATTGAGGTAGTGATTTTTTTTAAGCATACTATACAAATAGTATGGATGTCTATAACCATCAAATCATTCTAATAATTGATTGGATAAAAAAAACATCACCATTTATTACTTCCGTTCATAAAAAATACATAATCATTAAGAAATAAAATTAAATATGTTACCTTTCGATAGAAGTATAAGGGTTCGGCTAAAATAAACTCGAGTTTATTTTAACTCGATTTCTCAGCCATCAGATTATGTATATGTAAGAAACACTCTTTATCTCTCCTCAATTATGATTGATTCACTCTCATGATCTAACGGCTGAGAAATCAAGTTTAAATAAATTCGACTGCATTTTGGCCAGCTCCGAAGTATAATAGATACATAGAACGATAAAATTGTTGATTGGCAAGTCTAAAGCTCCGCATCACTTCACCAAAACGCAAATCATATTTTGTATATTTATTTTCTCTTGTCTTTCGATACCTTATGTACCCACGATGAATTCATAATATTCAATTTCTTACTATTTATACCGTGTATGAAAAAATCAAAAAAAAAAAAAAAACAACCAACTCACAATATCAAAATCCTTATTAATTGTTATAAAGTAATGATTAGATGGATTTCGGCACTAGGGCATGAGAATTCATTTGATGCAACCTGTAAATTAGTGAAACATTAGCTAATTAATAAAAAACTGACATAAATAACAAAATTAATGATCGAACAATAAGGGCAAACCATACTATCTTTAAAATTTATTTAGTTTCATAAACCGAACTTGCTATATTTTCCGTGGTGGATCGCTACCTTCCTTTCTATAGAATTAGTTACTTTGTGTTATGAGTTTAGAGAATTCGTACGCGGACTCATGCAATGATATCTGCAACATTCAAAAAAAAAAAAATACGTATAATTTTTTTTCAAGATCTATGGTTTTTAGTAAAGTTTTAACCTTTTTTCTTTCAAGACCTAAGGTAAATTACCTATCGAGAAAGGAAAAAAAAAAAAAAAAAAACCAAATTGAAATTTGAATCTATAAGCTTTGCTTCAATTATTCGCGGCTGCGCGCAGTTTCCTCGATTATCGGACTACACCCACGATCTGCATCATTTTGGAAATTAACTCAATCTCAATTAAACATACGCATAATTTCAACTACGTACCATCACCGTGATTATTTTTTTTATTTATCTCCATAGAACATGTTAACGTCAATTATGGTGCTCATCCTACATAAACAACCGCATTGCTTAGATTCCACAACTCAAAAAAAAAAAAAAAAAAAAGACGAATGTGGTCACCAACTAGTATATGTTTATGTCTCTGATCAATTTAAAGAACATAAATAATGGATATACGCTCAATTTGGTCTCGTTTGCATTCGGATTGTATTATTTTAATAACCCCACGAACGATTGCAAATCGAAACTTCGACCCGAACATGTCACTCACGGCAAAACGGTCCAAACGGGAAAAAACGTCCGTTCGGACACGTTGCTGGTCCAATCTCACCAAGGGTCCGATCTCTCCTAGGGGATATTGCGTTCTCGGAAGGAGGGGAGACCGGGCTGGTTCGATCCCAGGCCTTGGGGGTCGAACTTTCAGTCCAACCTGAAGGTCATGACATCCTTCCGATAACGCAATATCCCCGCCCAAGGGGTGTACGCGACGTCTGGAACACTGTCATCTAAACCGCCCTTTGTGGCGATCCGACCTCATTTTGCACGTCCGACCCCTATAAAATACCACGAACTCTCCCATGATTGCTAAGGATCTAATCCCTTCGTTACTTGTTATCTGAGCTCGTTTAGGAATTAACAGTGTCATTAACCACATTAATCTCCTTTGAGCCTATATATAGGACCCAACATCATTTCATTTGGGGACTTGATGTAACTTGAAATACTTGAGCTCTACCTTCTCTCTATATCTCTCTATAGAACGACATACTAATTTAAGCATCGGAGAGGGTTCGCCAGTACCCCCCCCCCCCCCCCCGGGTTACCCCTCCTGCAGGTTCGCAAGGAGACGGACCGCGAGGAAAGCGGATTACGAAATGAGCAGATTACGAAAGAAATAAATCTACCAGTGAGATTGTCATTCAGATTGACGCCCCGTCAACCGGATACACAAGTATTAACACTTGGCTCCGTCCGTGAGTTTTGAACAAACATGCCTAACTATTTCAAGACTGATGACAAACATATACGTTATACATGGAGGATTAGGATCAGACGGAGAGTCAGCAAATGCAAGAGAAGCATACATGATCCAACTAGAAGATAAGACAATCAAGAATAAAGGCAAGGAGCAATCAAATTCTCAAGGCAGGACATGGAACATGTGATACCCACACAACGATGCATTGGTCATAACAATGAAAATCACTGATAGGGACATTGGCCGAATCCTGGTGGATGGAAAAAGCTCAACCAGTATCTTAAACAAAAAAGTGATTGACACTTTAGGTGTACGACCAAGTGACATAAAACCAGTGCACTCTCCACTCCAAGGATTCTCAAAGAACCAAGCTATTTGATGGGAACAATAACACTACCTGTAACATTAGGGACATGTCAGAAACAATTGAAGATCGACGTTGCTTTCCTAATTGTAGAAACCATGGATGAGTACAATGGAGTCCTTGGTGTAACCACAATCAACGAGTGGGGCATGGTACCATCAACACCACACCAAAAAATGAAGTTTCTTACAAGTGTCGGAATTTGGGAGGTTAAAGATAATCAAAAGCTTGCAAAGAAATGTGGCAGAATAGCACTCATGAAAAATGGAAAAGTTGATAAAGAGATCCTGTCAATAGACGAAGACCTAAGAGAGGAGCATAGTAGACCTGCACCTATGGAGGGTTTGAAAGAAGTACTAATTGACGAGTTTATTAATTTTTTTAAATAGAAACTTATAATTCTTTGTTATTTTATTTATATAGAGAGTTTATTTATATACTAAAATATGAGATAAAATTTTATTCTTGATTTGGAGATATCCAATATTTATTTTATCTAAATTTATAGAATTGTGATTAAACTATGAAAAGATGACTAGGAAAAATGTAGATGTGTCACTCAGAGAATGTATGTCACTCGAATTAATATATTTTTTAGATGCTAACCATGCGCACTGCGCGAGTACATATTCTAAGTAAAAAAATATATTAATTTTAAAAAATTCTCAAACTGTTTGGGGTAGAAAAAATATTTAAAATACACATACCTCGTGGACAAAATATTTATATAAGTATAGTTAAAATATGTATCTTAATTTTAAAAATAATATATATATATCAACAAACGTTTTAAAAATTATTACTATATTTCTTAAGTAATTATTATTATTATAAGAGTAATATTCATATTTATCATTTTATTTTACAGTAAAATGCTTGAGGAAGCGGTGCCATTTATTGATTTTTCTTACTCATGGTACTTTGAGCATTTTATTTTAAAATTTATTTTAAAAAAATCAATATAATATTACGTTACATAATTAAGTTACTTTTTTAATAACGATTTATTCTTGAATCATTATCGGGATTGGCCTAATCTAACATTTTAACATTCTCGAAATGGTCTGATCATACACTTGTAACATTCTCACAAAATACGTGCACACACGTAGCTTGATCAAGTTTTGGTCTATTATTATTATTATTATTATTATTATTATATGATCAAAATGATTGTGATATATTATTGGGCTTTTTTGTTTGTTTTATTTCTTTGGGCTTCTGAATTATTAGAAATTGTCCTGAAAAGTCCAGTAGCTTTAGAAGTCAACTAAGGCCTTTCTACTGAATTAGGGTTATTATTTATATAGGTAGCTATTTACCAGCTGATCGTCTTCTTCACCTAGTCTTTCTCCTTCTTCACCAACAAGCAGCATCGACATGGTAAAGAACTCTCTTTTGATCCTGATTCTCTCGATATCTTCGTGTTGAATTCTCCTTCTATATATCTGCTTGTTTTGTTAACGATCTTGCTATTTTCCATTGTTCAGGTGAAGTACTCGAGGGATCCGGACAATTCCACCAAGTGTAAGTCCCTGTAAACTGTTTATGAATTAAGCACTACTATTGAAATCGCGGCGTTGTGAACAGCTGCCATTCTTTCGGCGAAATTGATCATACACTGTTGATTGCTTCATTATTCTGCAGCATGCAAGGCCAGGGGATCCAACCTCAGGGTACATTTCAAGGTAATGTGAAATTCAATGCAGCGCTGATCTTGCTAGTGGATAATTGAAGTTTCAGTTGCCGTTCGTCATTTTGTTCGATTTTCAACTGCCTACAGATGAATAATTTGCAATAACATTTCAGCCTGATTTTGATAGACGATTGGATTAGACATTGATGCAGCTCAATGTAATTAACTTCGTTTCTCTATTTCTCGACAGCATATAATATGCAACACATGTTAAAAATTTGACGTGCTCTTAGTTTTGAGAACAGTTTCAGTATTGGTCCAGGCAGGGATTGTCTCTTTTCCACTCTAAATCTGACTTCGTGGCTTTTTTGTTAAGATCAAAGTTGTGCCAAGATTTGTCACCTTGCATGTTTTTGCTTCTAATTCAATTATTTTTTTATGGGCTACTTGTTTTGTCACCTTGCATGTTTTTGCTTCTAATTGGAAAACTTGCCCATAGAATTTCACAATTCATCTTTGTGACATCTGGTGGTTGCAATAATCGCTCAGCTTTTCATAACTGAGATTTGTTTCTGTTAATGCATCCTGCTTTTGTTTCTGTATTGACTTGAATGTTGATTTTTCCATCTTTGTACTACTCAGAATACAAGGGAGACTGCAAAATCCATAGCAAATATGCCTTTGGTTAAGGCAAAGAGGTACATGGACGATGTCTTGGCACACAAGCAGGCTATTCCCTTCAGACGTTTCTGTCGCGGTGTTGGAAGGACTGCTCAGGTGAAGAACAGGCATTCCAATGGACAGGGTCGTTGGCCCGCCAAATCTGCCAAGTTCATCCTTGACTTGTTGAAGAATGCAGAGAGCAATGCTGAAGTGCGTATCCAATCAGCTATTTTTACATTGTTCATAGCCTTTATACCGTTGGTCCTTTCTAATGCTAAAAGCCTAAAACCATTAAATTGTTTTCAGGTGAAAGGATTGGATGTAGATGCCCTCTACGTTACTCATATTCAGGTGAACCAGGCTCAAAAGCAAAGACGACGCACTTACCGTGCTCATGGAAGAATCAATCGTGAGTTTTCATATTATAGTCTAGAGTGTTTTTTTTTGGTGAAGCTTATCAGTGGACGGTTTATCAGACTTATAAGTCTCTACTCATTTCAAGGATTGACAGTGATATTAACATTAGGTTGTTTATAACTATTAAAATGCATTGCCCCCCATCTGCACATCATATTATTGGTCTTGGTTACTCAACTCTTGATATATCTCTTTCTCTGCTCATTTCAATGATTGACAGAGATATTAACATTAGGTTGTTTATAGCTCCTAAAATGCATTTCCCGCCATCTGCATATCGTATTATTGTCTTGGTTACTCAACTCTTGATATCTGCTAATCATCTGTTGAGTCTAAATTAATGCTTCATAATCATAAATAAGTTTTGTGCATCCATTTTTGGTGCGGTAGTGACTGAGAAGCGTCTTTTGCACAGCTTACATGTCGTCTCCGTGCCACATCGAGCTGATTTTGTCTGAGAAAGAAGAGCCTGTGAAAAAAGAGGTTAAGATCCATTCTTTTTGAACTGTTTCTATTCAGCTTTGGTTGGCTTTTGCGAATTCGGTGTTAAACGAGTGCTTTTGGGTTTTGCAGCCGGAGACGCAGTTAGCAGCAAGCAAATCGAAAAAGTGATGATCCTTAGTGATGTTACTTCCATTTTGTTAGTCCTTCAGGTTCAGATAGTGAATGAAGGAACTGCTGCTTTATTCAGATCCTATTATCATTTTTCCATTTTTGAAGTGAGCAATCTTTGGGATGTTTTATTTTGGATTTTGGGTTATGATGAACATAGTGGAGCTTGGCTTAGTTTGATTTTCTCATTTTCGAGCGTTACTTGATGCAGTATTCATTGTGTTTGAGTTTTGATTGTATTTTGACCAGATCGATTCAAGTTAAAAATAGCCATGAGGAAAGGCAGTAATTTATGTGTGAAAACAATATAAGCAGTTTGATCCAGTGAAATTTCAAGAGAAAATATGAAAGAGAATGTAATGGAACAAATGTATTGGTCAATTTTGGGATCCTAAATCACTTTCTATAGAAATTTCGCACCGTATTTCACAGTTTGTATCACCACTCTTAATCCTTGTGTAGGCTATTAGCTTGTTGAATCGAATTTGGATATGAAAAGACGAATTTTTTCGATCAAATCGTTTTAGGTTCGGGCTGTTTTTTTGTAAATACTCCCGCTCACACTGAAACTTGGGGGCATTTGGATTAACGCAATGTGAGATTATTTGGAATGGAAAATTACAAGTAATGTGAGCTACGTAATGTAATGTCAGATTGCAGTGTTTGGTTGTGCTGTAATGGAGAATGTAATGTTAGATTACAGTGTTTGGTATGTGAATGCGTATTGTAATGTAACTTTATTATTATTATATTAAATTATATGAGAGTATATTATATCTTAATATGATAAGATTTAAAAGAAAATTTATATGACGACAACTAACTTCTTAAAGATTATGTGGATTATGTGTGTGGTTAATATTATAGTCATTCATGAATTCTAAAAATTAAATATTTAAACTCAACGCACAAGTACTAACATTTTATTAATTAAAACATTATATATAGATTTGTAAGATAATTTTCATAAAAAAAATACAACGAAAAAAACTTAATTTTTTATACGAACATCATGTGCATTATTATTTATTATAATAATGAGTTGTGAAGTATACACAAAATAAAAAGGCTAATAATAATAACAATATTATTATCATAATAAACTATAAAAATAATACAAAATATTTTATCTATTTAATAAATAATAATAAAATAATAACACTCTGTAATGTTGGACGTAATCTCGCATTACATTCATTTTTTTTTATGAATTCTTACATTACGTTGAATGAAAATTAAACGTAATCTCATATTATAATGGACATTGCATTACAATACACATTTAAAGATTAAATTTCACATTACATCCATCCAAACACACTTAGGGATTAGAAAGATAACATTAATAAACACCCATATATCCCTACTCTTACCAGAATAAAATCATGTTTAAAATCTCTATTATATTATTGGTTACTATTTTTTGGGCCTTGCCTTGCCTTTCCTTGAAATTTATCTTAGTTTGTCCTTGAACTCAATTGTAATGTTCTTCCTTCCAAGTTCCAAACAAACACCATAAGCTTCTGTATTTGACTATTTGTATCATAGTAACGTCTCGACGCGAAAGACAAGCAGGCAAGAATAGTTTAAGGAGATATGGGTAGAGAATCAGCATCGGGAAGGGGATTAAAGCGGTCTCGGTCGGTGGAGCTCGATGATGAGCCCGTAGCTGATGAAGACACAACCCAGAATGATTCTGTGGATTCGTTAGGTAAATTTGATGATTTCTTCCTCTCTTTTCATTCAATTTCTAGGTTTTTAATTTTATGTATTTACTGTGATTTGATTCAGAGCAGTGTCTCACATTTAACGATACCCTAATCGCGCTGCGCATAATGCGATCTCAGTTCCCGCACATAGATAAGGTTTATCACTTTCCTCAATTCATAGTACATACTATATTCTGTACTGCAAATTGAACTTTGTGCATTTTGCAAAAAAAACAAACCAAACTTTTTTTCTTAACAAAAAACAAACTAAACTCAAAATGCAAAGCTTTATGATTTTTCTATTAAAAAGTGATGAAAATCGAATACTTAACATCCACATGATGTATTTTAATGAAAGTTATGTTGATTTATTCATGTGACTGTAATATGCACAGTTTCATGTAACTTATTATTGAAGAATTCAATGTAGTTTGTGATTTGATATAAATTTGGAAATTGAGTTTGCTTTTTGTCAATAAAAAAAGTTCGGTTTGTTTTTTACTTTTTTTGCAAAATGTTCAAAGTTTAGTTTGGTTTTTGGTAATTAACCCTTCAGTACATGATTTTTGAATATTTGCATACTCAGGTCTCTCTTCAGCCTTTTGTCTTGCGCTCACAGTTATACAGCAGTGTATCCGATAGAACATTGGTCGATAGAGAGCTTGAGGTATGTCTATGATCGTTATATAGCACGAAATTGTCTATACTTTATGAGCCATCACGTAATTTTATAAATATGCATTTCCTGTTGACATACCGAAGATTTTACTGTAAATAATGTAGACCTTGTATAATTTTGATTTGATTGGATTTGCTCTGCTATCATATTCATCTTAACTGTATGATTTCCTCTTTGCAGTCCCTTAGAAGGGAGAAAGTGTTGCGGATTTTTAAACTAAATACTGGACAGGACGATCACGCTGTAATGTTTTTAGATGATTACATAAACCAGGTTCATTTTCTGCATAGTGATGACAGTTTCCATGATTTTGTTTTTCTGGGTTCGATTAGCAAGAAACATCATAGTATTGTTTGTTCTGCAGATACAACTTGTAGTAAAGAGAATGGAAGAAAAGAAACTAGACGGGCTTGAAGTTTTTGACTGGTTCAGGACACACGTGATTGATATGAATCTTGAGCCTAATATTTCACACGATGAACTTGTGAGTATGTTACAATTTATTGGCTTTCAATATCTAAACTATTTAGGTTGTGATCAACAGTGATCTTGTGTATCATATTAGAGTTGAGCATATAAATCGTGTATATCCTAGTTAGGTTATTAGAGCCTTATTATCATCGGGGTGTGGAATCATCTGCTTCCTCCTGCATATATTGGCAATTATCTAGCGAAAACGCCAGGAGATTTCTTTGTTATGCATGATTCCTGTTTGAACCCATCTTAAATTAATAGGGTTAATGAGCAACTCAACTTGCTAGCTGAACTTTAGGGGTTTGGTCAATTTTTAGTAATACTAGCTTAACTCTTTTTTTTGTTGGGAAAATTGCTATCTGAATATATACAAGTTGAAATACGCTAGGTCCATCTAATTCGATGCTAGATGGGGGTGGAAACTTGCACGTGCCTATCACGTGTCATTATAATTAAACTAACAATTTCCAAATTTCCACAAAGTTCAGTTGGCAAATTGCAGTTTTTTTTTCTTCCAAAATTCAGCTAGTAATTTGCACAAAGAATAAAAAGACAACAGATTCGATGTACAAGTACTGCCCCCATTTATACCAACTTAAACGGGCCTAGCTTAATATAACATTGGATAAGTTCAGCTAGCAATGTGTTTGAAAAAAAGTTGAGCTAGCAATTTGTTAGAAAAAAGTGCATTTTGCAAATCGGCCAAACCCCTAAAGTTATTTAAGAAGTTGCTAATTAAACCCACCCAAATTTGTAATGATATCAAATGGCAACAAAAAGCTTACTAACTCTTGTGATTCAAGTGGTGTTTGTCTTTGTTTTCCCATATCACCAGCCTTTCTTTTTTGAATCTATGCAGTAAGGATCTACAAAGCTCTAAATATGGCTCTCTATTGCATATAGTTTTGAAAAATCAGCTTAAGGGTTTCTTGGGGGACAACCTTTGCCAAACAACTTATTCAAATGTTCTATAGCTTGCCTTGCAACACTTTGTTGTTCTTATATATTTTTTTCGGCAGTGGTCGCTTCTGTCGCTCGGTGGGAAGTTGAAAGATCAACATATCACAGTCCTCATAAATGGTGGAGTTCTTGTAAGTACTGTGTAAGCTGTTGCATTGTCGTGCATATTCAAAGAGTTTGGTTTTGCCCAAGTGTCAATTTGGTGTCTTATGATTAAATTGTTACTTTCTACTGTCTCAGGTTTCAACTTTGTTGCTATTTGGTGTCTCCGTCAAATTTTGGGTTAAATTTAACAGAAACTGATTATGTGCTGGTCACATGACCGAATATTTTTGAAAATTTCTAAATTACCCAAAATGTTCGGAATTGCCAGAATCCGGTCAACCCAAAATCATATGTGGGTGGCCGGAATCAATGGTAGGTGGCTCGGAATCGGAGTTGGGTGTCCGGAATCGGACGGGAAGCTTTGAAAAAAAATATATAAGGGGTAAAATTGTATTTTCATCTCAATCTGTCAAAGTTAACCCTAAATTGAACGGAAAACCAAATCGCAACAAAATTGAAATTTGGGACACCGAATAGTAACAATTTAATCATGAAACACCGAACTGACACATGGGGTAAACCCGAGACACTAAATAGGTTATTTTCCCTACTATAAATATGTACTCTCTTGTGCTTAACAATGTTTACAAGATGATATGTTTGCAGGTTAGGCAGCTAATCGACCCAAACATGTACTGGTTTGCTATACCGTATATAGGTTCGGTGCTTAAAGGCCTCGCTCAGGTAAATACAATAGTAATAAGTTGGTTAACTGAGTGAGTAACTTGGGTGACAAGTTAGAAGCTTGTAGTTAAAGAAACCTAGTAACTGTGAACTGTTATATATTATTGAAGGGGAGGAAGGAGCTTCTTGGTGTTTTAAATAGGAGGAAATACAAAGAGATGATGGTGTCAGTTTTAGAGAAGAAGCGGCTTCGGATGTCTCCGCTTGACATGAGATTTCATCTTCGAGATTTGATCGGTTCCGGTCGCCTCAAAACTCTAACTACTCCCACTGGGTTGTTCGTTCGGGTTTCTAAGGACTGACTGACGATGAGGTTATTTGTTTGGTTTAGTTACCAAATTGTATACCGAGCTTGTAACGAATTTGAAACGGTTTTTCATTTTGTAACAAACCGAATTTTAAACAAATCGGAAAGCACTATATATTCTGGTTTAGATTAAAGGTTTATATTGAAAATGTTATACACCATGATTTGTACAATATGAAGCTTACATAAAGTAGAGATGTACTACTCAAATTCGATATGAATTGTTCGTTTTGTTCGTTTTTTGAGTCAAGTTCAATATAAATTGTTCGTTTTGTTCGTTTTTTGAGTCAAGTAAGAACAATGAGTTTAATCACGCTGGGTTGAGCTAGTGAAAACAGTTGCTCAAGTTTGTGAGCGTGATAACATGATATCAGCTTGTGAACATGACAGAATAATATCACTCAACTCGAACTATGATCTAGCTTGTAGGGAAATGTCTCGATCGGAAAAAATAGCTGGACGTAAAGTATTGACTCATGTAGCTTTGAGAACATACCGAACAAAGATTCTAGAGGCGTAAATCTTTAAACTGTGAAAATTTTAGTGAAAAATCCATAGAAAGTTGTTAAGAAATACATGTTAAGTAATTATTGTTCATAAAGTGGAAAAATAATGTTGTTATGCATGGTATAGCCCGGGTCGAGCCTAGAGTTAGGTCCAGCAGTGGTTATGTTCGCCTGAACTAGGGATTCCAACCATAGTTTGACCTAGCTCTGGGCTCGTTCAGGGCTAGATCAATTCAAACCTAGGTTCGATTGGGTCCAATCAGATCTATGTCTAACCATAGTTAGGTTCGTCTGACTTAGGCGACACTAATTTTGACCGACCGTAACTTTAGACTCGATGCGAGCTACATCAATTGTAACCTAGTTTTAATTGTTATAATGGTTTAAACTTTTCAAGTATGTAAAAATCACAAAAATTATAAAAATACCAATTTATCAGCTCGTATTATTTCATTAACCAATTGATTTCTAGATTGAAGTGTGGAATATTATTTATATATCATCCTCATCTTATCCACGACTCACTCATCAATGGTGGTCCGCTTCACGAATTCTAAGATAAGTAGATAGTGTTTTTGTCAGACATCGGTATGGCAAATATCAATATTTCAATTCCTACTCTTATCCGATTTATGTAATAATAAGGGTTAATACTTAAATTGCTACGTTAATTTTGATATTCTATTATAAATAGTTACTTGAATTTTAATTTTTAAAAATTGATTTACATGAATTATTTTTTAGTAAATTCTTACATCTGTTATAAATTAAATAAAAATGAATAAAATGTTGGTCACGTAAGGTCTTTAAGTACGTATCTAAGATGAATTTATCAAAAAATTAAAAATATTGCAGCAAAATGCATTTAATTAAGGGTTTAATTAAATGTTCAATTGAAATATATCATTAATATTGAGGGGATGTTTAATTGAAGGTTTCTCGCTGCAATTCATTCTTTTATTTCATTGCTAAATTCATTTTGAGATTGAGATCACATCAAAAGACTCTTGTGGTCAGAACATTAAATTTTATGTTCAATTTAACGTAAAATCGTAACAAATGTATCAATTTATTAAAAAATTATAAGTTCAGAGAGTCAATTTTTAAAAAAAGGTTAAATAGGTACTAGATACAAATTGTAGCAATTTTCTTATATATGAAATATTGATGATATTCAGCAATATTCATACTTATATATAATGCTGACCTTTATAGTTAGTTAGTGGCAACTGCAAGCAAATATTTAAATTTAGTTATGGAAAGAACAAAGTATCCACTGATAAGTAGCATATGACACAGAGATAATTGGTAAGAGACTGAACAGTAATAAGTTAGTACACGATACATAAATGGTTAAAGAGCTGATTTAAAACCACATATTTTTACAAATATATATAATATGAGGTCGTTATGTAATTAGCCGTCGATGGAACTACGAAATAATGAATGTGACATGCTCTATTTTGTACGTCACAACTAATGATCGGCCGTAACCAAATTATCAACATTTTGATCGCTACAAATGACTTATATATATATATATATATATATATATATATATATATATATATATATATATATATATATATATATATATCAACCAAATTCTAGATGGATAGGGACATACGGTATTATTGGTACAACAAATGTGGTCGTGCTGAAAAGCCTTCGGGCATTGCAATCAAAATAATTGGCCCCGTCCATGAGAGATTCTTTTTTGTATTATTATTATTATGATTTATATAAATATAATTATGCTTCATTAAATTAGGTGATTATATCACGTAACGAAATTAATAATTTTAAATTTTAAAATTAATCTTAGAGTTTCTTACTCCAAATCTAAAGAAATATAATTTTGATTGAGTATCTATCTATATATATAATAAGGGAACATGTGAGAGAGTGAAGGTTTCTAAGCGCGCCACGTCAGCGATCAAGAGGGCTTCAGAGCATGAAACATTAGCGAGTTATTGTCTTCATGGGTCAAATATGCATTGGGCCGACTGATTCTTTATTTTATATAGGCCCGATTCAGCAAGTTTGCTTCAACAGAGCTTGCCACCTCACCAATCGAATTGGTCATGTAAAACACTCGGCCCGTTAACTCATTCAGCCCGTTCTCCAATTAAAACTCATACAAGTACCAACGCCACTCCTCTCTTTTCATCTTCCTTTGCTATGTCACTTAATTACAATATACTTAATTACAATACTGAAACAGACAAATTAAATTGCAATATTGAAACTGAACAATTAAACTGCAATACTAAAGTGAAGCAATTAAACTATTAGAACTAAAAATAAGCAATTATTAAATTGCAATATTGAAACTGAACAATTAAACTGCAATACTGAAATGAAGCAATTAAACTATTATAACCGAAAATAAGCAATTAAATTGCAGTTTAAGCAAGCAATAGGGGAAATCTAATCGTCATACTCATCATGGAATACAACTATAAATCTTCCGCATCAGATATGCTGAACCAGGCAATTTAAAGAGAACTCTTCTACTCTCAAGATGACAACTCTCTCGGCACTTTTTGATTCTCATCCTTACAAACGCACGGGCAATGCACAAATCTCCATCGATCAACCCTTGCAAGATTAAAACCACATGCAATGTACATGATGTACTGGATCCTCAAGAGGACAAAAACATAAAAATTAAAACCATAGAAGAGACAGGAGAAGGAAGTGGAAGAAAGTTTGTATCCAAATCAAACCAATTGAGTTCAAAAAATTACCTCGAATTTTATCAAATCTTGCGGCATGAACATATCTGGAAAATGTCGAGGTTCGTGGTTATGCATGGTTGGGTGTTCGATCTGGTTGATGAGGATCTGATTGAATTCGGTTTGGCCGGGTTTGGCTCACTCCCTATCTCCGATGGCCGACTGGATGAGGGCGGAACGAGCTGCAGACGGTCGGATGCTCAATCAATATATTTTCCCACGGCGTATGAAAGAGGAGTGCCTGAAGGGCGAAGATGGGTCGACCGTTGGTCCGAATCTACGCTCGAGGTAGACTTCCAGGAAAAAACGGCGTTGGTAGCGAGATTGATTCGGCGACGGTTATCGAATCGACGGTGAGATTGTGTCGACCGGTGGTGGAAGCGCGGGTTCTGATGGATGCTATGGTCGACACCGGGAGCGTGATTGTTCGTCATCGATGGTTATATCTCAGAATTGATAAGTTCAGAGAGAGAGTTTGATGTTGCAGCGTGAATAAATTCTACAGTAGGGCAAGGGTAGAGATGAAGTATGTGGGGTGGGTTAAGGGTTAAAATTTAGTTTGGGCTATTGGTTTAAAAATAATTGGGTTGGTCTTTAGACCTAAAACTTAATTTAAGTAACTTTCGATAGTGTATCAATTAGAGAAATTATATGTATGTACATTATAGTTTTGGGTTAAAGGTCCTTTTGGTACCACATGTTTGCAAAAATTACACTGTTCATACCACTAGTATTTTTTCGTACCGAATTGGTACCATATGTTTCTAAACCTTACTGTTTTGGTACCTCCGTTAGTGTCGTCAAAAACAGCTGTTAAATGGCATGTGCCATGCACGTGACCAGCCCAAAACTTTCAATTTTGTTACAATTTAGTCCATCTAATACACCCCTAACTTTTATTTTGTTCTAGTCCTAAAACTTCAAAACCAAACCATTTTTCCAAATTGACCTAGCCGGACCTAGCCATGGGCTAGGTCCGACCCTGGGTCATGGTCGCCGGACCCAGGCGACCCCGACCCAGGGTCGGACCTAGGCTAAGTCCGGCTAGGTCAATTGGGACCTAGCCCCAATATCATTTGTTATCTTCAATATCATACATATATATATGTTAAAATTTACAGTTTAACGGGTCGCCCTGCGCGTAGCGCAGGGACAGCCACTAGTATTAAATAATGACACGTAGTAAAACCTATGGCTATAAATGCGTAATACTACGGCACATGACATAACCGAAAATTCGACTATTTAAAATAAACCAGAAAATTTTCACATTATTATTATTATTATTTTTTTTATTTTATAAATTTATTAATATCTATAAACATATTTATTTCATTTAATTTACAATACTATTTACTTATGCTTATCTTAATGAAAAAAACTATTTTTTTTATATAATGGTAGAATCAAGGATTGGACCAGGACTTCCCTAAATGTCGTACGTCCCTGCCATGGGTCGCACCAGAACTAGGTCAACTGAACCATAGGGTCTAATTTAGTTTTTTTGGACTAAATTGCAAAAATTAAAAGCTATGTGCTGGATGACAAAATTAAAAAAAAATTAGCGGTCAAACTTGACATTTGACTAACTTATGCACAAAAATATCTATTAAATGCAAATATATAGCACCAAAAGTTTAAAAAAAAACATATAATACCAAAAGTTAACATAAAGATCATTTAACATTTTATTTTATTAAATAAAAAAAATGGTGTTAATTAATATGGTAAAGACACTCTGATAAAAAAAAAAATGAAAATAAGGAACGGTCGCTCCCTTGAATTTGTTCCTACATATACATACATCCTCCGCTCTGTATCCCTTCATCAACGCTCTCTCCGGCGGCTACCATCTTCATGCATCCATTCTCTTCAATTGGTTTCGTCTCTCCACGTTCTTTGGAAGCTGGTTTGGATAACCTCTCTTTCCGGATAATTCTCTGTGAATTTCCAGGTGATTTTATCCGAATTCTTTGCCTATTATTTTCAGAATCGTTAATGGCGTTTCTGCATCAGTTTCTACGTGTTTTTCCTTAGGATTTTACTGCAACCGTTTTAGCTTCTTGCATTTACCAACACATTTGCTCCATTTCGTTTATTTGTATTAGGCTAGACGATGGACAGTCGAAGATATAGATCTTGGAGAGTCGGTTCTTGTTCTTAATCAAGTGATGCATCTTTCTGTGTTTAGTATTTGTTTTCGGTGCAAATTTAATTTGTTGGATCGTTGAAACTGCTGATTCTGTAGCTGATCTAGCTAATGCGAGCTGTATTAGTTCATACAGTTTTTTATTTAACATTTGGATTGATAGCTTCAACTGTGCTCTTTGGATGTGCTCAATTTGGTCTCTGGACTCTGATGCTTCAAACTTGTATTTTTTTTGTTCCTTAGCCTTTTTAATGTCATACCGCATGATTCTGGCTTGATTAGTGTGTCTGGATTCTAACTGTAGGATTTGAAAGTTTCTCCTCCTATCATAATGCTTGTTGATGGGGATAAATTTGTGATTTTATTGTTCAACTACTTATAATTTTTAAATTATGCTTTTCTGGGAAAAGATGATTCACTTAGTGGATCTCTGATTCTTTTAGATTTGGATGGTAGGTCGATCGTTAGGTGGATTGGGTTGTAGAATAAGATAAGTATGGATAAGTTGAGACTTTTGAGGATAGGGAAGCTTCCTCTGCAAATGGTATATAGTTGAGGTATGACCACTTCAACGAGAAGCTTCCTCTGTAGGGAATCGATACACGAAATGGATTTAGAATATCTTGGTGGCTAGCTGTAGAAGAAAGAAGAATTTTGTTGTACTTGTACTGTTTCCTCACCTTTCTCTGTTAACTCTTTCTTGTTGCATTTCATAATCAATGTGTTCCACAACTTGTTACTGCACTACTTTACTACACATCACATTAGTAATTTGATTCTCCTACCATGTTAAACCATTGGATATACTCTTTGTGCTTTGGGATATTCATACGCTGACCCAACGATTGATGGCTTGTGCAGTTGGCAACCTAAGTCGATAGCAATGAAGGTTACGGGGGGCTAAGTCACATTTACATTTCTAGCTTGACGAGTACGTCTAACTCTCATTTCTTACAAGAAGTCGTTATATATCATCCTTTGTTTCCACAATAGTAAATTGTTCTGCTCATTGTGCAGTAAAACGGGAAATGTGCGTGGGAAGGAACAATTTAGGACAGTTGGGAAGTGTTCTCTTCACAAGATCAAGTAGGACTTTGTCTGGAAAAAGAAACCCGGCTATGGAATTTGAATCAGACTGGACAACACATGGAAAACCTTCAGCACGTACTACCCAAGTGATCCGGTCTGCAACAATGTTCTTGCCATGGTCTTGTAAGATTCCTATAGGTGAAGGATATCACGAGCTTCTCTAACTAGAACCTCTCTTTTGGTGAATTTTCCGTGAGGAAAAATCAATTAGCCTGAGCAATCAATTGAGTTGAGAGTTCCAATTTCAATGATGCGGGGCTTTGCGAGTGGGAAGAAAAGATACACAGAACAAATGGGTGGTTTCTCTACTACTCTGATTGAGAACAACTCACCACTCATTTCAAAGACTAGTGTTCATCTGTCTTATCAGCATGCTGCCCATGCCGATGTTCTTGATAGCCCTATTCTCCCGGGGCTTCCAGACGATGTTGCAAAACACTGTCTCGCGCTCGTTCCAAGACCCAACTTTCCATCCATGGGCGGTGTCTCTAAGAAATGGAGGTCTTTTCTCCAAAGCAAGGAGTTCCTGACTGTTCGTAAATTGGCTGGTGTTCTTGAAGAATGGTTGTATGTGTTGACTTCGGATGCGGGAGGGAAGGAAAGCCACTGGGAAGTATTGGATTGTTTGGGCCACAAGCACCGGCAGCTTCCACCGATGCCTGGTGAGGCTAAGGCCGGGTTTGGTGTGGTGGTTCTCAATGGAAAGCTTCTTGTTATTGCTGGTCATCAAGTTGCTGAAAATGGAGGGCTTGCTTCAGATGAAGTTTACCAATATGATTCTTGCCTCAATAGGTAATCAATTTGTTCTCCTTAAAACTTTTCTTACTGCATTCCAGTCTAGATTGTGAAATGAGGGGCACTGAAAGGGAGGAAATGCAAATCATTTGTGTTGGTACAAACTCATTAAAGGAAAGGAAATAGAAGAATTTCACCCTTTTCTTTATTTCCTTCCAATTTCCCTTATCTTGGAGGAATAGAATATAGGGTTAAAGAACCTATAAAATGTTGAGTTTTCCATATGTGAGATTTTGGTGTCTGAAGTTTAAATTGTTGATATTGGCTGTTTGAAGTTTCAACTTTGTTGAAATTTAGTTTTTCGTCAGTTTTTTCTGTCAAATTTGATAGAATTGTGTGAAAAGTCGAAATTGCATGTGATACCTTTATGTTTACTCTGGTCACACACAACTCCGGTCGATCACCACCCAACACCAGCCGGCCACCGCCCAACTCCGGCCGGCCACCGCCCTACTCCGGCCGGCCACCGCCCTACTCCGGCCGGCCACCACCCAATTAGAGGCAATTTTGGGATTTATCTTTTTATTGGGTCATGTGCTTGTCACATGATCAAGTTATGTCAATTTTAACGGCAAATTTGGACGGAGACAGCAAATTTCAACAAAGTTGAAACTTCAGACAGTCAATATCAACAATTTAAACTTCAGACAGTTTATAGGTTCTTAACCCTAGAATATAAGAAGTTTGGAGGATAATGGAGATATTCATGTCCTCTATTTACCTTACTACTATCAAACTATGGATTCTGGTTTACCCGTCATTCATTTTCCTCTAAATTACTCATCTAAACACTCTAGAACTGCATGTATTGCTTGGATTCAGAACTGTAACAGAAATATAGAGCATAGTGGAAATGAATCTCAACCATTTCTCTTCAAATCTTTCATTTTTTTATCCTTTGATTTGAAATGAGAGATTTAACAAGGAAACAAAAAGATAACTAAAAGTTCTTCAATTTCCTTTCTTTTACTGAGTTTGTTTTCAGACATAGGGTTTCTTTTCCTCCTTTGCTTTAGTGAAGTTGTATCCAAAAACACTATATAGACTTCTGAACTGCAGATATTTTCTTGTGTGGACAAATTGCAGCTGGAGCAGGCTAGCCAACATGAATGTAGCTCGCTACGACTTTGCTTGTGCAGCAGTCAACGGCATGGTCTACGCGGTTGGTGGTTACGGTCTCGACGGCGATAGCCTCTCAAGTGCAGAGGTGTACAACCCCGACACCAACCACTGGACACTGATCGAGTCAATGCGACGCCCGAGATGGGGTTGCTTTGCATGTGGGTTCGAGGGAAAGCTCTATGTGATGGGTGGGAGGTCAAGCTTCTCAATCGGGAACTCTCGGTTCGTGGACGTGTATACCCCCGAGATGCACGCTTGGGGGTCCACGAAAAACGGGTGCGTGATGGTCACTGCTCACGCCGTGATCGGGAATAAGCTTTTTTGCATCGAATGGAAGAACCCGAGAAAGCTGATGGTTTTCGATTCTGGGGATGGGTCGTGGAAAGTGGTCCCGGTCCCGCTTACCGGGAGCACGAGTATCGGGTTTAGGTTGGGGATTTTGGATGGGAAGGTGATGTTGTTTTCGCTTGAGGAAGATCCGCGGTATACGACTTTGGTGTATAACCCTGATGCGGCGGCTGGGTCTGAGTGGGAGAGCTCGGGGATTAAACCGCAAGGATCGTGTTTATCGTGCGTGACGATAGAAGCGTGAATAAAGATGGCTTGGGGTTAGGGTTATTGTTACTTGTTTTCTACGTCATTGATTTTGTTTTAGTTTCTTCAATTGGCTTTATGGACTACTCTTTCTTTCTGTGTGTTGATTGATTGAAGTTGATGATTTGTATTGTTGTACCATTGAGCTTTCTGTTGGTATTTTAATGGAGATGAGAAGATGATCTTGACGTATAGGCATTTGAAACATTTCAAGTTTCAGACGATTTTGTAATTTCCTTAAAGTGTCATTAGAAAGCTAAATCAAACATGTCACAATTTAGACAACAAATTTAAGTAGAACGAACACTTTCCCTTAGGCCTTATTATTTAAGGTTAATAGATTTATGGTACAATATGTTTTGACCACTTTTTGGTTTTGGTGCTTTTTTTTTTTTTACTTTCTATGCAATATGTTTGAAACTTATTCACTCGGTGCATCAGTTAGTCAACTAGTAATATTAACCGTTAAATAGTAACGTGATTTGCACGTGACTAGCTCTCAATTTATATTTAGTCCTCAAGTTTATATCACTTTTTTCTGTATAATTTAATTATTAAACTTGTTCCAATTGTTCTATTGACTCGATTGACCTAGCCCAGGTCGAGCCTAGGCTAAGTCCGACCATGGTTAGGGTTACCTGACATAGCCGACCCTAACCATAGTCGTACCTAGCCATGGGGGCTCAACCCGGTCTAGGTCAACTAACACCTTGACCCCAATCGGACGTAGGTCCCAATTGACCTAGCTCGGGTCAAGCTAGACTAGATCTAATCATGGTTAAGGTCGAGTATGTCAGGTAATCCTGACCACAGTCGGACCTAACCCTAGACTTTGACCCGGATTAGGTCAATCGAGCTAAGGGTACGATAGGAACAAGTTTAGGAACTAAATTATACAAAAACAAGTTAGTGATATAAACTAAATGTGCAAGTCGCGTTACTATTGAACAGTCAACATTAACAATTAACTAACGGATGCACCAAAAGTGTATAACAATTAATTAACGGATGCACAAAAAAAGTACAAGTTGAAAACATATTGCACAAAAAAAAATACACTAAAAACTAAAAGTGTTATACCAAAAGAGATACTAACCCTTTTAGTTATTCTTTTTCCTATGGTGTTTTATTATCATGTCAAATCACACAAATTATAGATAGGTGATGGAGACTTGGTTAAGAGCTTGGTGCTAATCAAATATTGATATATCTATTTGATCCGAGCTCGCCTATTTAATTGGAATTGCTCAATCCATGAGCCTTCTTCACTATTATTATGCCTTGAAGAGATAATGCTCGAAATAGATGAAAAAGCCAACTCCCTAAAAAAATTACAAGTCATGTTTCATTCAAAATAGCAGCTAAATCACCAATCAAAGCATATCCAGGTTTATCTGTGCAAAAATCATTGCTTCGGTTATAGCAGATCCCAAGCATATGTATTCATGAAAGTATAAAAGACCGAATCGTCTTTTCTATTGCGACTTCAGCTCGTTACCAATGTATGCTCACGAAACTGAAACCGAGCGTGTCATCTGAACACTTTCCCTATTGAACTGGCACTTACACAAAAGCAATAATTGAAGCAGAGTATACGTATCAGAAGAAGATAATCGATACTCCCATCGTGAAGCATCCGATCCCCACCCATGGACTTAACCTTTCACCTACCATACAGAAACCATGACACAAAATTTCAGCTTGAGTAATGAATATACATCTACATATGACACAATGTATATATAATCAGAGAATCTAATGAATCTGCAGCAATGAAGATGATCATGATTCTTGTGAGAAGGGCTTAAAGTGTTTTCCAAGTTTATAGCAACTGTACAAATTTGAGTCTGCAAATGATATAATGTGTCAGCTGCAGTTCTAAAAAGTTTAAAAAGCCAAGAATTCTCTCAATTTAGTGGTAGTGATAGAAAGAAACATCGAATTCAAGTTTGTGCATTTAATTAAAGGTAATGAAGGTACCTATTCTAGCAGCTTTCCAGAAAAAACCACGGAACCTGCCATGTTGCATGAACAAAAATATATCAGAGAAGAGAGAAATTCTTATTTCTGTATCAGAAATAATTTAGCATAAGACTGAATAAATTGCACATTAAGAAGTTGAATTATTCTTTATTCAGTTTTCTTTCTCCTTTGCACTTGCTTGTGCAAAGACAAATGCAAGATTGGCTACTACAGTCTACAACATTCTGTGAATTGTTGAAATATAACTGATTCATGTAATCCGCTCCTTTCATCAGCACTGTTATCTACTGTTGTAAATCAGAACTTGAAGGTTAACCATCACAATCCCATTAACTCTTTTTAACAAGCAGTGAGATGTTTAGTGATCTAACAGAAAATAAAACCAAAAGAATAGCTCCACATCACCATTGTACCAGCTATTAAGACATTTTTGGTTAGGTATGCAAAATCCAATTTCCGCTAGGTAAAAGAAAAACAAGCATAAGCCAAGTCGGATGCAATCAGCTGAAGAAATAAATATACAGCTATATTGGACCAAGGCCAGTTATTCCATGAAGTTTTGGCTGCATGGATACCCATGTCAAAAGGCAGCAAGGAGAAAAGACAGTAATTGCAAATGCTCAGCAGTTAATGAGAAGTTCAAGGAATAGTCTAATGGAAACACTACCTACATCACCATGGTCTTTTTGCAAGAAAGAGCACATTCTGATAACTTATTATCCTTACACTAACTGGTCGGACTTTCAGGCAATTATGCTTCAGTTTTGACAGTCTTCCTGAACAACATTTTATAGATAAAATAGCAGCTGGAGGAACCGACATACCCAGTTCTTTGCTCCAGGATAGCTGGAAAATGCATCTTAACATAGGTACATGTGCATATCCCAAGGAGCACCACTGTCAGAAACGAGTGAAAATTGAAGAGCGCCGACTGAATTTCAAACATAAAATCCTCATGTCATTTAGTCATGTCATCTCCTTCAGACTCAGAATGACTTTGTTAAAATTATGCGTCCTTACCATGTGAAGATTCTTGAAGAATGTTAGCTCCTTCCCTTTCTTTCAATTTTTAACTGAAAAGGCAAACCCATGACAGACAGATAGGATGTGAATTGTATTAGAGAAAACAAACTCAAGATGCACATGGCAACTCAGAAGAAAATGAGGTAAATTCTAATAATCCGTGAAAGGAAATCAAAAGCATGAAACGAAAAAAGAAAGAAAAGAAGCAGTGTATGTATAGCTTCTTAACTAAAAAAATATTTCCAAACTCTGGAACCCATACAAATTGGAGATATGGGTGAAGAAATATAAAGAGTGAATCAATAAATCATAGATCAAAGCTCTCTCTCCCCCAAACTGTTGTTGATGAATCAAGTAAAAGAAGTATTATCCCTACTTAAATAACCTTTAATTGACATGTCAAGAAAGAAGACCGGATGACAACCAAAATAAGGAAAATATAAGTTCTACTGAGAGAGTGCTTCATGTTCTACCAGAAGTTACCAACTAGGCAACTAGTAGAGACTTCAACACAACCAGAAGGAAAATAATTACTAAACAAGAATCTCTTAACTTGATATATAGTCCAGGTCTAGCTAACAAAGAAGTCTGATCTGAGCCCTAACAACAGGATGAAGGCTGCCACTTCAACACTAAGACCTCATTCATGAGACCCGCACAGAAAGTAACTAACATTTTGGCTCCAGTAAAAAATCCAGTCAGTCTGATTCAACATGTGATTAGAGATAGATGTGCGTGAGTATACATATTATCAAAATCTACAAAACCCTATTGGGGTTTAATCAATCAGAGTGAACTACGAAGAGGTAACTAAAATCAAATCATGCTCTTATTATTCCAGAATCAGCATGAGTAAAATCCTCCATCAACCACAAGAAGACACCTTTCTGAATCATGAATTACTGTCTTTATAATCCGAACCTTTCCAATTACCTAGATCGATCCAGATTCCTACAATGTAGAACCCTATTGGATTACGAACCAAGCTTTACGCTCTGCTGCATCACACTCAACGATCACAAAACAACCGCTACAATCGGTGATATCCCGATCAATCAGATTGAAATAATTAAGTATGACCTTGCCCAATACAAAGAAAGAAGAGGGAGAGTGAGAGAGAGAAAGAGAGAGTTAAGTCGTCACCGCAGTCTGGTCGGAAAAACGATCGGCTGAGCACCAGCTGTAGGGAGGCAACCTGAGGGAGATCGGAGAGATTGATTTCTGGTCCAGAAGAGGATTTGAGATTCCGTTCACCTTAAGGTTTAATAAGTATCGCAGGTTCACCCCGAACTAATATAATATAGAGTTAAGAACAACCTATTTACGATCCAAATTCCAATCCAAGGTTGGTTGGACCAACTGGTAAAGCGATTTGTGTTCCCTGTGGGTGATCCGGAGTCGAAACCCGCCTGAGCCGCTGTCTTTAGGAGGACTTTAACTTTAACGCTCTCGGCCCGAACTTGCGATTCCATCTATATTGCGATTTAATGTTCAACATTTAAAATGTTAAGGACAATATTAAGTTTATTTTATGTTTGCACGCATTTTTCCTCTCGATTTAATCATTTATATTAACTCAATCACCCACTTATAAGCTATCATCACTTTGTATTTTTCGTAAGATTGCCCAATTCTCCATCCCCTAACTTGAACATCCAAAATATAAAGATTACGGCAAAGTAGTGTTGAACGATTGATATTAATATATCCATAATTTTTTTACTATGTCTGGTCCACAAAGACATCCCTAAATTTTTTATTTAGTAATAGTTTAGTTCCTAAAATGGGTTAATCGGACCCTTAGCTCGTAGTCCCAACCGGGATCGAGCCCTAGTTTAGGTATGACCGTGACCAGGGTCACCAGGTCAGGTGACCCATGCAGGGTCAGACCCAGTAAGAGACTCGACCATGTTTAGGTCAATTGGAACCCTAGGTTCGGTTGGACTTATTCGGACCTAGGGTTCCAACTGACTTAGTTAGGTCGAGCCATGTGCTAGGTCCGACCCTAACTGAGGTCTTCTGACCTGGGCGAACCTAGTTTGGGTCGGACCCAGCCCATGACTCGACCATGGCCGAATCAATTAGGACTCTGGATACGAATGGGGCAAAAGATCCACACTTTCCCTTTTACATATCCCGACTGAAGAAGGATTCAAGTTCAAAGGGGTCTAAAAACTCAAGTCGACGCCAAAGGTGAGACCTGAAGAGCCGAGTCCAAGGCAAGGCAGACTTTGTGTTCTAACGTTTGGCGTCGTCTGAGAGAATTCATTTTAAAAAGTCATGGCACCACTGTAGAACAAGCCCAAAAGCACTTTCTACAAGTCCAAAAACAACTTCGAATAACATGGCGTTACTCGATAAGATCAAGCAAAACACAGACGATACCCCCCTCTCACTAACAACTACAATAGATTTCACAGGATCCACCAAAAAGTTGATGAAGAATTGTTGAGTTGACTTGTTGAGATTGCTTGATTTAGTCAACCCTTTAGAATTAGTATATCTATCTATATAGAAATATAGGGTGATGTCCTTGCTCAAGGCGCAGTGTGACTTCATACATAATTATAAATAATAATTTATTATTTGATGAAATCATATATGTATATTATACTGACATAATTTTTTTTTTCAGAAAAAATATCTAATGAACGTAAATACCAATAAAAAAGAAAGAACTTATCAATCCGATAAATTTTTAATTTTTATGTTTCGCCGACGAAATATAATTTGATCGGTAAAATGTAATATAATATAATTTCCGATCAAATACATTTTGTCGGCAAAGAAAAAAAATTTGAGTTTGAAACAATAAAACTAAAATTAATATGGAGAATGAATCTCATACACTCTAATTAATATGGAGAAGTTGTCTCTAATCAATTGAGCTAAACAATTTAACGTAATTTTAATTAATGTATTAAAAGTAACATTCATTGTTGATAATACTGTATAAAAATGTAGTTAATTTTTTTGTCTGTCACTGTTCTATAAGTATACATTGTTTTATGTCACAGTATATTTTATATTGCCACAATGAAATATATATAAAAAAATACCCAAATCACACGGTAGCCAATCAGAACTGATTATATATATTAACTTCAATGCCATAATAACCTATCAGGATGAAAAAGAATTTATTACAAAAACCATATGATTAAAGATATCAAATTCAGATACAAACTTTAAATAACAACTTGGATATCTACTTAATTCGACTATACTATTACTATGCACCCCAAAATGAACAAGTAATCATGGAACACCATTAAATTTTCTGCTACTTACGTGACCATTAAGGCATTAACTTTCCCGCCAACCATATCCATTGCAATTGATTAACTTTCCCGCCAAGTTTCCTCTATACCCTCACAATGTTTTGGTAACTTTCACTTCACGTAACTCGAAACCCAAAACCCTAATCCCAATATTGCCTCGATCAACTGCTAATCTTTTCAAGATTCTCAGACACGGTCTTCATCCGAGGCCGGATCTCGGGATCAGCCTCGGTACAAGCCAATGCCATATGAAAAGCGGCAAGCACTTCCTTCTTCGCCTGCACCTCCTGAAGCAGCACCGGGTCCACCATGTCAGACAACGGGACCTCCTCCTCGAACCCTTTCCGGACCCACCTCACTAAGTCGGTGACCTCGATTGAGCTGGTGGATGTGGTGGGGGAGAGCTCGGGGGATTTCCCGCTAAGCAACTCGAGCAGCACGACCCCGAAGGAATAAACGTCCCATTTCTGGGTGGGGCGGGTGTTTGGGGCCCGCGCCTCCGGGGCCCGGTAGTTGTTGGTTTTCTCCGGGTGGAAGGTGGAGGAGCGGAGGTAGGGGAGGGCCCCGCCGATGAAGCCACCGGAGTTGGAGGGGGTGGTGCCGGTGATGCTGATGAGGCGGTTGAGGCCGAAATCGGAGATGAGGGGCTGGAAATCGGCGTCGAGGAGGATGTTGGAGGGTTTTATGTCGCCGTGCACGAACTTTCTGGGGCTGCATTCGTGGAGGTAGGCTAGGCCACGAGCCGTGCCCTTGGCGATTCTTAGCCGAGTTGACCAGGATAGGCTCGAGGAAGCCTGACCGTTTCTCCCTGATCAAATTAATCACACGGTGTTGTTAGTTTCTCATTCTTCCTTGCCTTGCATTCCAAGTTACCAAAAACTAGACATGTATTCTATCAAGAATAAGACGTGCGTTTTGACCAACTGTCTCATCAGCTTAAATAGTCGAACTTATGAGTAAAGACATTCGACTTAAAATATTCGAATGTATGAACCAGAGCACCAATCCTGTCCTACAGTCAGAGTAATCCATATGCATATATAAATTCATATCCTAGCATTGCAGCTAATGTATGGAGTGAGTAGCTTGAAGCCCAAGCTAGCTAATTTAGGGACCACAGAGAAGAGATGTTGCAATAAAAAAGAATCCTTCTATAAACAGAAGAAACCAACCAATTTGGTCCCACAATGTTCAATAATGTAAGATGAATAATAATAATGCAAAAGTATACAAAAGGCAAGTAATAATATCACTTTTCGTAGCTTAGATAGCAAGGACTTGATCTGAAAGCAAAATGAATCACCTTTCTTCAATTTTCAAAGTCTTCCACCATCTATATGCTGCGTTTAAGTCAAAATACCACTATCTACCAAAGTTTTTGAACACTAATACAAGCTAGCTAAAGTAGCATGCTACCATTATTGTAAACAGTAAACAGCATGAAAGGAATTTCATCATGGATGTATAATGTGGGGTGGTGAAGCGTGGGGATGCAGCAAGCAATCGCCTCAATTGGAGAGAAATAATATATAGGGTTAAGAAGTTATAAAGTGTTTGAAGTTTGACCCATGTTAGATTTTGGTGTTTGAAGTTTAAAATGTTGATATGGAATGTCTGAAGTTTCACTTTTGTTGAAATTTAGTTTTCCATCCAAATTTCCTATTAAAATTGACAGAATTATGTGAAATATCAAAATTGTCCTATTATACTATTATGTTTACTCTGGTCACCACCACCAAAACTCCAGACACCGCCACCTCAACTCCGACGGCAGGCCACCACCCAATTAGGGGTAATTTTGGGGTTTATTTTTTTATTGGGTCATATGACAAGCAGATGACCAAGTTCTGTCAATTTTAACCGCAAATTTAGACGGAAACGTCAAATTTCAACAAAATGTAAAACTTCATACATTCCATATCAAAATTTTTAACTTCAGATACCAAAATTTCACACAGGGCAAAACTTCAGACAATTTATAGATTCTTAACCCTAAAATATATGATTGATTTCCCACACGCTCACAAAAGGTCGAGGAATTTGAACTCGAATGCAAAATCATTAACTCTATCTATCACTGCAACTGACTGCACTTTTTGTGGCGTTTGTATTTGTATTTGCATATGAAGAATATGGCCAAATCTTGGAGAAGACCCCACCATTTGTTGGTTGCATCTACTGCACTGTCTACATCATTCCCTGTCTTATTCTGTAACTCCAAATCCATAATATATAAGTTGCTACAGGCCTCAAATTGCAAGCCACCACTTTTGTCATAGCTAGCACCAATATCCAACAACTTCCTATTTAAGTTTATGTTCTTTCTTAACATTTACTATACTTTTGCAAGTTGCAAGTAAGTAGCTTCTGGACTTGATTTAGCTTCTTTTGGAGGGGCTTAGCTACTAGCTAGGACCATATATATATGGTAATCTTGGGGGGAAAAGAAGGATACAACAAAGATAGGAATCAAATTCAAGGTATGGCCAAAATAAGAGGAGTGGTCCAAGAATGTTTGATGAGAGACTGACTTTGGCACAGTTAAGAGAGATTAGAGTAGCATACATAGACAAAAAGTAATGTTTGTAGGGAAGCTAGTTAGTAATGCCTGGGTGAATAGTTTAGTTGTGGAGGCATTTTGGTTGTTTTTACTCATAATAATGAAAGTCTGCTAGATTTTGGAAATATTTTATATATTAAGCAAGTGTTGAATTTCTTATCATCTCTAATTATTACATATTAATGTGCTTCTAACAGGTGCCTTTAATTAGCCTCCTTATAATCTGCCACTATGCCAATCCTCCACTTTAGTCCATTTATTTAGTTCAAAAATTACCATGCAATTACTGTAAATAAATAAATAAAATGGTTATGAAAATATTTATTTATTAGGGTATTTAGTATTTCAAACTATTAATCCATATTATATACTTAATTTATTTATAAGGAGGTAACAACCTACGGTTAAGTTTGTCTTTATTTTAACAACTATATATAGTTTTCTAGAAAGTAAAAGTTGTTAGTGTGCCGTTTAGAGAAACCAATTGTCCTATAAATAATAAACAAAAATTACGTAAAGAATAATATTATTCGACACATGCAGAATCTAGAAGGTATCAAAATAACACATTAATATATATATATATATAGGTTTGTGTATTAATTAATTATTTTATTTTGTTCAAATAAAGGGGGGGACCGCCGAAGATGACCCATTTGCCATTTTAACCGAAGTGAATATATATGAATATAGCAAGAAGTTAATATAAGTTCCTTTCATAAAAAAAATATATATAAGTTATCTGTTCATAAAATATATATATATAAAAGTTATCTAATAATATCAAAATACCCCTCCATGTGATATATGGAGAATTAGTGGTCCCATATGGCTTAGCACACATGGATGCATATAACTGCTACTTCATGGCACTAACTATTTGGACTTCCTTGTCGACTTTAAAAAAATACATTTTTTAAAAACATAATATAGTTAGTCAATGTTTTGGTTAAACCCACTTGATCCTAGTTGACTTCATAACACCATTTATTAATATTAATATTAATTAATTGATTATTAGGAATTTAAAAAGCTGAAGAATTAAGCAAAACACACCTTTGAGAGCAGTGGCGAGATTGCCATTGGAGATGAAGTCACTGATGAGAAGTTTCTCATCAGGAGCCCAGTAGTAAGCCCTGAGCTTCACCACATTGGGGTGCTTCACTTTTCCGATGGCCTGAACCTCCGACACGAACTCCTTGTACCGCTGTTGGTCACCTCCCTCACCGAGCCGCCTCACGGCGACCGGGATCCCATTTCCGAGCACCACCTTGTACACTATCCCTAACCCGCTTTTACCTAGCACGTATGCAGATGCACGAAGCAACTCGTCCAGCTCGAATGTGAACCCCTTGTCTATGGCCACTAGATTCCCTTCTCCTCTTCTTCCCCCATCTTCAACCATAATTAATAATTATAATTGTCCATAGCAAATTATTAAGGGTTAATAACCAAATTGCAAATTATTCATTTAGCAAATTGTTAAGGGTTAGTAACAAAATTGTTAGCTGAAGTTTGATCAATTTACAAATTGCTTAACTGAAGTTTAATTTTCGAGCAATTGTTTCAATTTTCAACAAATTGGATAGAAATTGAGAATGTTTTCGCCATGTGGAGTTTTTTTATGTGTACCTAACATGAACTCAGCAATACACCGTTCGAATTGTACGGAAGTCTAATTGAAGATATTTTGTTGCAATGTTTTCAATTTATGCTCGATTCCTTATTGGGTACACATGAAAACACCACGTGGCGTAAAAAATGTCCAATTTCTGTCCATTTTGAAGGAAATTTAAATATATGTAACAATTTACTCGGAAATTAAAAAGTTCAGAAAGCCAATTTTTTTTTTAAAAAAAAATTAAATTTCAAATAACAATTTGTAAATTAGTCAAAATTAAATTATTGGATTCGAACATAAATTAAAATCACTGCAACAAAATACGTTCAATTAAGTGTCCAATTGAAAGTATTTTGTTACCATTTTTTCAGTTTATATCCAAACTCATTTTGGATAAACATGAAAAGACTGCAATTTAAACAGATGTAGCAAATTGTTTAAAATTTTAAAATTCAATTAGCCAATTTAAAAAATTAATATTCAGACTGCAATTTATAAATTATTCAAATTCAGTCAGGTAGCAATTTGGTTATAAACCAATTGTTAATTAAGTATGATTAAAAAGAGATAGGAATAAGATTAATTAGTAGTTAGCTTAATTACCACTGTCTGCTTTCTCGGGATCCTCCATTTCTGAATCATCGTTGTGCTTGAAGCTGAAACCACCAAGGCAAGGAAACAGACATCCATGGAAGCTGCTGCTGCTTCCACCCAGTTTCCCCTTCCCTGTGCAGCTACAGCCATTTGAGTCCTTCTTCTTCCAGTAAATATAGACAGCAATCAACCCGATGAAGGCCACTGCGGCGGCGTCAGCCACCGATATTAACACGATCAATCCAGTACTCAAACCCTTATTGTTACCCTCACCGGACTGTGCCGGCGAATTAGTCTCCGTTCCCGGCGACGACGGTGAAGATTCAGAATCCTTGCAGGATTTCTGGAGCGGGAAGCCACAGAGTTGAGGATTGTTAAGAAATGCGGTGGGGCCTTGGTTGGAAAACGCTCCCGTTTGGGGGATTTCACCGCTGAGGTTGTTGCTCTTTAGGTCGAAGCTCACCTCCACGGGCAGGTTCCCGAGCGATTCCGGTATGCTGCCGGAGAGGTGGTTGTGGGAGAGGTTGAGAGTGCCGGAGAGAGACTTCAGATCGCCGATTTCCTCCGGGATCGAGCCGTTGAATTCGTTGGCTGAGAGATCGAGCTGCACGAGATTCATCATCTCCGGCCAGATTTCCCCGGGAATTGCGCCGGAGAAGTCATTTCCGGCGAGAATAAGCCTCTGGAGCTGCTTGCAGCTCTTCAAGCCGTCGGGGATGGTACCGGAGAGCGAATTGTTAGAGAGGTCGAGGTTCTGTAGCCGCGGAATGTTGCAGATGGAAGGAGGAAGGGAACCGGAGAGGTTGTTACCGTACAGGAAAATGCTGTGGAGTGACGTGGCGTTGAAGAGCGGCTCCGGTATCGATCCGTATAAGTTATTGCTATGGAGGTTGAGGCGACGGAGAAAAATTAGGGTTCCGAGCTCGGAGGGGATGTAGCCATGGAGGTACTTGCCGGCCACGGATAGCCCGACGACTCTCGGCTCCGCCGATCCAGAAACGTTGCCGCATGATACACCGGTCCATCCACAGGGAGTCGAGTCCTCCTGGTTCCAATTGGAGAAGACGGAGACGTCGCCACCGTCAACCGCCGATTTCAGCGATAGCAGCGAGAGACCGTCGGAGGTTAGAGACCAAGCGAGCTCAAATGAAGACCATGCCACTAAGAATGAGACTAGAAGGTTCTTCATTGCAGCAATGCCGTGCTCTGTCGGTTGTTCTAGAATTTACAGAGCAGAGAGCAGAGGGTGTGTGGAGAAGAAGGAGACGAAGAGAGACTGAAGAAGAAGAAGTGGCGTGGGGTTAGTTGGGTGAGGGGTATTTATGAGAAAGAGACTTGAAAAGGACGAGATTTTGATTAAGTGGGTCCCGTGTCCCGCCAAAATAAAACAATTAACAGAGACACGTAGAGAGAAAGCAACGGTTTAGTAGTAATTTCCCTCTCTTCGCTTCGAAATGGATTGGCGAAAATACCCCTAGGCTCATATGGAATATCTTATTTCCCGCATTAAATGAAAATTCATAAAGAAATGTATTGCCAAATCAATTAATGATACCTGCAATTCAGATCGGAAGATATGTTGTTTTATGGTGAATATATAGTTTTGTTACTTTTATGTTTGTTTATGTGACAGTTTTATTTAAATTTATTATTTTTAGTTATTTATGTTTACAAATATGACAGTTTGATTACATTTTGATAAAATATCTAAAATATAATTTCTATATTAATTCTTGTTTGCATTAATAAGTTTTTCTTTTTTTCTTCAAAAACTTCAGCTTTTCTATTTTTTTTCTTTTCAAAATCGAACATCGGGTTCGATTCTGAATTCTAAATGATTATTAGAATGTGGGTCGATAACACTCTGAAACGGGTAGTGACATTAACTCATGCAATTATGAATGTGTTAAAGAGATTATTCGAACTCGGTGTTCAATTTTTTTACTATAAAAAATTGTATTTTTTTTTTTTTTTTGTAAAAAAACTTCATAAATTTGACGAATAATACGATGGATACAATGAAGAGTATAAAGAACACGATGAATAACACTTGAATCAAGTTAAGTGTAAACCGTCATTTTATAACCATTTAATCACATTGACTCAAACATAAGTGACTAAATGAAACAAAGTATAAACCATTTAATCACACTCATAAACGTAAGTAACCAAACTATCACGTTAAAAAATAAAAATAACTATTTGATCACATTATTCAAACATAAGTAACTGAATAATGTATTAATTTATTCTTTTATTCTTATAATTATTGCATATTATTAACCTGCCTTATGTGCGGAATTTTACAATTGTAAACATAGGCTATAATATTGTTAAATTGTAAATTCATTTTTAAACTTAATATATTAAAAAAATCATAGTATTGTTAATTAATTTGTAATGATAATATACATAAACTATAAATGATATTTAATTACGATATTGAAAACTAAATAATATTATAATAATTATAAGAAACAGATACTTTTATAGAAATTAAAATTATAATGTTATTTAATGATGTGAAAGCTAGGGTGACACCATCAAAGTTAATTCTAGTGTATTTTAAAGTGTAGAATGAACACTTTGGCCACTTGTCATTATTTAGGTTAAATCAGTTAAAATCAAAGAGGATTATAATTTTTTATATTACTATTCATTATTTAGATTTTTTTTTTTTTTAAGTTATTTCTTTTATCCCTACGTTTTCTTGATACATAAATAGTAACAAAATAAAGTTTAGATTCCACACAAGGATATTTATACCCCGACTTAAATATAATTAATTGCTTATGATGTAAATGCAATATTTTCCATAATTATACATTATGTCACACCTACCTAAATAAAATAGTGGAATGGTGTAGGAGGATTAAGGTTAGTGGGAATGTAGGTGATGATGATTATAGTATATCTCTCTCATTCCCAATCATGAATACATGCTTAGAAGTTAACAAACAAACCTTTACACCACTCATCAACATATACATTGCATCTAAAGTGAGCCTACCTTATAAGATACTAGATACATGTACGCGTTACGCACGTGTACTTAGTCTTCGTTAGAATGTTACAGTAACATGATTATACTGATTCGCACGTGTACTTTGTCTTCGTTAGAATATTACAGTAACATGATTATGCTGACTCTGATGATAATACAAGAATATAATCGATCCGACTTCAATGATGATATAAAATCTTAATCAATCGAATTCGAGCATAATATAAAAGTAAAGCATTATTATAAAATTAATTTAAATTATGTAACATAATATTATATTTATTAAAAAAAATTTAAAAAGTTAAAATAAATGCTCGACTGATCGGAAGTCGGTTGATGTTAAATATAGAGCCCTATTGATTATGCCTCATATTTGTATTGTAGGTCTCAATAAACTTCACTCTACTAGCTAGCTAGACTAGCTATAGTAAGCACATACAGATCAGCTGCAGTTGTATTGTATTTATACATTATTTATTATATATTGATAGAGATAATATGTTTCGACGTAATATATAATTCAAGTAGATCTGACTTCACATTTGGGCATGTTCGTTGTTTTAATGACGGAACCAAGCTGTATTGTGTTATAGCATGTTGTTTCTTTATGTCTTGTCTCATCTTGGTTAGGTGAATATTTCACTAACTAATCTTGACACTATATTGGCTACGGATTTTGTGGTACAAACCTCCAATGTGCAATTTGTATTTCCATTTAGTCGTATGGTATGAATGAGATTGATAACATTTTTATAATTGAGAAATATGACAAAAATGGTTTAAAATTGTTTTCTAAAAACCTTCAATATTCTTTATGGGAAGGTTAAGAGCCTAATAACAATTCCAAGTTTGCACTAAATTACTTTTAGATGGCTTAAATTTAAATTATTGCTAATTGGTGTCTCAGATTTTATTATTGTTACTTTTTATTTTATTTTATGTACGTTTTTTTATTAAATTTAAGGTTAATAACTAAAAAACAGTCCAAGTTTTACCCATGGTAAAATTAGGTGTCTGAAGTTTGAAATGTTAAAATGGACTGTCCCAAGTTTCATTTTTGTTGAAATTTGGTGTCTCGGTGTGATTACTTTAGAGAAGTCAATTCCGACGAAACCGTCTGTCAAATTCGAGCTCTCATACACACTCCATTCTCGTCATCTTGCCGGGACCGTCACCTAAAAAGTTGGTCGCATCCGGCAAGTAAATCTCGCTATGTTGTCCTTGGAAAATGACTCCACACCACTCTTCTAGAAATTTTTTTTTTAATGTTCAATTTGAGTGAAGTTTGACGATTTTATGAAAAGTAAAGAGTGATGGATTATGAATGGGTGGGTGATGAAAAGACGCACAGAGACACCAAATTTCAACAAAAATGAAATTTGGGACAGTCCATTTTAACATTTCAAACTTCAGACACCTAATTTTAACCTAGGATAAACCTTGGACAGTTTTTTAGTTATTAACCCTAAATTTAACAAGTTTTAGTAGGGCTGGGCATAAAAACCGGTTCGGGCGAACCGAACCGGAACTAAACCGGAACCGAACCAATACAAACCGGTTCTGACTGAACCGGTTCTTAAATGGTTCGGTTTTGATAAGGAATATATGGAGCGGTTTTCAACTGGTTCAAAACAGGTTCCGAACCGGTTTTGAACAGTTTTTCAGAACCACTTTTATTACATAAAGCCTAAATTATTAAATAGTAACACACTCTTGCATCTTTTTTTTTTTGGTAGATTAAAGGGCTATAAACAAGCCGAGGGCAAGCTCGACTCGACTCAGTTTACTCGAGCTCGAACTCGACCGAGCCTTAATTTTTCAAGCTCGAGCTCGACTCGGTGCCATACTTGACATGTTCGAGTTCGGCTCGGTAATGTTAAAAATTCAATTAAATAAAATGGTGCATCTTAGCTCGAGGTCGAACTCTTCCTCGACTCAATATATACATATATAATATTATTACGTAAAACTCGAAAAACTCAAACTCGAACTCGACTCGAATATGCAAAACAAAAAAGCTCGATTAGGCTCGCGAGCCTCTCGATTCGAGTACAAGTGAACTCGAACTCGACTCGGTATCAAAAAAAGTTCAACTCGGCTCGAAATTTAGCGATTCGGATTTGAATATCGACCAAACCGATCTCGAGAAGTTCACGAGTAACTTGAATCGTTTACACCCATAGGGTAGATCCTTCACTATTGGGTTTGGTTCATATTGGATATATAGGTGGTCGTAGCAGGTTTGTTTACTTATTTATAGTTATTATATATTATGTTAGCTCATATCAGTTCTGCAATAAATTGAGTTTAGTTTTGAACTCGAAACTTAACTCAGGAATAGTTCTATATTGGCTGTATATTTTGAATTTTAGTAAAAAAAAAAGGTGTATACTTTGAATTTTAGTAAAAAAAAATGAAAAAAGGTTCAACACCTGTTCGAACCGGTTCAAAACCGGTTCTCCGATGGTTCGGTTCTAGGACCTAAAATCTGGTTCGGTTCTTACCTGGTACAGAAAACCAACTGAACCTAAAATCTGGTTCGGTTCTGAACCGGTTCGGCCAAGAACCGAACCATGCCCGGCCCTAAGTTTTAGTACAACGACTCTATAAAATTCAACAACAAGAGAAATTAAAAGAATTAAAAAAAATGTCGCTTCTATTAGCATTTTAACTTGTATCATTTAGTGTGTACAAACAGTGAAACTGAAGAACTTATTCAAAATGAAGATCCAATTTAACTTAATCGATATAAATATACATAAATCGAAGAAAACACATACCAAAATCGGCCAAATTTAACCAAAAAAACAGACCGAAAATTAAAAAAAAATGTAGAACATCTAATAGCAACTGTTTAAACTTAAGACACATAAAAGCAACATAGTCCAAACACGTTTATAACCATTTAAACAATGGTAATGTTATTTTCGTATAGTGCTCAATCGGACACCTAACGTTGTAAAAGATGACAATGACGAGGCTTTATACTATGGCAATGATGGGATTTTGTCTTTCTAAACAAAAGACAACAAATAAAGGAACCCTATTAAGGAAACCACTGTCAATCTTTTGCTTTTGTCTCAAGCAAACAATCCACTCTAACCAACTGCCCATCATATATGATTAGGGTTCCAAAATACCCAATCAAACTGCCAATATCACAAGAACAATTTCATACATATATACTACATAGCAAATACTAAACCCATATATATCTTTCAGTCATCACCTTTTTATCACGACCCGGTTACTTCGGTCATCTCTTGTTCGGTTGTGCTAGGCGTGACCGGGTAGTACTTGTAGTGAAGCTCGCCAACATCGTCACCAGATAGCTTGGTCCATCCGTTTGGACCGACGTGATACACTGTTGATTTTCAGGGTTTAAGCAAATACATGACATATAAGCTTGCCTTTTGAGGATGCATAGATATATTACATGAACGGATAGATGAGGAAAATTCTTGTGTAGGTTTGGTGTTTACACCAATCCAATAGATATATGACAAGTGACTTTAATCCCCACCATTCTAGAGTTCATTCGTAGGGTTTTAGAAAAAACCACCAAGAGAGTGTGACACTTGTCGTACATATATTGGCTTGGTGTAAACACCAAGCATACACAAGAATTTCCCAGATATGAGGGAGAGAGGAAGTACCACTAGCAACTCCACCACTAGCTCCATCACGGAAGGTTGCGTGGTAAATGGCTCTTCTAGCCAACTCTGCTGCTTCTTCAACAGACATATCGTAGCGATACCTACAAGTGCTCGAGATATTGAATATCAATTTGATTGTACACCAATAACATCTAACTGAGTCAATGCTAAGAACAGAAAAGTATGGTGTATGGATGAAAGAAACAATTCTGAAGTGGAATCAAACAACTAGACCAATTGATTATCGTTTTTTACCCCCAAAAAGAAATGTGGATATTCACTCTAATCATGCCCATAAACAGTTGAGCCCCATCCAACTGGGGTTCGAACCTAGACCTAACCTGACTGTGGGTTCGAGCCATTAGACCAACTTTGACCCAAAAAAGAATAAAAAATCAGTAGAAATAGAGCTTCGAGACCACATTGAGATATTGCATATGTTTGAGGTTCAATTCCACACTATTCTAGATTTAACACTTTTTGTCCAATTTTCCTGAAAGTGAGCAATGATTACATGTTCTGAAATATAAAGGGCACGATTAGAAAAAAAGGGGCAATCCACAACTTTCCACAACTCGCACCAACAAGTTATTTATCAAACATGCAAAGGTCTGGTATTAGAAGATTCTTGTCCATAATGCGGTAGTGTTCCCTAGTTTTCTCAAAACTTTATTGTTTGCCTGAGGTGCGTATATATTTAATCAGACATATTCAATACTAGTTCTAAAACCCAATTTCGGAAAAGGCTATTAACAAATTGCTAAACCATAATTCAATTGTAGAAGCAAAGGTCAAATACCCGCTGTCCAAAACACCATATGCATATGGCGACCCGGATCCGACAGAAAATCGTGTTCCTTTCAGTCTTCCTCCCTCACTGTCGACATAGTAAAGTCCTGGTCCCTGCAGATATGAGAATAAACCTTGAGTTCAGCATACACAATTATATTGAAAAAAAAGGCCAAATGATAAATATTGCAGTCTTTAGTAAGATATGAATACCGTTTCATCCCAACCAGCAATCATGGTCCCAACAGATAGACCCATTCCTCGGTAAGAGTAGAGGATGTTAGCCAACAGCTTTGATGCCCCTGTGACTGAAATCCGGCGCTTGTTCGCTAGTTCATGCAACCGACACTGATTCAGGTGAATAAGTTTTCATTAGAATTGGTGATGCTGCAACTTACGGTATTAAACATTACACATATATAATTGAAAGGTAGAACAACAAAGCAAGTAATTAACTTGGATAGAATCACTAAAGAATTCATCAGATATACAGCTTACTGGACAGGTTTCTTTCATAATAGCTGTGTAGAGTATTATGCTCATTGAAACCTCGAGGAGTAATCATAAGTCTAGACAGTCCACCAATACAACCTGTTAGCTTATGTCGATTTTGTAAAAACAGATGTGGTTTGTAAATGGTGTTTTAACAATAATTGGCTAGAGCTCCTCATCCAAGTTGAAGCACTAGGCAATAACATGTTAACATTGCTATCCCAATTTTTGTTCAAACAAGCCTACAAATCCTACAAAGCTATGTGAATTCCTACAAGCTTTATTTGGATTACATTCTCTAATTACCACACCTTCAATAGAAATAGAGATACTCATCATCTGATTATAAATACTCCCCAATTCTTAGTTATTATAATATCATAGCAACCACACATGGGCACAAAGAAAGTACCTTGATCCCCAGGGCTGGTTTGTAAATGTTGTTTTAACAATAATTGACTAAAGCTACGCATCCAAGTTGAAGCACTTGACAAGAACTGAAGAACGTATTAACATTGCTATCCCAGTTTTTGTTCAAACAATCCTACAAATCCTCCAAACCTATGTAAACTCCTACAAGCTCTATTTGGGTTACATTCTCTATACCACCCCTTCAAATACAATAGAAATAGAGATAACCATTATCTGACTATCAATTCTCCCCAATTCTTAGTTATTATAATACCATAGCAATCACATATGGACACAAAGAAAATACCTTGATCCCCAAGTTTCTGTGCCAAAATTGGCAGTCAGCAGCTCCTCCAGCCATTGTGCCAAGCATGTGAGGGTTGATTTCAATGATTTTCTTCACCGACTGAGATGCTGCCAAAGCATAAATGTCATCATGAGACTGAGTGAACTGCTACATGTTATCTTGATAGACAGGGGACAAGAATAAAATAGAAGATAACTGACTGCATTGCTTAGATAAGCATGGAAAGTTACAATAAAATAGCTCATACAATGCCTAGCATCAAACAGATTTAAGGAACTTACAAATATATCCTCCCATGCTTGCTCGAGAATCAGCTGCGACCATTACACCGTCTTTAAAAATGAAAGCAAGGGTTGTCGTACCCTTAGCTGGCTTAACCATTTGCACAGCATCTTTTAAAAAGCCATCAAACTGGATCAAGATACAAGGCATACAACCAATGTTAAAATTCATTAACAGTAGGTAAATAGAAAATCAATAAACTTCAACTCACCTCAGCAGCATTAGAAAACGGTGCTGTCGGGAACCCATCAACCAGCTCACTGCTCAGAGCGTAAGACGCTGGAACAGTTGACTCTAAACCACTTGTATCGAGCTTCATTATCTTAGAATCTGAATGTTGGCCAAAAAACAAAAAATCTTAGAATCTGAACCAAGATAACCTATAAACAAATTAGATGACTTTCAGTAGCTATCCTCTTCAATGCCACCAAAAAATCACAGAAAATCAATAGCTAATCTCCACCATGTGTTCTCAAAGAAGAACCTAGAAAGCAGTCGCCCAAAGAAAAAGAGAATGGAATAACAGAGGATGTTTACAATTTAGTGTTTATTTGTTGGAATTTCAGTCAAAATCAAAGACTAAAATACATGACGTGAAAATAATTAGAAGATTCAGAAATTGAGATTTGCAGATCCTAAAAGCATTCAAACAAGAGCAATCCTTAGTTAAAGGATCGCCAATAGAGGACGCTGAGATCGCAAAGCATTTACCTTGCAGAAAAATCACCAGAGACGATCGAAGAACAGTGAAACTGAAGGATGGATTTCGTGTGCAGGAGGAAAGGAGAGCGCTAGTATAAATCAACTCAGGCCAGGCTTGTCGAGATTGTTGAAGAAAAGCCTAAACGCGAAAATTTGGGCTTAAAATTTTAAAGCCCAAACCGAGCCCAATGTGTAATTGAACAAATAATCCGCCCAATAACGGGACGCTGGCTGGGTCTTTTGAATTTATCAAGTTTAATCTTTCAGTTTTCTTTTAAATTAGGGTTTGACTAGATTAATAACTGTATTAACGGTCGAGTTTATAAATGTTAGATTATACATATCATGATATGTATAACGGTTATGATATGAGGAGAATCGGTTATTCACATTTCATTTGATTGTTTCTTTCACCTAATCTAACGAATATAATTTAAACTGAAAATACAGTCAATACTAGTATTAGCCAAAATGGATTGTTATAGATGCATAAATATCTTTTGATGTTATTAATGATGTTTTAAAAAATCGTTTAAAAAAATTGTAGTAAACAATTATAAAGTATACTATTTTGTTTTATTTTTTAATCATCATTACCAAACTGTGTTATATATATTTTTCTATAATTTAACATATAATATGATGTTTTAAATTTGCGATCATAATTTTTATTGTAAGCTGCCCCCCATTATATATGTAAATCCAGGATACACAATGCATCTGGGCATAAATTCTAAAAAAAACCTAAAATTTTAAATTTTATTATCATTCGGATTCTCTTTTAGAATGTATGTTTGTTATTTTTTAATCAACATATTTGTTAAGTGTGCATGTAAGTGAGTTGTACCACATCAGTTAGATTAAAGAGTTAGACCATTATATAAGCTTGGTGCGCTACTTCTATTATTACAATTGGTTTTAGTATGAAACCTCACTAGACTTATATAGTGGGCCTGGTTCGCTCCCTTGTTTTAATCTCTCAACAACTGGTATCAGAGCCGGTGGCTCGGTCCGGGAAGTTAAGGAGAGAACAAAGTGGTCAGTATGCTAGTGTGGGAGGGCACAAAGGGCGGCGACACGTGGTACATGGTGTTTCGAGTGTGCTCTGGCTCGGTGCATGGCGTGGCCGTTTGAGGGGCTGGTTTGAAAATTCCACAGTTTGGTGTCGTGTAATTCAGGTTAAGGGGGGTTATGATGTGGGTAGACTTCTGATTGAGGGGGAACTACGGTGCACTCACATGTAGAAGGGAGACTATTAAGTGTGCATGTGAGTGAGTTGTACTGCATCAGTTAGATTAAAGAGTTAAAACACTATATAAGTTTTGTGGTTACTATTACTATTACCAATTTGTTTTAGTATGTAATCTCACTGAGCTTATATAATGAGTTTGAACTCGCTCCCCAGTTTTAATCTCCCAACTTTTTATAGTTTCAATCTTTTAGTTAAATTTTATAAAGTATTGTTAAATTAGTTAATATTTTACCATAGGGAAATTACTTTATTCTGTTACTTTTATTGTTTATTTACATGTAGAAAATGTTTTCTAGCATTATAGACCAAATTTCGTTGGGATACTATTGCAGCACTGCTGATGGGGCCTTTGTCAACAGATTTTTCCTGATGAACTTGGTTTTTACTGACGAAAAATTTCGTCTGTAATTTTTTGAATTACGACCATTCTTACACTTCTGCGTACAAATCACATAACCAAAACCGTCTAGATTAGATAGAAAATTCGATGGAGGGTAGTGTTTTTGAAACTCATATTAGCAAATTATTCCAAATTTTTTTTATAACAATTTGTTCGAATATTTAAACATCAATTAACAATTTAATTATTTTTTTTTGGTAAAAAACAATTTAATTATTAATCTTCAAATATCTGGCCAACTCTAATAATCGAATTCAATTCATTATTTTAACTGGAAAAAGCAATTTTTTTTTAACCGAAAATAACCGTACAACTTTCTCTCTCAGTCACTCCATTTGATGCGCCTTCCCTTTCTGGTGGTTATCAATATCAAAGCTCAAGCTTTCTTCTCTCTCTACAATTTCAGTAACAGTCTTCCTCTTCGAGCTAAGCTGAGATGACCGCGGCGATTAGTTTCCACCTGAGTGTTACTGCAAATGCTCTTTTGCGATGTCTCCCTGGCCGTTTCCGCTTCTCGTGGTACTAATCGATTTTCTGCAAGCCCTAGCCTCTTTACCTCAGATTTACGTTTTGTCTTTAACTGGTTGTTCTTGTCTATTTTTAGCAGTTTCCATTACCGCTTCTTTCGGCTGGTTTTTCTGTTCTTTCGCATTTCTGGTTGGGGTCCCCTTTTTTCTTGGAATTCATAGTCGTAATCTCTGTTTCAGTAATGAGGGTTGGACGATGGTTATCCTCCTTCGCGTGTCAGGTTAAGATCTCGGCATCTGTTGACGTCGTTTTCTTTTCCTTCTTCTTCATTTCTTTCCTCAGTTACACAATTGCTTGAGATGCCAACTTGTTTATTGAATTGCGAAAATAGATTGTTCCTATCCTTTTGGCCGATGCGACTTGCGCTCGCTGTGTTCGATGAAATGTCTGAATCAAATCGATTCTTGAAGGCGTGTATGTTTATTTCTTTAAGTGGTGACGTATAGATTCGTCGCTGTTGTATGCTAACAATGTAACAGCTGTTGACATCTTATTCATTGTACCTACTCTAAGTTTTGATTAAAATTCTGAAATTGCTCATTTTAATCAATTAAATTTCCTGATTCTTCTCTGTTTATCTAAATAAGAGAGAAAAAAACAGTACCTGTCATTATCTTTACCAGAAAAAGCTAGTTTGGGTGCTTGTATTTAGGTATGGAAGAAAAATCAAGTCAGTTCTAACAATTATTATCAAGTATATACATCGGGGGGGAATCATCCTTTTCTTTGCATTCACTGCTTCCAAAAATTTCCAGTTTTGGCGGCTTTTCTTGGCACTGCTTGTTTTTAGATTCAACTGTAAGTATGTCCTTGGTTTTTAGGTGGTTGGTTTTTCATGTTGTGAGGCCTGGAAAAAAAATATTTATTTATTTTCTTAATGGCGTGCTTTTTTTGTTCTCTTGACAGACTTCTTAAGCTCAATTAGGAGATTCCTGCATACGTGAGACATGGACATTGTGGAGGTTGAAGAGAGTTTCTTCGCGGCCTGTGATGCCAAGGTATGGTTGCAAGAGCTTTGATCAAATGGTCCAAAAATAGTAGACATGGAGGCAAAACTGTCTCGGTATTGATCTTATATCGATATGGTTTCTTGCTCTGATAGAATATTGAAGATAGAATATATATATATATATGATATTTGAGCCTTGAGATGGAAAACCTCTGTAAAAATTGCAATATGGGAGTTGATAGGTTAAGTAGCTAATGTCATTTTTTTTTTGTTTTTGTTAGTTACATGCAGGGATGTGCAAGGCACTCTCTATGAGTTACTGCAAAATATTGGGGATATTTCCGGACTTAGAAGCAGCAAGACCCAGAAGCAAATCCGGGATACAAGCTCTATGTTCTTTACATGTAGCGTTGGAGAAGGGGAAGAATGTACTTCAACATTGCTCGGATTGTAGCAAACTTTACCTGGTACAGACTACTTCATTAACTCCTTAATGAAGAAGACTCTTGTCCCCTTGGTTTCTCATTAGATAGAAATGTTTACTTCTAATGCAGGCAATAACTGGGGATTCAGTTCTGGTTAAATTCGACAGAGCGCGATGCGCTCTTGTAGATAGTTTAAGGCGGGTTGAAGATATTGTCCCTCAATCTATTGGTTGTCAGGTAAATGTCAAGATTTCAATGAAGAAAATTGAAATCCTAGTTTGAGAAAGTAAATATTATTATTTAATAAAAAAAGAAGATTAAATGCCAAATAGCTAGATGAACTTGTAGACAATGTGTTGGTCGCTACCTGAACTCTTTATCGCAACATTTTGCTAGCTTACTAATATATTAGTACAATTTGCTGGTTCCATCGCACATGTGGCATCTAGTCAAGGCCACAAGTTGCACTTCATTATTAACTCAACTAGTGAAAAGTCTGCAAAAAAATTTAAGCTAGCAATCAAACTCGTCAGCCACAAGTTCATCTTGCAATTTGGCAAGATAATCAACACTTTACTAAAATAGTAAATTATGTTAAGTTTCACATTTTTGATGAATCTCTTATCTCCATCGTATAAACCATTTATTGATGTATCTATCTTTGACAATATATTTTCAGATTAATGAGATTGTGCATGAACTCGAGGCTACAGTATTTTCTCTCGATCCCTCCGAGAAGCAAATTGGCGATGAATTAATCGCCTTACTCCAACAAGGAAGAAAGTTCAACGACTGTAACGACCAAACCGAGCTTGAGTCCTTCCACCAAGCAGCCACCAAGCTCGGCATCACATCCCCTAGAACAGCCCTCACCGAACGAAGAGCTCTCAAGAAGCTCATCGAACGGGCTCGAGCCGAAGAAGACAAGCGCAAGGAATCGATCGTGGCGTATCTCTTACACCTCATGAGAAAATACTCGAAATACTTCAGAACTGACTTTTCAGACGACAACGATTCCCAAGGCTCGAACCCCTGTTCCCCCACAGTAAGTCTCTCGTTCGAATCAAACGGCCATGCTTTCGAGAAGCAGTTCTCGAAAGTCAGTTCCTTTAACTTCAGACCGAACATTAGAAGATCCGGACCTGTGCCTGTCCCGCCTGAGGAGCTGAGGTGCCCGATTTCCCTGCAGCTAATGCATGATCCAGTGATTATATCTTCAGGCCAGACGTACGAGAGAATCTGTATTGAGAAATGGTTTAATGATGGGCACAACACGTGTCCTAAGACCCAGCAGAAGCTAGCCCACCTCGGACTGACCCCGAATTATTGCGTCAAAGGGCTCATTGCGAGTTGGTGCGAACAGAACGGAGTCCCTGTCCCCGCGGGCCCGCCCGAATCGCTTGATCTGAATTACTGGAGGCTGGCTTTGTCAGTGTCCGAGACAGCAGACTCAAGATCGACAGGGTCCTGTAAGTTGAAGGGTGTGAAGGTGGTTCCTCTGCAGGAAAACGGGTCTATCAAGGAGGAACCGTATAAGAAAGAGAGTAGCTTCAAGGAGGAAGAATTGCCGAATGTTTATGAGAGACACAAGGAGTTCCTCGCAGTGCTGAACGAAAGCCATGCCCATGACCAGGAGCTGGTGAAGAAGTGCAAGGTGGTGGAGCAGATTAGGGTTTTGCTGAAAGATGACGAGGAGGCACGCGTTTTCATGGGGGATAACGGGTTTGTCGGAGCGCTTTTGCAGTTCTTGAAGGTGGCTGTGCAGCAGAGAAATCAAATGGCTCTAGAAGTTGGAGCCATGGCTTTGTTTAACCTCGCTGTTAACAATGACAGGTCTGTCTCCAAACCCTATGATCTTAGTATTCTATAGGGTTGGCAAATCGTGCAAATCAATTAACTTAACATATTGTTCTGTCATGTGCTATCATGCTCAAGAATTTTTCATACGTGTTCGTATGGTTTTATCGTGTTGCGTAATATGTCAGCCCTAGTATTGTATTCCCTTTGATGCTCACACTTTTTATTTTATTTATCGCGGTGTGGTCCTAGGAGGGGCCCTCATCAGGAGGGTAGCACCCGTAGCATGCTTTAAGGGCAAAGTGATGGCTATGAATATTTTTTCATTCTCATGGTCACTAACGGTGTTTGAACTTCTGATCTCTGCTTTATGGATGATGCGCCGAACTGTTACACCATATTTACATGGTTGCTCACACTTTTGCTGTATCCATGATCTCTTTCTCTGCAGAAACAAGCAAATGATGCTGTCAGAAAACGCGATGCCTCTCTTTGAAGACATGATCGCCAACCAAAACTCCCGAGCACCCGCCACAGCCCTATACCTAAACCTATCATGCCTCGAGGAAGCAAAACCCATAATCGGCTCCAGTCGAGCCGTCCCGACCCTAATCGGCATCCTCAGAGAAGAATCCGCCGAACGACAGTGCAAGCTCGACGCTCTCCACACCCTCTACAACCTCTCCACCCACAACTCAAACATCCAAACACTCATGTCCTTAGGCCTAGTGAGCGCCCTCCAATCCCTGCTCGCCAACTCAGACGACCACACCTGGACCGAACGCTCCATTGCCGTGCTCATCAACCTGGCTTCCACCCAATCAGGGAAAGACAAGATGGCATCATCGTCCGATCTCATCGGGACAGTCGCCACGATCTTGGACACTGGGGAGGCGATCGAGCAGGAGCAAGCCGTGCTGTGTCTCTACGTGTTGTGCAGCGGGAACGAGAAGTGCATACAGATGGTTCTGCAAGAGGGTGTGATCCCGGCGTTAGTGTCGGTCTCTGTGAACGGAACGGTGAGAGGGAAAGAGAAGGCGCAGAAGCTTCTGCTGCTGTTTAAGGAGCACAGGCAGAGGGATCAGTCTCCTCCGCCACATCAGCAGCAGCAGGTGACACCCGGGATTAGCAAGACGATGTCTGTGTCGGTGACGATGCCGATGAATCACGGTCAGGATGTGAAGCCGCTGAGGAAGTCGGGGTCGACGAGGAGGATTGTGAAAGGGTGGAGTCTTCCATGGAAGAGCAAGAGGTGTTCTTCTACTAAAGAGTATTGAGGTGTAGGAAAATTGTAAATTGTTGTGTTTTTTGGGGTGATTATATGTTAAGTTTGGTTGGATCACTTCACTTATAATATCCTCCTACATAAGGGTGAGGTCAGTTTTAGCTAAACAGCTAAATAGCTGGTTTCAGGGTTCTTTTGAGAGGGAAGAAGAATGTACAGTAATAGTCAGTAATGAAGATGATGGAGTGGATTTTTGGTACCATATTTCTTGTTTGTGTTTTGTATCTATTATAAACAATGTAAAGGGGATAAGTTTACTGACAACAGTAGATAGATTAATAATTTATAAAATATTTAAAAATATAACAAGGCTTGTTTTTTTTAATGTATGTGTCAGATTCTTGTTTAAGTATAGTGTATTTTCTGTTTAACCAAAAAAATAGTGTATTTTCTGCACAGTTGATTTCATTCAACATGTTGGAATTGAATGTAGCATATTTTGGACTTTGAAGACTTGCGCGTATGCTAAATTGTTAATGGTGATTCTACTATATTATTTTACATTAATATTTACCAGCTATATGTTACTAACAATAAATAGCCCGTCTAGCTCAGTTGGTAGAGCGCAAGGCTCTTAACCTTGTGGTCGTGGGTTCGAGCCCCACGGTGGGCGTGATATATTGATATACTTTTACATAAATTATGGATCAGTAGAACATCATGTTTTGACAATTTAGAGGCTCTATGCTTTAAAGCTACAAATTTGTCGACTTTACCCAATTTAAATTTGTGGTCGTGGGTTTGGTCGTGGGTTCGAGCCCACGGTGGGCGTGATATATTGATATACTTTTCCATTTCAGCTGCTTATCAAGATTTGTTATCACTTTGATCTAACTATAACTAGTCAGCTAATGTTATTTGCTCTCTGATGTACTTTACCATTCAGATTTCTCTCTGTGGTCATGCAACATTAGTTGCATCAAACTCGGACCTGATCGAGTTTAGCACTTTGTTGGGAATTCTTACTGCTAAAAAAGTTCCCCAGATAAAGAACTCAGACATCCAAAAGAGTCAAGTTTCATGATTCCTTATCGAGCTAGATTTTCTGACAGTTCCTAGGATTATAATGCTGACCAGATTGATACTGTATCGAAAGCACTGAATGGGGCTTCGATCATTGACACGAAGATGACTGTGAACGATGACCTCTTTGTAATGATCTTATACACGCTAATTAGTTATTTAAAAACAGTGCTAATGAACACAATACATGTTAGCGTTTGTAGTCCAACGGTTAGGATAATTGCCTTCCAAGCAATAGACCCGGGTTCGACTCCCGGCAAACGCATGTTGTTAATGGTATCGCATATTTATAAAAAATACATTGTTCATACCATATGATTTTTTGGTACCAATGGTTTCCATTTTGTACTGTTTTTATACCTCATTTAGTGTTCCGTAAAATAAAAGTTAGGGGTGTATTAGAGGGACTAAATTGAACAAAATTGAAAGTTTTGGGTTGCTCGTGTGCATGGCACATACTATTTAACAAGATATAAACAGTGATGTTTACACACATGTGGTACCAAAAGTGCCCTTAACCCGATTATGTATTTTGTACAATACCTATCAAAGAGGCTCCTAACAAACATAACATAATCAGTTAGTCAAGAACAACATAACATCATTGTTAATAAACTGCTGCTAATTATGTCATTTTACTATATTAACTTATTCAAAACAAAATTTCAGCAGCTGATTACATTTATAAATAGATAGATATTCATCATACTGCTTCATATCTTGTTATTCATTTCAAAGAATAAACTATTCATTCACTCATCTCTCCATACTTGTCTAAGCAGCTCATACCGAACAACTCTTCTGCCACCTCTTCCGTTAGACATCCAGTTGGGCGGCGTCGACGCCGGAGAAACCCGGTTCTTGTCGAGGATGATGGAGGCTAACGGCGTATCCAGTTGATCCACTTCATCATCACTGGTGTACGACTTTTTCAGCACCGTTGACTTGCTTCTTCCGGTTTGACTACTGATATCTCCGATGATGCTTGAGAACAAAGCCGAGGATGGCGGCGTGTATAGGGTGGCCGGAGCAATGTACGGGATATTTGTAACGGACTCCGTTTCGCCATCGACATTGTCCTGACATTTTTCAAACAGTCATCTTTAAAGGGTTTTATTACCAAATTACATACTTTTTTTGCCCATTACCAAATTGCATACCGGAAACTGCAAAAATAACATATTGAACTAATTTTTCTGGTTTGGCAAAAAAAAGAAAGTTAAGAACCTATAAACTGTCTGAAGTTTGTTCTATATGAGATTTTGGTATCTGAAGTTTAAATTGTTAATATTGACTATTGAAGTTTCAACTTTGTTGAAATTGCCGTCTCCGTCCAAATTTGCTGTTAATATTGACAGAACTTGGTCATGTGCTTGTCACATGACCCGATAAAAAAAATCCAAAAATTGCCCCTAGTTGGGTGGTGGTCCGTCGGAGTAGGGTGGTGGCCGGCCGGAGTAGGGTGGTGGTCGGAGTAAACATAATAGTATCAGGGGTAATTTCAACTTTTCACAGCATTTTGTCAAATTTAACAGCAAAAATGGACAGAAAAAAGAGACCAACTTCATATACCAAAATCTCACATAGGGCAGTTTGCAAAAAAAAAAAAAGATCAACTTTTGACAAATTTGATGGGTTCTGTTTAGAATTATAGAAATAACCTTAATGAGAAATTATTAACATAAAAATGGTTAACATATTACTAACTGTATATTTTTTTGACAAATTACTAGTAGAGCTTATCCAAAACTGCAATACACTAACCTTGTCTAATTTGATGTTAAATGTGTAAAGAAAACTTGCATGTTAAATTTCACGTTAGCTAGTACATTGCATATTTCCATAGGTGTTCAAGTAACAAATTGCAAAATTTCTCAATGTTCAACTAGCAATTCCTTTCACCAAAAAAAAAACTAGCAATTCGCACAAAGAACATCAAACAACAAATTTAACAAGCAAGTTTACAAAACTGCTAATAACCCAATAAGAAATTCTTCAATTGCTCAATCTTAAATCCATGCTAGTTTCATCTTTTCTATTTGTTTGTATTTTAGTTTAAAAAGTAGAGAGTGCTGTTCTCCTTTTTAATGGAAAAGGTGACACAGTATATTGATTTGCTAAAGTAAGTTTAGTTTGTTATTTGTCAAGAAATACGGTTTTGCAGTTCATCCAAACTTGAGTATGCAACTCGATTATTATCCCTCTAACTACTTGTAGAGAAGGATGATCAACTAACCTCCTTATCCAAAGCCTCGAAAACGTAGTTCGGGACAGGGCTGGGGCAAAACTCGTCGGGCACAAAATTGTAAAGAACCCTTTTAATAGTTGGCACGCCAAATGTCGGGCACACCTTCAAGATATGTAATCAAAGTCAGCAGATAGAAATCTATAAACCAGTATAAGCGAATAAGGGTATATTTTTTTTAGCAATGTGCACCTCTTTTCGTGTAGTTCTATCAGCAAGCATATCAAATGGAAGCATCATCAGATTACTCAATGCATTAAGCAGGTGAAAAGCTTTAGAGGGTGAATCGTGTACTGTATCATCAGCTTCGTGAGAGTCCTCATCAATGCCGAATAAATCAGAAAGCCATCTTGACCAGCTACCGATCTAAGGAGTAGATAGAGTAGTCTTCATCAATGCGAAAATCTTTAAAAAGAAGAGTTTCTATCTTTGTAACTAACTCTGTCAAATTTAAGGGGAAAAGTGATCAAGTATGTTACTCTTATTGCACCTATTTTTGTCCCGAACTAGGAAAAGCGCGAGAAAATTACTTACTGCATTTTTCAGTTGGGCACCAGCTGCAAAACCGGATTTTCCAGCTGGGATTGGTAGAACTTTGGAATCAGTGATTGGATCAGAGACAGGGTCGGTTGGCATCTCATCAGCAGATTCTCGAAGTATAGCGTTAAACATGGCTACGTCGAGCCTACACACCAACTGCTCCATTGCCTACAGAGTCGAAGGTTAAATCAGAAATTAAAAGAAAGATGTGTATATATATATACGGACAGGTTAAATACATAATTGTTAGTTGAACTTGTGACTAATGATGATTGCTAACTGTACTTTTTGGCGATGTTTTGGCTATCTAAACTAAACTAACACAGTAGTTCAGAGGTCAGGGTTCAATCCCTGCTAGTGACCATGGGAATGGAAAGATATTCATGACCGGCACTTTATCCCTTAAGGGCTAACCTGGTGAGAGTGGGCATTAGTCTAGGTGTGGAGCAAGCATGCTACAGGTGCTACCCTCCTGATGGGGCCCCCATCTAGGACCACCCCGCGGTAAAAAAAAAAACTAACACATTAGTAATTTTTACTACCTTCGTCCATTTTCTATGAAGTTTTAGACGGAAATCCACAGTGGTGCACATGTGTTGTCCTATTAGGGTGCCATGCACGCGTTCTCCGTCCAAGGTTAACAGAAAAATGAACGGGAGATAGCAAGTAGCAATTTGGTATTTAGTTCAGCTAGTGAAAAGTTGTAAAAAAAGGCCCAATTAGCATAGCTATTCGACCAAAAGTTCAGCTAGCAATTTCGTATTGAACACTAACATCCTAATTATCCTCTATAATACATACCTAGAGCACTATAGCACACAAAAATATTGCATGAGGCTGTAAAGAGAGCAAAAATGTAAGGTCTGAGTATAAATACCAATCTAGCTAGTACGGATAAGCACGCGCATTCGTGCCCTGCAGCCCGAACAGGGCAAAGTCTTTCACATGCATCTTTGAAGGCTTTCTTCCATAGCTCTACGGAAAGGGGTCCTTGTTCTCGATTGGTTTTCCGATAACTCGTACTTTTTGCAGCAGAAGTCTGCATATGCGGAGTCATAGTCTGGGAAGAAAAACAGTCGAATTAAGATTTGAGCTAAATCTAAGTATGTAAAAAGTTTCGGGTCGGAAAAAGATTGGAGTTTTTACCTGCCACCAAATGGATTCTACTATGCGGGAAAAGATCCAAGCTTCGACCTTTTCCAATGCTACTATAAAAGTTTGGGGGTCCTGCCAATCATCGTCTTTCTCGGCATTGTGACGGGATGATTTGGATCCGTTCCTAGTATTACTACTTGCGCGTGCTCCACCTCCTTCCTCAGTAGCGTGGCTCACGATAGATCTCAATATGATTACATTGGAAAGCCAAAAGGTTAACCTGCATAAGTAAGATAAACATTGATAACCCATCTCCAGGATGTCGAGGATGAATTTGGCAAACCGAGCCGAATCAAAATATAAACTTTCGTATATGGAAAGTAACCCAGCAAAGATAAGGAGACGAACAAATAGTAGAGTATCTAGCTGAACTTTTGCAATATGTCATCTCCGTCTAATGAGCTGATGGATCGGGACAGATTTTTGCTCTTGCCATCAGAATTAGCTAGCAATTTGCAAAATTTGCCACACCTCTACTAGCAATTTGCACAATGAATAACAATACAACAAATTTAAGTTCACAATACAATAAACAACGAGCAAGTTTCATCTCTATTTACCAATAAATTAGACGGAGCTGGCTTAGTGCAACTTCGCATACACAGATGGCAATTTGTCCAAATAAAAAATTTAACTAGCAAATTGTTCAAAGCCCAAAATTCAGCTAGCAAGTTAATGATTCACTGTATATCTATATCTATACAATTTACAAATGTACACTGAGCTGTGAACTCTACTTATTTTTATTTTGTCCATACAAAATGTTTAAATTCCACAAAAAATTATAAATTTGAAAGTCGAACTCATGATCTCTAAATTCACAAGCACAGATATCAACCATTAGGTTAAATTAACTTCATCGATATACACTACTTGCGAATGCAGAGGGCCATACCTGGGAACATCATTACCACATGCCTTGGTGACCAAAGCCAATCCCGAAAAGATAGCTCTAGCGGCATTTCCTTTCTTGGCGGGGCCATTTGCATTATTACACGCATGGAAATAGAACCTATAAAGACGCCGAGCGGGCGAGTGGATCTTATTTGAGGAGCTTCCATGTTCAGCAACAACCGAGTAAAGACTAACCTCTAGAGCAGCAGCTTCTCTCAGTTCTTCCTCAAGCATTGCAACTTTATTAGATTCTACCTTACCATCACCATTTGACGAAGAACTGCTCTTCTTCGTGCTGCCTACAGCAGACCCATTAGACTGATCATCTTTCTGAGCACGGTTTTTCCTTGCGTCACTCACTGCTTTAATATTTAGAATCAAATCCCTATTATCCTCCATTCCGGACGAAACAAAACTGGATTTGGCACGTTTTAGTTCGTTTTTCTTAACACTGGCACCATCTTGCTCCAAAAATCCAGTTTTCTGGAAATTTACCTGTTTTCGAGTGCCCCATCTTGAAATCCCAGGAGTTGGGGACTTGCCGTATTCACGAGGCTTACTTTCGTCGGTTCCATTTGAAGGACCTATAGCTAAACCACCAACGTCAACCTTATCTGGTTGCATCTTATTTTGCAACAGCGGCTTTTCGTAAGGTAATGCTGTTGAGGAGGATTTGGCATTCATTCGAGCATTTTCTACTGTTTCCTGCTGCAAGATTCTATTGAAGGTACCGGATACGTCGTCTTCATCTTGAAGACCTACACCAGATGATACATAGTAATGAGAGTGGATAATAGAAGGGTTAATTGCCTAATCGCATATTGAATTGAGTAATTGCAAAAGCATGCCGAACTATTTCTTTCTACAAAAAGCCAAAGGCACTCGAGCTAATTTTGCAAACACCGTACTCTGTCAAATTTGTTGCGTTTCGTAAACAAGACATAAATACGAAACAACAACATTAAAATCAATGGAAATTAAGAAATAGTCTTCTACTTGTCACTTCAATTCTTCATTTTTGAATCCAGTTAGTTTCATTCTTATTATATCCTTTTTTGTATTTTAGCTTCTAAAAGAAAGGCTATGTTTGAAAATAAGCCAAATTTAAAGGAAAAAGTGGAGTACGGTGCTTGAAAATTAGCTTAAGTTCAGATTGTTATTTCTCAAGAAGAATAGTTCAGTATGTTTTATGCAATTCAGTATGCTATTTGGTTATATAATCCCATAATAACTCCCAATATTCTTCTTTCTTTTTTTGGCCAAAGAGCTCCAAGTGCTGTGAAAAACTATAACCAAGCAAGAAAAGAACCTGCTATAGAGGTGGATGCAGCAGTTTTCGGTTTTTGTGATCCCACCACCTTATATTCATTAGGGTCCAAAAGGGCTGCAGTATAAAGCAATGTCTCGTCCAAATGAGCCTCTGATCTTCCCTTTCTCGATGTTTCCACTTCTTGCTGCATGCCAAAAAGCATCCAACAAGACACTAAACCTAGTTATGACTAGATAAAAAATGAAAGATCTGGCAAATAGAAGACTTCAAAGGAAATGTGTGGAGATAGACATACTACGAGTAAATATCTGTCCAAACGGGAATTTTTTAGGGTTTAGGATTTTGTGCTTACATTACACCAAGTTATCCTACTACTGTAATTTTTCCGCCAAATAACACAAAACTGCTCGACACAAGCATGTATTGATTGGTTTGATGTAAAAATCAAGCTCATACAAAAGTCACCACTCCAAAACAGATAATTTCTTAAATGCCGAAAGTAGATACATGTATCTGGGCAAAACCAAGTGCAGTTCTAAGAACCGGACGACACAATGCCATTCTGAAGAATAACCAATCAATCAACTACTATTCATGAAGATTGGCTAAAAAACCAAACTGAACTTTGAGCATTTTTCGAAAAACAAAACTATCTTTTTTTTTCTTTCAGAAATCAAATTATCAAACTAAACTTTCAAATGAATAATAAAGTGTAAACTATATTGATTTTCTGTTAAAGGTGATGACAATAGCACATGTAACATCCACGAAATGCATTTTATGAAACAGTGTTGATTTATCCCTCTTTCATCACGTTATAATGCATTACACTGCTATAATGTGTGCGGGTTTTTTTTTCACATTTTAACTGAAAAATCAACGTAGTTTACGCGGTCAAAGGTTCAGTTTGCTTTTTGTCAAAAATAAAGGTTAAGTATGATTTTTGCAAAACTCTTAAAGCTTTCTTTGTTTTTTGTTAATTAGCCCTTCTGGATTCTTAGTTTCTTATGCAGCAAGACATGTATTATAGCAAACATGGTTGTCCTCTTCAGAAAAAAAAAATTAAAATTGCAACATACTCAAGTACCTCATCCTTTTGAGCCTGCAGTGAGGAAGAAGTATGTGATGACTGTGTCGAAAGATCATCTTCCTCATCAGTAAGTGAACCGATCTCATCTTCATCATCAACTGCTGATACCGATCCACTTCCACCTTTGCTATCTCTATCAGATGGCTGAATGCTAACATAAAGCAGAGGCGGCTGCTGAGTTGCATTTTTCAACCCTTTCTTACAATTCACCAAAGTGCTTATATTCATAACCTCTCTAGTAACCCCATATTCGCCGAGGTTGACCACTGCAGATCCCAATAGTTGACTTTTCACTGCCTTGTCCAATTGATACTCATACATGTTAAATTCCAGCAAGTTCTTCAGGTAGGATTTATTCTTCTTCTTCTTCGATGATTCCTGGTATAGAGTAACCGGAAGCTTGAACGACTCGGCGATTTCAATCTTATCGTATCCGATACCGCATTTGAAGGATCCTGAACTTTGATCCTCGCTTTCCCATTCGATCAGTATGCATTGATCGGGTTTTGCAGATGAGGGCCAGGGTGTGATGTGTTGGACATGGATGAGGTACTCGACTTGAACTGCTACGGATTTCCTGCTCTTTGATCGCATACCCAGAACCATATTTGCAGCCGAAGATCTCAAATAAATCTAACTACTTATCGATGGATATCTACATTGACAAATCAATCATCAGCAATGGATTCAAGACAATGCACGTATAAGAGAATGAGAAGCAATTTCCACATATTTGAAATAAGTCAATTTCGAATGGTCGACCTTTAGAACAAAATGAGGAACTGAAAACAGAGTTCAATTCAAGAAAGGAAGCATTTTGAAGATGGTCTTCACAAGTTAAGAACCCAGAAAAGCAAAGAATTTAGAAATCACCTAACATTACATCCACAGAGAGAGAGAGAGAGAGAGAGTTGAAATTAGGGAAAAGAAGACGAGGAACCTTGTGCCATCCAACTAAAAGGAAGCAAACATTTTTATAATCAAAAGCAATAAGAGCATAATATACTATTATGCAGGAATTAAGTCAAGATCAATCGAGCATTAAAAAACACAACTTGACTATGAACTAACCTACGAGATCAAGAAAGAAGACAAACCCACCATTCAAGAGCGACATTAGATCAAACAAGAGGGAAGAAAAACCCGACACGTTAACTCGATGCAGAAATTGATCCAGCAGCAGCATGAGAAACAGACGTGGGTTAGAAGTGAGCTAGCTCTGTAGAATCTACGGAATTTCCGACCGAAGAAGGAGAATCTATCAGGAGGGATTATTATTTATTAATAGCATTTACTTTTCCAGGTGTCAGCATGATGATGATGAAAAAAGAGAAAGAACTCAATGAGAATGAAACTGAAAGTGAAACAGCAGACTCCGCGTTCGGCTCTGAGGTGCGATGAGATTTCTATTGCAGTATTGCTTCGTTAAGGTCAACATGAATGAATTGACTAAATACAGAAAATGATAAGTTAAAAAAAGAAAAAAATCAATTTTTTTTCTAGGGTTTGAAGAAATTATGTATTATGAAAATTCTTGACATGGGTATGTGGGATTTTACTTAACAAGCTAGTATGACATTGTTGGGTATCTAAGTTTGGATATGAACTCAAATGATTGAAAAATTTCTTAGATGGAGTCCAAAATTATCTCTATATTTTCTCTGACGTATCCATCCATATTTAAGAATTAAGTCATTAACGCACTAGACATCAGTATCTTTTTAGTACGAAATTCACTTTTTAGATTACTGGATAAAGTTCGATTTTCTCTACTAAATACTTCAAGATTAACCCTAAAATTAGTCTAGTTTTCACAACTGAATAATCCAAGATTAACCCTAAAATCAGAAATAATTTATTGGCTCTCGGAGGGAATCCAAAATATATATATATTTCTCCAAAATTACTTTATTTTCTTAACTCCCAACAAAAACACTAAACTATTATATTCTTTACTTAAATATCTTCAACATTAAAATAACAAACCTAGAAACAATGATCATGCATTAATAAAAAGCACTGCAGGAAGCAAGTTTGTGCACCTTCACATGGTGTTCACCACTTGGTTGGATGTTTCAACACTATTTGATTGTTAGTTAATGCACCTTTAGTTGCTTTAATTAAAAAAAAGTTCGTGTTAACAGAACTTTTCCAACAGCCAATTTCACCTATAACACAGATTGGTTAAGTAACCAGTACACAACAAACCCATGACAAAGAAAAAACATGTTATTGACAAGTTTCAGAGTGTATCCAAACTGCAAAAGTGTTGGCCAATCATCTAATGGCACAAACAATACCTTCAAACATACATTAAAAAGAGATCACAGCTTCTCCATCACAGCAAATGAATATCATCCCGCTACAGAGTTTAAACAAACGAACAATAAGTTGATGATGTAGTCTCCAACACCAGTCACTTGCCATCTACCACTCTTATTCTGGTAGTAGCAAAGTGACTTATTACTTATCTGCACATATAAGAAGAAAAAAGAGCACAATTAATGAACAGCATCAACTATGTAGTACGTGAGCTTCCACGGCATCAGATGTGATCAGTAGAACAACAAGGCCATGTTACGTATCGTGCTACACACGGAACATTCTGATAACGATGTTATGGCTGCTCAGAGAGTGACTATTTGAAATTAACGTTGAAACGAAGCATCAAATAAAGACCAATCTGCGAATTTGAAAATTAAAGGGCGTATCATATCAGGCATCCATTTCATAAATGTACAATCATGGTATAGTTCCACTTGAGCTACCCAACATTGGCACATTTTTTCTGATGGAATCTAGATCATCTCTATTAAACTTCAAATGGTCTCGTCCATTTTACTGAAATTGAAAAATTCGCTACCTCACCAGTTTTCTTGGTTTAGGATTTTTCGTATATTTATTTCTTTAAACTGAACTGATAATTGATTTTGAATGACATGGCAAAATCCTATACATTGATTCCGGCCAAGATCAAATCCTGGCCATGAAATTAACTAAATCCATTTGAAGCCAGATCAACAAAATAAACTAAATACTTGAGATAATGCTCTAGTGGACTTATAACTAGTAAGAAGTAACATCATGTTATTCAGTATTCACTATACTAAAAAATATGTTTTGCCAGCAGGTAAGGAAATGAGTGCCTCCGATTCTATTATTAGCATACTTAATAACTACATGCCTTCCCTATTTTCCTAAATTAGGAACATAAATGCTGAGCACATAATTTTCAAACAGTTTTGGCAATAGTCAACTCAACTAACAAACCTTGCAAGCTCCATTTTAACACCAATCTATAAGTAATCATAAAAAATGATCAGTTTTATGGTTTCCTATTTCCATTAAGAATCAATTACCGATATTTATCAAGACGGGCTACTCATTTAATCATAGAGCCGAAACCGAAACGCCATGAAAGCAATTGCTATATAAGAAAGAAACTATCTTACTTTAAATTATGCAGCTGCTTCAAGCAACTCCCTCTCTGCACGCTCCCGGATCCTTCTCTCAAGCTCTGGCCTGAAATGCCTAATCAGACCCTGAACGGGCCAAGCAGCAGCATCTCCAAGTGCACAGATGGTATGGCCTTCAATCTGCTTTGTCACCTCCTGCAGCATATCGATCTCTTCCAATTTTGCATTTCCAACTTTCATCCTTTCCATGATCATCCAAAGCCACCCTGTTCCCTCCCTGCATGGTGTGCACTGACCACAGCTCTCGTGCTTATAGAAATAAGAGAGCCTAGCAATTGCGTCAACAACATCAGTGGATTTATCCATCACGATAACAGCTGCTGTCCCGAGTCCAGACTGGACAGCCTTAAGTGCATCATAATCCATGAGGACATCATCACAGATGTTTTTGGGAAGTAGAGGAACAGAGGAGCCTCCAGGAATGACAGCAAGTAAGTTGTCCCATCCGCCCCTGACACCGCCACAATGCCTATCTATCAACTCCTTCAAAGGTATACTCATCTCTTCTTCAACAGTGCAAGGCTTGTTCACATGACCCGACACGCAAAACAACTTTGTCCCCGAGTTGTTCTTCCGACCGAAACTAGCAAACCATTCGGGCCCACGTCTCAAAATCGTAGGAGAAACAGCCACGGTCTCGACATTGGTAACAGTGGTTGGACACCCATATAATCCTGCATTAGCTGGGAAAGGGGGCTTCAATCTTGGCTTACCTTGCTTGCCTTCAAGACTTTCAAGAAGAGCTGTCTCTTCACCACAAATATAAGCTCCAGCACCATAATGGATATAGACATCAAAATCATAACCAGAACCACATGCATTTTTCCCCAAATATCCAGCCGCATAAGCCTCCTTTAAGGCCTTCTCTAGGTTTAATCGTTCATTCACATACTCACCCCTTATATAGATATAAGCAGCAGAAGCACGCATCCCTACTCCAGCAATCAAACATCCTTCAAGAAGCTTGTGGGGATCGTGACGCATAATTTCTCTGTCTTTGCAGGTCCCGGGTTCACTTTCATCGGCATTCACCACGAGATAGGAGGGGCGGCCGTCAGATACTTTTGGCATGAAAGACCATTTGAGGCCAGATGGAAAACCAGCACCCCCACGTCCACGGAGACCTGATTTCTTCATTTCATTGACAATCCAATCTGCACCTTTTATTACCAAGTCCTTGGTTCTGTACCAGTCACCACGCTTCATGGCACCTTTGAGGAAAGGGTCATGGATTCCATAGAGGTTTGTGAAAATTCGGTCCTCGTCCTTTAGACCACCAAAATGGGTTTTCTCTGGAGGAGGGGGTGGTGGTGGTGGCTGAGCTTGAGGAGGTGGGGGAGGAGAACTAGCATTTGTTGAACCTTGAGTGCTGAATGTGCGAAACCCAGCACCCCACTTTTCGCCATGTCTATAAACGGAAGTTGTCCTTTTGAGAGCAATAAAGCTCCTAACAGGTGCCTGTTAATAGTTAAAAAGCATCAGCCAAAGAGTCCATTTTTACATTAGGGAAGCAATCACAGAAAAGATTTGCCTTTTGAGAGCAATAAAGCTCCTAACAGGTTCCTGTTAATAGTTAAGAAGCATTAGCCAAAGAGTCCATTTTTACACTAGCGAAGCAATCACAGACAAGATTTGAAAGAAAATACGCAACCAAAACAAAGAGTGAGCTACTATACCATGTTATCTGGTTCTCATATATATGGTACTACCCACACAAGGTTCCTCCTTTTATTCTAAAATGGTTAAACAAGTAAATGGAAGATCATAAACAGGGTACACTCGGGTGAGATCTGCGGGATTATATAATGTCTTTGACAACAGCTACTTCAGAGCGAGGGGAATAGAAATGCATTAGTTTGACTTGAAGCAGAATTCAAGCTTATAACAGTTCCAGCAGCAACTGATCACACATTTCATTCAGGTTCTTTATGCTAATTGGAGAATGAAACAAAATTCGAACTCTTACTGAAAAAGTTGAATCTCAGCTAAAACATCAACCTGAGATAGAAGAAACAGAAAGCTGATTTTAGGGTTCCCATCTTCTTGTTATAGGACCAGTCCTATATCAAAACCAATCCCAAATTACCCAGACTCGTCAGAAGTTTTTCAACACACAAAATGAATTCATTTCGCTCCTATCAATGATTCAAAAACATGTCCCAGATCCAAGACGGGAAAAATTGATCCGTCACGAGCAAAGCCAATCCAGGACACAAGAAATGCAAATACGCAACAATTAAAACATAGAAAGCGCAAAAATTTAACCGTGAAATTCGAAGTGGAAGCTTACCATCACATGAAGCGTCGGAGAGATTGAGCTCCGCTGTGCCTGTGCTTGGTGATCGAAGCAGAGACGAGTAAGGGAGAGAGGACACACACAATGAAGGAAATCTGAATAAGAGAGAAGACTCGGTGCCTGCTGGTGCACCGAACTATAGAAATGAACGGTCCAGATAAGCCATGAAGGTGGAGTCAGTGATCGGACAGTGGAAGTTTATGTGAGAGTTGAGTGATACTGCTAAACGACACGTAGAATGGGTTTAAAGCAAGTTCCACTTGGGCTTTCAGTTTTGACATTCATCAAGTCCAATTACTGTATATTATTATGATGTTAAGAGAAAAATTATTTGTTACTTCTTTTTAAAAAGGATACTATACTTTCATTTTTACTTAATTTGATTATTCTCTTAACAATACCTAACACCAATTTGATAATTTTTACTCATCTAATTTAATCTCATTTTTTAATAATCAAATTGTTTTTTACCTATAAATTAATTTATTGTCCGTCTCTAATTTGTAAATGAATGATTATCTAATCACAACTTTTAATATGATTCAATTATAGTACCCAAGTTTATTACCTCATCTTATATAAACCACTTTAAAATCATGGTTTTTGACATCCTTTTGGTGTTTGTATGGGCTGCTCTGACTAGGATCTCCGGAAAAGTAAGTAAAATATGCAACATGCTTGAAAAAGATGGTTTTATGGACCAATATGTTTTCAAATGTACAATATGTTTGAAAAAAATGGTTTTATGGACCAATATATTTTAAAATGTACAATATGTTTACAAAATAAGGTAAAATGTCATTCCGTCCACTTGTTGTCAGTTGTCCGTTAAGTAGACACGTTGAGCCACGTTTTTAGAAAATAATAATAATAATAATTAAAAAAATAATTAATTTATACGTAACAATAATTATTAATGTGTGGATGTAAATAATAATAACAATTATTATTTTTTTTAAAAACATGATCCGCACATACCCACTTAACGACACTATTGACAATAAGTGGACGGTATGTCATTTTACTATTTTTTGTAAGCTTGTTATACATTTTAAAATATATTGATCTATAAAACCATCTTTTTCAAACATGTTGTACATTTTAAAACATATTAGACTATAAAACCATCTTTTTCAAACATGTTAGCATGTTTTACATACTTTTTACGCTTATTACTGGAGACAAGATCGAGTTCCTTCTAATTATAATTATTGCACCAATAGACGTTCTATAATCTTGCTCGAGCTGCACTTAAGGTGGCCGAAGAGCTAAACGTATACATAAGAATAGAGTTCATAGTCTGCTATCTGATCTACATACCTGACGATAAATAATAGCATGAATTAATACTAGGGTTAACACGTGTTTTAGTTCATGATCTTTGACCACTTTTGAGTTTTAGTCAATTGTTTTTTTTTTGCCTAGTTTTGGTACCATATATTTGCATATTTTTTTAGTTATGGTCCGACCGTTACATTCCGTCCATTTTTCCCGTTAAGTGACATATACAAGTCACATGATCCACCCTAAACTTTCAATTTTGTTCAAAATTGGGGGAATTGATTCATTGAACTATGTTTAGGGTGTCAATTCCGACCCATTAAACTTAGTTCAATTTGACCAAATTGAACTAGGATTATGGTGTCAATTCCCCCAAATTTGAACAAAATTGAAAGTTTAGGGTAGATCACGTGACTTGCAAATGTGACTTAACGGAAAAAATGGACGGAATGTAACGGTCGGACCAAAACTAGAAAAATCTGCAAGCATATAATACTAAAACTAGGCAAAAAAAACATCATGACCAAAATCCAAAAGAAGTCAAACATCATGAACCAAAAGACATGTTAACCCTTGATACTATCCCACTGATTTATGCTGCATTTAATTGATTATTACATTCGAGTCTCAGTCTATCAAGAATTAGACATTAGCTTTTGAATAGTTATAAATTTTAAGTTACATGAACTATGAGTGAGACGCTTCAATCAACCACGCCGGGTTTCGCAGCGGGCTTTGTGATGGTTACAAGAATGCTCATTGCTAGAAAAAGAAAAGAGAGAATAAATGTAAAACCTTGAATCCTGTTTACTATACTGGAGATGCGCACGTACGTTCTCTTATCGCGTCGTGCAAATGATTGATTCTAATCCAGTCAGCTTAATGCAAGGGAGACGAGATGGCCACCAACTGCAGTTGTAATTCCGAGCAATGCACCGGCAACAACCTGCAGTGGTTGGTAAAACTGGGTTATTGTTTTGCTTAAGCAATTGAATCAAACTGTAATGTCCAAGAAGTTACAGTCAACTAACCTGAGGAGGAGTATGTCCCAGAAGTTCTCGCAGTGGCCTGCTCTCGGCGAGAGGATGTTCAGCAGGAAGTTCGTATACAATTTGATTTAACACCTGAGAAAAATGGAAGTTATGCAGATGAGACAATACTTTGTCAAGCAGTACATATTCTAATGTGTACAAGTAGTTGTCCTTGTGAAACAAATCCTTAGAAAAAGTCCTAAAATGACAATTAAGAGCGTCACAAAAGTCGGTTATTCATCACATGAGAAAAGTGCTCTTCTTACCTCAGCTTGGCGCCCGGCCTGCAATCGCACACCAGATGCATCATACATCACCTGCATGAGCAACTCCAGTTTAGAAGTCTCTCAGAATTTCCGGGTTCAATTGCTTTCCTAGACTGATGAAGGTTAAGGCATTATATATAAAAGGGTTAAGAACCGATAAACTGTCTGAAATTTGCTCTAGGTGAGATTTTGGTGTTTGAAGTTTAAATTGTTGATATTGACTGTCTGAAGTTTGCTGTCTCCGTCCAAATTAGCTGTCAAATTTGACAACAAAAATGGACGGAAACCAAATTTCAACAAAGTTAAAACAAACAGTCAATATCAACAATTTAAACTTCAGACACAAAAATCTCACATAATGCAAACCTCAAACAACTTAGAGATTCTTAACCCTATATAAAATCTGCCGTTGGTGTAAGAATAATGGTTGTACAGAACATGGACATACAACAGATGCTAAGATTAATGCAGTGGCAAAGGGAGGTCCTCCGAAGCCCTCTTGTAACCCAATGCCTGCTGCAAGAGCACTGACAGTCGCGGAATGAGATGACGGCATCCCTCCGGACCCCACCAGCTGCTTCAGATCCCATCTCTTTTCCTTGTACCTGCATCTATCAAGCTTAAGAGTCTTAGGGCATTGGACATACATTAGGAACCAATATTCCAATTCCAAGTATAGTTATGCATCCTTGCTTCTCAATGGAAAATTGCTCCAATTGAAGTTGAAGATTATTGTGTATGTCAAACATGAATCAATTGAGAAATAGGAAGGATGCTTTGAAGTAGAGAGAGCAGTTCGTTTTCTCCTCAATGGATTATTGAGGGAAAAGAACCTATTTAGTGTCCAGGTTTACCTCACGTGTCAGTTTGGTGTTTCAGATTAAATTGTTAATATTTGGTGTCCCATGTTTCAATTTTGTTGCGAGAGTAACAATTTAATCCCGAGACACTAAATTGACATATGGGGTAAACCTGAGATACTAAATAGGTTATTTACCCTCCAATTGAGGAAAGTTTCAATCAAGTTTTGCTGAGTAAAAACCGGATTTTTAAAATCATTTATAGCTATCACACTGCCAAAGGGATTCAGCTGATTTCCAGGCAGATCTGCTACTGAAACCTTATCAAGCATGCATTATATTGTATGAAACGGAGATATGAAGCTGAAGAGCTAAAGCACCATGTCCATAGGATCATAGCATCATTGACATCCAAACGAAAACCTCAACTCAATGATAGAAGATTGAAAGCTCTGCAAACTCAAACTACCTCATTCTGCATTCATTCACTATAATTGAAATTACTCTTTTCACAGCCATGATTAGCATTTCGAATTCATCACTGTTGGAACTCAATAAGAACTCTTAAGATAATTCTTATTGAGACACTTTATAAAGACTCACACAAGTTAAATTAAGCATACAAGTTCAGGCATACAATCTAGGTAACTTACCATCTAGATGATTGCTTTCAATCATATGATTAAACTCACAATGATTCAGGCATGTTTATTCTAACAAAGATAAGAGCTTACTTCCTTCAATCACAACGATAACATTCCTAATCAGGAGATCAATATCGATAATGCAAATATTTCATTCCTAATGTAGCATAGCTAGCTGAATGAGAATCCGCAGATCCAATAAAGGAATTGAGACGAAACCAGAAGCCGATCCAAATCTCCAACGAACTAAAAGAAAGGGGAAAGAAAGGTACCAGGAGGTGAAGACCTTCATAAACTGAGCGACGGCGAAGGCAACCAGAGAAGAGAGGAGAGGATAATTGGTGAGGATCGAGGATGACGATGGCTCCGATGCGGCATTAGGAGAGTTCTGGCTCATCTCTTTTTCCTATGCCCCGGAGTCTTAGGTTTTCCACCAATCGATCAATTCGTGTGGTCAAAGACGTCAATCTCCGATGCAGAAGAATACTTTGGATTACGCAGGGTAGAGGAAGAAGAAGAGTTTGGTTTATTGGAATGTGCGAGCGTTTGGTCTCTTCTTCCTTCTTTTCTTGAGCTGCTTCCATTAAAACCAACGGTCTTCTCTTCGACTTTGCTTCTCTCCCTTCTCTCTAACTTGCATTCAATGAATTTGACCCAAAAAAAGAAAAATACACTTTGTAGTTTGTACAGTAAGTTTAAATTTACAAAAAAAAAAAAAATTGTAACCACGCGAGTTGAATATTTTTTGTTATTAATATTTTAAAATTGTGTTTATTGAACGAAACATTATATACACTAGATACCTGCGCGCGCTACGCGCGTGCGCGTTGTCTTCCTGAGAATGTTGTAATGACATCATTAGAATGACTCCGAGAATGATACAAGACCGGCTCGATTCCTAGGATGATACAAGAACATAACCGTATTTTCTTAAAAAATTAAATTAAACTATGTAACATACTGTTATAATGAAAATAAAAAAAAAAATTCTAAAAAATTTAAAGTAAAATGCTCGAGGGACCGGGAGCAAGAACATTCACTATAGAGCTCCCGGTCCCTCGAGCATTTTACTTTAAATTTTTTAGATTTTTTTTTAATTTACATTATAACAGTATGTTACATAATTTAATTGAATTTTTTAAGAAAATATGGTTATGTTCTTGTATCATCCTAGGAATCGAGCCGGTCTTGTATCATTCTCGGAGTCATTCTAATGATGCCATTACAACATTCTCAGGAAGACAACGCGCACGCGCGTAGCGCGCGCAGGTATCTAGTATAAGCATTAGGGAAATTCACTTAAGTGGATTAAAATATCAATTTACTTTTGTTTACGATTATAGACATACGTGAGCATTGCAAAAAAAATTGACTTAATTTATGTAAAATATAACATATATATAAAGTTTTGAACAAATTATTAAAAAAAATTATAATAATGCTCGAGAGACTAAGAATCATTTAATGTGTTTTTGCTTCTTTTTCTTTGAACAATTGAGAGCCCTTTGGTGGGTGATTTTTTTTAATAAGGTTTTGGTCTTATATTATCAGAGCTAATAATGCAATTTTTAGTTCTTTAAAGTCGGACTCATTATGTCTCAAGACGATAATGCGCACACTTCTAGCATATACCAGTATATTTAATATACATATTAGGAAAAATCACTTAAGCCAATTAAGAAAAAGTTAATTTGATTATATTTTGCAATTGTAGATTTATATGCACATAATAGTAGGGCTAATTTAGTTATGACACTATTCAAAATTAACTAAGTTTTTTTGAAATAATAAAAATACGCTAAAAGTGGAAAAACAAATGAAAGAACCAATTTTCAACAATAAATCATACTTTGTATCATAACATTTATTTGTGAAAATATATTAATATTATTGGCTATTAACGTATCATCATGAACTTACAACGATATGCATTAGAAATACGTTAATATTACTAGTTAAATTTTCAAACATGATCATGCGATTCCGATAATTTTTTCTCTCGGTTCATCTAGAATTTATTTTAAATTTTTAGATTATTTTTAAACTTGATATAATATTTTTTTCGCAATTTAAGTTAATTTCAGTATTCGGAACCAGTTAATACAATTAAGTATTAAGATAGTAACAAAGTTTATTAGCATATATATATGGTAAAGACGTATGGCTTTTATGCATTAAATCGTAGGTGGATATATGTTTTTGCTCATTTTTCGTTGAACAACAAAGAATCCCTTGGTGCGTGATTTTTTTTTGATCAAGTTATATTCTTATATTATCAGAGCTAATGATGCATTTGTAATTCCTTAAAACCAGACTCATTATATCCCTAGAGGACAATACATACAATTCTAGCATATACCAGTATATTTAATATACACATTAAGAAAAACAACTTAAGCCAATTAAGAAAAAGTTAATTTGATTATATTTTGTAATTGTAGATGTATATGCACATAATAGTAGGGCTAATATTTATGTCACTATTCAAAATCAATTAATTTTTTTTGAAATAATAAAAATACGCTAAAAGTGGAAAAGGAAAATGAAAGAACCACTTTTTCAACAATAAATCATGATTTGTATCATAACATTTATTGTGAAAATGTATTAATAATATTGGTTCTTAACGTATCATCATGAACTTACAACGATATGCATTAGAAATACATTAATATTGTTAGTTAAATTTCAAAACATGATCATCATGCGATTCTGATGATTTTTTTTTCTCTCGGTCCATCTAGTATTTATTTTAAATTTTTAGATTGTATTTAAACTTGATATAATTTTTTTTTTCACAATTTAAGTTAATTTTAGTATTCGAACCGTTTAATACAATTAAGTATTTTTTTTTTTTTGGCCAGAAATACAATTAAGTATTAAGAGAGTAATAAATATTTTATTAGCATAGATGGTAAAAATGTGTGGCTTTTATGCATTCAATCATAGGTTCGATTCTTTGTAGTGACAAATTGTAATGTTTTTTCTTCAAATATTTAGAAATAATAAATTACTACAAAACCCTAAGTTAATTGATTACATGAATTAATTCTTCTAATATTCAGAAGGGTATTTGTGTAAAACCAAGTTCTGCCTTAGTAATACAGATAATCATATAGAAATTTGACGGTTACAAAATGGCCTTTGGCCATTATATAATAGATTATATTTACTAAAAAAATAAATAATTCTTAATTTTTTTTTTTTGGATTTATGTATGGGTTCGTGAATCCCTTGAAATATCATATTTCAGTTGAGAAAAAGTTGGCTTCTCAGCCTTCTCTCTCAACCAAACCCTTCGTCTTCCACAACCCCACCGAAACCCTAGCTTCATAGCCTTTCTTAGTCTACTGCATGCTTAGACCCTTCTCCTCCTCAACACGCCATCTTTCTTCCTCCCTTGACAGGATTTGCGGAGTCCGATTATTCCTTTGTGTCTTATTCTCTTTGCCGTTTGGGATTCCGATGACTGCCTCTGTTGCTCAGACGCCTCTCCCCCACTCTTCCCTGACAAACCCAATCATTTCACTCATGCAAGGGGAATTAAAACGACCACCGGAGAACCCCCTTGAGTTCTTCTCCAAAAAGGATTTTCTCTCTACCACTCCACTTCTCCACCGTATCTTCACCTCTGTGAAAGCCATTCAATCTTCCCCACAAACAAATACTATGGTACACTGGGATCGTATTCTCTTTGGGCGAGCCTTTGGTCAACGTCGTGACCGTGTCGATCAGGTTCGTCGCTTCATCGATTCTCAGTGGCACCTACCTCAGCGAGTAGAGGGACACCGTAGGGATGACGGACTATGGGTATTTGAATTCCCAGATGAACGTCAGGCGCTGGAGGTTCTTCAAAATGGGCCCTTTCAGATCGAAGGTCTCATGTTTGTGTTAACTAGGGCGGATCAGCAGACACATCAAATTAATTTTGATTTCGCAAGGGTTCCGATCTGGATCGAGCTACGGGGAATTCCACCACATCTGATGAACGAGGCGAATATCACCTTGATTGCTGAACGAGTAGGTCCCATTGTGCGAAGGGATTTTGACGATGCTAGGGCTCTCGAAATTGCATATCCTAGGGTAAGAATCTTATTAAACCTGGAACGTCCGACTCTTCCTTCTGTGGGCCTTATGGAAGGGGAGACTCACCACGAGGTTCTGATATGCTATCGGGCTACCCTTCCCTGCCGAAGATGTGGAAGACTTGGACATGCACTGTCGGAATGCCACCAACCAGATGACCAGGTACTCGTGGCCCTAAATGCTCGTCTCCAAGAGGCTACCCAAACCCCTGGAATCCGCCCGGTGCATGTCCTCACGCTTGATATGTTTACGTATGGGAATCGTGGGACTGGATCTCTCAATTACTGGATTCCTTACAGCGACGACCCAACACTTAATGTTCCGGCAACAGGTGGTCCCCGACGTGTTCGTCGTCGTCAAGCTGAGAATGGCCACGTTGAAAATCCTCAACGCTACATGCATAGGCAACCCCCTATTGTTCCACGTTCTTCCTCACCTACGGTGGGGCCCTCCAGGAGGAGTCCACTTCCTCATGCCCATGCAAGTATGGTTCCTCCAGGATTTCCAGTGGTCCCTCTGAATTCTGGAATGGGATATCCTTTTCCCGGCCATCTTCAGACCAATTCTTCTAATTTTGGTGAGCCCTCCATTTTTCATAGTACTGAGTCTTTGGTTCGAAATTTTGCTGGCTTGGGGTTTCCTGATGCAGGTTCGCATCCAATTCCGGTTTACATACCCATCTTCGTCCCCACGTGGCTGCCATCACATGGACAACCACAAGGAGGTGCCCTACAACAATATCCGCAAGAAATCGATAATGGAGGGACTTCTCTACCTATGGTGGTGGCACAACCGACTACAATATTACCACCAACTGGGATGAACACTGTTGATCAATCTGTGACGGAGGATGAAACCACACTTATTATTATGGAGGAACAGAATCGAGATTCAGAGGAGCAGAATCTTCTCCATCCTCCTTCTCCTATGCTAGTGGAACAAACTGACACAGGTGGGATGGAGGAAACTAGGGCACCCACTTCTAATGCCTTAGTTGATTGCCCTCTATTGGAGCACTCAACAGATCATTTGGCTCGGCTTGCCACGTCTTTGGGAGTAGAGATTAATGAGGAGCTCATCGCTGATCACCTTTTAGCAGAACAACTGGTGTTAATGGAGCAGCTCCATATGCTCACTCAGCAGAACATTTCTCCTCAGACACCAATAACTTCAGCCCCAATTCAGACACCAGTGCCGGCTGTGGAATCATCATCTCATTTTGCACATCGTCCAGGAAAGGAGCCAATGGTGGAGGAGGAGGAAGCACCGAGCCGCAAACGAAGGCGTACTTCATCTCTTACGATCAGGGAGCCATCAGACCATTCCCCTCGTCCTCCTTCTTCACAGCTTCGTCAGTTAAGGAGAGGAAGATCTATTCTTGTCTCTAATCTGCCACCTGCTCCAACTACCTCCCAGGTACAAGACTATCAATATTTTAGTAACTGTTTCGAGCAGTATGGATTCTATATTTTTAGAGCTTGGAAGTTTAGGGCTACAGAGATTGTCTGCTTAGGACGTGGTTCCAACTTAGATACCACATTTCCTGTTAGCTTGAATAGGTTAGAGAGATTCCCACCTGAGAACATCTTTCCTACAATTGCTGGTCCCTTCATGATGGCGGATCTGTCCGGAGGACAGTTTCCGCTCCCATTATGAGTTATCTAATCTGGAATTGTCAAGGCGCGGGGAGGTCCTTGACAATGAGACATCTAAATTACCTCATAGGTGTCTGGAATCCAAACATTATATTCCTCTCGGAGATCAAATCTAGTGTGGATAGACTAATTCCTATGCTTATTCGTCTGGGGTTTCCAAATTCAGCTGTTCATCATCCAGTAAACTCTAGGGGTGGCATGATATTGGTTTGGAGGAACATTTTTTCACTATCAATTGTTTCTCAAACTTCACACTTATTCCATTGTCTAGTCAAGCTGTTACCAGATTCCCTTCCTTGGTATTGTTCCTTTGTTCATGCTCCTTTCCGATTTTCTGATCGTCCGGCTTTTTGGAACCAGTTAAGCCTATTTCCCAACTCTGAATCTGATTCTTGGCTCCTCCTGGGTGACTTTAACGAAGTGTGGGCTGTTTCGGAGAAGGAAGGTGGCAACATTATTTCATCGACTAGGCTTCTTCAAGTGCATAAATGGATAGATGATCTACAGTTACTAGACCTGGGTTTTAGAGGTCCAACATTTACTTGGACAAATCGTCGTAGGGGTGGAGCACTAATTAGGGAACGACTTGATAGGGGTTTTTGCACGATAAATTGGAGATTAGGGTTTCCTGATGCTACCCTTATTCACTTGCCTATTATTGCCTCTGATCACTGTCCCTTGATATTTCATCCCCAAGTCCAACAACCACACTCCTCTATATTTCGTTTCGAACACATGTGGCTTAAGCATCCCTCTTTTGATGCTATGCTACAAAGATCGTGGAACTTGGGACTTCAAGGAAACGCTCAACAAATTCTGTCATCTAAGCTTCATCGCCTACGATCTCATATTAAAAGATGGTCCCATGACCAATTTGGAAACTTCAAATCACAAATCAGGGACTCGTTACAAGAACTTGATCGACTTCAACGTACTCCGGATACCGACGAATTGAAAAATGAAGTTTCACAAATTTTGGAGGATCTTTACGAATCCCAAGAAATTCATTGGCGTCAAAAGTCGAGACAACTATGGCTACAACACGGAGACCGTAATACTAAATTCTTTCATGCTCGAACCATAGCTCGCCGACTTAAAAATCGAATGGATTGGGTCCAAGATGATAATGGGGTTTGGTTAACTGATCCAAACACAATTCAAGCTCATATCACGGAATACTTTTCAACCCTTTTCACTGCTTCCCAACCTCCCCCTGAATATTCACTTCCAATGTTGTTAACTGGTCGGGTAACAACATCCGAGGTTTCCCATTTAGCGGCTTCCGTCTCGGACTTAGAAATTCTCACAGCATTCATTGATATGCACCCAGATAAAGCTCCCGGTCCGGATGGTTTTACACCAAAGTTCTTCCAAGCTACTTGGGACACTATTTCCCGAGATGTCTTAAATGCGGTTCGACACTTTTTCTCCACTGGGACCCTACTTCCTGAGATCAATCGTACGTTTATTGTGTTGATCCCAAAGTCACCTAATCCCAGATCAATCAAAGAATGGCGACCAATTAGTCTTTGTAATACTTCATATAAGATAATTTCCAAAGTTCTAGCTAATCGCCTTCGCACAGTTCTCCAGAAGATTATTTCCCCATTCCAAAGTGCGTTCGTATCTCAGCGCCTTATCTCGGACAATACCCTCCTTGCACAAGAAATTCTGCATGTAATGAAACAACGTCGGACTGGGAGACTTGGATTGGCGGCCTTAAAATTAGACATGAGTAAAGCCTACGACAGGGTAGAATGGCCATTCATTGATGCTATTATGCAAGCTCTTCATTTTCCAGAATTATTCCGCACTTGGATACTACAATGCATTAGCACACCGGTATTTTCTGTCTTAATCAATGGAAACCCGTCTCCCCCAATATATCCATCTAGGGGCCTGCGCCAGGGGGATCCTTTATCCCCATTCCTTTTTCTACTTTGTGCGGAAACACTCTCGTCAAAAATATCTTGGGCAGAATCTAATTTGGATTTCCTAGGAATCAAGCCAGCAAGACATTGCCCCCCTATTAGTCATCTGTTCTTTGCAGATGACAGTTTGCTATTTTTCCAAGTTTCCAACGAACGGATTTCTGTCATCCAGCAAGTCTTGGATATTTATGCTCAGGAATCAGGTCAAGTTGTGAATTTTGCTAAATCCAGTATTCGATTTAGTAGGAATGTTACAGCTATGGACAGAGCAAGATTTTCAGGAAAGCTTGGAGTTCAGGAAATGAAGGATACTGACCTTTACCTTGGTCTTCCCATAGATTGGACTTCCCAAAAGAAAGCAATAGGGGTTTCTGTGTTAGATAGACTCACGGGTCGGGTTCAGGGTTGGATGAGTTCTTTATTGTCTCCAGCCGGGAAAGAGGTTCTTATTAAAAGCAGCGCGGCTTCTATCGCTACCTATGCCATGTCTACTGTCCAAATTCCACTGGGAATTTTGGATAAGATGGATCAGGTTATTCGTCGTTTTTGGTGGGGAACATCTAGAAACACTAGGGGGATTCATTGGATCAAATGGGACTCTATTGCAACTCCAAAAAATGAAGGTGGACTGGGATTTAGATCTTTCAGGGAATTCAACACGGCACTATTACTTAAGCTTGCGTGGAGGGTTGTCACTTCTCACCCGTCCCCTTGGGTCGACATGATTTCTTCCAAGTATCTTCACCAGACTAATTTTTGGGAGGCAATACCTAATTCTAGCCACTCACTTCCTTGGCGTACACTGATCAATATTCGACCCCATTTAGTTGAAGGTAGTCGTTGGAGAATTGGATCTGGCTCTTCCGTCAATTTCTGGACGGACCCTTGGGTTCCGAATTTTCCATGTCTTTCCCAATGGTGCCTACCTCATATAATCCCAAATCCTACTAAGGTAGCCCAAATGATCAATCCAATAACTAGAACATGGCTATTTCCCACATTGCAAGCCATCCTACATCCGGTTGCAGCTTCGGCTATTATGGATATCGATATCCCTATATTCCCAGTTCCCGACAAGCTTATGTGGAATTATACGGTAACAGGAGTTTTCTCAGTCAAGTCTAGCTACAATTACTTACGTCTTCGCAACTCACACTATCAAAACACTTCTTCGTCTGCACCCCCTGAGATCGCTAGTCCGAATCTTTGGGTAAAGCTTTGGAATCTCAAAGCATTGCCTAAGATTAAGATGTTCATCTGGAAGGGGTGCCGCAACAGCCTACCACTCGGAAGTAATTTGGCTATTCGTATTCCAACAGCTAACCCGTTTTGTGTTTTCTGCAAAGTTAAATTTGAATCTTGGGATCATTTGGTTTGGAAATGTCGGTTTGCTCAAAAAGTTTGGTTTGCTAGTCCATTGTCAGTTAGGGTTGAGCTTTTACCTTTTCAGAATGCTAGAGATTGGTTACAGTCGGGCCTAGGTCGTGGGGAAAGATTTGTTGGGAACTCAGATGTTTTTCTAATTAAGTGTGTAGTGATGTGGGTAATCTGGTTAGCTAGAAATAGTATTATCTTTAGAAATGCGAGTCCAACGATTGAGTCTGTAATGTCTGATTTTTTTGGTATCATGGATGACATTTCTGTTCTAACTGATGCTGATCCAGGCCGACACACTACCACCATCATCAGGCGAACCTCCGCTTCCACCTCCTCAGTAACTTTGGAACAACAGGATGATCCTTCTCTTGTAGCTAGCGTAGTGGTAGATGGTACGGTGGATATTGTGAACAACAGAATCTACGGAACGGCAATACTGCTTAATGCACAGGGTCAGATTTCAGGTTGTTCGGTGCAATCCATGACGGGTTTCCAACCACTTTTGGCAGAATGTTTGGCGTGTCGCACAGGTCTTCTCATCTTTCCTAGGAATTCTAGAAATAGAATTCTTTGGACGGATTGTCAACGGATCGTCAACTTCATTCATCAACCGGAATCGAGTCCCTCCTTTTTGTTTGCACTTATTTCAGATATTATTGAACTTTCTAAGTCTAAACTTGTTGTTGTTTCTTTCCGCAATCGTCAGTTTGTACATTTAGCGCATGTTATGGGGAAGAAGGCTTGCCAGAATAGTATTACTGGGACATGGTTCGCCCAGGATATTCCGGCATCTCTTCTTCCGTAGTCTGTTTGTATGGTGTTTTTTTCTGGTTATAATATATTTTCGCTTCGGTACCAAAAAAAAAAATCATATTTCAGTTGAATTAATTTTAACATTTTGCTGCATTTCCATATATGTGATCAAATTTGTCACTTTCTAGGGTTTATAATGTAACCTATTATTTCTATTACATAATGTGTACTAATCCATATTTTTTTCTTTTATTGTTACAATTGCATCTATGAAGTTAAAGAAAACTTAAGTAAATTGATGATGTAGAGGAATATAAGGATTCAAAACTAACTGATGTAATTAGTTATTTTAGAAAAACTAAGAGTAATTCAACAATTAAATGATTATGCTTAAACTTACTCTCAATAACTAAGGGTGATTTTGCAAAATTTATGATCATATTTTTAATTCTTTGAATCTTGTTGCATAACAAATACATGAATATATCTAATCACTATATCCATATTTCTTATTGACAATCTCGATCGGAAGTGATGTTGATTGATGATTTCGATTATTGGTAACCTCAACATATCTTCACCATCACAAACCCTAATCCTCATCCTCTAAGCAAGACTAATCCCTTCCCTTCCCTTTCGTTATATATATTCTTTAAAAAAACCTAATAAAAACACATTTATTTTAGCATGAGACCATTATTGTATCTATAAAATACTTATTATTGTTATTACACATTGTTGTCTATCAAGAAGAGAATATTACTTTTGTATAACTCTATAGTTAATAGCATCTAGCATTTTTCTTCTAACTTATTAAAAGTGTGATTATTTATTAATGTGTGACTATATTCACCTAGTTAGGTGACTTTTCTTAACCCTTACTCATGCTAGACTAATCACCTAGTTTGGAAGACCATCTCTAATGCAAGCTCGGACAAACACGAGTCATTTAATTTGGCCAACTGAGTCATGATACATTTATAATTTTAGTCGGTTAAGATGATTTAAGGGTGTAATTTGTTAGTGGGCATTTTCCTTTTTAGGGCTAAAGCCATTTTTTTAGAAAGTTTTTTTGGTTCCCCTTTTGTTGTCTTCCCCACTCTTTAAAGGTGGTGCCTTTAAACCATATAGAATTATATATAATTTGAGCTTATCATGCCAAATGTAGCTAAAGAAATACTGATACCACCAATTAACTCACCTGAGTGAGAGAGGTGTCTCAACATGAGAGAAGCTCAGAAACCTTAAATAGATAAATTAAGTGATGCATTGCTTTATTTTAGTACCTAACTCATGTATTCAGGAAGAGTGATGCTAAAACACGTGGAAAAAACTGTGAAATTTTTCTAGAATATACTTATAGGTCCACATGTCAATTCATAACAGCATTCTCTTTTCATTTTATAAACAATTATTACTTATTCTGTGTCACTTAACAACTTTCTATAAAAAAAAAAAAAAAAAAATTAAAAATTTACTCAACCTCTAAATTAAAAGGAGTATGTGTACTTGACAAAAATGCTAAGTGGGCATTCAAGAAACCTCTCTATCCATCCAGAAACCAAAACACATGACATGACAGTATATGATGGCTTTTCCATTGAATATATGATGGCCTCATGATTAAAGCATGGAAATACTAAAGAAATCAATGAGAGGGAGACGTGTGAGTCACGTTCCAGTGGGGAGGAGACAGTTCATACACCTGTGCATTTTGTAATTGACATACATGATAAGGATGTTTTGTGTCCTTTCCTTATGCGGCAGGTAAATGTGTTTTTTAAGCTGAGCTCGGACTAGGTATGTCGACGGGTTACGGGTATTCGCCGATCTACGGGTAGACTGGGCATGTCGAAGGGTTACGGGTATTCACCGATCCACGGGTGTCCGTTCCGTTTGTTTTGCCTATTCGTAAACCCGTAGAATATGAGATAAGTTCGGATTTGGGGTCGCCTTGCAGACTCGACCGGCCCCATGTATTATACAAGTATGTAACGTATGTATATTATATAAAATTATATAGATAATATAATATATAGTAAAAATAACAAGAGTTCTAACAAGTTCGGTAATTTGTATTTAAATTTGTGATTCAATTTCAGAGTTGATTTGGATCAATTGAACATAGAGTCTAGGGTTTATAATAATAGATTATGACCCTCGTGGGACGATCTGCCTGCCCTGCGAGGTGTATGAGACGGGTGAGGGTGAACCATATTGGCGCGCGGATTCGGGAATGGCGATAGCCGCCCCGCTCCATTGACATCCTACTCATGACAAATGGACGGGGCTTTTTAGGAAAATGTCCCGAGCCCGAATTTTCAAGATTTCCCACTATTGTCTCAAGCCCGAAGTTAAGTAACTGAAAAAGTCCAACCTAGTCAGAACTATCTAATTCGGGACGGGCTCGGGACAAACCGAATTTACACTTAAAACGGAAAATAAATCTTAATATTTCCAACTCAAAATACAAGCTAAAGTTCACATATACAATGAGTTCACGATCAAAAAAATAAGCTTCTATTTTTTTTGCAGCTCCCACACACCACACCATCAAGTTTAGGCATATAGGTACAATGAGGATGGACCCAAGATTTCTAGCAAACGTGTCGGCACATGATTCGATCAGGAATCAGAATAGATCAACTTCGTCAATAACTTTTGGTGGTGCACCAATTGAAACCCTAACTCTATCAAGTTTTGTATGTAACTGAAAATTTAGGTAGTGAATTAAAAAAAAAAAAAAGTAAAGTTTCGGTTGCGATTTGTAAATTAGTTAAAAAGAAAAAAAATTGCCACATAAGTCCATGTCTCGATTTGGTTATTAACCCATATCTAATTTAATCTAAAAAAATATAATTATGCTTAGTTAAATCAGAAATGGACACAGTGTAAAAAGAACGATTCTGAGATTTAAAATCTTTTCTAAAGCTTATGTGTCAATTTCCTGATATTCTGCCACCACGACTGAAAATTTTAAATTTAAACACACTAAAAAAAATCACCTCACTAAATAAAGGTATCTTATTTTAAGTATTTGTATCATTTTATTTACTATTATATGTTTAACTCTACATAGTAATTAAAAAGTCACAACTTTTGTGTGGTACTCTAATCTACGAACAAATTATTTCCTATTAAAATAGATGCGAAGAGTTTTTTAATAATATATAATAACTTATATTTTTAATATACATAACTAGTATACAAAATTAATAAATAATAAAGCACATTTAAAAAATATTCTAACATAAGTTCTCATTTACCTAAAATTTTGCATACAGAAGGTTTCAAGAATAAGTTTGACACTGCAAGTTACTGCTAGAAGGTTGTGTTTGTATTTCCACTTTAAGAGGGCAAAAGGGAAGGCTTTATGGGTTAGTTGACCAACCTTATTATGAGTTGAGAATGTCTTACTTTTGGGGTTTTCACAATGGAAGTTTGTATTTGGTTAAGGATAAAGTTAGTCAAGGTTACTCAAAATTTTCAAATTAGGAAAAAATTAATCTATAATATTTTATTTTTTTACAGATTTGTGTATAGAAAGAGACAATTTTTTTACAGGGATAAACTTGTGTAAAAAATTTAATTATTATACAAAAAAAATTGAAACTTTTCTTAAGAAGTGCATTTTATTTTTGAAGGAAATTTAATTAGTTAGAACTTCTTATAATTAGAGTAGTAGATTTTTTTGTTTAATAAAATATTTTAAATGACCGTTCTTAACAATTTCGGCTTCTGACGGTTCCGGCAAGTTAATAGGAAGGGCGCGTGCATGGAACGTGCATGGAAGTTCGAAATTGATAGTCGACTTCGTCAGATTAGACTTATCTAAGGTAATCACAACAAAACCGAAAAACAACCAAAATGAAACCTAACATACCCAAAAGCAACAATTTAATTCTGAAACATAAAAAAACAATAACCTAAGATACAAAATAGATTCTTAACCCTATATATAAACATATAATGACACTTTAATTATAAATTTTGTAATTACTGAAAATTACCACAAAATTAAGAATCTCTTACCGACATATAAAGAAGGGAAGAAGAGGAAGTGAACAAGAGCAAAGCCAAAACAAAAGGGACATATAAAGACTGACAATGCGCCACTAGGAACCGTTAGACGGCGCCAATATTCGTTACTCTCCTCTCCTCCTCTACTCAATTAAGCACACTCTCTCCATCATCTCCATCTCCATCTCCACTGTAACACTTGCTTGTCGTTATCTTTGCTCCGGAGATGCCGCCGGCTACGGACAACGGATTCCCTTATCCTCGACACGACGCGTTTCCTTCTGGATTGAGGGTCCTCGTCGTCGATGACGACCCCACTTGGCTCAAGATTCTCGAGAAGATGCTCAAGAAATGTTCCTACGAAGGTTGATTTCGCTTCCACCCTTCCCTTCTGTTTCTTCTGAATTCCGGAATCCGCGATTCAAATTATGATGTTAGGGTTTTTTCTGGGTTTCGTCCCAAATGATGTGTTTCTTTCTAGCTAAGACTTGTTTGGAGATTGTATGAGGGTTCAGATTTTGCAGCCTCAGGGTGGTCTGAACTCGTTAAAAATTCAAACTTTTAGAAGCAAAATTCAAATTTTTAGAAGCAAAATTCGATCTTTGAGTCTTGGGGCCAAAGTCTTGTAGTTTTTTCAACATAGGAATTTGTAAAGAAAGTTTTATTGTTAAAATTTAACTAAATCCGGTGCAGTATATAACGGTTTGGACAATCCTTTCTAGTGAGTCCAGGCAGTAGACTGTGATCTTTGCTTTCTGATCCATGAGTAATTTGATTAGCTAAATGGGTTTATCACCGGGGGAAAATGGTAAAAAAGCTAACTTTGTAGAGATCAGTATGAGGGCATTGAACTTTGGTAAAATTGCAGAAAATATAACAAATTGTGGTTCCCATCTGTAAAAATTTGGCCTCAAACCACTTGTTCTTCCATGCTTTCATCAAGCTTATCAGTTAATTACTTAAAAATTGAATCTTTAAACCTTAACCCTAGTCTTAGGGAATTTTCTTGAGATTGCTCTAGTCTGTTCCCTTAATTCGAACGGGAAACCTTGAATTGCTCAGGGGAAGTTGTAACCAACTGAATGAACTTGACTGAAATAACAATTTATTGTGTTTTTCAGTAACAACTTGTGGTTTAGCAAGAGATGCACTGCACATACTACGTGAAAGGAAGGACGGTTACGACATTGTAATAAGTGACGTGAATATGCCCGACATGGATGGGTTCAAACTCCTGGAGCATGTCGGCCTAGAGATGGACCTTCCTGTAATCAGTCAGTTCCCTTCCTTCTCACCAACATCTTCAAAGCATAAATGCATCTTTTAGACTGACACTATCTTTTTTTTTTTTTTTTTTTTTTTTTTTTCTCTCAGTGATGTCAGTGGATGGGGAAACGAGCCGTGTCATGAAAGGTGTCCAACACGGCGCCTGTGATTACCTCCTCAAGCCAATCCGGATGAAGGAGCTTCGCAACATATGGCAGCACGTGTTACGGAAGAAGATCCATGATATAAGGGATATTGAAGGCATTGAATTGTTTGATATGACACGAAGCGGGTCGGAGCGGTCGGATGATGGGTTCTTCTTCTGTGGAGAGGATGTTACTTCTGGGAAGAAGAGGAAAGATTGGGAAGGTAATAATTATGACAAGGATTTTGTTGATCCTTCCTCTTCGACAAAGAAGGCTCGTGTTGTTTGGTCGGTTGATCTTCACCAGAAGTTTGTGAAAGCCGTCAATCAGATCGGGTTTGACAGTAAGTGAAAGTAGCATAGTGAATGTTATGCATTTGGTTAGAATTCAAAGCATATGCTAAACTATTACTTGTTACTTGCTTCTGTTTATGTGGTAGAAGTAGGTCCTAAGAAAATACTAGACCTGATGAATGTTCCTTGGCTGACAAGGGAGAATGTTGCAAGTCATTTGCAGGTAAATTCTTCCCCCCAAAATTCAATATTTGTTTCTTTTTAGTCCAACTGCACAATTTCCTAACTAGAATATGGAATATGGTAATTTGCTCTATGCTTGTGACGCACCATACTTGTGTTTTTTTTACTATTATGATGAACTTAATTGTAACATATGTAAAATTTTAAAACTTTACATTTTTTTAGCTACGCCTCAAATTTGTATCACATCATTACTAATAACAATTTCCCTCTAGGTTCACCTTTATAGCAATAGAAAAATGCAAATAAAAGTATCACAAGCATGTTGCTTCAAACATATTAGAAAGACCCCTAAAATATGTTGAATAATATGTTGAATGATGTAAATATGGGTAAAATGTCACTTTCCCCCTAAGTTTGAGGTTTTCTAAGGAACACCCCTTTATGTTTGTTTTGTTAAATATTTTCCCATTTTCTTTCGGCGATTTTGTATCGCAACTGCACTTTGATTTGCAGAAGATGATGAATCTTTGATTTGCAGAAGTATCGTCTCTACTTGACTCGGCTGCAGAAAAACACGGATCTAGAACCTTGTTTCACCGGGTTAAAGGAAACGACTCCACAAGATCCCCAATCAAGTATTTCCAACCAAAACTCCATCAATGGTAGCAGCTTCGCCTTTGCGCCTAACGACTTGTTCTTCCCAAACATGAACCGAGCCCATGAGGACGATCATCGAAAGGGGAGTTTTCAAATCCCCAAGGAAGAACCAAAACGGGTTTTGGTACCCGAAACACCTGATCAACTAGACAGTGGGGAATTCGGCTTTAACGCTCCGTTTCAGCAGCTAGCATCATCACAAGTGAAGTACACGAAAATTGATCCTATTGTCCCCATGTATTACGAATGGAGTGGCGCCCAAGAAATCCCTTTTAGGGAAGATAAAGACAGAGTGGATCTTAAAAACCTCGCATTGCCTCAAACAAGGGCAGTGGATTCTCGACCCTGTCGAGTACAAGTGGAGAAAACGACTTCAGCCGAGTCGAAGACAGACTACAGAAACAAGAACAACCCTCAAGAAACTCCGATCAGAACAAGAACGGGTCATTTTGAGAACTATCATCAAGATGTTGTGTCGAACCGTTCTGCTAAGAAACAGATCACGGAGAATGAGGCGGGGTTTAACCCGACTTGTGGATCGGTGTTTGGATCTTTGAATGAGGATATACAGAGTGACTGTTGGTTTCCAGAGACTATAAACCCAATCAAGCTTGGGTTAGAGTTCAGTGAATTCAATGATCCCGAATTCCCGATTAACCTATTCGATGCTTTTAGGTATGACTATGAGCAGCAGCAGCTCGCCGAGCCAACCGAATGCTCTGTTCTTGGTCAAGGCTTGTTTATGGCATGAAGCCATTAGTGTTTTGTCTTGTTTAGCAAGTCATCTCTATGTTTGCTCTGACTCTAACTGTGAACTATTTTTGAGCTAGAATGTTGGATAATGAATGCAGTGATGATAAAACAGAGCGTCAGAGGATGAAGAAACAGAGTATGCTCTCTTTTCATATCTTGCCATTGTGAATCTTCCGAAATAAAATTCATTGACGCACAAATAAGAAAGGGATAAGAACCTATAAACTAATTCTCTGAGGTTTGCTGTATGTTATATTTTGGTGTCTAAAGTTTAAACTATTGATAGTGACTGTCTAAAGTTTCAATTTTGATAAAATTTGATTTTCGATTCATTTTTACTGTCAAATTTAACAGAATGGTGTAAAAAGTCAAAATTACCCTGATACTATTATATTTACTGTAGCCACCACTCTACTCCGGTCGGTTATTTTTTTATCGGGTCATGTGAACAAATTCTGTTAATTTTAACAGTTAATTTAGGCAGTAAATTTCAACATATTTGAAACTTCGAACAATCAATATCAACAATTTAAACTTCGAACACCAAAATCTCAAATAAATTTCAAAAAGTTTATAAGTTCTTAACCCAGTAAGAAAACACTTGATTACACGGTAAGAAGATTTATGTCATGTTACTGAACATTAATATCTAATATCTTGCCAGTGCTATCATCCTTAGGAATGGTTACATACAGAACACCATCCCTAACCTCTGCTCTTATCTTCTCAAACTGAACTTTCTCCGGCAGGGCAATCCTGCTGCTGTATTTTCCGTAGCTCGTTGCAGACCACTCTTCTTCTTCATCTTCTTCTTGTTCCTCATTGTTCTTTTTTGAAACCTTCTCTGCTTTGATCACGAGCATTTTCTCCTCAAGCCAGACCTTGACATCCTCTTTGGTCATTCCAGGCATGTCGAATCTCATCTTGTACTCTGTCTTGCCTTCCTTTATCTCCCATGGAGTCCTTCCCCGGCTGTAGCCTCCATTCTCAGACGGTGGCACCCGGGAAGACCACCCGTTTGAATACGCAAGCGGGTCTTCGATGATTCTCTCCATCGTGTCCATCATTTGTTGTACTGTCCTTGCAGTTGGGAACCTGTCCAATAGTACTGCATCACCAAAATGGAAACAATGTGAGCTCATCTTGTTGGAAACAATGTGAGCTCATCTTGTTGGAAATCAAAGAGTTGATGCAGTGCGATGAGAATAAATGCGCAGAAATCGTTGATTCAAATCGAATACCGAAATTCAGACGCAGAGTTTGAGAAAAAACACGATTTTCTCATATATCATTAAACTGAATTCAACAACGGCTACTATTGTCTTAAATAACGAAAACAGAAACTCTACACTCTAAGAAATAACAACAAAGTCCAAATAAACCGAAAATTTTAAAAAAAAAAAATTATTAAAATGCAATTTTGAGCATAGACATGATGGAATTGGGCCGATTGGCCGAAAAGCAGCGCAGCTCACGACGTAGCGTTGTTTTTTTTTATAAAAAAAACCGTTTTCGCCCGAAAAAAACTATTCACGCGCCAAAATTGCAGAATTCTCGAAATTACGGAATTAGTAACTTCCTCCAATCAACAATGTTAGCTATTTACTCTCTCTCTAGATATATAGATATATGTATATGTGTATAATGGATTTACCAATGGGAGTGACTGCAGAAACTTTCTTCTTGGGCAGTTGGGGTTGTTTCTGGGGTTGGCTTGCTCTCTGCAGGTGATCGAGACTATCCCTGCGGTCGGTCGCCATAGCTCGGATGTTTCTACAGCCATTGTTGCTCTGTTTCATCAAAACAAAGGAATTCCGCTGCGCAGGCGCTTCTGACCTCGGATTTCTCAATGGAGGTAGAGAAGCTCTCCAGTTGCACAGAGCGTTAGACATCTTGTGGATGTTTCTGGAAAGAATGTTGTTGCTGATTATTCAGTGGATGGATGAATGAATGAAGAACAGAACAGAGGCCGGGCATTATAAAGATGGTGAGAACTGAGAAGCCAGTGTCGCGTTGTGGAGGAATGAAGACTGTAGGAAGTTCTGGAGGCCTCCAGAAAAATGCAGTGGGTTACCGTTAACTAAGATGGAAACCTGTTTCATCAAAATTACCTAAATAGTCCTTTTTTCTTTTTTGGTTATGTAAATTGACTCCTCCATAATTAAATTTTATTCATTTCTAGACCTGAATGAGATAACGAGCCTAATCAACGTAAACTTTGGTCGGAGTTTGGGAATAATCAACTTCTAGTCCAGAGGCTCGTGTATGTGACATCTAGGGATGGCAACGGGTCTCGGGGCCCCGCTGACCCGCGGGGCCCCGACCCGGTTTTGACCCGCCGACCCGCCGTTCCACGGGTCACGGGGCGGGTCCGGGGCCGGGCGGGTCCGGGTCTAGAGACCCGGGGCCCCGTAGACCCGCCCCGAAATGCATATATATATAATTTTTTTTTTTTTTATGTTAATATGATTTAACATTTACTAAACAATATGGTTAATATAGTACCTATATAAATAATATGGACCAAATTACAAATAGATGTATATTTAGATTATTAGTATTTGTTAATTTGGTGTTTGGATTTGTATTTGTAATGAATTTGATGTGTTTGTTGTTTATATTTGATTGGTGTTAGATTTATGTTTTGAATTTATATATAATGTAATATTTTGACCAAAAAAAATTGTATTTAATATTGAAAAGTGAAAAAAAAAAAAAAAAAAAATTGTTCACATGACGGGGCGGGTCGGGGCCCCGCGGGTCGACCGCGGGATTGTTGACCCGACCCGCCCCGGAAGGTCCATTTGGCCGGGCCAGGTCAGCCAGGCCGACCCGCGGGGCGGACCGGGGCTGCGAAAACCCGCCCGACCCGCCCCGTTGCCATCCCTAGTGACAACCAACCGTCACATATGTCTCTAACGTCCTTAACATGTTGGCAACGTTTTAGGGTCAGTTTCGTTGACTGGTTCCTTCGAATCGCCGAGTAGTTATTTTTGGTGACTAATGTCCTTTGTTGATGTCGACGATGTTTTATTCGTTTTAACTGTCAGTTTTGATGACTGACCCCATTCAATCGTTAATGAATAGTTAATTTTGGTGATTAACGTCCTTTGTAGATGTCGGTGACGTTTTATTCGTTTTAAGGGTAAGTTTTGATGATTGATCCATTCGAATCTTCGAGGAGTTAGATTTGGTGAGTAATGTACTTTGTAGATGTCGGCGACGTTTTATTCGTTTTAATGGTAAGTTTTGCTGACTGCTCCATTCGAATCGTCAATGAGTTAGTTTCGGTGAATAACGTTCTTTGAAGATGTCAGAGAAGTTTTATTCGTTTTAAGGGTCAGTTTTGATGACTTCTCTTCTAATCTTCGATGAGTTATTTTTTATATGAATAATGTCATTTGTAAATGTAGGGGATATTTTATTTGTTTTAAGGGTCAGTTTTGATGATTGGTCCCTTTGAATCGTCGATGAGTTAGTTTTGGTGACTAACGTCATTTGTAAAAGTCAACGATATTTTATTCATTTTAAGGGTCAGTTTTGATGAATGATCCATTCGAATCGTTGATAAGTTAGTTTTGGTGATTAACGTCCTTTGTAGATGTCTGTTTGAAGACACTTTTTGGTATAAGCCTTCATCTTATTCATAACAAAACACAAGAGATTATATTTATTTAGTAACGTTACTAGATGTAAAATTTCTTAAGTACTTGGCATTGAGATGTTGTCTTTATTTAGTTGAAAGTATTATATGAAATTTACATAGACCCTTGTGAATGTTGGATGGGGATAACACATTGTTCATGGTTTGCTCCATTTTTAGCTTATATATATATATAAGGGTTAAGAACACAAGAAGGGTTTGAATTTTGACCTATGTTGACGGGAGAGGTCTGAATGTTAAAACGTTAATATTAATGGTCTGAATTTTCAACTTTGTTGATATAAGAGGTCTCCGTCAATTTTTGCCGTTAAAACTAACCGAATTTGGTCACATGCTTGGCATGTGACCAAAAATAAACTTAAATCCCAAAAATGCCCTTCGACCAAACTTAAATCCCGAAAGCTTGACATGAAAAGACGAAAATGCCTTTAAAGCCACCACGGCTCCGGCAACCGCCACCCGGCTCCGGCGACCACCACCTCAGCTCCGGCGACCAACACCCAAATCCGGCGACCACCACCACGGCTCCGATTGGGCCCAAATCGGAGCTACCGGCCCCGATTGGCCCGATCGGAGCCAAAAAAAGCTCTGATTCGCCGGAGTTGGGTGGTGGTCGCCGGAGCTGGAGTGGTGGTCGTCGGAGCCGGGTGGTGGTCGCAGGAGTCAGGGTGGTGGTGGCTTTAAGGGCATATTTAGTGGGTAGGGGTATTTTAGACATTTAATATTTCATTAATTAAACAGCCAAATTGTTACAATAATTGCAAATGGGTAATTTTGACATTTCTCGTGGTTCTGTTAAATTTAACAGAAAATTTGGATGGAAAACCTAAAAACAACAAACATGATAATTCAGACGCTTAATATCAACATTTGAACATTCAGACATTGCCCGTCAACATGGACCATTATTCAGGCCCTTCTTGTGTTCTTAACCCTATATATAAATTGGTAGACCATTTTCCAATTGAATTTTGAAAACTATTTCTAACTTTAAAAAAAAAACCCAAAAATATTATTATATCAATATACTTAAAAAAAAAACAACGTACTTTAACACATAATATATACATATAATGTAAAATTACCATGTAAAATATCAAACCTCACACTATATGCGCGGGAATTATTATTATTTTTTAAAATAAATTCCGATAAACGACCAAACATATTTAGTTTTGCAAATCAGTTTTTCGGATTGATACAACTTCTCTTCTTTTTTGTGTTTATTAGGTAATTTGGTCTTCAGTATTTAATTTCATCATTATAATTAATTTTTTGAAAAATTCATTTAATTTATCTGTATTTTCAACATAATAATTTTATTTAATCCACATATATTATTTGTATATATATATATAAATTCACCTCACACACCTCGCGGAATCAACACCTACTATATAAACTTTCATTCCAAATAAAATCTCACCCAAATAATTGTATGACTAGGACACATATTATGCAACCCTATTTATGAACACCATCAAACCAAACATTAGGGCTGGAACATGTAAACGAAAGAAGCTCATGATCCTGTTGGAACAAGACCATGTCATCTTCAGGTAAGGTGATCCACGCTTCGACACCTTCCCCGTCCCTCGCATCCATCAACACGGTCGTGTTCTTAAACTCCGAGCCGCAAATGCTAGTCCAATTCGGCTTTCCCCACCCGAAATCGGCTTCGTAGAGCCCCAACTTGCACCAACTTGTGAATATAAACAATGTGAATCCATCTTCCTTCACTAAGTCCCCTCCTTGTTTAGTCGCTTCGCATATTCGGTCGAAACTATTCGGCGAGCGAAGATTTCTCGCGTAATTTTCCGTGTATTCTCGTAATTCGGTCCTTATATTTGACACCAAGATCGGGAGATCGTTCTTGTCGAGCTCGTCTAGTTTTACGGTGTAGAAACCGAGGAAATTACCGACGGAAGTGGGTGGGAGCGGGGGATCGAGTCGTTGGCGGAGGTTCACGGTTTGTGCTAGTATGGATGGTGTAGGGGAGTTGTGTTTCGATTGTGAGGCTCGCATCGCGCATTTCCAGACGAGCGCGCAAACTGCTTCGATCCTCGTCGGACGGGGGATGTGTTCGCTGCTCGATTTTTTCATTAGAGCAGCGATGTTCGAGTCGTCGAAACTGTACCTGTTAAAAAAGTTGAGTAGTTGGTTCAGTCCGACCCCGATTATGGACGACTGACCTGTGTCAGATCCAGCCTAGGCTCGGCAATGGCTAGGTCAATTGAGAATTATGTACGATTGGACCTAGATTAAATATATATCTTAATTAACCTAATCATGATCAGGTAACCCTGTCCAGGGTCGAACTCAACCAAGGGCACGACCGTGATTAGGCTCCGCCGAGCTAAGGGTTTGATTTGAAAAACTTGAGGACTAAAGTACACAAAACAAAAGGTTAGAGATATATTAGAGTGACTAAACCACACAAAATAAAAGTTATGAAAAAATATTATGCACAGTTATTTTTGGAGAACTTATAGTCTTATCAAACCAGTCATAGACATCTATACGTAAGTAAAATAAAGGGGTGATGCTAGAATATGTGAAAAAATTTGTGAAAAATTCATAGAAATTACTTCTAGATTCACATGACAAATGCATAATAACATTCTATTTCCATTTTATAAACAATCATTGCTTAATATGTGTTACTTAACAACTTTCTATAAATTTTTCACTAAAATTTCCACACTTTAAAAATTTATCCAGGACTTTTCTACCATGCTCCAAGAGCACCATGCTTTTGGTACTTTTTTTTTGTATTTTTCTATTTCCCTATAGGTGAACCTTATAGAAAAATTGATATTATTAATAGAATGATGAAAATATTACGTGTGGCTAAAAAAATTCATATTTTTTCATACTTTTAAAGTTTTACATATGTTACAATTAAGCCCACTCTAGTAATAAAAAAACCAAAAGCATGGTGCTTTTGGAGCATGGTAGAAAAATCCAAAAAGATATGTACTTGTATAGTTCTAAATTTAAATAATGAAATTTTTAATATTTTTAAAATATATAATGATTACATCCAATTTTAACGGAAAATAGGCAATAATTACAAGTTAGCACAAATATAAGAAGGTAGTCCAATATTTTCTTTTAAGAAAAAACATATTCAAATTCAACCCAAATTAGTGAATTGTCTTACAAATTTAACAATTACTTATATATTTTGATATAAAGTGAACTCTTATAAACTTTACATATGTGCATTCTCTATAATTTTTTTACCAAAAAATTATATCACGAAATGAAAAAGTGTTTGTGTCACATTGTATATTAAGATCAACAAGACAAAATAAACATATAAACACATATATACGACCACGCACACAATATTTACCATACTTTACACCCAACACAATAAACAAATGAACTTCACAGTTTAGTGCATTTCAACGACGTACCTTCTTGATGTGCACTTCTGTTCCGGTGCCTCAAACAGATGCGCCGCCGTAAACATAGTCGACGGCGGAAACAACTCCGGCAAACTGAAGTCCGGAAGAGCCACCTGCTCGGCCGAGTTGCCACAACGTGCCGACGACTCAGCCCAACAGTTGATGAAATAACTCATCGTAGCCGCATCCGCTATCTTATGCGAAACGCAAACCGCTATCGCTATTCCGCCGCAATCGAACACGTTCACCTCCATCGACGAAATTAATTTTAATGAGATTAAAATAGAGTGCAAGTTAATAATATAAGGTTAAAATGATCTTTGAATGCAATATGTTTGATCAAAGTTGGTTTTTAGTGTTATATATATATTCTTTTTAACCTTTGATGTCTTTAGTTTGAATTTCGTAGACTTTAGGTGAATCTATTAGTTCTGACCGTTAAGTACATATGTGCAAATCACGTAGCTCCTTTCTAAATTTTATTTTACACAATTTAGTCCCTATTATTTTTCCTGGTCAACCCCTTTTTCCGGCCACCACCCAAGGCCGCAGACCACCACCACTCAGGGCCAGCCAACACTAATCGGGGCCGGCCACCACCGGATCGAAGGCGGCCACCGTCGATCGGGGTCGGCCACTACAGATTGGGGCGGCCACCATCAATTGGGGCCGGTCGGTGGTGGCCGGACCCGATCAGTGGTGGCCACCCAATCGGGGTCAACCCCAATCTGTGACTCAATTGGAGCCAGGAGCCCCTATTTGTCCCCTCTGGCGTCGATTTAGCCAGAGAGGGCTCCGGTTGAGCCCTGTATGTCCCAGATAGGGGCCGACCGACCTCTATTGTGGTGCCCGACCCCAATTGGGGTGGTGGCCGGCCCAATCCGGTGGTGGCTGGCCTCAATTGGTGTTGGTCGGTCCTGTTCAGTGGTAGCCGACTTCGATCAATGATGGTCGAGGATCTTGGGTGGTGGCCGGAAGAAAAGTGGTTGAACGGAAAAAACAATAGGACTGAATTGTGAAAACGTGATTTGCACATGAGTACACAACGATCAAAACTAATGGTCAACTAGCGGATACACCAAAAGTGTAAACGTATGACACTAAAAGTCTACAAAAAAAATATATATATCACCAAAAGTCAACTTTGGTCAAATATATGACACCAAAAATCATTCAATCCAATAATATAACTAAATAAAATCCAGTGAGACAAATATAAACATTAGTTTTTTTGGCCACCTTACTTTAGAAGGCTAATCTGAAGATAATAACATATCTTTACAATTCCAAAAGTGCACAACCCAAAAAGTTGAGAGAACCGAGCCTGCTCACCTGAATCCATAAAAGCGTACCCGCATATGCTTCCGCAGAGACAACCTCTATCGGAAGCAGCCGCTTTAAGGCCTCGGGCTCAGGGTGAGCTAGCACATTCCTCAGGTTGGTGCCTTTGACTCGAGCCTCTAAGTACTCGACGCCCTCATCGTTGCACTCGATGCAAATGTTGTCTTTGATTCTTCCGGCGAAAGGGTAGAAGCGGGATAGGGTATCGGAGAGGGACTTTTTAAGTCGATTGAACATCGCATCAACCGAAAACTCGACATGTTTGGCGTAAAATAGGATGATCGGGGTGTATACGGACGGGGCGAACTGATCGAAGATCGAGAGGCTGAAGCGTTTAAGGTGGTCGGGAGTTGGAGAGGCTGGTCGGATGGTTTGTCTAGAGATGGTTTCCACCTTCATCTTAGCTATGCAAATTAATTAGTTGTTCTTCTTAACTATATGATTAAGGCCGTGGCATTAGAGAAAGATTCTCTCTATTATCTTTTCTTTGGAGTGTTTGGCTAAATGTATTTAATATATGGAAAAGAATCTATTTAGTGTTTCAGTTTGGTGTCTCAGGATTAAAGTATTGATATGAACTGTTCCAACTTTCATTTTTGTTAAAATTTGGTGTCTCCGCCCGTCTTTTCCTCTTCTTTCAACCATTTCCATCAACCGACTCACCCACTTATATAATCCAACACCTTTTACTTTTCACAAAATCGTCAAATTTCACCCAAAAGTTGAACATTAAAAAAAAGAGTTTCCAGCAGAGCGATTTCGAGCGACAATAAAACATTATTTACTTGGGCAAATGTGGCCAACTTCTTAGGTGATGGTCCCGACAAAATGACGAGAAGGGAGCATGCTTGGGAGCTCGGATATGAGCCGGTTTCATCGGGATTGGCTTCTCTAAAGTAATCACACCAAGACACCAAATTTTAACCAAAATGAAACCTGGGACACTCAATTTAAACGCCAGACACCAAACTGAAACATAAGGCAAACTTAAGACAGTAAATAGGTTTTTTCCATTTAATATATTGCACAATCTTTCTTTAATATATTGCACAATCTTTCTTAAGTCGCTATATTAATTTTTCTTAAGTCGGTATTATTCAAACTTGAAAATATGTAAATTACATAATTAATGGAGCAGGACCACCATGAGACCGACATAATAAGTTTTTTTTACACTAATTATAATCTAATCGATAGTCGGCCAAAAAAAATATATATCGATAGTGGTCCTCACACTTTGGTACTTAGCGGGTGGGTGATCAACTTGCTCTTATACAAACTTCCGATACCAATTGATCATAATATATCCGGCTTGTTAATCACTACGACTTACTTGTACCGCGCGTTGCGTAGGATAATTTGTTAGGCAAGACGGCAACTATAATGTTGGTTCTTTGTTCGCCCGAGATGACTGTAAACGTTTGATCTTGATTTGCTAATTAAGAATTAATCTAACTTAATCACAAACACTCAAAAGATTGAACTGAAATAAGCAACTTGATATTCGTAAAAATCAGTTAACTTACAAACTAAGTAAAACAGTTCTTAAATACTTCAAACCGAAGTAACTGTCATAATTCAAACTTAACTAACGGCTACAAACATACCCAACCGCTCATACATACTAGGAAATAACTACAAACATAACTGTCATATGTTTTATCAACAAACCACACTTAAACTAATACTACTTAAGCAGCAAGTAAACTTGCTATTCTCTGTTCAAACTCAATAGACCAAACCCTAAACCCTAATATTATTCTATAATTTTTTTGCTCTTCATCAAATAAACATAGTAATATTTCGTAGGGTTAAGAACACAATAGAGGCCTGAATGTTTGCCCATGTTGCCAAAAGGGGTCTGAATTGAAAAACGTATTATTAAGGGCCTGAATTTTGAGTTTTGTGTTTTTTCAAGTCTCCGTCCAAATTTTCTGTTAAATCTAACAGAACCACGTGAAAAGACAAAAATACCCTTTTGTAATTTTAATTAATAAAATGTGAAATGTCTAAAATACCCCTACACACTAATTATGTCCTTAAGGCCACCACGCTCCGGCCACCGCCCGGTGACCACCACCCGGCTCCGGCGACCACTACCGGCCTCCGGCGACCGCCACCGGCCTCCGGCGACCGCCACCGGCCTCCGGCGACTGCCACCGGCCTCCGGCGACCGACACCGGCCTCCGATCGGAGCTTTTCGGTCGTCGGTGCTGGTCGCCGGAGGCCGGTGGTGGTCGGTGGTGGTCGCCGGAGGCTGGTGGTGGTCGCCGGAGGCTGGTGGTGGTCGCCGGTGGTGGTCGCCGGAGTCGGGGTGGTGGTGGTCGCCGGAGCTGTGGTGGATTAAAGGGTATTTTCGTCATTTTAGGTCAAACATATGAGAGACACACTTTGGTCAAAGGGCATTTTCGGGTTTTCAAATTATTTTTGGTTACATGCCAAGTATGTGACCACTTTCCGTCACTTTTAACAGAAAAAATAGACGGAGACCTCACTTATACACAAAACTCAAAATTCAGGCCCTAAATAATACGTTTTTTCAATTCAGGCCCCTTTTGGCAACATTGGCAAACATTTCGTACTATCATTCACAAATGTGATAAAGTATTTATTATCTTCTCGTGTTTGGACATATGTCAAGTCACAAACATCGCTATGTATTAAATAAAGCGGTTTCAACTCTTTTTAACCGGATGAAAAGATGTTTTTGTAAGCTTAGCTTCCACACATATTTTACACTTATGTGTTTTGTTAATTCCAAATTTATGGATATGATCCATGATAATTAATCTTCACAAAGAATCGTAATTAACATGTCATAATATACCGTGCCATATATTAGGAGGTTCAACCATCTAACACCTTAATTAATTTATTTGTCTCCTAAGAAATTAATTAAGGTGTTAGATCCTATTCAAAATAAATTAACCACTATAATTTTATTAAAAAAACAAAACAAAACAAAAATTGGTCTGTTAGTTCGTGCAGGCCGTGCGGGTTCGTCTCGTGTCAGGTTTGGGTCGTGTACTGGGGTTCAGCTCAAACACTGCCCAACCCGAAATCGTACAAATTTAGTTCAGCACGAACAAAACACGAGAAAAACACGACATGACACAAAAAATCGAACGAAAAATCTATAGTAAATTGAATAAAAAAAACTCACACATAATAATTTTTTAAACTAAAATATAGAGAGTTCAATCCAAGCTTTATAGAGTACCGTTGCAAAAGATGTTAGATAAGTTTATTTTGATAGAAATTATTATATATATACGTATAACTATCGTGTCGTGTCACCAATATCAAACACGAACACAACACCGTTTTTTTTACCCAATTTGGCAATGTCATTTTGACACGACACTGAAATGATTGATTAAACCGTAATTTAGTGTAAATTAATTAAATATGAATAAAATTTAACATGATTATCATATTGTGATCTGAATAATTAGAGAGAATAAAGAAAACGAGAAATGGTCCGAACCGAGGCCGACGCCGAATAGATAGATGGAAGATGCGAAGGATTCGCACAATACAAGCCCTTCCCCCACAAAAGAGGCTACGGATTCTGTCTCACGCCACATCTCACGTAAACAAATTCTCCTTCTTTCTCTCTCTTCCGTTCCCTCTCTCTCTCTAAAATTTCTCCTCCTATTTCCCATTTTCTTCTCATTTCCCTCGTCGATCTTGCTTCTCCGCCTCTCTAAGCGCTCAATCGGCACTTTGTTGATTCAATTCTCCCATCACAGAGCTCAGGCGAGATCGCTAGTGGTCGAATTTGTGCTTCTTCCTCGGTCGTTTTGTGGTGGTGGTTGAGGAATCGATGAGGTAGGGGGATTATAGTGGTTTTCTCGTTCGATTAGGGTTTCTCCATTGCTCCAGCTTGTTTCGATTTAGAATGTCATTGCCCAGCTCGCTCAGGTTCCCTTCCGCTTCACTATTTGATTGTTCGTTTTGTTGTTCGCTCATTCCGTTCCATTCGCTAGTTATCCGTTCTTCCTAACCCTAGCTTTGATTCGGTAGGAAGAATTGCATTGATTGTTTCGTTGTATAGTTTTCTTGGTGTATGGTCGTCGATTTTCTAGACTCCATTGTTGAACATATCTTCTTCTTTTTTTCACAAGAAACTCCGTGAAATTTTTGGTGCGTCGTTTTAGTTTGCCATCGGAATTCAGAGAGTTTTTTCTTTTTCCATTTTTCGTCTTACCGTACTTTCATCCTCATTCAAAATTTTTCTACTTGATAAAGAAAAACCAAAATTTGACTAAAAAAATCTGAATTTTGTTCCTTCTGGCCGTGACTTGTGTCACAGCATGGCCTTGAACTATTCCCATATACCTATCTTTCTTGATGGGGGCTCAGAGTGTCATGGAAATAGGTTCTGTAACCTCTTGTCATCTGAAGGGGATGGGAAAGATTGTTTTGATTATGGAAAGGATAGAAGCAAAAGTGGGGGGTGTTCGCAGGAGTCGATTTCGAACGACATTCTTGATCTTTTGCCATCTGATCCATTTGGGATGGAAATAAGCACGACTTTCACAGCTATCACGAGTTGGCTCGAGGATTTAGAGATGGAGTGTGGTGGCTATGGTAGTGAGGTGGTAGCAAACAATGGTGGAGATTATGGGTTATTTGCTGGATTAAACATTCTTTGGAACAATGCTATGGTTTTCAAGGCATTTCCTGGGTCGTATGCTTTTGATTGCAACGCTCATATGCCCACCCGGGCTGCTGAATTTTATCAGACGAAAGCGACAACTGTTGGAGGATCCTCCTGCAGTGAATTTGAATTAGAGAGTGGAACTTATGGATGCCGCGATTCCAATGGGAAAGGGAGTACGTTAGCTCACCTGGGTTTTGGATCATCTTCCAGAATAGGGGAGTTTCCTGACATGAAATCTACTTGTGATTTTTCCTGTCACAGGTATGAATCAGAAAATAGCTATGTGGCTTCACCCGTTGAAGGAGAAATATCTCTCATGTTTGACTCATCAAGAACTGGGAGTGCGGCATGCTCTGTTGGGTCTGTGTCAGTGGAAGGGTTTGATGGTTGCATCGAGAAGATTGAAGATGGATGTCTATTCACCGGTGATAGCTTTAAAGCTAATTCTAAGATGAATGATCGTTGGACATCTGGTGGGAGTAGCGCCGGAAATTCTAGGTCCGGGATAGTTATTACTGGAGGTAGAAGATGTGATGGGGATGGCTTGCCCCATATGGCTCTGACTTTTGTTCTAAGCTATTTAGCAGTTCAGGATCTCCTTTCTGTAGAGAGAGTTTGCAAATTTTTGCATTCCACTGTACAAACTGATGCGCTCTTGTGGAGGAGTATCCATATTGGCCAGCCGCTGAATGAGAAAATCACAGATGATGTACTTCTGCAGCTGAGTGTGCGGGCACAAGGGAATTTAAAATGTTTGAGCTTGATGGAATGCCTGAGGATAACTGATGAAGGACTGAAGCTGGTGGTTCTGAGTAATCCACGGCTCACCAAGGTTTGTACTTTAAACATGCTTCTTATTCCTTGGTTCTATTATCAATCATGGTTGTTAGTTGTAAAATAAGATATCAGAGACATATTATGTTCAGCCAGACAAATGGACAATGTGCAGCTTGTTAGATGCAACAGCATTTCCCAAGTAAAATACAATTAAATATGAAGACTGAAATTGCATTGATCTTCTTGTTGATATAAAATAAACTTAAATATGAAGACTGAAATCTCATTTGACCTTCTTGTTGATTTATGTTGACATTTGACGGACAGTGTTATGTTTTGTTTCCAGCTGTCTGTCCCTGGATGCACTAGGGTGAGCATTAGCGGTATTTTGGACATTCTAAAAATTCTCAAGTTAACCGGCAATATGAGACTGACGCATCTAAGAGTTGGTGGCATTTACGGCGTGAATATGGAGCAGTTCGAAGATTTAAGGACGCTTATGGCTCTTGACAAGAGCACCCAGCAGCAGAACACTTACATGCCGCATTTCTTTCAAAGAGAGAAATACTTGTCTTTTGAGGACGATGACAGAAACATCGACATCGAGGTATGCCCTAGATGTGTAAACCTGCGTCTGGTATATGACTGCCCCACTTACGCTTGTCGAGCTAAAATAGGGGATGGGGCCAAATCATGTCGGGCATGCATGATCTGTATCCCGAGGTGTTACCAATGTGGTCGATGTATCAACGATGAAGAGTACGAAGAGAATTTTTGTCTGGAGGTGTTGTGTCTAGACTGTTCACTTCAACACCACCTCAAGTCCGACCAGATGCTAGATGACGCTTCCTTCAACCCTAGTATCATTATTGAAAGTAGTGGCTAGGTTAAGCGTTCTGCTGATATAATGCATATTCTTCTTGAAGAAGTACGGTTCAAGTTCCGCTACAGAGAAACTCCATAGTTGTTCGATGTGGTTTTCGACATGCCCTGCTCTGTTGTCTTTGTTTGCTCCATATTATTGATGTGCTTTCTTGTTGCTGAATGTTCATGGGGCCTTGGAACAAAGACTTGATTCAGATCGAAGCAATGACTCGGGGTTTAAGAAGATCTACCGAAGCAGTCAAAGCATTGGCTCGGGGTTTAAGAAGATCTACCGAAGCAGGTGATAATGATTCGACTTGCTTCTGGCTACTACTGTTTGTAGCCACCTTGATGTTATGTCTCTAAAACTAATGTAATGTCTTGTTACATATTGATGATTTCTCTTATGTGGGGCTACGATTTTTCAAGACTTATTGCTTATCAACTCTTGTATCTTGATTGCATATCACTTTAAAATAAAACTCAGTTGCCTTGTGAGCCAAGTTACTGTTTTTTCTTATGTTTTTGTTGGTAATTATTTGTTGAGAGAATCTAGCGGAAACAAACACAAATAAAACCACTATAATTTACGATATTAGATTTAAAAATAATATATATATTTCTTTAAATGTCAAAACAGAATGGAGATACTGCCATCGTCATGTCGAGATGTAACAGATTTGTTTTTTCACATTCTGACACGACAAGAAAAGTCTAATTTTTAAACAATTAACTCTATGACATGAATAAACACGACTTTTGAGCATATATTTGTATAGATATGATTATCTAAAATGTAATATATTTACTTATAAACCCATTCATTTTATAAATATTATATGTAAGTCCTTAAATTAATATATATTTACATTAATACACATACTTAGTGCACCACGTATACACTATATTTAACCTAATTATTATATAATATATAATTATAAGAAAGATTAAACGTATAAGTTACTTATCATAATAAAAACAATAAGGGTCATTATATAATATATATATAAAACTTATAATTTATTATTATATTAAAACTAATTGCTTAGAATTAGGTATGTAGTTTACAATTCAGCTCACGAGGTCAACTCCATCTACCTCTTTAACGCGCTACACTAGAACTATTTTATAATATTTGTAATAGTCTTAACTATACATGTAATATTTATATCATTGATTTTAAATGTCATAAGAATACAACATAATAATTTGATAACATTGATATGACATGATATAAAAGTAGGTTGAAGACGACATGACACAATAAACACATATCAGTGGTAACACAACACAAATACACACGACACGATTTGCAATACAAACAGGGAAGCAAGTTTTTTTCTTAAAAGAGCATAAATAGAAGCATTAAACACCTAACACTTTAGAAAAGAAAAGAATTACTTCCGTTTTTTTCAGTCAGGCTTTATGGAAGCATAAATAAAAAGAAAGGTTACGAACTGTCTTAAGTTTTACAAATGTTGAAATTTAGTGTTTTACAAATGTTGAAATTTAGTGTCGTTAAAATGTAGTGTGCCAAGTTTTATTTTTGTTGAAATTTGGTGTCTCGATGTGATTACTTTAGAGAAGTTAATCCCGACGAAACTGACTGTTAAATTCGACCTCCCATACACGCTCTATTCTCGTCACCTTACCGGGACCGTCATCCACAAAAGTAAATCTCGTTTCGTTGTCGCTGAAAATTGTTCCACACCACTCTGTTAGAAACCTTTTTCTTTTTGACGTTCAAGTTTTGGGGGAAATTTGACGACTTAGTGAAAAGTAAATAGTGAAAATACATGCGAAGACACCAAATTTCAACAAAAAATGAAACTTGAGACAGTCCATTTTAAAATTTTAAATTTTAGACACCAAATTTTAACATTGGACAAATTTCAGAAATAAATAGTCGAAGCAGAAGCATTAAATATCTAATATTATTTTTTCTGTATAGAAACACATTTTCCCAATATCAGGGTAAAAACATTAAAAAACCAAGAATACAGAGATTGGAACATGTTTATACATAATTGTTGTTGTTGTCATACATCTATTTCTTGTCAGATTTCTTGCAAAGTTCTTTGACCCATTTGATAAGCCTGACATTCTTGATCTTTGAGCTCATCTTCTCCTTCTTGTTGTTTTCCTGATAGCATTGAGAAGGAAGAGGGTCTGGATTTTGGTAGTCCCATTGATCTGCCCATGTAGGAGCTGAATCCATTTCAACTCCCTACTCTCTTTTTTTGCAAAACCCAAATCAATTATGCAACTTTTTAGAGATTCCTTTCTCATAAATTACACACTTTTTCACCTAATTTATCCATCCAGTTATTTTCTCTAATTTAGGATTCATCCTCATTTTGAGGTTGTCCATCAAATAAGCAATGAATGTTGTTGAAACAAATTGATTCCCACTTATTTGACATTTTACTCCAGCCAGTCATTTCATTTGATAATTAGTTTGTTAGTTTGTTTGCACCATATTCAACATTTGGGTTTTCAAACAACAAACTTCTAAATAAAATAGATCAAAGGATGAAGGACCCCTTAGTTTTTTTTTTCCGCGGGATGGTTCTGGGCCCATCTGGAGGGCAGCACCCGTAACATTCTCGTTCCACATATAGACTAATCATCACTCGCATCGGGTCAGTCCGGTCATGAATATTTTTTTATTTCCATGGTCACTAGTGGAGATTGAACCTCTGACATCTGATTAAGTTATGAAGTGCTGAACCTCTACATCATATTACTTGGTTTGACGGACCCTTAGTTGGATCTAGTTGAGCCTTGATGAAGTAGACTAACTCGTAAAACGAGTCATAATTCGCACTAAAGACATCACCTTGGGAAATGTATACAGTGACATATCTAGGATTCTGGCGTAACAATAATTTTTTTATATGCTTAGAGAAAGTTGATCAGATCAAATATGATTTCGGTTCGTGACAAAATAATAACTTTTTTTCTTTACAAATGTGTTAAAGTAGAATTATATACACACATAATAATGAATTAAAAAAAACTTCAAATGTCAATAATATCCAATACAAATATAAAAATTTTAAGAATATTAAAAAGTTATAATTGATCCTTACATAATTACAAGAAAGAATTAAGAAAGATAAAAGAAAAAAGAAAAAAAATATGAAAAACGAGGATAGCAAAATAGTAAAAAAAATAAAAATAGTATAAAAAGTAAAAACTACCAAAAAAAAAAGACATGATTTTTTTTTAAAATCCATAACATATATATATATATTAAAAAAATTAGATTACAAATGACAGGAAAAAATATATTAAATAACATAGTTTATTCGTTAAAAGTGTAGAAACTGCGAATAGAATCTCGAATAAGATAGTGAAAATAAATTGTTAAAAGTGTAAAAGAAATTGGGAATAGAACTTCGATTTAAAAAAAAAAAAAAAAAAAAAAACTAGCTAGTTTAATTGTTAAAACTATATAAGTTAGGAATAGAAAATTGGATGAGATACTTAACTAACACATGCAAAACCAACTTTTCTACTAAGCCATATCTGTTTACTAGTTATTAACGCGTGCGTTGCACGCGCATCTGCCGTTTAAGTTTCACGATGCATAATTTATCTTTTGTTTTCTAATATAATAATATTTAATTTGTACACAGGCAAGTTGAGGGGTTGCGAGAATTGAATCTGTGTGATAGATAAGAACGACACAATGTAATTCAAAACAGAAAAAATAGAAAATGATAATTAGGTACAAAATTAATATTGTTTTCAATTACGGTACTAAATTAGCATTATATTATATTATATATATATATATAAAGTTACAATTAATAATGAGTTGCATCGCGCATAATGTGGGTTATTAACGACAAAGTTGTATCTAACTCATCAACTTGATGAGTGAAGAATGTAAACTCGTGCTTAACCACTTAGAGTTATCAGTGGAGCATTTTGACCTATACAAACGTAACTATTCACTTTCCATGCAATTTTATACTATAATACCAACAAAAATTGATTTAACGCTAAATGAAAATTCAGTTAATTAAAATCTAAAGTTTATACTTGACTTTACGTCAATTACTTATTTAACTACTAATTAGGTTGTACATAATTTGATTAAATTGACAGACGGAAGGACTAAATTAATAGTTCGAGACCTTAAATGTTGGACGATAAGTAACATGTTTTCCGTAAAATTTCAAAATTGAAGAACCGTGGTTGACTCATATTTTGACACTTTCTATGATTTGACAAGTGCCTCATCTATGTGATATAAAAAAATTCCAACATGTACTCGAAGTTTACACGAGTTGAGTACTTATCATACTTTGGGGTTGACTCAAATTTATAGGTATATTATATTAAGAAGTTAATGATAATTAATGTAACATGTTAGTTAAGCGACCTTAACGAAAAAATTAATGCAATTTAACTAATAAATTTTTAGTAATACTCAAATTAAGGACTAAATCATCAATTTTTTAAATCATTAATGTCTGCAGTTTATACTTGAATTCACCTTAACTATTTATTCAACTACTAATTAGGATATACCTAATATGATCGAATTTACAAACACAAGAACTAAAATTATAACCTGAGTAAATGAGTATTGAACATTGAGTAACATGTTATATGTAAAGTCAAACTTCAAAAACCACGTTTGATGCATAGTTTGATGTGTTATATAAGTTGGCTGGCAAGTGACTGATTTATGTGATACAAAAATGTCAATAGGCGGAACATCCCCAAATACGTGATATGGTGAATGGAAAAATACATGCACCCGACATTTGCACATATTTAATGCATATCATATGTTATAGCCGACTCTAAATTGATAAGTATATTAGAATAAGAAGTTAATAATAACTACGACGACATGTCAATTAAGCGACTGTCAAAAAACAAAAATAACAAAATGTAACTAAATAATTTTTTTTAGTAATAGTAAAGATAAATAGATGGGTCTCAAAGATAATGAAAACTAAACAATCAATTTTATAAAGTTATGAGAACTAAATATAATAATAATAATATTAAAAAAAAATTCAAAAGGTACCTATTGGGGGTGAGGACAACCCTCACTTTTTATATTGGTATAAAGATTAGATCCTTTGATAAAATTATAATGGATTCTAATTATTAATTACTAGTTATTTCCTATAACTATATGATCCAGGACTCATTCATATGCTGAATTGAGTTTTTAATTTACTACAATGAAGCTAGAACAAACTTTTTCATAGTTCTGTAATTCCTTGTTATATTCATAAATTTATACAGTAATATGTCAAAATGCTCTTTTCTGTTGAGACATCCTTTGTAACATACAGTAAGATGTTAAAATGCTCATCTTTACACACTTTCTACATTTTTGCAGGTTCATACAACTAAGAGTCTCAATTTTTATGTCAATCAACACAACCACTACAAGCTAAAACTATATACCAACAGCATAATCATCTCTGCTGCACTAGATTATCACTAACTTATATTACATTTTCTTTCTCTTGAAAGTGTACTTATATTGGTTTCGTGGTGTAGTTGGTTATCACGTCAGTCTAACACACTGAAGGTCTCCGGTTCGAACCCGGGCGAAGCCAACATTAGTTGAAATCTACTATTTTATGTGTGATGAACTATTTGGCCAAATCAGGCGAGTTTAACGAAGCATCGCAAACTGCTGACAACATGAAATAAATATTTTGTATACCCGATGCTCTGTTCTACAATTCGTTGATATATGTGCTTGAAATGGCAGGTTTTGTTGAAGATGTTGTTCGTGTTTTTGAGACAGAGTTGCCTAATTTCTGTCTCAAATCAAATGCATCAACCTATAACACCGTGATTTCGATGTTCTGTGGAGGATGTTAATATGTGACATATAAGAGTGTGTTGAATCTTGAATGTTTCATCCACAAGTTCGGACTTATGGAACAGTTGGTTAATGCGCATATGTGATTAATATTGTAAAATTTAGAAACCTCATACTAAGGCAGGGGAACCCAATGAAAGCATTGCATTATTAAGGTTGGTAGCTACTAGCTTAGCTGCTGGACTTGAACATAATGACAAGGCAAAAAGACTATAAATGGAGCCCAATGGCATCTAACGCTCTCTCTCAACTCTTTGGGATTTGACTGGTTGGTGCAAAAAGTTGCTTTATTTTCCTACATGATCAACTTGTTATAAAGTGCAAACATATTTATACGCTGCAATGCAATAAGATGCTTGAAAGAATCCGAGGAGTTCTGTATCCCAAGATGTTGGTCCAATGGTAAGGCAACTAAAGTAAGAGTTTTAGGTCATGTTGAGATCAAGTTGACGTGGCCCGCAACTCCTAGTAGTGGATTTCGAGATCTCGCATTTGATTAACTCTTCTAGGTGTCTATATCGACCTCGTCGGGCGCTTAGTTTCATTTTGAGTATTTGGTAGGCGAGATCCTGAAAAGGATGTGGGAACTTGCCCCTGATTCCACTCTGAAGCTTAAGTCAGTAATAGAATATGAGATAATACTGTAAAAAGTATAGGGTTAATAACCTACGAAAGGTCTGAATTTTGACCCATGTTAACCGGAGATGTCTGAATTTTCAAAAATTAATTTGGAAGGTCTGAATTTTCAACTTTGTTGATATAAGAGGTCTCCGTCAATTTTTGCCGTTAAAACTGACGGAATTGGTCACATGCTTGGCATGTGACCGGAAATAAACTTAAATCCCGAAAATGCCCTCCGACCAAAGTGTGCCCCTCACGTACTTGACCTGAAAAGACGAAAATTCCCCTTAAAGAAAAAAATTCTTCTTCGCCGAAAAACACCGTCGGTGACCACCAAGGCCGCCCAAAGCTCCGGAAAAAAGGGGTAAAAGTGTCATTTCACACAATTCTGTTAAATTTAACCCTAAAAATGGACGGAAAACCAAAGTTCAACAAAGTTGAAATTAACGTTGAAAATTCAGACCTCTCTGGTTAACATGGGTCAAAATTCAGACATTTCATAGGTTATTAACCCAAAAGTATATCATAGAATGTAATTAAGTAATAAAAGTGTCCCCTATTAATAGGGAGAGTGTACCGACTTTAAAAGGCGGCTAACCTCTTGGGAGAGTTTCTGTCCGGAGTCGGTAGAAGTAGGTGACAAGCATGTCGCCACCTGACCATTCCTTAAGAGGAAGGTTTCCTCATAGCGGTTGAAGCAGGTGACAAGTAGGTCGCCACATCACTATTCCTTAAGAGGAATGTTTCCTCATGGCGGCTGAAGTAGGTTGTCACCTGTCCCGGAGAAAAGGGTTTCCTCATAGTACTAGGCTGCCGACTCGGCTCATACCTTAAGAGGGAGAGTTATTGGGTGGACTTGTCGTCATTCTTCGGACGTTTATCTTAGTTGCCGACATCATTTTATATCGGTGTCGACCATTTGTCTTTATCTTCATATTTTGAACGTAAGTCGTCGTCGACTTATCTTTATGAGTCTCGACTCAAATGTTCCCGACTTCTTGTTAGCTTACCCCAATAATCGTAGCCTAACAGGCCCCAAGTTTTAAAAGACATCTTATGTGGTAGTGATTTTTTGTATGTTTTGTTTTATGTTGAATGTCTATGCAATTAAGATCATAATCATGAAAATTAATATAACTAAAAGCTTAAAAAAACATTTAATTGTCAATTTAATGTGTAGATAAAAAAAATACTTCAAATAAAAATACCCAAATTAAAATGTGATTTTAGCTCTCAAATTCTTTTGGACCGGCCATGTTGCATAGTGAAGAATCTAGAAAGATGGTTTCTTGGGGAGCAGAGCAATGATAGGATAGGAATTAGGAAGGTGATACATTCTGTATCATTTCTCTTGATGAGTGTACTCGACTGTTTGAAGGTCACATACACATTTGGAAGTTGGAGTGTGAGAATTTAAGTGTTAATCATTGTGTTAGTTACTTCTTTACTGATTTTATTATCTATCGATGTAGACGGATTTGCACTAGGAAAATTCTTATATAAGGACCACTCATATCAGTATGACTCTTCCTACTTTATTCTTAAATAATAATAATTAATATAAGTGGTAGGTGAAGAAAATTTCGTGGTGGCATATGTAGAAAACAAAAGATGACACTACTTTAATAATATCTATAAGGATAATTTGTGACTTTGCTTCCTAATAAGAGCATCTAAGCATAATCCTAACTTTATTTCTCATTTTCATTTATTGTCCTCCCAGTGTCAACTAATATATACATATATATTATATATTATAAAAGTAAAAGTAAAAAGTATATAAAATATATCTATCATCACTACCACAATGAAATGGTGGGAGTTTACGAAATGGTTAATAACTAAAAAACTGTTTAAGATTTACCATATGTTAAAATTATGTTAAAATTAAGTGTCTGAAGTTTAAAATGTTAAAATGGATTGTCCCAAGTTTCATTTTTGTTGAAATTTGATATCTATGCGCGTCTTTTCATCTCCATTTAATCATTTTCATCAACCCACCCACCCACTCATATTCTATCACTCTTTACTTTTCATAAAATCGTCAAATTTCACCCAAAAATTGAACATCATAAAAAAAAAGTTTCTAGAAGAGTGGCGTGGAGCAATTTTCCAAGGACAACAGAGCGAGATTTACTCGCGCGGATGTGGCTAACTTCTTAGGCGACGGTCCCAGCAAGATGACGAGAATGTAGTGTGTATGGGAGCTCGAATTTGACAGACGGTTTCGTCGGAATTGAATTCTCTAAAGTAATAACACCGAGACACCACATTTTTAACAATTTTGAAACATTGGACACTACATTTTAACATTTGAAACTTCAGACACCTAATTTTAACATAGGGTAAAATTTAGACATTTTTTAATTATTAATCTTAAAAAAAATTGTGGGATGAAAGATGGTAAATCTTATGAATAGAAAGTGAGAAACAAATAAAATATAAAAAATAAAATGACAACTACAATGTTTGGCCAAAAAAAATGACAACTTCAATGCATGAATGACAAGATATAAAGTTATGTAGATAATAGTTGTTCTTACAGATTATAAGGTACATTGTTATTATAGGAATTCTATTTCTCTCAAGTCTCAATGTTAACTTTTTGAATTTTCTCTTTTTTCAACAATAATTAAAATTTGCCATTGGTTTGTCAACTTTCACAAATTTTCGAAGTTAAAAAACTTAATCTATCTATGCATATACTAACGTTGATGGGAGAGAATAAGGTAAACTCATATGTCGCCATGTCAGCTCTATTAACCAATTAATTCTGATACATCCGTATTTTTACTAAACTATTCATAATTATAGCATAAACAATTTACAATTGCTTAAATTAACTCTTTCGAATTCTAAAACAAACACCGTAATGAAATCCAAATCATTCATATTTCATAAGTAAAAATACATTATATAATATACATTATATAACAACAAAAAAAACACCCAAGTGACTATGGAGAGCAAACTATCTCTTATGTTATCCAGCATGATCTACTTACAACTATGGTGAGGAATAAGAGAAGCACCCACATGCTCCCACTTCAGCTCTATCAGCAAATCTTCAATAAACTATTCAAGTTATAGTATAAACAATTTATAATTGCTAAAACAATTCATTCGAATTTAAAAGAAAAATTGCATTAATCAATTTCAATTCATTTTATAAGCTTAAACATACGCATTCATATATCATAAATCAACCGCTCATGTTCCAATCATTCAAATTCCAATATAAAAATCAATTTCAATTTCAAACCATTCATATTCTTAAACATACATATTGATATATCATAAAATTAAACACACATATTCCATACTAAAAATACAATATATAATTTATAATTCTTATGAAAGTTGAATAATTTAGAAGACTATGAGAGGGCGTTTGCATGGAAGTAATGCGAGATTACAAGTAACGTGACTTAAAGTAATTTAATTTAATATGAGATTGCAGTGTTTGGTGACGTAATGTAGATGTAACGTGTGACGTAATCTCACATTAGACACCTTTGATTTCCCAATGAGAGGTGATCTAGTGGCAATATATATATATATATATATATATATATATATATATATATATATATATATATATATAGATGTGATCTTGGTCACAATGTAACAAATAAGGTCTTAATTTTTCATTAAATTAGTTGGAGAAAAAATTGCAACAATGTCAAAGTATAGGGAATAAATATATACTTGTGCTACGCACGCGTGATGTCATCTTGATAATTTGACAATGTGATCATGGTGATTCCGAAGATGATACAAAAGTCCGATAAAGCAAACTTCAGAGATTATATAAATGGTAGAAGTCTTATTAGAAAAATAAATTTAAATTACGTAACATAATATTATATATAAAAATCTTAAAAATTTAAAACAAAATGCTCAAGACTATGAAATGAATCATTTTAACAATAAAAAAAAGAAGTTAAATTAGTGGGATAAAAAAGAGGTTTTACTTTCAGCGATAATGGTGGATTAGTGGTTGATGACCGGCACTTCCCCAATATATATTTATAGATAGATCGATAAATACAATAACACGCGCAAAGAAATAAAAGGAAAACTAACCAAAAATCCCTCCTCTTCTTCCTTCCACCACATACTCACGCATCGTCGTCACCGTCGTGTATCTCTGACCAGAATTGGGATCCACACAAGCCTCCTCCAAGACGGAATCGTAGATCGAATTGGAACAGACAAATCATTGTCCTCTTTTTGTTTGATTCTCGGTATTTTTATCCACCTTTACAATTCATCATCATCCGCAATAATACCAATCAATCATGTGGTCGTCGCTCTTCGTTTTGTTTCCTTAAATCTTCTCCGATCAGACGTTTCTCGATTCGATTCGATTGTAATCTGACCGGATTTTGCGATAATGCCGCCGGAATATTTCCCGCTACGGTGGGAAAGCACCGGCGACCAGTGGTGGTATGCGTCTCCGATCGACTGGGCGGCGGCGAACGGCCTCTACAACATCGTCAGAGAGCTGCTCCGCCTCGACAGCAACCTCCTCATCAAACTGACCTCACTCCAGCGCATCCGCCGCCTGGAGACCGTCTGGGACGACGAGGCTCACTTCGACGACGTGGCCAGATGCCGCGCCGACGTGGCACGGCAGCTCCTCCACGAATCGGAGACGAAGCGGCGATCCGGCGGGAATCCTTACAACTCCCTGATTCGAGGCGGCTACGGCGGCTGGCTGATGTACACGGCGGCGTCGGCCGGCGACGTGGAGTTCGTGAGGGAGCTGCTGGGCAGAGATCCGTTCATGGTGTTCGGAGAAGGCGAGTACGGCGTCACTGATATCTTGTACGCGGCGTCTAGGAGTAAGAATTCGGAGGTGTTTAGGATATTGCTGGATATTGCGATGTCGCCGAGGTCGTGCTTGGGTGGCGGCGGTGGTGGTGGGGGAGAGGTGTTTTCGGAGGGTGGTGGGTTGAGTAATGATGTGGATCCGGGGTTTAAGGCGGAGGTGATGAACAGAGCGGTTCATGCGGCGGCGAGAGGTGGGAATGTGGAGGTTTTGAAGGAGCTTCTTGAGGGGTGCTCTGATGTTATGGTGTATAGAGATGCACAGGGTTCTAGTTTGCTGCATACTGCTTCTGGGAGAGGACAAGTTGAGGTAAATGCATTTTTCTTGATTTTGTATTTTGTGTTCATTAATTAGTAACTTGCTACTTAGAATTGGATAATCACTTACTTGATTAAGTTTGGTTCAAGTTAGGTTTTGGTCACTTTTTTTACGTTATTAAGGAGTATTAATTTCATTGTTCCTTTCACTTTCAATCCAACTCCCAATGTTGATGGGTTAGCATTAGACAAGCAAAACAATTTTCTGAGCAAAAATACAGGGTTGGATTGTTTTGCTTGTCTAATGCTTAATTATTGGCTCGGAATTTTTGTGATTTAATTAAAATATTGGGTTCCGTCTGTTTAACATACCACATTATTAAACATAAGAGTATGTGAGTAGAATTGTAGTTAACAAGTCGAAGTTTTAATTAAAATAGACTATGTGGGTGGTGCTACGTTGACGAACTCGGTGAATTTGTTGGTTCTTCACTAATCATAATTAGAAAAACCCAAACATAATTAGGGGGATTGTCTTATGGTATCCATTACTAGCCCATTCCTTCATATTAGCCAAAAAAAAATTCAAATTGCTATAAGACAGACTAATAGATGTAGTTTGTTTTGGAACAAATTGTTAGTTTACGCTTGAACACTAATTGCTAGCTGAATTTTCTCTTCATAGAAAAATTGCTAGTTCACTCTTTGCTTTATAGACAATTTGCTAATTCAGATTTTCTTGACAATTTTCTAGATAAAAATGTGTCCACATGCGAAAGTTTGAGCTAGTAAATTGTTTTCAAATGAAACCTTAGCTAGTAAATTGTCTAAAACAAAACTTCATATAGCAATTTGTATTTTGTTGCAAAGCGAAACTAGCAAATTATTCAAAAACAAACTTCTAATGTTAACATAATTTGTGGACATTTTGCTAATAATAAAAGAAAGTTCAGTTTCTGTTACCAAACTTTAATACCAATTAAGGTAAACAAAATGACAAATTATCCAAAAAAAAAAAAGTTTTGAGAACAGTTAGTAATTTACTAACGAAAGTATGTGCAAGTTTCTGTTACCATTTAATACAATGTGGACAAATCTAAAGTATATTGTAAGTTCGTAACTGTTAGCAAATTCCTGAAATCTGAATCTTTACTGATGAACTTATATGCAGGTGGTGAAATTCCTAATAGAGTCGTACGACATCGTCTCCGCAAGAGACAACGAAGGCAACACAGCACTCCACGTGGCAGCTTACCGCGGTTTCTTAACCGTCGTCCAGATACTCATCCTCTCCCGCCATTCCCTAGCTTTCGCCGTAAACAACCACGGCGACACCTTCCTCCACTTCGCCGTCGCCGGATTCCGCACCCTAGGGTTCCGCCGCATCGACCACCAGATCGAACTCATGAAACAGCTCGTCGGCAGCGCAATCATCGATATCGGCGAAGAAGACATCATCAACATCAAGAACAACGACGGCCGGACCGCCCTCCACGTGGCGGTCTCAGAAAACATCCAAACCAATCTCGTCGAGCTGTTAATGACCGTTCCGTTCATCAACCTCAACATTCGAGATCTCAGCGGTATGACGCCGCTCGACCTCCTCCGGCGCCGCCCTAAATCGGCGTCGTCGGAGATTCTGATCAAGCGGCTGATATCCGCCGGCGGAATCTCCAATGCGCAAGACGTCAAGGCGAGAAGCGCGCTCGCGTCGCATCTAAGGGAGGGGCTCAGTCTCAGCGCTAGTCCGGGAACGTCGTTCAGAATCCCCGACGCGGAGATCTTTCTGTACACGGGGATTGAGAATTCGCGGAGTTCTCGGTTTCATGATTATTCGTCCAGCGCGGATTTCAGTCAGTGCTTAAGCGAGAACGATGCTAAGGTATATTGTGCATATTTTAAGATTTATCGGATTATTCTACTACATAAATAAATAATTAATAACAAAATTACTACTGAATTTTGACAAATTTATAAATTGCTACTTTGATTTTTATTTTTTAAAATCGGTTATTCGAACATTAATTTTCGAGCAAAATTGTCGTATTTGTTTTAATTCCCGATATTTTTCTACTATGCTTCACAAGCACCATTATGGTACTAATTTTTATAGTTTTTTATTGTTTTAAAGGTGAACTCTAAATGAGAATTGATATTATTAATGTTATGATACAAATACTAAGTGTATTTAAAAAAATTATAATTTTTAAATGTTACAATTAAGTTCATTCTACTAATTAAACTAGCACAAACATAGTGTTTGTGAAGCATGTTAAAAAACAATTCACGTCAAATTGGATATAAAATGAGTACACATGTGGTCTTCTCATGCGTACCGTACCTAATATGGATTAATACATAAATTGAAAGTAGTGCGATGAAATATCTTCAATTAGACGCTCAATTAAATTTCCGTCAAAATTAAACGGTGTCTTTCAATTGAGCATCCAATTGAAAGAATTTTGTTACAATCATTTCAATTTGTATCTTGAGTACATATGAAAAGACCCAAATTTCTATCCAATTTAACAGAAATTGAAACGAATGTTCAAATTTGTTGGAAAATTGAAAGTTTAATTTCCATCCAATTTAACAGATTTTGAAACAGATGTACCAATTTATTTGAAAATTGATAGTTCGGATAACAATTTTAAAAAACTAAAGTTTAAATAGCGAATTATAAACTAGTCAATGTTTAGGTAGCAATACAGTTATTAACCCTAAAAAGTATATTGGATTCAGCTAAAATGCAGTCTACTGCAAATGCAGATGACTCAATTAAGATATAACATTCATTATTTTGATCAGGTATCAACTTCGAGCCCGAGTCCCCTAAGGCGGCTCAAGTTCCTCTTCCGTCGAAAATCGAGGAAATCGCCCAGATCGGAGTTCCGAGACGAGGACTCATTAGACTCAATGTACATTAGCCGAAGCTTCCGCGGATACCCGATCTCATTGAGGCAACAATACTGCTCCAAAGGTTCGTCACCGAACTCGGTTACCGATCACAAGAAGACCTTCTCCGACACATACCGAAACAGCTTCCCGAGCCCGTCTTCGCGAAAGAAGTTCACCGCGAGTCTAACGCAAGGTGTCATTAATCCCAAGACGCGGTTCGGATACGTGGACTCGTGTCCGAGCTCGGGCGGTTCGTCGGTTTCTTCGCCGATGAGGAGGAACATGCAATATTCGGGGCCGTTGCAGCCGTCTAAGAACAGAGCGTCGATGGCGAAGAGATTGTCGTTCAACAAGAAGATGATGAATCAGTATCTGTGTTTCGGGGCGCAGAATCTCGGCACCGAAGAAAATCGAGTTGTAATGGTGTGATTGATTTCGTTTTGGAGAGGATGTTCTTCAAGTGCAGAGAATAATTAAGGTTGTAATGTTATATTAGACACGAAGTTCTTCGATTGCAATTGATGTCATGTACAGTATATAAATAAACTCTGCTTATTTACAAATTTGAGTATTCTACGGATTGAGATGTTTATTTTTATTTTATTTTTTTTATATACAAGATTGCTTCAGTAATTTCGGGTCGGAACGATAAGATTAAATTCCTATTTAAGATGGCGTCTTCAGTGGGATTCAATTTCGATTCGTCTCTGGAAACACTTTATCAGTTTTAACCAACCTTATGGAGATGAACTGATCAATTGCCAAAGCTAGGGATGGGCAAAAAAAACTGGTCCGGACCGGACTGTTTGGAACCGGTCCAGACTAGACCGGTTTCAAACAAACCAGGTTTTTCAAGTGGAAATCAGACCAAAAAATGTTAATACTTCTAAAGGAACCGGTTCTAAATTGGACCGGATTGGTTTGGACCGATTTTTTTCTGACAGGATTGGTTTTTGGACTTGTTTTTTGTTTGTTTTTTTAAATTTTAGTGTAAATATGTATATTAAAATGGGTCGGACCGGTTATGGACTGGTCCGGTCTGCTTTTTATAAAGCAGACCATAAACGATCTAGATTTTCTTGTGATAACATTAATATATATCTAATCAGGTCCAGAACCGGTCCAGGCCGGACCGGTCCAATGCCCATCGAAACTTGATAGTTTATCATTATTATAAAATTAAAAAAATAACTAAAATCGCTACCTGAACTTTGACTCATTTACAATAAACTATCCAGATTTTAATATTTTTTAATTGACTACCTAAATTTCTAATTTCATTGGAAAAAAAGTTAAATCTGTTACAATTTACGTCAAATTGGACAAAAAATGAGTATAATTCGATCATCGGCTACTCTCATCTTGATTTACATAGCTTTGTCACCAGAGGTTCGTTTTAATAAATTTATGATATTTTAGGAATAAAATAAATACTATAATTTCAGAGTAAAATGAAAATAATAATAAATAGTGGTCTATACAAAGTAATTAATGATCTGCAAACACAAGTTACCATATGTTTATTTTGTTATCTAATCAACCTAGTCTCTTAGATTGTTTCTCCCACAAACAATTGGTCAATACTTTTCCTTTGTCAAAGTTCATTTAATTACTAACTAACTATTTTTTATCATTAATTTCTCAACAAAATTCAAGGTGAAATTAAAAATTGTTTGAGGAAAAAAAAATGCCTTGAAAAGAAAAGTCATGGCTTGTGCACCAAGTTAGTTGGAAATTGATTGGATAACCTAATAAAGCCAAGGGTCTTGCCTATTTAATGATTTGATTCATCATGATTACAATAAGCAGTTGACTTGCACAGTTTGTTTGCACTTTTATTATTCGTCCTTAAATATTTTATATTGTTCATTATATGATTATTATTGTATCATTGGTGATTTTTTTTTCTTTCAAAATGTCCTATTATGAAAACTAATAATAAAATGACCAAAGTAACAATTTAGCATTTACACAAGATTATGAGCTAATTCGCAATTTATTTTGTTTGCATGAATGATATTTTTTTATAATAAAAAATGCACTATTACTCTATACGTATTCTACAAATATGGCACTATAATATTAGAGTAGTTACTTATTAACTCTAATTTGTTAAAATTTTAATTTAAATAAAAACTTACGATATAATATTAAATTGCATTTTATGCAATAAATTATTTTTAAATTATAGTATATATTAATTTGGGCAAATAATATTATATATATATTAAAATAAGTATTTGTTTTATTCAGTATTAACATTTTATATTAATGTATGTATAATAAAATTTATAATTACATATATATTATTAGGAGGATTTTCATATGTATTTTCACACGAAAAAACATTTCGTAAATTAGAGTATCATTAAAAAAGTTACGGTATTTTAGTTGCAATATTGAAATTTAAAAGTTATTATAGTAAATAAAAAGAAACTAATAAATTTATAAATAGTAATTTAAAATTATATAATTCGATTACGGTTTAATTGTGCAATATTTAAACTTTAAAATTGTTAACGGTATAAAAAAAGGTGCATAATTAAGTCAATAAAACTAAAATAAAATTTAAACTTCAAAATAGTCAGTTTGACACATGTCATTATATTTATCTTAGTTGATAAAATTTTATTTTTATTTTTATTTAGATCATCTAAATTTTAATGCTGATACTTTGTGTGCTTATCGTGACACATATGTCCAAAATATCATCCTATAATAAGAGGTTCTGGATTTTTTTTTTTTTTTTTGGCTAAAGCCATATTTAAGGTTCTGGATGATGATTGCAGATGTAGCCCGTGTATTGCCACCTCATAAAATAATACTTCTTACCCACAAAATTATTATTAGTAAAGGATATTAAAATAAATTATTCATCCATACTCAGACTTTACACGGGATTCTTCTAGTATAAAAATGTTTTATAATAATATCGGTTTAAATCAAATTATTTTTTAAATTAATATTAATATATTACTAAAAAATATTAATCGTATTGTCAATTAATTTGTTACGGCGATGTATGTAAATTAAAATATATAATATTATATGTCATTTATAACGTCTTCACATCTACTTTTATACATTAAAAAAGTCGTTTGTAAATCAGAGCAGCGTAGAAAATTTTATATACATTTAATTACAAAATTAAAGAGTAAATAATATTATACTTAATTAAAGAAAATATATATATATATATATTTATTTATAGATATAAAATCAAATAATATTCTTTAATTATGAGGAATTTTATAGTAAGTTTTAAACCTCATAATCGTCGGTTGTACACATCGCACAATATTAAGCATTTGGGGCAAAAAAAACTCTAAAGTTGACCAGTCATTTAACACACAGGGTTTTAAATAAAATTTAATTTTGTAAGTTAATGAACTTTCAATTTGTGCAGAAATTAGTAACACTCTTCATAATGATTGATCAGACTTTAGATTATGGTCGTATATATGCACTTATTATTTGGCATACATTACATATGTTTGTATGACAATATTATAATAATAATTGATAAAATAATTTTAAGCTAGAATCAACAGTTTTAGATAAAAAAAAAAAATTTATGACGATATCATAATAATTGATAAAATAATTTTAAGTTAGAATCAACAGTCTTAGATCACAAAAAGAATAAAAAAAATTATGAGGTACTATTAAAAATTGTGGCAATGTGGAGGACCAAGTCAAATGTTATTTTCCTTTTCGATAATTCCCGAGTCAGATAGTGGATCTATAGATTATTAATATTGTTTACTTTTTTTTTTTTTTTTTTTTTTTTTTTCTGGTCAATAGGTGTATTCATTAGGATGGCAGCCAAACACCTATTGATATTTGATATGACCAATCGACTAAGTCAAAGCTAAGAGTGGCACCTATTGAATTAGATGACGAAAAGGCCCTATTAACTCAGTCGATTTGGTGGATAGATCAATATGACCAATTTTTTAGGCTGCCATCCATATAATTTATTAGGATACATTTAAATTTTTAACTTTTATTAATGTAACTGATGATCAATGAATGGTTTTTTACTATAAATAAATAGATTGAGTATGCATAAGACATTTGTGAGTGGAAAAATAATTTACTAGATTTGGGTAGAAAAGTATAAACAATGATAGATTCAAATAAACGTAATATGCACAGTACATATTACACGTGTATGTTTTGTATATGTGTCTAATTCAAATAATTGTATTATTATATACATAATAATTGTACTTAGAACCTACCTAAATGGATTAAAAGGTTTGTAACGCTTTTGCTTCGAGGCATTTTATTATTCATGTTGTTGTTTTTTTTTGGAAAATGTAAGATCTACTTTTATAAACCACTAAGAATGAAAACACACATTTGGGAAAATATGTCTTTTGATAATTTTTTTTTTTTTATATGAGGTGTGTAGTTAAATGTTGACTGTGTTACACTTTGATGGTGATGATATATTCAAAAATCATATTCTTCATGTTATATAATGCAGTAAACAATCAAGAGTGCAATAACGAAAATAAACGAACGATGTTTCTTCGGTAAGTAGCAATTAGGGCCGGCGATGGTGCGAATAACACTAATACCATAACTATACCATATTTTTTTCGCTCATACCATAACCACTGCGGTTATGATTATTCAACCATAACCATAACCATTTTAACCACGATTAAACCGTTTAACCACAATCATTCAAACTAGTACAACATCATTGTTCATACAAGAAAAGTAAACATACATTCATTGTTTCATACACGAAATCCAAATTAAACATAACTTCATTGTTTCACTTAATTAAAAAAACACATATTCAATTGCCTATCACTTGCGATCTTCGATCCTCATTCGCCATCACTTCCAATCGTGGTTACCTAATAATAAGAAATACAGACAAAAAAATGGTGGGTGAGAAATGGAACAGAATAAGAATTATAATATTTGACTAATAATCAAAGTATAATAATAATGCATATATATAACAATATAAGTATTAGTAATATATATATATATATATTAATATTATATATATAGAGTGATGGTTATAACTGCGGTTATGGACTGAATACCATAACCATAACCATTGCGGTTACAAGATTCATCACCATAACCGCCCCCTCACCATAATGGTGCGGTTAACCATTGCGATAAATGGTGCGAATAACCATGGTTATTTGAATTTCACCGCACCATTGCCGGCCCTAGTAGCAATTGACCAATCGAACTTTTAGGGCTAAATTGTACAAATTAAAAGTTATGTGTATAAATTTAAGGACTAAATTGAATAAAATAAAAGTAATTAACGGTCAAACTTAACATTTGACTAACGGATGCACAAAAAACCTAAAAAACGCAAACGTTTGACACAAAAAACCTATAAAATAAAATATATGACACAAAAAACCTACACTATAGTCAAACATATAACACAAAAAAAATCATTAACCTTAAAGAATTATCGTCGAAACTATTTAGTTGAACCAAAGTAGAGCGTTCAAAATTATCAGAGATAACCTACCAAAAAAGTACACGGCGGTAGGTCATGTTGAATAAATGGCGTGAATTAGAAGCGCTTAATTAATCAGCAAGTAATGATATAAATATAATTATATCCATTAACAAATGGGTGGACAAATATTATTTTATATAATCCAGTATTAAAAAAAGCAGTCAGAAATCAACTAGTACACGGACTAATTTTCTGTAATTCTTCAGTGGAATTCTTATTAGGCTATTTATTTTTTTTAAAATAAATTATATTCAACCCAAGTATATTTAACTTCGTTTATCATACACATGGAAAAAGTTTTAAACCACTAATTTATTTTTCCGGTGAGGTATCTTAGAAACAGTATTTGTAGCGGATGAAATCCCGAATAATATACCATATTGTTTTTTTTTTTTTTTTGTGTGGGTGACTTAATCGTGACAAAGTACTAATGATGTAAAATGTCGACTTAAATATTTATATGTTTTGCTGATGTATAATATAAGAGTGTGCAGAATACATTCACTCGTAAGTTTGAATTTATTTAATTAAAATTTCACATATTGAATCTTTAAAATGTTTTATACGTGAAGGAAAATATTATTATTCAAGTAAAAATATTTTTTTGATCGGAATTAAAATATAAATATTAAACTACAAATTCACATTTCACCTTACAATTTTAAAACAATTAGTTAAGAAGTCAATCCGAACTTTCTCATTATCTTCAATTCACATAACGTAAACACAACAAGACTTTTAATTTCAGTTAATAAACAAAACACTGAACCATTTTGTTAAATTCACCATTTTTATTACAATTAAATTTTTTTATATTTTCGACCAAAAAAAATTTCTCCTACCCAGTGTTATCAGGACGGACCAGAGGTCGAACCGGCTAGGCCACCGGTTACCGATTCGGCCAGTTTGATTTCGGCCCGACCGGTTCTAGGACAACGTCAATAAAATTACATAAAATACAACACAGATCTATATGGTGAGTTTCAAACATAATAAACTCCAATAAAAGCACATAAAATACAACATGATTTTTTAACGAAATGCGAACCAGACGATCTGCTCAGAACCGATCAGTCCGTATAAAGCATTTTTAGGTTCACATGGCAATGCATAACAACATTATATTTTATGAACAATCATTATTTAACATGTATTGTTTAATAACTTACTGTAGATTTTTCAATAAAATTTCATTATTTAAAGATTTACTCTATTATATTAGATGACTGTCCTTTTGTATTAATTATTATATGAAAAAAATAGTGTTTTTGTATGTATGCATTATTTGTGTTTATTTGGGTTGGGCATATAAAAAGTGTAGGCATCGAATTCCTGACCGTAGAAAGAGGAAGGAAAAGGAAGTGGGTGGAGAGAGAGACAGTCTTCATCAAGAGCCGCCCCAATTTCCATTGTCCGATTATAAAAAAAACTTGCTTTTTCTAGATACTGCGGATTTTCATTTTATCTAAAGAGCAGAGCGACGAAGAAGAAAGAATCACACCCTTTTCTCCGCTCTTCTTTTGTGTTAAGACAGTTTGATTAGGTTAGGTATAACCAAACACACCAAGAACAACACCCTATTTCCTCTCCTGGTTCTTCAATCCATTATTTCTCTGTATTATTGCCGCGTCTCTCTCTCTCTGCTCTGTTCTGCTCTGTTCCGTTCTTCTAGAGAGAGAGAGAAGAAGAAGAAGAAGATGGAGATGGTGTATTACCAGTTGGGGAGGCCGTCTTTCCAGGACTCAGTCAAAGTCTTGGAGGCTGATATTCACTATGCCAACGCTATGTGGGTTTTCTTCTCTTTTGGCTCACTTCTTATTTTTCGGTTGTGCAAACTGTAAATTGTTTCAATTTGATGCTTTTTAGGGTATCTGTAACTCGAAAATTCATCTTTCAGTTCATTTTCTGTATTAAACAGAAACAATGGATGAACTGGGCATCATTTTTTGTGTGGAAACTGGAAAATTGGCTCAATTTGATGGTTTTTAGGGTTTCTGCAACTGTAAAATTTCATCTTTCAGTTCGTTTTCTGTATTAACAGAAACAGTGAATGACCTGGGTAAGAATTTTTGTGTGGAAACTGGAATATGCCTCAACTTGATACTTTTTAGGGTTTCCGCAAGTTGAGAATTAATCTTTGAGTTCATTTTCTGTATTAAACAGAAACTATGGATGAACTGGGCAGCAATTTTTGTGTGGAAACTGGAAAATTGGTTCAATTTGACTGTTTTTAGGGTTTCTGCAACTTTAAAATTTCATCTTTCAGTTCCTTTTCTGTATTAATAGAAACAGTAAATGACCTGGGTACAAATTTTTGTGTGGAAACTGGAAATTGCCTCAATTTGAGGGTGTTTAGGGTTTATGCTATATGAAAAGTTCATCTTTCAGTCTCATCTTCCTTAAAGTGACAGTTTTTACTTGAACTAAAGGAGTAGATGATGGTTTTGTTCAGCTAATTAAAGTTGAACTGTTACTGAAGGTTATATATTTTGGTTAAAAATCTGAACTTTCGGTTTGGACTTTGCAGGGCAGCGACGATTCCTAGAGCCAAAGGCGGTGCACGGCTACAAATGAAATTGGTTTACAATCAATTGGCCCCTCTTTTCCTGTTCTTGCTACAATGGATGGATTGCTCGACTTGTCTTCTACCAAGATACTTAAACCTCTTCCACATAATTATATACAAGGTCATAATCAGTTGCCTTAACTTCAAAAGTTACTAGGGTTTGATTGTCGAGATTTATTGAATTTACCCGATTCTTTGCTAATTGCAGGTTTATCCTGATAGTGGGAGATCGAGCATTTCAACTTACGGGAGGAAGGCGTCAATTAAAGACTTTTATGGTATAAATAAAACTTGCTTCATCATCTTCAATTTGAATCTTATTCGAAATACATATTGTTGAGATATATAGTTAAATGCCGAATTGCTATCCGAACTTGAAATTGATAGGCTGCTTGCTAAACCAAAATGTATATGTGGCGCTCTAATTAGACGAATGCTGTGGATATCTGTTTGAGACGTAGTAGAAAAATGGACTGAGCTAGCAAAATGTGAAAATGTTTTAGGTAGCCAAATGTCAAATATAGGAAACAATCAGTACATAAGTCACAAGTTCAGCTAACAATTTGTTATTTATGTTAAAACACGCTACGGGGGCAGATTTGCCCTCCATTCTCTTCAATACATAAATCATTTATATCTATATTCTGCATAAATATGATAAAGTATGGCCTAGCCAATTTTTCTTTTCTTCTAAAAGATGTATTCTTAACGGTTGTTTAGCTTTCATATCGTACCCCATTTGGAAAACTTGAATCCGCCACTGACTGTGGCTTTTTATGGGACAGCTGGTTAAGTGGTTTGTTTATTTTCTCGTAGTAATATGTGGACTTATTCGGCTTACCTTGCATTGCAGCGGTTATATTGCCATCTCTTGAGAGACTACAGGGAAACCTACAAGAGACTCTTGATGATAATATCAAAGGAAAGAGTGTTGCTTTAGACAAAAAGAAGATGGAAGTCCTATCGAGTGTCGAGATGGATCCGGATCGTGAACGAGAATGTGGGATTTGCCTCGAACCTTGCGCCAAAATGGTGTTGCCCAACTGCTGCCATGCCATGTGCATCAAATGCTACCGTAATTGGTACGTGCTCTGCATAAACAAAGAGTCATACAAGGTCTTTCTATCATGCTTACGTTTTTTTTGCATTTTTCTATTGACCTGAATGTGAATCCTATAGAGAAGTTGACATTAACAATGGTGTGAACCCTATAGCTAAAAAAGTTCATTTTTTAACGTTTTACCCATGTCACAAAGAAGTCTTTCAAAGTATTAAAAAGAGCACAAGCATGGTAGAAAAACCCGGTCGTACATTTGTATCGATAAATAATTTGCAGGCTTGAATCTTAAATGCAGGAACATGAACCCTAAACCATGGGTTTAGGAGGAGTCGTACAGGGTCTTTCTATCACGCTTCACAAGCATACATTTTTTTGCATTTTTCTATTATCCTGAATGTGAACTCTATAGAAAAGTCGACATTAACAATGGTGTGAACCCTATAGCTAAAAAAGTTCATATTTTTAATGTTTCTATGTTACAAATAAGTCTTCCCAGTCGTACATTTGTATCGATAAATAATTTGCATACCCGAATCGTAAATGCAGGAACATGAAATCGGAATCGTGCCCCTTCTGTCGCGGGAGCTTGAAGAGAGTAAAGTCGGAAGATTTATGGGTGCTAACTTGCGACGAAGATGTGGTCGACAAAGAAACGGTTTCGAAGGAAGATCTGCTGCGGTTCTATCTTTACATCAGTAGCTTGCCTAAAGACACGCCGGATGCTCTGTTCTTGGTGTATTACGAATATCTGTTTTAACCGCGCATCGGCTTTGTGTACAGCTAGAAAAGCCGACCTCGAAATGTAGATAAGAGTCTGGCCAACGGTCTCGACATTGCTCCGATCTTAAATTTAGGGTTTCGTGATTCCACAGTATTTGTATGGAGCGAGTTCATGATTCCACTTAAATTTAAGGTTCGTTTTTTCTTTTCTGGGTTCAGGGTGATGTATTGAGATAATTCTGAAGTTTAGTTGTTGAAATGGTCACCAAATAAGTGTCGGATCCGACATGTATAAGTATGGTGTTATACGAAATGCGACACAGATGTACAAATAAGTCCAAAGAATTTTAAAAAGAAATGGCATTTTTTAGTCCAAGACTTTCATGAAAATTATAAAGTGGTCTAACACTAAGACCAACCTAATTACATAAATAAATCCTAATCCTCACCAGTTCTAACAACAAATTGATATATATATATATATATGGTTAAGAACCTATAAATTGTCTGAAGTTTGCCCATGTTGAAATTTGGTGTTTTGAAGTTTGAAATGTTAAAATGAAAACTCCAGGTTTCATTTTCGTTGAAGTTTGCTGTCTTAGTTTGATTATTTTAAAGAAATCAGTCCTAACGAAACTGAGTGTCAAATTCGTGCTCTCACGCACGCTCCCTTCTCGTCACCTTACCAGGACCATCACTAAGAATCTAGTCACATGTGCGCAAGTAAATCCTGCTCCATTGTCGCTGGAAATCGCTCCACAACATTTTGCTGGAAACCTTTTCTTTTGGATGTTCAACCGTTGGGTGTAATTTGACGATTTTGTGAAAAGTAAAGAGTGATGGACTATAAGTGGGTGAGTCGGTTGATGAAAATGATCGAAAAGAGATGAAAATATGCGCAGAGACACCAATTTTCAACGAAAATGAAACATGAGACTATCCATTTTAACATTTCAAACTCCAGACACCAAATTTTAACGTTGAGCAAACTCCAGAAAGATTATACGTTGTTAACCCATATATATATATATTTAGTTTTTCATGGGTTGATCCTAAGAGGGGCTTTCATCTGAAGGTCGGCACTCGTAACATGTTTGTTTTACACCACCTAGATTAATTCTCATTGTACTGGGTCAGTTTTTAAGATGTAAAGTATTGACTATCAATACCTTTAAGTATTTAGGGTCAATGAATTAAGATACCCGAGATTTAACCACATCAATCAATCCAGAATCACATTTTCTTTGATTGGATTGAACTACTAAAACCATTAAAGACATCAATTTGAGGTGTGAAGCAAATATTGCATCGTGGCGGACATATATCTTTGAAATTGAAACCTAATTGAAATGAGGAAGAAAAAATGGGGCTGGTTCTATTTTCGCCTTTCAGGCGCCAAATCTAGTCACGTGCGTCCCTTTCCGTCAATAACCATGTTATCTCAGGAACCAATTTGTTACAGAAACCATTTCGAGTACTAATTCGTTTTGGAGTGTTATCTCATGTATCATTTTGGTATAATATCTTATTATTTATATTAAATATAATTAACAACTAAAAAAACACGGAAAAAAAAAACAGCTAAACGACGTCATCGTTGTCTTGTTGATAGCACTGCTAATAATGAACGCGTCTCTTCACACGACAAATTTGCACTCCAACGAAACCCAACCCGAATAACTCTAAAAACCTCCCTTAAGTTTCAATCAAATCAAGGTAACAACAGTTTCAACTCTCTCCCTCCAGATCCCCTTCCCGTCCGTTGCTTCGACCTCTCAAATCACACAGTAACTGCTAACTGTCATTGCCACCAAGGTCTGACGCTCTTTCCAGCTCGTTTGCGTCCATTACAGCTGCGTTGTCTTCTCTGATTTGTCCGGGGTTTTAAATTTCTGATCTCCGTTGAATTTATTTCGGGTGGCAGATCTCTGATTTGGAACTTTGCTAGATGCCGGTGAAAGATGAGGTTGGCGTGGAAACTGAGGAATCAGGCGAGGTGTTGAATGAGGTTGCTCATATCGAATCCTCCGCAGCTGACACGGATGCTTTGTTGAATCAGGTGAGTGACAACTGTCGTTTCCGATTGCTAGGTCTGGTGGGTTATGATTGGGGGTAGTGGAAGGATTGCTGTTTGTGTTTTTGGCGAAATGCAGAAATTTGAGCCGGTCTGCACAATTGTGAAGAGCTAGGGTTTCTTTTTTTTGCTTCCGTTCTGGTTCCTTGTTGATAATCACAATCTGCTGAATCCAAATTATCGTGGCTTTTGATTTGGTGATTACATTTATACTGGCAAAATTTCCATGTTCTGCAGTAGACTAGTAACATCAAGGTTATGGTATCAAAGCTCTGATTTCTACTTCAATCCTTTTCTCCTAGTCTAGAAGCTATCTGTACGCTTTATTAACATGCTTTCGTTTGGTGGTTGATTATGGTTTATTCTGATTTCTGAACAACTCGCTGACCTGAAGAATCTCCTTTAGCAGGTGGAGAAAATGGAGACTGAGAAGCCCACTGATTTGGACGATGTACGAGCTGGGGAAGATGCTGGGAAGGATGATATGTTTGAAGATGCACCAGAGGAATTAAATGCTGAGGGTAAGGATTTGATATTAAGTGCAGAAAGAGATGAATGGGATGGGGGGAGAGATTCCCTAGAGAAAAGTTTCAGTAGCTTGGACAATGGGGTCCCTGATCATTATGCGTTAGATGAGATAAAGCATCTTCAAGCTATGTTGGAGAAGACTGTCAAGGAAAAAGAAATTATTTCGAATGAATATGAGGTTAGTTATATAATAATCTAATTGTTTCCAACAATATTGTTAAAAGATACTTATGATTCTCATGATCCAGGAAGAAAGAGCAAAGTGTTCACGAGATCTCGGTGATCTTCATTGTCAGCTCAAGATTTTGGCCCATTATCAACCAGGACTCCAAGAGAACGGGCTTTTGTTGGCTGATCACCCTCTCCATGTAGCCGAATTTGGAGAAGCACCTCTTACCTCGGTTAATGACATCATAAATGAATGCTCAAAGCTGACCAGCAAGGGATTAGAAGAAAAGTCTCAGATGGAAGGTACAATCCAAGAACTACATTCTGCTCTCTACCTGAAGGATCAACAAATTGGAGATCTTAATGCTAAGATTGTTGAGCTTTCAACTTCACAATCTGATCTGCAAACTATGAAGGATCAATACATAGAAGATGTTGCAAGGAGGATGCTTGAATCGCTTAGCTTTGTAGCTGATGCTGAAGAGCTGTCTGATGATTCTATTGCTGGTAAAATAAATCTTGTTGAGAGAAGAGCAGCACTATTGACTGAGAAATACAATCTAATTCTTTATCAGATTGATCAGCTGAGGCAATGTTTACATGAGGGCGGTCTAGAGATTCTAGAATTTGAGGTTCGGGATGAGGCAGGATATGTTGTAAATGCATTGCTTAAAGAGATTCTGGATGTCAAAAGGAAGGAGGGGGATTTAGTTCAGAAAGTGAGAAATGTGGAAGATGAGAACCGTAAATTGGTTGAAAAACTTGACAGAGATAGGATGGCACTTGAAGCTAGTAATGCAGATCTTGGTAGAGTGAAACATGAACTTGAACAGGAGAAGGTTCGACTTGGCAATGTGAAGGAGAAACTTAGCATGGCTGTGACGAAAGGGAAGTCGCTGGTGCAACAGAGAGACTCACTGAAGCAATCTTTAGCAGATAAATCAAGTCAGCTTGAGAGATCCTTGGCTGATTTGCAGGAGAAATCCAGTGCCCTAGAGGCTGCCGTGGAGCAGAGAGACTCTCTGGTGCAGTCTTTGGGGGATAAAACAAGTGAGCTTGAGAGATGCTTGACTGAATTGCAGGAGAAGTCAAATGCCTTAGAGGCTGCCGAAGTAACTAATGAAGAGTTGAGACAGAACGAGGACTTGGTGGCTTTGCTGCAGGAAAACCTTTCTCAAAGAAATGCAATTCTCATCAAATTTGAAGAAATCCTGTCAAGCACAAGCTTACCAGAAGAAGTCCAACATTATGATCTTATCGAGAAGTATAGATGGCTTGCTGAAGATAGAAATGCGCTGATAAATATTTCTATGGACTTCCAAAAATGCAAAGATGCTCTGTCTTTTATTGAGATGCCAGAATCTGTCTCAGCTTCTGATGCTGGTTCCATTGTTGCTTGGCTGAGGGAGTCACTTCAGCAAGCCAAAAGCGATGCAGAAATCTTTCAGGATATAATTTCTAGAACACAAGAAGCTGCCCGTAATGAGATTGACCGTTTAAGTGCCTCCCTTTCGGCTGTAACACAGGAAAATCACTATTTGCAAGCTGGGGTAGATGATTTGAAGTTTAAGTATGAGGAAATTCTAGAGAAGGAGCATCAGCTTAAATCTGAGAAGGACCACTTGCTCAGGTTGGTACTGGAGGCATCTGGAGTTGTGTCCAACAATGAAGAAGGTGAATATCAAGAGTTGCTCTTATCTGATCATTCCACTCTTATCAAGAAATGCTTTGAGAACATAGGGAAGAGTTCTCCTGGTTATTCTTCCACTAATCTAGAATTATCTGAGAAAATTACAAGCCTCTTGTATGTCAAGGATCTGGAGTTGACACTCTGTGAGGAAGTTCTGCAAGAAGAAATGCTGATTAGATCTCAAGAAGCTCGCAAAGTTTCAAGTGAAGTCGAAGTATTGGACAAAGAACTTTCAGCATTGAAAGCGGAAAAAGCCTCAATCCAGAAAGACCTTGAGCGTTCAGAAGACAAATCTGCAATGCTGCGGGAGAAATTGTCCATGGCAATCAAGAAAGGGAAGGGACTCGTACAAGATAGGGAGAATCTCAAACGTCTTCTTGAAGAGAAGAGTACAGAAGTTGAAAAGCTGAAGCTTGAGATACAGAAGCAGGAATCTGTTATCACTGAATGCAGGGATCAAATCAGCAGTATGTCAACTCGTATTGAGGGCATACCAAAGTTGGATGCTGACCTTGCTGCCACGAAGGTTGAGAGAGATAAATTTGAGCAGTTTTTGCTTGAGAGCAATAGCTTGTTGCAGAAGGTGATAGAGTCGGTAGACGAGATTGCGTTTCCTGAGGACTTGTTGTCTACAGAACCAGCACAGAAGGTGAAATGGCTTGCTGTGTCCTTTGCTGAGTGTCAAATTGCCAAGGATAAGACCGAGCAGGAATTAATCAGAGCACAAGAAGAAGCATCTGATCTAGCTATTAGATTAGCTGAGGCACACGATGCCATGAAAAAGAGTCAATTGATAGAGCGGGACCTTGAAAATCTGAAAGAAGAAGCTAATAGGCAGTCCATCCAGCTGGTGGAAGCCGAAGCTACTATCAGAAATCTGGAAGATGCATTGGCAGCTTCACGTGACAAATTGTCCCAACTCACTGAAGAAAATGGAACTATCAGAGAAGAGGCTGATAATCTGAATAAACAGTTGTTAGAATCCCATTCTACTATGAGGAGTCTTGAAGATGCAGTAGCAGCTTCACATGACAGTATCTCTCTTTTGACTAAAGAAAAGAGGGAATTGGAGGTTGCTAATGTTAATACTGAAAATGATCTGCAGGAAGCACTCAAACAAGAGGTGGAGACTCTGTCCAACCAATTGGTGGATGCCAGAGCTGCTATCAGGAATCTGGAAGATGCATTGACAGCATCAACTGACAATATCTCTTTGCTCACTCAAGAAAAGATGGATCTTGAGGTTTCTAAGTTAAATCTTGAAAAAAATATACAAGATGCTCTCAAAGAAGCTTCTTCCCATGCGGGCAATTACATGGGGGTATCTGCCTTAAAAAAATCACTTGAAGATGCATTGTCACATGCAGAAGCCAGATGTTCTGCCCTTGTAAGTGAGAAGGAAGCTGCTCAAGCTAGTAGAGATAATGTAACTATGGAACTAGAAAACTTGAAAGCGGAATTCTCTATTCAACATGCCGAACTGGTAGAGGCAAAAGAAACTGTAAATTCAATTGAAGTTGCATTATCAGAGAGGGAAAGCAATGTGGTTTTATTGACTGAACAGAGTGAGAGTTTGGAAAAGGAATTAAAGAAGTTGCAAGATGAAGCTAGGTTGCAAGCAAGCTCACAGACTGATGCCTTCGCAACCATACAGTCCTTGGAAGCTGCATTATTGGAAGCTGAAAGCATGATCTCTACGCTTGAAAATGAGAACAAGCTGTCACAGCAGGAAATATCTGCATTGAACACAAAGCTAAATGCATGTTTGGAAGAGTTGGCGGGATCAAGTGGTAGCTTAGAGAGCAATTCTCTAGAGCTTGCTGGCTGCCTTAATAAGCTTGACGTGCTCATGCAAGATAACAGTCTGCTCTCTATCTTGAAGGAAACCTATAGGAAGAACTATGATCGCCTGAAAGAGATGGACCTCGCTCTTGACAGTATTACGAGTCATTTTATGGAGTTAAAATCAGAAGCATTGGAAGAGGAACTCGGTTTTAAGGTAAAGCTAAATGCTTACCATCCCTGGCGCTGTTCTCAATTTTCTTATTTCAGCTTATGCAATGACGTTGTCTTGTATTCATTCAATTAGCTTATGCAACTGCTCTGTCTTGTTTTCCTTGAATTATGCAACTTTACTCCTGTAGTGTCCAGTTGAATCCAACAGCTTAAGTTAAATTATCATTAGGCCTAAGTTGGAACTTTTTTTTTCCATGAAGTGAGGTATCAACAGAAATAGGTCCATGATTTGAATTAAATTTATATTTTGATGCTATAATTGAGAAATTGTAGGTTCTTGTAATACTTTTTAGATGCTGCAACTTCTACTTCTAGCATTCCATACTTGAGTTGCCTTCATATGACATTGTCTCTTTGAAGTCTCTTGATGTGCTGCGCTGACAAGTCATTTGGCTCATCTTCTAGGAGAATGCACTTGCAACAAAACCTCTCTTTGGTGATGCGTTGAGTTTCGATGTGGAAACAAATGGATTAGCTGGAGCTGATGGTGACAACATTTTTTCATCTTTCCAGAAGACGCTGCAGAAGTTTCAAATGAAAAACAAATTTACCCTTGATAAGTTTGAAGGTTTCTGCACTTCCATTGATGAAAATCATGCAGTTTTGATGAAAAAAATAGAGCATAAGCAGGAGGAAGTAACTGCATTCGTTCAGGAAGTGAAGTCTTTAAGAGGCAGTATTGAGGTCTTGGAAGCCTGTAAATTAGAGCAGGAAGAGGTAATTGCGAAGTTAGAAGATGAAAGGTCAAGTTTGTTGTCTGCATGCGCTAATGCCACTAGAGATCTTGAGCTTGGGTTGGAAAAGAATCTACTTCATTTTGTTTCTATCCCAGAGATTGAAACATCTGATCGGTCCAAGGCAGCTGATGCTGAGGATAATCAAAAGAATATTGTTTGCAGCAATTATGTCAAGCCAGTAGAAGACTTGTTATCCACTGCCAGAAAAGTTCAAGCTTTGATTGAACAGTTTGAGAAGGAAACTAATTCAGCAGCTACTAGGATTCAGAATTTGGAGAATGAACTAGAGAAAGTGAGAATTTCTTCTGAGGAGGCAACCAAAGAAAGAGATTCATATCAATCTGAGATTTCCAAGTTGGAGATGGAAGTAGAAGCTTTACAAATTTCATGTTCCACTCTAGAGCTAAGAGCTGGAGACCATATAGCTGATTACGAGAAGTTGAAGGCAAGAGAAGCAGAAGTTTCTGCCATGTACAATGATTTGCTACAAAAACAAACAGGTGACCATATATTTATCTGATCTTGCTCTTAATTTTGTATATGTCATTTTAGAGTTTCCTCTAAATAATTATTTTCTTATCTGCATTGCAGAAACCGGAGACTCTCTTCTGTCCAATTCAGAAATAACAACCCTTTTCAACAAGATTAGTGGGATTGATATCCCCTCGATGGGTTTACCAGGAAAAGACTCGTTGTCTAGCAGTTCCTACATGGAGAAGCTATTCTGTATATTAGATAGTTTTCCTCACTTGGAAAATCAAGTTTATGTGTTATCTCAAGATAAAGAGCAGCTCCAGTCAACCCTTGCAGAACACGCTTTTGAAAATGAGCATCTCAGAGAAGAGATTGAAGTAAACAGCAGATATAAAGTAGATTCAGAAGTGACGAAAAATGAATTGTTCGAGCTGAGGTCTGGTTTGGAGAAAATTAACCAAATGTTGGGAGTTAACGATTTGATTGGAGAAAAAGAATCTCTTGGCTTAGGTGGGGTTCTAGCTTGTCTGGAGAAGCAGCTTATGAATGTGCTCCTGGAATTAGAGAACTCCAAGTCCAGTGCACTGGAACTTGGATCCAAATTGTTGGCTAGCCAGAAAGTTGTGGATGAGCTGTCAACCAAGGTTAAGTTTCTTGAAGGTTCAATTCCGGGCAGAAGTGTTCCCCAAGATATAATCCAAGAGAGAAGTGTATTTGAAGCCAAGACGGCGTCTCCCGGGTCGGAGATATCTGAAATTGAAGATGGGGTAAGGCTTCTAAGCTCTATTTTTACACTTCTCTCATACTAGTGTCCAAGTCTCGGTATATTAGACATTTCCACAATTGTATAAGCTATTAATACAGCTTGAGAGAGTTTTGAACTACAGCAACTTCATGAGATGGTGTGTTTGTACTGGTGCAGGAATCATCAATTGGAAAGAAGTTGATATCACCTGTTTCTTCTGCTGCGCATGTGAGAACCATGCGTAAGGGTTCAGCAGACCATCTCGTGCTCAACATTGATTCAGAGTCCAACCCATTGGTTCGCAAGGAAACTGATGATGATAAAGGTATTACATTCTCTTTCTCTTTCACGGATTCAGGTATCCTGCCCTGCTTTTCATGCCTCAGATCGTGCCTCACCGTTAAGATTTTGACACGTATCCTTAGATTTAATATAATATTTTCCTTCTAGGGTTCACCAATCCGATAGGATTTTAGAATAAAACCACAAAATTAATTACACCCAGAAAACATGTCAAGATCTTAAAGTGAGGCACGATTTGGGACAAGAAGAGTGAGGCGGGAGATCTATATCCCTCTTTCACACGCATGTTGAGCTTGTTTGGAGTTTGGGCAAACTGTACTTACATACAACTACTCTTCCTCAGGTCACAAGTTCAAGTCTCTGAACACCTCGGGTCTCGTCCCAATACAGGGAAAGATTTTGGCAGATCGGATCGACGGATTATGGTAAAAGTGCTTTCTTTCACTTCAGTTTTCTTAAACCTTCTCCATTGACAACAAGGATGGTGTTTCTTCCTTATTATTTAGGGAAAAGAACCTATTTAGTGTCTCAGGTTTACCCTATGTGTCAGTTTGGTGACTTAGGATTAAATTATTACATTTGACTGTCCCAGGATTCAATTTTGTCGCTATTTAGTTTTCCGTTCAATTTTGGGGTTAACTTTGACATAATGAGATGGAAAGACAATTTTGCCCCTCCCCTCAACTCCCATCACCAACCTGCAATTCCGGCCACCTACCTCCGATTCCGATCCACCCACCTCAAATTCCGAGTCACCCACCTCCTATTTTGGCCACCCGCCTCCTATTCCGAGCCACCCACCTCCTATTCCGAGCCACCCACGTGACAGGCACGCTGCATTTCGGGGGTAATTTAGGAATGTTTAAATTTATTCGGTCATGTGACCAGCACAAGACCAGTTTCTGTCAATTTTAACCTCAAGACGTAGACCCCAAATAGCAACAAAGTTGAAACTTGAGACAGTTGAAAATAACAATTTAATCATGAGACACCAAACTGACACATGATGTAAACCTGAGACACTAAATATGTTAGTTTCCCTCTTATTTCTCTAGTCAATCCAGTGAAGCATATCAAACTAGCCCACGATTTAGTGAATTTGCAGATTCTTTAAGAACAGTTTGAGGTGTTACTCTTGAATTAGCTGGAGAAAGTATATGGTATTCAAATATACTAATCTCTTAAGTATATTATTCTACAGGATGTCAGGTGGGAGGGTACTAATGAGCCGACCAGGAGCAAGGCTTGGGATTATCGCGTACTGGCTATTCTTGCATATCTGGATGTTGGGCACCATCATTTTGTAGAACATCACTCTCTGTATCATAGCAAACACCGGTCGGTCCATTCGTAATTCCTTTTATTTATGTGATATATATGACGGGGCAGCAGGCGTTGTATAGCTGTGAAAATTCTCCGGGATCATATTTTAGGGTTACGGAGAGTTGGGGGTGCGAAATAAATACATGCTTTGGCTTCAGTCATATATGCTGTGTTTGTGTTCATTTTATTAAGGTTAATTACCTAGGAAATGTCTGAAGTTTGGCTCATGTTAACCGGATATGTCTAAATTTTTAAATATTGACTTGAGAGGTCTGAGGTTTCAACTTTGTGGATATAAGAGGTATCTGTTAATTTTTTCCGTTAAAACTGACGGAAGTTGGTCACATGTTTGGCATGTGACCGGAAATAAAATAAAATTCCTAAAATGCCTTTCTATCAAAGTGTGCTCCTCACACGCTTGAAGTGAAAAGATAAATGTCATTAAAGCCACCTCGGCTCCGGCCACCGCCACCCCGGCTCCGGCGACCTCCACCCCGATCTGGCAACCACTATCCCGACTCCGGCGACCACCACCCCGACTCCGGCGACCACTACCCCGACTCCGGCGACCACCACTCAGCTCCGTCGACCACCACCCAGCTCCGGTGACCGCTCCCACGGCTCCGATTGGGCCTAAATCGGAGCCACCGGCCCCGATTGGGCCCATATCAGAGCCATAAAGCTCCGATATGGGAGCTTTGTGGCTTTGGTCGGAGCCACAGAGCTTAGATCTGGAGCTCTGTGACTCCGATTTGGGCCCAATCGGAGCCGTGGGGGCGGTCGCCGGAGTTGGGTGGTGGTCGCTGGAGCCGGGGTGGTGGTTGCCGGAGTCGGGTGGCGGTGGCCGGGTGTTTTAATTTGACTTCAAGGGTAATTTTGTCATTTCACATTTTCTCAAATAAGATATTAAATAAAACAAAATATTAAAAGTGTCATTTCAAACAATTATGTTAAATTTAACCCTAAAAATGGACAGAAAACCTTAAATCAACAAAGTTGAAACTTCAGACCTTCCATATCAACTTTTGAAAATCCAGACCCCTCCGGTTAACATGAGCCAAACTTCGGACTTTTCTTATGTTATTAACCCATTTATTAATAGAGTGAATTTAATTATAATATAAGAAAAATTTAAAAGTAGGAATGTGAAAAAAAAAAAAAAACTACCACGTGCACCTTGTTGGTGAAAGTGCTTGTGAAATATAGTAGAAAGATTATTACGATTTGTACGGTAACAAATTTTTAGTTGATGTTTGGGCGCTCAAATAAATTGCTAGCTGATTTTTTTTTGTAGCTCAAGTTTCATCTATTATTAGCTCTATTAGGATTTCTGTCTAGTATGGATGAAATGAGTCACGTTCTCAAATTGCTAGCTGATGTTACTAGCTCCGTTAGGAAATCCGTCTAATATGGAGATAATAGGTTATGTGCCCAACACATGATGAACAAAACTGCAGTAATTTAATTGATGTTTAGACAGTCAAACAAATTGTTAACTAATGTTTGAACAAAGTACTAGTTATTTTATTCATCACGTGCCTAGCACGCTGGTGATTTTTCTAAAAAGAAAGAAATACTAACGGTGCTAGCGATTTGTTTACATGTGAAACTTAAGCTGCAAAATGTAATGGGGTTAATCAAATTCCTAGTTGATTGGTTAACAGTCGAACAAACTGCTATGCGGATATTTTTTTTAGTTATCATTAGCTCCGTCAGAATTTTTTGTCTTTCTTGAATGAAATCACCCACATGCTGGGCAATGATGAAAAAAATAGTTTGCAATTTATATTATTACTTTTGAACATCAACTAGCAATTTTTTTTTTTTTTGTCTAAAAAATCAATTAGTAATTTGTTACATTCTTGTTCATCACGTACTGGGAATGTGATCGATTCCATTCAAATTAGACGGAATATCCTAATGAATATAGCAATTTGTACACACAAAAAACTTGAGACAGTAAAATATTCAAAATAAAATCAGTTATCACTTTGTTCGGCTATTGAACAATAATCTAGCTTGATGTATTTACTTCATAACAAACTCCATTGAATCATGACTTTTCCGTCAATTTTTTTTTTAGGATTATACACAAATTTGCCAGTTCACCAACTAAGTTCACATAGCAAATTGGTATTTAACCTAACTTTTTTTTAGCTCATCGGCTATGTTAAGCTCTTTGGCAACAAAAAGCTATGTTCATCTCATTATCTGTTTGTTGTAGGGTTAATAACTAATAAATTGTAAGAGGTTTGACCCATGTTGAAATTTGGTGTCTAAACTTTAAAGTGTTGAAATAGACTATATGAGGTTTGGACTTTGTTGTAATTTGGTTTTCCGTCCAAAACTGCTGTTAATTTTGACAGAATATTGCGAAAAGTCATAATTGCCCTTTCTACCAAATATGGAGTGACGAAATTACCCATAGAGTCAAAACAACCATCGCCCAACTCCATTCGGCCACCACCCTACTCCGGCCAGCCACCACCATACTCCGGCGGCCACCACCCTACTCTGATCGACCACCACCCTACTCCAGCCGGTCACCACCCAAAACCCTATAGTTGTTGATTTAGGTAGGAGGGGTAATTTCATCAATTCGCTAGGTAATGAAATGTCAAATTTTTCATAGAGGGGCATTTTTGGAATATCCATTTTATCGAGCTCACATGACGTTCACGTGATACAATTCCATTCGACTTAAACCCAAAAATAAACGGAGAAACCAAATTTCAACAAACACCAAACCTGGGACAGACAATTTCAACGACGGACACCGGATTTCAACATGCGATAAACTACAGTTTATTAGTTATTAACCCTTTGTTGCATGACCTTGATAATTCATCTTGGTTGCAACATGTGTTGTCGAAAACTAAGGATAACTTTTCTAACCATGAAAGATAAAAAATAACTTTTTTTTCATGTTTTTTAGATTTATATATTAGCCTAAGCATTCTAATTAACTTGTAAACTGAATCATAATAAATGGATACAGATGCACATCTTTGAAAAGTCACACAATTTAGTTAGTGAATGCAGCAAGTAAGACCTTTCGAAATTTTTATTAAACCGATGAAGAATAATAAAGATGAAGCGATGTGTGGAAATACTCAAAGTTCAAGAGTTTGATAGTGGTAATGTGCAACACGATCAGACAGAGGTGCAACAAGGCATGGAAGGACCGTGCAAATCTTTAATCGTTTGATTAATAATTAAAAATTAGTTAGAACAACAATATAAATGAAAGATTAAAAGCACTTTAAAAAATTAGACAAAAGATGAGCACATATCAACATTTTAAACTTTTAATATACTTAAAATCACAAAATTATTATGATTACAAATGATCTATTCATAATTACTCATAGTCATAATCATATACCTAAATGATTTGAAAAAATGTATAATAATTAATACTCTTTTGGTTTTGTGCAACAAAGAAAGAAGAACAGTGGAAATGGCGGGGTCTCAGTCAAAGCTTAAGACTAGAAAATGGAGTATCTTCCTTCCTACAGCCAGCTCCATTTCCGTACACCTTTTCCTCTCTTCAAACATCGCGGCAAATCCCACTTTCTCATAACGAGCATCGATAATCAGTCATGTTGACGATCTATTCTAATCACTTCGTTGTCCGTGCATAGTTCATCGATCTCTAACTTCAATGGCGAGCTGCACAGTCGAAGGAGGCTGTCCCAGCGACTACATCGCCGTCGCTTTCTCAGCTCTATCCATGATCTTGTGAGTTCTCAATTGAAACTTTTCCCGCTTCGTAGCGCGTAGTCTTTCAATTCAATCATGTCAGCGGATAGTTACTGAGCTGAATAGGTCATCGATTTTCTATTTTCTGTTATTGATTTGTTCTTTCAAGGTTAGTGACCTATGATTTGGTACTGTTTTTGTGGTTGCTTGACATGAATCTAAGTGGGGACCAATCAAATTGCCTGATTGTGTATCTTTGAATTAGTTCTTACTTCATTTAGGTAACCTTGTAGAAGATCATTGTCTTCTGTTGTGCATATGGGTTTTACAAAATCTATCAACTTCATTCACTGGATACATGTATATATGGGTTAAGAACGTATATACATTCCAAGGGGTTTGCCCAATGTTGAAATTTGATGTCTGAAGTTTGAAATGTTAAAATGTACAGTCCAATGTTTCATTTTTGTTGAAATTTATTTTTTGCTCGTCTTTTCCTCTCCCTTCAATCATTTGCATCAACCCATTCACCCACTCATAATTCATCGCTCTTTACTTTTCATAAATTCGCTAAATTTCTCCTAAAACTTGAACATCCGAAAGAAAAAGTTTTTAGCAGAGTGGTGTAGACCGGGTTCCAGCGACACACAGCGAGATATACTTGCGCGGATGTGACCGGCTTCTTAAGTGGCGGTTCCAGCAAGGTGACGAGAAAGGAGCATGCATTGGAGCTCCTATTTAAAACTCGGTTTCGTCTATTCTTTTTTTCTAGTATAGGTGATTGAATGCATCAGATTGGACTGCAGAAAGTCGAATGGTTTTTGTTGGACAAGAATGCTCTTTCTTCTAGTTTTATGTCATTTGTCATCCCAAAGTTTCATATAGAGAGCTATTGTGTATGCGGGAACATCTTAGAACAAATAGATCGTTCGGTACTTTGAAGCGTATGTTATGACATAGTAGAGTGATACTTTGGGGAGTACATTATGGTAATGATTATTGCGTTATTCATAGTGTCTCTCCCCGTGAGGCTCGGATTTGTACTTTTAAAGACATGATTGAGATTTGTGAACCCCGTGTGATTAGGAACGTTTGTACTTAGTTAGGTACGCTGGTTGTTGCGTCTGTTTTGTCTGACGCTCAACCTGTTGTTTCTAGTTTGTTTTTCATCGTTCTACCAAAAAAAATTATTGTTGTTTTCTAGAAGGAGATGTTCGGGGTATTATTTGACATAATTGTTAATACAATTGATAAAATCAGTTGTTGATGTTAATCTTTATCTTCCCCTTCTGACCAGAGTAATTACTAGAACACTTAGTTTGGTACAATTATCTTCATCTTCAACTAATCAATACCTCATTTCAGGCTTCTTTCCCGGTCCATTTACCCCTTTGTCATCCACAAGGTTTCTCATGCAAAAGGAAGTGGCTTCTGGATTCCTGTGATTCAAGTTTTTGCGAGTTTCAACCTTGTATTGTCAATTGTGGTATGTGATAGAATTGTATGAACTCCTCTTGCTATTTCTTTGATGATGTGCAACTCTTATAGTACTGGAGGTTTTCTGTTGGTGGCTATGTGTTACTGTTGTAGATATCAGGTAACTTCATCAAATTTAAAAAGAGGCATTGGTGGCAGTCTTGCTATGTTTGGGCAGGTGATTGCTAACTGGTTACTGTTTTAGAACCTTTTCTCTATTTTTCAAGTTTAGCATTTTGTACATCTTTGTAATGTATGCAATGTTTTGCTTCCAGTTTGGGTTGAAGGTCCCCTTGGATTTGGTCTACTGCTCAGCTGTCGTATAATGCAGGCTTTCCAACTGTATTTTATATTTGGCAAGTAAGTTAAACATACACATTCTGAGTTTCTATTCGCCATTTGCCAGATGGATGTGACAAATGAGGATTAATCTGTTAAATTTGCAACGCAGTATGTCATTTTCTTCAAGCAAAGTCCAACATCGTATTCTTTGATCATATATTTTAACAACTTTATACCGAAAATAGAGTTCCTTTTATATGCCATAAGCATCCTTTTGAACATTTGTAGTACTTTTAGCCACTTTTAGATCGAGCCTGCCCTTAGAGCACTTACAATGTGCAAATTTTGATGGACAATTGCTTATGTGGAGGAGGAGAGATAAGAAAACATTTTATGTCTTTACCACTAATTGTCTTCCTTCATCATTCTTCTCTTTCCTCTAAGTTGTCCATGACATTTCTAACTTTATACTATCTCTCCATGTTTTATTGGTTTATTTACTATATTTCCATAGTTTATTAGCTTATTTATATTATATAAACATTTTAAAGTGAATTTACTTCTCTTGAATTTTATTTCAGGAGGCGCTTACCACCAATCAGATCACATATCTCTCTCCCATTGTTTATTTTCCCATGGGTTGTTGGGGCTGCATGTAAGTAGGTTCTTTTTGATAAATAAAGTGTATCATTAAAAAAGATCATAAAATGCAACGACTCGTGCTATTGAAGTTCTAACAGGAATTCTCATTGTATTTTTAGTTCTGCACATGAAGAAACCTCTGAACAACCGCTGCCATATGACGTTTCCATGGGTTATCCCAGTAATTTGCCTCCACACATTGTACGTTGTTGCATTGATTGCATTTACTGGCGCAATTCGTCATATAGACTTCAGGTTTAATGAACTCAGAGATCTCTGGCGAGGAATACTGGTTGCCGGATCTTCTATTGGTAAGCTTTTTCAAAAGGGTTAAGAACGTATAAACTGTTCAAGGTTTGACCCTTGTGAGATTTTGGTGTCTGGAGTTTCACTTGATATAAGTTGTCTGAAGTTTCAACTTTATTGAAATTTGGTTTTACATCCATTTTTCAGGTTAAATTTAACAGATTTGTATGAAATGACACTTTTGCCCTTTTAATATATTTTTTTTATTTACTACCTTATTTGAGAAAATTTGAAATGGCGAAATTAACCGTGGAGTCAAACAAGGAGGACGAGACTGATTTTTTTTTTTTTTTTGATGATGGGTATTTTTGACTTTTCATTCGAGCATGTAACTGTTGAACAAGAGCATTTTTGAGATATTTTTTTTTGTTCAGGTCACGTGGTCATCACATGACCAATTTCTGTTTGATTTAATAGCAAAAACAGACGGAGACACCAAATTTCAACAAAACTGAAAATCAGACAGTTCATATCAACATTTGAAACTCCTTACACCATAATCTCACAATGGCCAAACTTTGTACAGTTTATAGGTTTTTAACCCCTTTCAAAATCATCTATAAAATAATTGCCTTATCCTCTAATGCAGAGAGCTATTTTCAGATCATGAAACTTTTCTAACAAAAAATTCTAGTATCTTCAACTGAAATTCATTTGTTAGATGTGGACTCTTTATTGAATATTTCTAACTTAATTTTGCTTCACCTGGTTTTACAAAATTGCATATGCATTTTAGTTCAAGCTTTACACATAGGCCCATCTCAATCTGCAAAGCATAGCCAAGGATGCTTATCTTCTTTACGAGTATATTTCTTTACCCGTTACTTTGCTTATATAGGTGTATGGGTTATCGCATTTACTCTACATGAAATTCATGACGATATCACATGGCTTCAAGTTGTCTCCAGATTTCTTCTTTTAGTGACGGTATACTAATTCGTTTTGTCATTCTGCTGCAAAATTTTGCTGTCATTGAGTTATTTTCAACTTTTTTTTTTTGTTTTGCTGAATTTATGGCTTTGTTTTACAGACGAGTGCTCTAGTTGTGGCGTTCTTCTCATTATCGAGTTCCCAACCTCTCCTCTCGCAAATTAGTTTGAGGAGAAAGGAGCCTTTAAAGTTTGAAACAATGGGCCAAGCTCTTGGCATACTGGACAGTGGCATTCTATCAAAAACTGAACCCGCTCTAATAGATCCGAACGAGCCTTTGGAAAAGCTCCTTCACAACAAAAGATTCCGCAGATCCTTCATGGCGTTTGCTGACAGGTTTCTAGTTAAAACTCATACATTTTTCCATGATCAGTACATGCTTTAAGTAAAAGCTTAGTTTTGATTGGCTAGAACTGGAAATATTTAAGAACCTATAAACTGTCTGAAGTTTGCCTCATGTGAGATTTTGGTATCTGAAGTTTAAAATGTTGATATGGAATGTCTGAAGTTTAAAATGTTGATATTGAAAACTTTAGACATCCAAAATCTCATATGAGTCAAACTTCAGACAGTTTATAGGTTCTTAACCCGAAAATCAACCTACTCCGTTTAATCGGATAAAAGTTGTATAATTGACTTTATTTGGCTCGCAGTTGTTTGGCTGGGGAGAGTGTGCATTTCTATGATGATGTTCTTGAGCTTGGAAAAATTCCTATTGAGGATAAGGTGAGAAGGATCTATATGGCACGGGATATCATTCATAAATACATAACTGCAGGTATGATGAAATTTTGTTGCTTTTAGATTGTGCTATATGTAAAATTTTATATATATTTTTTTAAAAAAACATTTTTTTCACTTAATAGATTTCTGGGTTAAAAAAAGTTCCTCCTTTATGTTTATATTTTTCAATTTCTTCCCCTTTTTGTTTATGCAATTTTGCAAATTTACTCCATTTGCCACTTCACTGGGTTCTTTCTAGTATGCTTTTTAAGCACCATGTAAAGTATTTTGCTTCGTTTTGCTAATTTCTAGCATGGTTCTTAACAACACACTAGTAAGATCCTCGAAAAGTGGCAAGTTCCAAAATTACAGAAACAAAAATGTGCATAATTTTAAAAACTAAACATAAAGTGGGGTACAAAGTGACATTTTGCTGTATATTTTCAGCTCATAAGAGTTAGTACTTTGAGTTTCTCTTGTATATCACTCAGCTGTGAGCACTTGTAATGAAATCAATAGGTTCAGCAATGGAGGTGAACATATCTCATAGAAGCAGACAGGAGATACTAACAACAACCGACCTAGCAGATCCGGATTTATTCAATAACGCATTGAATGAAATCGTGCATTTGATGAAAATGGTATCGTGCGTAAACTCGACTACTTTCTTTTCAGACATTAGAAATCTTAAATTTGGTTTCTGAAGTTTCAAATATAATATAGAGTGTCTGAAGTTTCAATTTTGTTGAAATTTGATTTTCCGTTCAAATTTGCGGTTAAATTTGACGGAATGATGTGAAATGACAAAACTGCCCCTTATACTGTTTTTTTTCATTTTAATAACTTATTTGATGAAATATGAAATGACAAAAATGCCCATGGTTTCAAATTAAAACTAACATGTGTAGAGAAATTGGTATTTAGGACACAATGGTAGTTTCGACAAGGAGGGGCATTTTTTGGATTAATTTTTAATTTGTAAGCGTATCATTGTTATATTTAACAGCAATTGGATGAAACACTAAATTTCAACAAAACTAAAACCTGAGACAGATTAACATTTGAAACTTCAGAAATCAAATTTTAACATGGGTAAACTTTAGACTGTTTATAGTTTCTTAACCCTTGATTATACAATGTGTAGAATTTAGGGAGAGATTACTGGTCATCAATATATTTCTTGAAGTTCAAAGAGGAGGAGTTGAGTGAGAGGTCAAGCAGTGTTGAAATGGAGCAGCAGATTGGGGGCTGGAACTTCTCACCTAGGTTGAGTGCTGTGCAAGGTGCTGATGATCCCTTTCGCCAGGACCCAAGGAACCGAGACCCGAGTTGGGTTCGAGGATGAAACCGTCATCGGGTTAGCATACTCCCTTTCGCTACTGTTTTATAAATCCATATCCAAATTTTGATTTTTTTTAATTTTTCTCTATTTTAACTTTCGGTTTTATATCAAAATGCTACTTTTATTCGTCAAAAGTAGACGGAAAACGCTATGTGACGCGCAAGTGACTCGTTTTTTGTGCCAATTGACTGAATTGCCCTTGAATCTCGATTTTGTATGTGTTTCCTCGGTAGATGTAATTCAGTCAACTGATACGAAAAAAACCACATGACGTTTTTTTGTCTAGTTTTGACTAACAAATAGACTGAATTAGCCTTTTAATCTAAAATTGAAAAATTAAAGTTCGGTAGCGATTATTCGGCTAAAGTTCAGGCATCGGTTTAATCTAGTTGACTTGTTCTTCATCATCAGATGCAAAAGAGGAAGGAGCTGGCCCTAAAAAGAAAGTAACAAGAAGTACGAGGCCGGTGGTTCCTTCTGTAATCCGGGATTATTTTTTACCCAAATGACCATCTTGCAGAATTCAAATGCTAAAATATTAAAGAAATAAAAAAAATTACTAATTTAACCATTGGAGCTCTTTTAGATAGCGGTGATAAAGACCTGTTATTGTCTCAAAGAGCGGTGACATCCGTCGTCGTTATTGTTAATGACATTTACAAACTTGATAAAGCAGTGAGTCGTTGTATAAGCCGTTAACAATGACGCGGCGGATCGCCGCTCTTTTAAACAACGGCAAATCTACGTCGCCGTTGTTTTTAATATTTTAGCATTTGGGTTCTGTAAGATTATTATTTGAGTAAAAAATTCATAATCTAGGGTGGTAGGAGCAAATAACTGCTAACACCGGTGGCTCCGATGTTTGTCTTTGTCAGTTGCAGTTTACATATTTTTCATGTAACAGTATTTTTTTTAGAAAGATATCCATGTTTATGTGAGTCTAAGCTACTACATACATCATGCAATCACAAAATTCGATAAATGGACATAACTCACGAAGAATAACAAGTAAGATGAATTCTTTAATAACAAGTGATTTGTCATTAATTAATTCTCGTATTGTATGAAAATCTACTCATTTGAAAACATAAAATAAAATAATATTAGTCACTTGTAAATTCATTTTATATATTAATATATTAAAAGAAAATATATTTTCAACTTATTGTTGGTTGATTTGTTATATTGATGCACATAATTTAGTAACATGTATGTATCATTCAAATTGTTTTAACATCTGTTTTTAATAAAAAATAATAATTATAAATTAGAGTACTGTATAAAAAGTTACAGTATTTTAATTACATTATTCAATAGTGAATAATATTATAATAAATTAAAGTAAATAAATATATTTTTGTAAAAATTAAAATTATAGAATATCATTTAATGAAGTGAATACTGATGAAAATTTAAAATCAATCACTTTTGTAATATCATTATTTAAATTAATCTAGCGAAACTATACCGAATTAAAATTGTTTAAATAATATCATTAATTAATTAAATAATATAATGTGGCAACCAGGAACCACAGCCTAATTTACATAATAAAATAATACTAATATTTCTTTGATAATAATTTGTATATTTCACATAGACCGGTTATCATCGAACCGGTTCGAAACCGAGACTTGCCACACTTTAATCTCACCATCAAGGCTTCCACCAAACAAAGAGATGCCGCCATCTCTGTTCCGAACCGCCACCAGTGACTTCACCGGTTTCCGGTGACTCTCCAGCACAGACAAGCAACAATACCGACCGTCAGATCCCCGCTGCCAAATCCTCACCGTCCGATCCGCTGACCCACTGAACAGCAAATCAGAGACGTTGATCAAGCACAGAATCGCATTGCCGTGACCTCTCAAAGCTCCGGTAACGACCATATGGTTGGCGCTATCCTCTTTCTCCCAGACCAGTATGGACCGGTCACACGAACCGGAGAACAGAACCGAGCCGGTTGCATTCAGCGCCAGTGCATTGACCGCTGACTTGTGTTTCTCCAACGTTGCTATCAGACCGTGCTTTTTCTCCCCGACCGGTTTGGACCAGACCCGGATCTTCCGGTCCGCTGACCCCGTGTAAACGGTCCCGTCAACGGCGACTGCCACGGCGTTGACGGCGTCGTGGTGGGCCACGACGGACTCCGAGCAGCGGAGACCCGACGGCCGCCACACCTTCAGTGTCTTGTCCCACGAAACGGAGTACATCAAGCCGTTGTTAACGGCGAGGCTAGTGACGGCGTCGGCGTGCTCGATCCAGAGCCGCCGCCTGTGGCGGCGAACGGTGACGTAGTTCTTCGGAAGGATGAACCGGCGCAGGCGGTCGTTAACCGTCGGGAGAGTGGTGAGCAGTCTGTGCTCCGCCTTGCCCTCCGCCGCCATCTTCCAGACGCGGATCTTGCCGTCCTGGTGCGCTGTGAAGACCTTGCCGTCGCAGAAGGTGATCGACTTGACGGATCCGGTGGTCGGAGCGTCGTCGTTGAAAACCCCGAGGTGGGTGAAGCTGGAGTCGTCGTAGACGTTGATGACGTGGCCGGAGGCAGCGTAGAGGAGGCCGCTGTCGGCGGCGATGCAGGTGACCGGGAGGTGATCGTGGGGCCGGAGAGAGGCGACGGCGGTAGAGGATACGGCGAGGTGGTGGGATTCCGGCGAGAGGCCTTTGAGGGAAGGGACGGAGGGTAGGGTCTGAAGGGAAAAGTTCGACTGGATGCTGCTGGCCGGACTGACGGCCGATGAGCTGGAGGATGATGCGCCGGCGGTGGACACGTCGGAGGAAGAGGTTTGGTCGAAGGTCGATCGGCGGGGGAGCGGGGCGGAGGTGGCAAGCCATGACCGGACCAGCTCCATAGCGATAGAGTAGAAAGAAAGATATGAAGACTGTACGTACCACTACGATCCAGTTTGAAGACGGTTGCTATTAAATAGTTAGCTTTAATCTTGAAAGGAAAAAAAGAAACTAATAAAATAATAAGAAAATTAAATAATTATGTGTAATACTAAATTACTAATAGTCTAATACGTGTATACGGTATACCATACCAGGGGCAGGAGCAGAACACAAGCAATACAGCCCCTGTTTTGTTTTACTTTTACCATTTTTTTATATAATTTATATTTAAAGTTTTCCAACTTTTATGTACATTTTAACTAATATTTAAAATTAAAACATGTATAAATAATATTTACTATTCACTAGTTTTACTTAATTATATTATTTAAATATATTTTATTATTTTTTCAATAACCATCAACACGCAATTAACATTAATTATAAAATGAATTAATTTGAGTTAAAAGATTGATTATGTAATAATATGACAATAACGTGCCTTCTTTAAATTTCTTTAAATTTAAAGAATAATTTTATGTAAAAACTAGTGAGTCTACTATGTAAAACTATTTTTAATTTTTAAAGTGGCCAAATTTATAGTAAGAATTTATGGATATATTATGTGAATTCATTATTTTATTATGAAAAATATAATTTTAGTATTTGTTTTTTTTTTTTTTTGAACAAATAATTTTAGTATTTGTTTAAAAATCACATATGTAAACATAAAAGCAACTAATTTAACACAATGTGTTAGTTGCTAATTGAATAAAATGAACATGCACGGAAAATTTTAGTATTGTTAATTATTAAGCTGACACAAATCTCAACTTATCATATCATATTTATTCATATATATATATATATAATATTGAGTAAGTTCTTGGCCAAAATAGATATGTATTGAGTAAGTATTTTTGTGTTTAATGAAGATTTATTTAGTAAGTTATTAAACACGATTCTATACGCTTTTTTATTTTTTGGTTAGATAGAATCAAAATCAAAATAGGTTGCCACATGGATTGGATAAGGAATATCAGGAGAAATTATTGGATACCTCAGCTCCAACACCTGGAGCTTTTCCACCAATAAGTGTCTGACACGTGGCTATTGTTGTCTCTGCTGTCACTATTGCAAGCCACGTGTCAGACACTTATTGGTGGAAGGTCCACCACCTCAGCTCCAGGTGTTGGAGCTGAGGTATCCAATAATTTTTCGAGTATCAGAGGTGAAAAGGGGGGCCGCCCATTGGTTGGTTTTGAGATGGTCAATGAAGGGTACCCTGGTAATTTAAAGACGGCAAGTTGCCAAATTGGAGGAATCCGCGCTGTTTTTTTCTGTTTGAAAATAATAATAATAAAAATAAAAAACGTAAAAAGTGGAAGGAACGGGACAGTTGGGGACTGGGGACAGCCGAAGCTGCATGTTGGGGATCCAATTGGAAATGGAAACTCACTTTTTATGAAGTCTCTCGTCTTTTTCGTCCCATCCTTTTTTTAATTATTATTATTACTAGTGCTTTAATTTGTCTCTTTCATATATCTACAAGAAAATAGAATGTCAAAGTATACGGGTAGCAAAAACAACTAAAAATATTTCATAAAATGTCTCCAAATCTCAAAATATATATTCTTGAACATAATTAAAAAAAAAAAAAAACAATCAATTAGTCGATGATATCGTCTACAAGCTCACGAGCTTCCGTTTGCCATTGAGAATCAAACTACATAAGAAGAAATACAAAGTTTGAAGGTCTAGAGTGCACCACAAACGAACTATCCATATTTTTAGCTTTCTTGGCGAACTTGTGTATTTTCTTAATGATATAAGGAGCGTCCTACAATCTAAAATCAAAAGTATTGGAGGTCTATCATCATTAGGGTCATATAAGATCAAGTTTATGAATTTAATTGCATTTATTTCGATATAGATCAAATTTATATGTTTACCTGTTGGGAGATTAAAATTGGGGAGCGAATCCAAACCCACTACATAAATCCAATGAGATTTCACATTAAAACCAATCGGTAATAGTATGAGTAACTCACCAAGATTATATAGTGTTTCAACTCTTTAATTTAACTGATGTGGTACAAGTCACTCACATGTACACTAAATTACCAACATCATATCATCTCTAAAAGCTAAAAGATGTGTAACTAGATTGTTAGTTATCATAAGTATCAATGATGTGGGCAAAGTCTCGGATTTGGGCGTGCGAGTACACTTTTCCATGCGGAAACGGCAATCTGAGCAAGACTCATAGTAAACTATGTTGTTTGACGTTTTTTGGCCAAATTCCTTCGTCTAGATGGTCAAATTTGCAGTTTTATATTTCTTTCGGTCTATTTTATAATTTGTCAGTTTTGTTTGGTGCTTTATTGCTAATTTCGGATTTTATCCTAGGGTTAAAGTTTTAAATTTTTCTATTTAAACTTTGTTAGCCGTCATTTAAATTCAGTTTATTGATTAATGAATAAATATAGATTTTACTCAACTATGCGTCAATTCTTCAGCATTCCCCTGAATCAACGAATTTTTTATCCATCTATCCCATCACATTGCATCATTATCCCACATTCCTTTGAAAGCGCCTTGTAAACAATGAAATGCACAAAAAAAATATTGACCGAATGATGTAACATAGATGTGGACGAACAATAGTAATAAACTACTTAGTCTAATGCGATATTAGATTAACCTGTATTTATTCTCATCTAACAAGGTTATACATGGAAAATTAACTCGATAAAAACATTTATAGACGTGTATATATAGAGACTTTGATCTGCATCATTCAAAATTGGTTCTCGACTTTCTTCATATTGATGATACGTTTCATAGGTTTGTGGGATTGTAAAATAGTTTTAAATTAATATTTTTAGATTAGGATTGTGATTTCTCTATAAGATTTTCCACTATTAAAATCTTATTGAAGAGATGCATATTATTTTTCTTAACTTGTATCATGAAATCCAAGGCATGCACTGACTCCGTCAACGTAGACCCACCAACAATTTAATATAGTTAAGATATCGACACGTTAAGCCTAAATCTGCTCGCGCAGAGTCCGACAAGTCCCCAATGGTAAATAAATAAACAAAATCCTTTTCAAGTTCCTCATTGCATGCAATCAGAGACGACTGATATTATTATTGTTATTATTATTATTATTATTATTATTATTATGTAAAAAGTGGAAAAGGACTAGTATCAATTGATGATAATCCATGTAGACTACGACTTTCCAACACCCATTGGAATTTATTTCGATGTGTGTGAACCATCTTTCATTTAATTAAGGTAGATTTCACATTAGTATCACTATACACAATTTAGATAGTCTATATTACGAATTAATTTTTGAATTAGCATTTTAAAATAAAGTAAATACAAAATTAACATTGTCAAATAAATATTTGAAAATGTAGCACAAAACGCAGCTTCGTCCTGCGTGCATTACTTGAACCCATCAAATCATAAATTATATTTTTTTAAATTTGAATGCTTTTTAATTATCGAAAACACATAAATCATATATTTATTTAAAAAAATTGAATGCTTGCTCGTATTTAATATATCTGGAGGTTGATTATTTTTCTAACCTATTTTAAAAAGTTTTAATTTATTTATTTTTAAAATATTTCGTATATTTATACACATGCTTTAGTTTAAATATGGTTATTTATAAAAAAAAAAATTGTGTACTAAATAAAAAAAAAAAAAAAAACTAGAGAAACAAAGTAAGATGAGAATGGAAAAAGAGATGAGTGGGAGGTGGGACCAGAGCAGATGTAGTATAAAAAGAGTGGGAACGGTGAATAATAATCAAGCTCAAGCCTCCATCTCATCATTAGTATTAATCATTTCGGTGGTGCCAGAGCTTACCCACCCACGCAGGTTGAACCTGCGTACGCAGGTTCGACACGCATTTTAGGTTAGAATTATAAATATGTTTTTTTATATGTTATTTTTGCATTTAATTTATTTTAAAATGCTATATAAAAAATTAGCTTCCTATATTACAAATGTTCATCATTATAGTTAATATATCATCTTCATTTTCTTTAGAACTAGCTAGTAAATATAATTAATGAAAAGCTAGTTAACACAACACTCTTCCTCATCTTTATAGTCTTCAGCTTCTTCATTTTTTATTGTAATAACTGAATCTATTGAGTTTAGAATAAATTCGAAATCGCTTCTTCGACTATATATATAGTTTGAGTTTACAATGCATACCCACCCATCCCTATAAGCATTCATAATAGTTTAGATGTCACTTCTAACAAGATGAAAGTGTTTGTGAGACAATACAACAGTTAACTAGAAATTATTCACCTACTATCTTAAGATTTTTAAAAAGTTAATTTCACGTAATGGCATTAAAAACTCTAAAATTGGAGAAATTATTATCTACCTTCGAGTCAATACGTGGCAATGAGATGTTATCTCTTCAACCAATCAGCAGAAGACACGTGACAAGAAGTAATTAATTCATATACACATATCATATACTGGTTGGCTGAAGGGGCAACACCTCATTGTCACGCGTTGGCTCGAAGGTAGATAATAATTTCTCCTAAAATTGTAAGGTTTCATATTCAGTTTAGCGATCACCGTTATTAAACATATGCTATAAAGTGAATCCAACATTCAGTACATTATAAACGCTTTAATTTCTGACCAACATACAATGTACAAATTATAATAATAGGGTCTTACGCATTAATATAACGGAGTTCGAGTATACTTTTCTTTAGAAATAAACATAAAGTCATAATGTAAGTATTCGATAATAAAGTGATAATAGTACCACTTTCTCTAATGTTGATCCGCCACTATATAAACCCAATCATACCCATAAAACCATAATCACATACCGTCTTTAATTAAACGATAAGTACATTTTATATGTGTACGTAACAAAGCAGAGCACTGACTAGAATCGTCGATATATAATGAAATGAAATCTACGGCTTGAAGTGTTGTTGGTGGATCGTAACATCATAGTGTAGGTATCCATGGAGACATTAGCATTAAAACACGTGCCTTTCTACTTTATGTAGAAATTTTAGTGGGACATGTTTTTGTTAAATATCAATCTTAATCATGCATGTTTAAAACCTTTTCTCTTCACTCCACTAGCTATCCGGACCCCTATCCTTAATGAAGAAAAAGAAAGGACATAAGATAGTATTTAGATAGATTTTATAGATAATAATAAGGTTTCAATAGGTACATATTTTCGCGGGTCAAGAACCTATAAACTGTCTGAAGTTTGCTCTATATGAGATTTTGGTGTCTGAAGTTTAAATTGTTGATATTGACTGTCTGAAGTTTCAACTTTGATGAAATTTCGTGTCTCCGTCCAAATTTATTGTTAAAATTGATAGAACTTTGTCATGTTACTTGTCACGTGTCCCAATGAAAAAAAAAATCTCAAAATTGCTTCTAGTTGGGTGGTGGCCGGCCGGAGTAGGGTGGTGGCCGGCCGGAGTAGAGTGGTGGCCGGTCGGAGTGGGGTGGTGTCCGGCCGGAGTTAGGTGGTGGCCGGCTGGAGTAGGGTGTGGCCTGAGTAAACATAAAAGTATCAGGGACAATTTCGTCGTTGACACCAAAATTTCACATGGGGCAAACCTCAGAAGTTTATAAGTTCTTAACCCTATTTTGGCTATGTAATTAGCAGGTACAAGTGGCATATCAATGATATTTATACTGAGGTACATATATATAATTTTTTTTAATGAAGACGTTACATATAACTAAATTTCATCAGAGTAGAGTAAGCATAATTCAAACAGTTTAGCAAAATACTAAACTCTACAACTTTCCTCTTCGAGATTGCATATTACGAATTGACGGGATAATAATAAGTAGCAATCTTCGCTCTGTGTAAGCAAATAAATAATCATTCAAAAACTGCATTATTTACACAATTTTGCAGTTTATCATTTACATAAGCCATAGCTGAAAAATCTCTTTCGACGTTTATGAAGAACTAAAAGTATCTACATAAATAGAAAAACTTGCGAAAATAAATATGTTTTTTTGCCTCAACAAGTTTCACTGAAAGTTCACTAAGCTTCTTTACTCATAATATCTCTTATCAAGATTCAAGATGGCATATCATCAATGTGATCTTTAAGTTAATGCTATAAAGTCACATAATAAAATATTTAAAACTTATTGGGGAAAAACTTGGCAAGTCTAAGAAATCTTTGCTTGCCAAAATAAGAAAATGAATTTTTAGAACTCAAGCATACCATCCAAAAAAACACCTTTGTATTTACCTCATCAAATATGTTTTCAAGATATTAAAGTTGTTAATTAATCACCTCTAGAAATACTTCAGAATTAAAATTGATAATTTTTAAGTTTCTTGAGTATTTCATATAATAAAGATACATCAATACCCACTAATTACAAGCCATTATGTAGCCCTTTGTGGTTTACTCAAAGAGTAGTACAATCCCTTTGGTCCAACCGCAATCAATTCATTATGCGAACCTTGTTCCGCGACTTTCCCGTCCTTCAAGACCGCGATCGAGTCGGATGTCTGAACGGTGGACAGTCGATGAGCCACCACAACGCATGTCCTTCCAACCATGATCTTGTCTAATGCCTCTTGGACTAGGTTCTCCGACACGCTATCTAGTGCGCTTGTCGCCTCGTCTAATAAGAGAATTGTCGGGTTTTTCAGTATGGCTCGAGCAATCGCGATCCTCTGCTTCTGCCCTCCTGATAGTTGCACACCTCGTTCTCCACAGTAGGTATCGTACCCGTCTTTCATGGAACTGTTAAAAAAAATGCATGTATGGGGTTAAGTGAAGTGAACCCGGTTTCATCGGACCGGTTTTTACTTATTAGTGCATAACCAAATAAACAATTTAACGGTCAACTAACGGATGTACTAAAAGCCACATTTTTTCAAATTTTGGTATAAATACAAATATATGGTTCCAAAAGTCATATTCGGACAAACATGTTGTATGAAAAATACTATAAATAAACAGATAGTTTATATATTGATTTAAAATGAAAACTCGATAAATTCCAATTTTTTTTTTAAAATAGCGTTAATAACCAATTTGTTACCCGAAATTTGACAAATTTACAAATCGTTACCTGAACTTTAATTTTTTAAAATTGGATTGCAATTTTAGAGCAAATTGCTACATCTGTTAAAATTTCCAAATTTGACAAAAAATGAACATGTTTCTACCACGTGGGGTCTTTTCAAGTGTACCAAAGATGGATTCAAACATAAGTATTGTAATGAAAGACCTTCAATTGAATGCTAAAATGAAAGACATTGTTCGAATTGGGTGGAAGTCCAATTGAGCATTCAATTGAAGACATTTTGTTGCAATACTTTCAATTTTTGTTTGAATCAATTGTAGGTACACACGAAAAGACCCATGTGGCAGAAAAATGCTTATTTTCTATCTAATTTGACATAAATTGATACGAATGTAACAATTTGCTTTTAAATTGAAAGTTTAAATAACTAATTTTAGAAAATTAAAGTTTACGTAGCAATTTGTAAATTTGTCAAAACTCGGATAACAACTTAGTTATTAATTTGCCTTAAAAAAATCCAGTTAAACTTTCACAATTTCCAAGTTACTCCTCAAACTTTTCCACATGTTCATTTTTATCAAATTTCATTTTCATATAATTATTACCTTATAAATTCATGAGCATTAGCAAGTTTAGCAACCCTCCGAATTTCAGCTTCAGTAGCTTGGTCTTTTCCATACGCGATATTTTCACGTAAAGTTCCAGCGAAAAGAGTCGGCTCCTGACTAACAAGAGCAATACAACACCTCAATGCCCGCAAGTCATAGCTCTTAATGTCCCGACCATCAATCAAAACCGACCCGCTCGTCGGGTCGTAAAATCTCTCGACGAGTGCAATGACCGTCGATTTTCCCGAACCGCTCTCTCCGACGAGCGCAACTCTCTTCCCCGCTTCGACCCTAAGGCTGAGACCTTTCAGAATCACTTGATCGGGTCTCGCCGGGTACGAAAAGAATACGTTTTTAACCTCGATGCGACCTTCAATGGCAATATCGCTTGACTCGTTTGGCCTAATCTCGCTCTCTCGGTCCAAGATCGAGAAAACGGATTTTACGGCCGCAGTGCCTTTCGCGATATCGGAACTCATGCTTCCTGCATCGGCGATGTACTTCCCCGTGCTCATCAGGAGGAAGAAGGCTTGAAAAAGGCGCTTCGGAGTCACCGTCTTTTCGATAAGCAACCTTCCTCCGTACCAGTACGTTAAAGCGATGGCGCCGGTCGTCAGGAACTGGGACCCGCATAGACCGAAGCCTGAGAGCCACGATTGCTTCACGTTCTCGCGTTTAGGGCCTCGGAGCGTTTCTCGAAATAGGGTCACCATTCGTAGTTGGGAAGAGAAGGCGGTGATGGTGCGGTGGTTGACGGTAGCCTCGCTTGCGAGCTGGGACCCGCTAATTTGCGCGGTCCGGGCCCGTGCGGACATCGTCTTCATGAGCACGGTTCGGGAGTAGAAGCTCCCGATGAGCATCGGCTGCATCGCGATCATCACGATAGCCACTCTCCATGTCACGATCAGTCCGAGAGTGAACGCTAAGGTGGCGCTACAGAAGACCTGATATTAGAAATTATTGTTAAAAGTCAAACATATTGCACCAAAAGTCTACAAAAAAATGTATCAAAAGTCAATTTTGATCAAACATGTTGTACCAAAAGACCATTTAAACCTTGCAATAATTATCCATACCTGAACAAACAACGATGTTCGGTCAGCAACTAGGGACCGGACCATGGTCGCCTCGGCGGCTAGCCGAGTGCAGACCGCCGCACTGTTGTTCTCATCTCGGTCAAACCAACCGACCTCGAACGTAAGAACCTTGTCCAGCATCTGTTCCCGCACCCGCTTCGTTAACCGCTCGCCGATGATTGCGAAATTGTAGTGTTGCGTAACATTTGCGACGAAGCTGAGAACCGACAAACCCAGGAAGATGAAGCAGTAGGATCTGGTCCTCGACTTTATCGAGGAACCGTCTTCGAGAAAGTAGATCGAGACGACCGTTCCTAAGCAGTAGGCATGGACCGGCTGGATCGAGCCGTTCCCAACCGCTGCTATACATCCTACAACACACCGTTTCCAATCGGGCGCACTCATTTTCAGCAAACGCCACTGCAATGAACCGGACCGACGATCCTCGCTGATGTCATCGTCGTCGAGGTCGTCAAACGATGCTAAGCTGATGGAGAACACCGGGCTATATATCATCGGAGTTAATAATCCTATATTTGTCGATCGAAGTGGACTACTATATGGCAGCCTCGGCCTCGGGCTCGGGCTGCAATACGAAGGTTCGACTCCATCACTTGTTAGCTGCAGCTGCACCATTTTACCATACACACCCACTTCTCCTTTTCCGATCAACTCGTCGTGGGACCCAGACTCGACAACTTTCCCGAACTGAAGGACCGCGATCAAATTAGCGTTACGGATCGTGGAAAGTCGGTGAGCCACGACGATCGTCGTCCTTCCGACAGAAGCTTTGTCAAGTGCCTCCTGCACGATTCGTTCGGATTCCGTGTCGAGAGCGCTTGTGGCTTCGTCTAGTAAGAGAATCTTCGGGTCCCGGATCAGAGCCCTCGCGATAGCAATCCTCTGCTTCTGCCCTCCTGACAACTGCGCCCCAAGCTGACCCGCCTGAGCAAGGTACACAAATTTCGACGAATCAAACATTTGATAGTTAGTAGGGCTGATAATTTCTTGCAGGGCAAGACACACAATAATATGCATGATCTGGTAATTTCTTGCGGGGCAAGACACACCATAATATGCATGATTTGGCAGTCATAGTATAGATACTAATTGTTAGATGAGCTTGGTGTTTACCCAATTTAATCAAATATGTAACAAGAATTTGCCAGTTTTGTATTTTTTTTTTTTTTTTCGGGAATAGAACCTAAAAACGGTCCTAATTTTGAGCTATGTGTCAGTTTGGTGTCTGAGGTTGAAATTCAATGTCTCAATTTTCATATGTGTTGATATTTGGTGTCTCCGTTAAATTTAGGGGTTAAGTTGAACGGAATCTGGTCACGTGGGTGAACAATTTTCAAAATTCTAAAAATACCCCTGATAAGAATTAGGGTTCCGACCGATTCCGGACAAACCCACCCGATTCCGGCCTATTGCGGCCAAACTCAGCCCGATTCCGGCCAAACCCACCCTGATTCCGGCTAAACCCAACCCGATTCCGGCCGATTTAGGGTTAAGGAGCTCCGATTTAGGATTTAGGGTTCCGGCCGATTCCCGGCCAATTCCGGCCAATTCCGACCGATTGGAAGTGGGTGCCGGAGCCGGGGTGGGTGGCTGGAATGGAGGCTTTAAAAAAAATGGTAAAATAGTTTTTTCAACTCAATCTGTTAAAATTAACTCCAAAAACTAACGGAAAATCAAATATGCACAAAACTGAAAATTGAGACACTAAATATCAACAGTTTAAAATTCAGACAACAAACTGAGACTCGGAGCAAAATCCAAACAGATTGTAGGTTCTTTTCCCTTTTTTTTCAAAAAAACCTATGAACCCTGCAAAGCAAATGAGACACGTCTGGTTATGTTTACCTGGGTACCGTATCCATCAGGTAATTTCATGATAAAATCATGAGCATTTGCAGCCTTAGCCGCATCGACAACACAATCCATCGTAGCTCCTTCCTTGCCGAACAAGATATTCTCTTTGATGGACGTTGCGAAGAGAATCGGTTCTTGACTAACCAAACCCATCTGTGATCTCAACCATTTGAGTCGAAGTTTCTTCAACTTCCACCCGTCGAGCAATATATGCCCTCCGATCGGGTCGTAGAATCTTTCGAGCAGAGAAACCACAGTGGACTTGCCCGAACCGCTACCGCCCACTAAACCTACCGTCGTGCCTGCAACTACTTTGAGATTGAAGCCTTGTAGTACTGGGTTGTTTGGTCTTGATGGGTAGTTGAATTGCACTTCTCTAAACTCCAAGTCTCCTCTAACAAATGGTAGAGTCTTTCCTTTTTGTAACTCGGAGTTGATCATCGGTGTTCGATCAATCATTTCGAAGATCCGATTAGAAGCGCTTAATGCATCGCCGATGAAGGAGATGTTTGGCAGTGCACTCATGATAGACCTAACAATTGCAACATTAACAACGAAACTGAGCAATGCTATAAAGTGTGAAATTTTGTAAAAATACGAAACCCAACAGAGTAACATTTTTTTGATGCAGATCACCTGTCTCACTCTTTATACCCCAGATTATGCACCAATTCCAATAGGTTTTTAGAAAAAATCGAAAAAGTAATTGTTTCAGGGACACGTGTCAAGATCACAATGATGGGACACGATCTGGGGTAGGAAGAGTGGGACTCGAAACTGAGCAATGCTGTAAAGCCTGAAATTTGGTAAAAATACTAAACTTAACAAAGTAACATTTTTTTATACAGATCACCTGCCCCGCTTTTCATACATCATATCATGCTCCAATAGGTTTTTAGAAAAACTTGAAAAAATAATTGCTTCAGGGACACGTGTCAAGATCACAATGATGGGACACGATCTGGGGTAGGAAGAGTGGGACTCGAAACTGAATGCTGTAAAAGTGTGAAATTTGGTAAAAATACGAAACTCAACAAAGTAACATTTTTTGGATGAAGATCACCTGCCTCACTCTTCATACCGCATATCATGCACCAATTCCAATAAATTTTTAGAAAAAATCGAAAAAGTAATTGTTTTAAGGACACATGTCAAGATCACAATGAATCCACATTTTTTTCCAGAAAAGGTAAGTTTTTTACAAATCTTCTCACTAAGATGGGGATGAGAAACTCACAATCCTCCCATGATGATGCAAATCCCAGCAACGAAAACAGCACCACCCTTTTCGCCCTTCTCTGCAACGAGCACGCTCCCGACCCAAGCATTGAATGCCCAAGAGGCAAAAACCATCCCCATGCTCCCTATCAATACTCCTTTTACAAGGCCTTGCTTCACTCCAACCCCCATTGACTTCTCAAGAGCATGACTGAATCTCACCACAGTCTGCTGCTCCGCAACGTATGAGTACACAGTTCGAATGCATGAAACTGCCTGTTCAGCTATTCCACCTGCAACTGCATAGCTTTCCTTGACTTTTACGCCAAGTTTCATTAGTATCTTCCCGAATACAAGTCCCGGTGCCACAAACATAAGGGAGAATGGAAAAGCAGCAAGGGCTAGTCTCCATGAGAGAATGAAGGCTACTACAAGGCTGAACATGAATGCAGAGAAGTGGGCCACGGAGTTCGGTATCTGCAGTAAGTTTTTAGTAATCAGATTTAGGGTTGTCCAAAGTTTTGCCATTGTGAGATTTTGGTGTCTGGAGATATGAACTGTATGAGGTTTTAATTTTGTTGAAATTTGGTGTCTCAGTCTATTTTTGCTGTTAAGTCAAACAGAAATTGGTCATGTGATGACCACGTGACCGGAACAAAAAAAATACCCCAAAATGTCAATGTTCAACAGTTACATGCTCGAATGAAAAGTCAAAAATACCCCTCATAGCAAAAAAAAAAAATCAGTCTCATCCTCCTTGTTTGACTCCAAGGGTAATTTCATCATTTCCCATTTTCTCAAATAAGGTAGAACATTAAAAAAAAAAAGGAAAAAAGTGTCATTTACACAAATCTATTAAATTTAACCTGAAAAATAGATGGAAAATCAAATTTCAACAAAACTGAAACTTTAGACACCTCATATCAACATTTGAAACTTCAGACCTCAAAATCTCACAAGGGGCAAACCTTGGACAGTTTATAGGTTTTTAACCCTCGAATTTAAGGAGCAATGCTGAAAAGTGTCAAAATGAAATATTTTCAATTCTAGGAAACTATTGATTACCCAACTCACTAAAGTTCATAATTAGTATGGTTTTACTTTAAGCAGTTATGTTGATGAAAAATAAATTTGGTTTACTTTCTCAGCTATGACATCTTGGATCAAGTGGGCATCAGAAGATATGGTGTTGACCACTTGGAATGTTGTGGAGGAAGAATCTTGTTTGTCAAGAAAACCAACTTCCTGCCTCAAAACCGACTTTAGATACTCCACTCTGATTCGTGATGTCTGTCTCTCAGCAGTTCGGCTCCAACAAATCCCTTCTGCAGATACAAACGATACACAATATGATCATTTCCTAAAATCCAATATTTGTTCATGGTAATTAAGGGTTAAAAACCTATAAACTCTCTGCAATTTGCCCATGTTGAAATTCGGTGTCTGAAGTTTGAAATGTTAAAATGGACAGTCTTTGTTGAAATTTGGTGTCTCGGTATGATTACTTTAGAGAATCCAACCCCGACGAAACTAAATGTCAAATTCAAGCTCTCGTGCACCCTCCCTTATCGTCACATTGCCAGGACCGTCACCTACCAAGCTGACCACATCTGCGCAAGTAAATATCGCTCCGTTGTTGCTGGAAATCGCTCCACACCACTCTGCTCGAAACATTTTCTTTTGGATATTCAACTTTTGGGTGAAATTTGGCTATTTTGTGGAAAATAAAGAGTGGATTATAAGTGGGTGAGTCGGTTGATGAAAATGATCGAAGGGAGAGAAAAATACGCGAAAATACCAAATTTCAACAAAAATGAAACATGTGATTGTCAATTTTAACATTTCGAACATCAGACACCAAATTTCAACATTAGGCAAATTTGAGACAGTTTATATGTTCTTAACTTTTTTTTTTTAAATGATGATGATAAAAAAGAAACATCAAAGGGTGCAAAGATGTCTGTACCGAGGAAAGCAGATATCCCGACTCCAATAGCGACCATGAACAGCCTAAGTCCTTGCTGGGAATCAAATTCATAGGGAAAATGTAACTACATAATAGCAACTGCATAGTTCTAGCAAGCATTGAAACTGAAAATGCAAATGCAGCTTCACTTTTGCATACCTTATTCACTGTCTCGTATGAGAAAGACGTGTCGGCAGGCGCAACACCGTACTGGTTGATAGCTTGGCTAAGGACAAGCATCGTCAATGGAGACATCAACCCATCTCCGATACTACCCAATGTACCAAACAACATCAATAACTTGTCTGTACCATCTGAATACCGAAAAAGACCACCTTTATGACCCATGTTTTTCAAATACCAGCCACAAAGAATTGATATCTCATTCAGGCATAGTCACAAACACTATGTGGGCATTATGAAAACGTGCTTATATTCAAGACCCAGCCATGGTAGACATTTGTTACTGTCGCTTTGATGACTTGTTCCTAGATTAAGCCGACCGCATGTGTCGGCATCTTGGGTGCTATCCAGATGTTGGTTTTCCATAGTTCCAAAAGGCTGATTCCAGTTAAAATATGGATTGAAATGGAATATACGGTAAGATAATGGAAGGTTTTGGCGGTCGTTTTGACAGAGTCCACAGAAATGAGCAGTTGCGACAAGAGAGAATCTATGATGCTCTTGTACTTGCGGCCGCAAGATGCCATTTTTGTGCAAGACCAGAGATGCCACTCCGCTGTTTCTAGAACAAGAAAGTGAATGTCGGTAAGCGGTTGGAACATTGTACATTGATTGGTCCACTCTTCTAAACTTGGTCATGAGATTTAGAAATAACTATATCTATAATATCTATAAAAACATTCAGAATCGACAACCTCAATTCTCATCCCACTTTGTGTATATAGGTGCCAACTAATTAAAAATAATATAAAATTAAAATGTTTATGAATTGTCCATAACTACTCCAATAGTGTGTACCATATTCAACCCAACTTAGTCTTATATGTTATTTTATATTAATAAAATTAATACTTAATAAAAATATTAACTTAAAAAGATAATAAGATATAAAATAAAATATTGATATATTAATAATAGGATGTGAGTCTCATTGGAGGGATTGGACAAGAAATTTGGAGCATCTCCAATACAAAATGACAAGACAACATGCCACATGGAGGAGTTGTCTTTCACATTTGTGTTGCATTGTCGATACTCTAATAGACAAGATTGTCAATTATGAAAAAAAAAAAAAATTGTCAATTAAACGAATTTTTTTATTAAAAAATTATTTTTTAAGCTTTCAATTTTATTATTTTTGTGATTATAACATTGATTGTATACGAAATTTAACCTAAAACAAAAAAATGTAAAAAATTACTATTATATATAAGACCTCTTAAAATTGGGACATAAAATCATTGTTTTAGTGACATTATCCTTGAACTAGACATGATCATATATAGTTGGAATATTATTTTTACTTTGTCTTCCCTTCTGCAGATTTTTCGCAAGTTTTAAGGACAGTGATCCGGGCTGTTTCCCTCTCGACGATGAAGCTTATCCCCCATCGTCTCACTGGTCAACCTTGACCCCTATTATTTTGAGGTCATATCTAGTATTCAGAGTTTGCCTCGATTTGGTACCGCTCTCGCGGCCCGCACCGAAACAGTGCTTTACCCCTAGATGTCCAGTCAACTGCTGCGCCTCAACGCATTTCGGGGAGAACCAGCTAGCTCTGCTTGGCGTATACTCAGATTAAGAGATGCTTTGTAAGATTTAAGCAGATTAGCATTAATTAAGTATATATGATTAGTTTTACTGAAAAAGAGTCCTAATTATATTATTCGATATTTTGACTTCATTCCCTAAATAATAATGGAGAAAGGAAACCCTCAATTAAAGATTTTTACTTAGGAAATAATATTAATATTAAGAGTTAATAACCTATTTTGTTACTTATATATGTGTTAATGATCTTTGGTTACTTACTTTTTTTTTAATCTTATTAATATATGATTATTATGTTTCAAAATGTTAATAAATTATTAATTTTATTATTAAAAGTTGGCACGAAAGTGTCACATAAGAAAAAAGATACTCGGAAAAAAAAAATTATAACAATAATATTCATATGTTTTCCATCGGAATCATTCTTGATCATATCAATTTTATGTTTTGAATATTATGTTGTCAAATGTACCACTTTTTTTAAAATATTATTAAAATAAAATTTATTTCAATATTTTTAAAATTTTCTTAACTTATTTGTATTTTTTTGCTTTTTTTTAGTTTTTAATTTTTTTTAGTTTATTATATATTCATGTAACATTATTATAGTGTTGTTGTTAGTTTTACGTCAGCAACATGTGTATCGTTAACATTTTTACATTAAAATTTAACGGTAAATTTACAGAGTAGTGCATCTAGTAACATTTCAAAAAAAATATAGTGATGCATTATGCTATGTATGCAATGAGAAGCATAAGATGAATTTAAGTTGGGTTTCAGCCCATCTAAATTCTCATTGGGCCGTATTTCATTTTGATCTACTATTGCAAGCCCATTAAAATCAAGGCCTACAGTGGCTGCAGCTTCGTCTTCCTCTTCTTCTATCAATCTTCCAGTTCTGTGCAGGAAGCAAATCGAAGCTCGAATCTCCACCTTATTGCGCAGGAGCTGAGGAAAAAGCTGCAGCGATCATCGAAGATGGTGAAAGTTGCCACGTTCTTTGCGATGTCGCTCGGTGCGTTTGTTTTCTGGCAGTCCATGGACAAAGTCCACGTCTGGATAGCCCTCCATCAAGACGAGAAGGTTTTCATCTTTCTCCGTCGCATTTAATCACTATTCAGTGTATAGATCTGCTGCTATATAATTGCTTTGCTCGAAGCCCCTTTATTTTCAGAGCGAATTGCGAATTCGAAGTGCTCAATTTCGCGTTCTGTTCTAGGGTTTGCGAAAATCCTGAAACTAGACTTAAATCATTCGCTTGCTAGTTTTTTCCAACTTTACATTTTATTGTGCAGCTGGTTTAATTCTAATCATGCTAGAGCATTGTACTCCCGAAAGTGATGAAATTTTTCCAGCTTGAAAAGAACTTTGTCATAGGTGAATTTAGATACAGTCCAAATTTCAATCTTGAGATTAGACCTAGATTAATCAATTTCGAATTTGATCCTTAAATTAGTTCTAGATTAGTTACTTGCGAGCTTTCTTTCACATCCTTTTTGTCAGCTGGTTTCATTCCAGTCATGCTAGAGCATTAGCTTCGAAAGTGTTGAAATTTCCTCAATGTGAAAAGAACTTTTGGCTTTGATGAATTCGGAATTTCGGATGCATTCCAAATGTCCTTCCTTTGTTCATATCAGAATTCAGAAGTTTCTAATACAATTGTTTTGCTATGTCTCATTCATGACTTGATGTTAAAGTTAACCTCAGTGTACAAGCTTTCATTGTTCACATTTCTGAACAGTAATGTCCTGAAGGATTTAACCTATACCTAGGTGTAGTATATTGTTTTACAAAAAATGACGTAGACCCTACTTGCTTAAATTAAAGAGTTCACTATTTTGAGTATGAAACCTGGAATTTTCCCGGCTTACCATTTGCTAGTGCTTAGTACATCCTGGTTAGAAATTCTGAGAAAGAGAGAAATGTTATGTCAACTTGAAGAAAATGAAACAAACACATTGCCTTATTGTGTAAAACACTCATTTCTTTGTTTGTGCTCATTGGGTTAGGTCTTTAGAATCTGGGTCTTGACAGAAGCTTATGTCTTTATGTTCTTTTAATAAGATCTGACTGCATTTGATTGAATCACCTGACAATCGGTCTGTTTTGAATGCAAGTATCTGGGATTATTATGTGAAAAACGAAGGTTTATATCTTTTTCTGGTTATTGCAGCAAGAACGGTTGGAGAAAGAAGCAGAGATAAGAAGAGTGCGTGAAGAGCTCTTGAGGGAGCAGGCCAAGCAAAAGGACCTTGCTTGATTCAACCGTTATGATCGCCTTTGTGAGTTTTCCGCCATTATTGCCTTGCCTTGATTTGTCTCAGACTTTTGCTTTGAGTTCTATAAGCACAGTATCTTCAACTCTAGTCCTTGAAATGTGGTATTAAGCTCTGTTTTCTTGAACTTGGAGTGGAGCCTTTGTGTTGTATGCCTAAACGAGCATGCTTCTTTTTTGCTGTTGCATCTTCAATAAACTGCCTTACTAAGAAGCATTTGGCCTAACAAAAAATCTTTTTTTTTGGTCATACACGTGATATCAATTACATCATACAGTTTGTTTCACGGTCAATTAACTCGCTAAACTGAACATGGATAAGCTAAACTGAACATGGATAACCCTAAACCTAACAGTTGCTAGCTCATGGCTGAATTGGGCGAGCTAGAGGGCTTGCGTGAGCTCGGATTATGGTGAATCCTAAATCGGTTAGGGCTCAATTAGGACTAAATTAGTTGTCAATAAACTTTAATATGTATGTATTTGTTATCACTTGCATGCTACGTGTTATTTTTCTGTGAATTGTATATTTCTGGGAGAACTAATTACAACAAAAAATAGATGAGATAGTGAATTGTAAAAGTCCATAGGACAAAGACCTACCGGGATCATTTGAAACTAAGAACATAAGTCCTGTTCTTTCAGACTTTACTGGTAATGGTCTCGTTGTCTGTCTGAAATCGAAAAGACCATTAGAGACCAGGATCGAATCATGAGGGCCATTAAGACCATTCTCTCTTTCTTTTAAAAAAAATCAATATTTTGTAACTTGAAAATAATTTGGATTACAATGGAGGGTGTGTTTGGAGGGATGTAAGGTGGGATGTAATCTCACATTTCATCCCACATTATATCCACATTACGTTGTTTGGTTTGTCAAACAACGTAATGTGCATTGCAGTGTTATCAGAACCGGACCGGGGTCTGAACCGGCAGGGCCACCGATTCCCGGTTCGGCCGGTCGGACCCGGTCCGAACCGGGTCCGACCGGTCGGACCCGGTCCGAACCGGGTCCGACCGGTTTTAGTAAAAAAATGCAAATTTGCATATCCTCTTTGTAAGTTAACCCTTATGTAGGTTTTAGTCCGGATCGGGGCCTGCCTCTCTATAAGTTTACCCTAAAAAAATTTTAATTTTTTTTTAATTTTTTTTAATGAAAAGAGTCCGAACCGGCGAACCGGTGAACCGCCCGGTTCGCCCAAAACCGACCGGTTCGGTGAAAACCGGACTTCAGAACCGGGTTCGCTTACATCCTCCGGAAATAAGCAAACCGGACCGGTGAGGGGTCCGGTTCCGGTCCGACCGCGGTCGGACCGCCGGTCCGGTCCGGTTCTGATAACACTGGTGCATTGTAATGGTTCATGTAATTTGAGATTACGTCAAATCTCCATTAAACGTAATGTAAGTTTATATCAATAAACGGATGCAATGTAAGATTACGTTCAACATTACGGAATGTTATTATTTTATTATTATTTATTAAAATGATACAATATTTTGTATCATCTTTATAGTTTATTATGATAATAATATTGTTACTATTGTTATTTTTTTTTTTTATATATACTTCATAACTCATTATTATAACAAATAATAATACACATGATGTTCGTATAATCGAGCAAATATTTTTCGTTGCATTTTTTTAAAAAAAATTATCTAATAAAATTATATATAATGTTTTAATGAATAGAATTTTACTAGTTGTGCGTATTGAGTTTAATATTTAGTTTTTAAAATTCATAAATGATTATAGTATTACCACACATAGTCTTTAAGAAGTTCTAGTTGTTTTAAAAAGTTATATTTCTTTTGAATGTTATCATATTACGATATAATATACTTTTATATAAATTAATATAATGATAATAATAAAGTAACATTACAAAGCATATCAAACGCTGTAATTAAACATTACATTACACATTACAATACAACCAAAAAGTGTCATCCAACATTATATTACGTAGCTCACATTACGTGACTTTGGAAAAAAAAAAAAAACGCCATCTAAGAGAAGTTTTAAAGTTATATTTTACTTTAGGAAATTATTTAATTTACAGCTATTGGGTAAACAAAAATATGCTCAGTAGGAACCGTAGGATACTATTTTTTTACCAACGGTAAGATACTACAAACGAATATTATATCATTTATGGAAAAAATTCTTTTTATATTTTATAGAAGATTACTTTAAAGAAAAAATGGGCAAAAAGATGGAAAAAAAAAACTAGTCCTTGATAAATGCACATTTTAAAAAGTATTGTCCCATTTCTATTGAAGAAAAGAAAACCTTATGGGGTTTCCAAAAACTTTAAGTCTGAATTCAAATATAGATTTAATTTTTTTTTGCCCAAAAAATATAGATTTATTGATCAAGATATATAATATAATATTTTTACCAAAAAAAATATATATAATATAATAGAGATTATAAATATATGGACGTGGTCCAAGTGCCCAACCGTGTCACCTTGATTAACTCGAAAATATCTGTATAGATATAATATAACAATAGTAAATTACAAAATAATAAAATAGAAATGACCGCACGCTTTTAGCACAGACTCCGTATGCACACGCACCAATCAATCTTTGACCGCTTAGTGAGATTTCTTTGTTCCAGTCAAACGTCAAAGCAAACGACAAAACCTTCAAATTTCCACTTTTTTTTTTTTTTTCTAAACAATTTCCACTACTTGTCATATATATATATATATATATATATATATATATATATATATATGGTTAATAGATACACGGTGTTAAACTTTCACTTAATTACCATCTGAATTTTAATTTTATACAATGAACTTTTAATTTATAAGTATTAACTATGTTATAATTCATTTAAATTGGACATAAAATAAACATGTAACAATCGTGAGAAGTAATTTAATCTAATTTAATGTGGTACAAGTGATAAGTGATGTCAAATTTTATTTGGCATTTTGATTAAATTAAATTTTATATTATTGAATAATATTATTTTATTTTAAGAAATATAATAAAACAATATTATCAAATTTTGAATATTGTAATTAAATAGTTATAGCTTTTCTATATTATGTTATTTTTTGCAGTTAAAAAATGAGCTAATAGTAGTGAAAACTCTAAACTTATCTCTCTAAAGTTATGTGAATTGATAAACTATTTTTCATGAAAGAATATACGTGGGAGATTATAATGACACATGATATAATGTTTCTTTTTAATTTTACCTTAACTGTTACAGAAATAATCAAGAATACTTCGGATATGATATTTTAGTATGTTAGTATAAATAAAATTATTGAACACATTAAATAAAGTCTAACATAGTGTGTTACCTCATAACTAATAAGGTTGTAACCAGATGATGATTTGTCACTAATCTCCCTCTTGTCATGAGTTAGTTGTAGACAACCGTTTTTTGTCACTTTTACGTTCTTATAATATTTGGCGTGACGATAATAAGAAGGCGATGGAAATGGGTGGGGTGACACGAGATCCGAAAGGTACACGTGGCAGAACCCCAGGACATGATTCAGGGGCAAAGGAAAAGAGATGACAAAGACCCGACTTGATGCATTAAATCAAATACTGAACTGATTGATGATCAGTCCAATTCTGAGAAAAGTAACTAGTACTGCCACCCCACCCATCTCATAGATATACCTTACATTATATATATATATATATATATGATAATATGCATAAAAATCAAATAATTATACTTTCTCGCATTATTTGTTGTGATGGTTAATCGCACAATTATAGTCTGGTGTGATTATGGTGATTGAGTTTTGTATCCGTAGTAGTTATAGTTATGATTTTAAGTCTATAACCGCGGTTATAATCATCACCGCTGTACATATAAAATATTAGTATATATATTGCTAAAAAAACTGATAGTCTTAATTCACTTAATTTGCAATTAGTTGCGCTGCGCTAGCCCTAGGTCAACAAATAACATATCATGCATTAGACTCTGTTCCGACAAGCCTCGTTGTCCTGCTAAGGATTGCAAGTGATAGGCGACTGAAGAATATTGTTTAATTAAGTGAAAGAATGGAATTATGCTTAATTTTGATTTCGTGTATAACATAATGAATGTATGTTTAATTTAAATTTCTTGTATGAAACAACGGTGTTTTATTAGTTTGAATGATTATTGTTAAATGGTTTGATCGTGGTGAAAAACTATAATTGTAGTTATTGTACGGAGAATCATATGCGGCCAACTCCATTGAAAAACCAAAGTAGGGAGAGTGAAATTAGAAGCATCAGATTCGTTGAGTGTAATTTAGAACCTTAATTAATGTTGACTATGTTTCTTCAGGTGTCTACTTCAAGTCGGTGCTTGTTAATATGTGTAATATAAGAATATGTTAATGCATTTATTAATAAATTCGGATTTATAAAACAGTTAATTAAAATGCACGTCTTATTATTAACTGTGCTTCCTCTCTTTAATGTGGATAATAGAAAGTAATGGATTAGACTGTAAACATATTTAACTTATTAATAAAACTGTGGACAGTTAATCCACAAATCATGAGGATATAATTGTAAAATACTATCGTGAGGAACTGTCACTTGTAAGTAATCTAAGATGCTACGGATTATTTTAGGTTCTTAACAGAAAGGTTTAAGCTAGCCTTTTGTTTATAACTAGATAAAAAAAAAAAAAAAAATCAGAGTTTGGAAGCACGAAATAGTATTCATATGGTGTGCACAAGTACGCGTCAATTTTTGTATTTAGAATTAGTATTCTAGCAAATTAATCATGTGTATTTGTGGAATAACAAACTATTTATGGCAAAAATAAAATTATTCAGTTAATTAGCAAGTTTGGTTGGAAAAATATACTAATGGTATTACAATTCTTTTTATTAGGTGAATAAAATTCTTCATGTTGAATCGATGACTCGTCTAGCGTGTATTAATGGTACTTACTAGTTACTATGTAACAACCTCATTATTAATATTTATTGAGACCTTTCATTTATATTTTTTTAATAATATCATTAATTCACTACTTCCACCTCTCTATGAATAAATAGTTTTATCTTTTATTCTTAATTTAATTTAACACTCAATCGTCCAATTCTCTAAGCTCATTTTGATATGTCGTCGTACGTGTTCAATCTATTTTGTTTCTGGTAGAGTTCAGACTATGTTATATTCGACTAGTGAGAGCTTTGTGTTATCTTGTTACTAGAATAACGGTTTATCCTAGTCAGGAGACAATCGTCAATAGTTATCTCGACTGATGAGTCAATAAAGTAATGAAATTGTCTTAATAAAACCGTAATCTTCACAGTAGTCAGTTGTGTGCATATTTTTATCCTAGTCAGGAGACAATCGTCAATAGTTATCTCAACTGATGAGTCAATAAAGTACTGAAATTGTCTTAATAACCGTAATTTTCACATTAGTCAGTTATGTGCATATTTCCAAAGTTCTACTTAACCAAACACAGTTAAGCTTCTAACATCATATAAACTTAGGAATTTACAATCCCTCTAAAATTGAATGATCCCCTCATATGCTAAGAACAACTAATGCATGTGAATGTCATATATAGATAGATCATACATGTTTTTCATCTAAAAAATCAATATCTGACATTTTTTTTTGTCACAATATCTATTATTAGAAATGGGTCTACTCTATTATAGTATTATATATCAGTCCTAGCTACTTTGACCAACAAAGCGAGGAATTTCTTTTATACTATATAACTGAATCATCGATCTCTAGGCAAATATAGGGTTTGTTTGTTTCTTTCTTATCTTATCTTGGAGACAGACTAGTAAGCTGGCCAGCTATGCTATATATTATATTATATAGGGTTAAAGACTTAAGAACCTATAATAAATAGTCTAAGTTTTGAACAATGTTGAAATTTAGTGTTTGAAGTTTATAATGTTAAAATAGACAATTACATGTTTCATTTTTATTAAAATTTGATGTCTCCGCGCGTTCTTTTCTCTCTATTCAATCATTTCATCAGCTCACTTACCCACACATAATTCATAACTCTTTACTTTTCACAAAATCACAAAATTTTCCATAAAACTTTAATTTCCAAAAGAAAAAGTTTCCAGCATAGTGGTGTGGAGCGTTTTCTGGCGACAACGAAGCAGGATTTACTTAAGCGGACGTGACAAACTTTTTAGGTGACAGTCCTGGTAAGGTGACGAGAAGGGAGCTTACATGCGAGTTCGAGTTTGACATTTAGTTTTATCAGGATTGACTTCTCTAAAGTATTCACACCGAAATTCAAATTTTAACAAAAAATAAAACATAAGACTACTCATTTTAACATTTTAAACTTCAAACAACAAATTTTAACATTGAATAAACATTGAACTGTTTATAGGTTATGAACTCTATTATATATATATAATAATAATAATAATAATAAGGGTAAGAACCCTAGGCTAGGGTTTTTCTATCTCTCTACTCTGCTTCAGCTAGTTTAGCTTAGCTAGTGCTGCAAGATGTACGGATGAAGGTCAAACCTTGTTCTACATTAACATATCTTGCCACGTCATCCCTGTCTGTCTCTCTATCTGTCATCTTCTGGGTTTCATTTGCATGCAAACTACAATAGCTGAACACAGCAAGGAACGAATGAAACAACCCATCCATAAACGTGCTAATATTCATCTTCAATTCTGACTTCACCAAAAAAAATTAAATTTTTTTTTTAATATTTATTGTCCGACATGCTGCGTGTGTTGATTGACTGTTTACTGCTACGGAAAGTCCATATCCAAGAAGAGATATATATAGATAGAAACATTACCTTGTCTTTTCTGGATTTATTATTAATATATATCTAGTCTAGAAAAGAAATTGAAAATATCATCAAATTTGTGTGCCAACAAAAATTTATCAATAGCGTGTTTGAGATAGTGAAATATATCTAGTCTAGAATTTTTGTTTTTTGTGTGAAAATAATCATCAAATATGTATGCCAACAAACATTTTATCAAAGATCACCAATTGGGTTAGGTGTTCTGGTTTAATTATTACTAATAGTTGTCTTAGATTTCATTTTCGTTGCGCTTTCATTCTCAGTTCGTTTTTCATGTTAAATTTGACAGATTTTGATCCAATTACTCCATCAAATTCGAACGTTTAAAAAAGAAAAAAGAATTAAACGGCACATTCCGCTTTCCTTTTAAATTAGGTTAATTAGTGTGTACATATAGTGAAATAATTGAAGCACTTATGCAAAACTGAGATTTAATTTAATTTAATTGGCATAAATATACATGAATTGTAGAAAACGCAAACCCAAATGCGTAAAATTTAACGGAAAAAATGATGAGAAACCAAAAAACAACAAAAACGAAATTTGTGATACATAAAAACAGCAATTTAGATATGGGACATCTAAATGTATAATGCTCAAACTTAGATTTGTGATTAGGTTCTTAACCCGATTTAGATTACTAGAACCTTATTTGAGTCAATTTTGGTCTTATGAAATTCTCCCAAAATTAATATATTTGTTTGTAATTGATGTAATGCAAGTTTACTTCTTAAGATACACCACTTTAGAGGTATTTTCTCTATGGACTCATTAGTGTTGATAGAATTTTGAAACTTATGACTATTTAAAATGGACTTATCCATAAGCTCGAAAAAAATTGGTTTGCTTCATGCATTCTTAAAATTTACCACACAACCATTTTGGCAAGTTTTTTTTTTTTTTTTTTTTGTGGTGACGAACCTACTTTATTATGATGGACTTTTAGAAAGTTCCTTCTTATCAAGTTGTATCAACTAATCATTTTTACTTCAACAATTGTTAACAGTTCAGAAGTTGATTTGTCTCAACTAAAGTATATAGGTTGTGTGTTGTATTTTTGTATGTTGTTTTTGGTGTAATGTTTTCATGAAAAGTGCATCATTTAAAAAAAAAAATCAAGAGCACAATTGTCGTATAATATGAAAATTAATTAATACTGGTTGGAAAAAAAAACATAAGTAATAAATCCGAATTTCGTGTTTGAATTTCCTTACTTCAAAGAATGGATGGGATTCTTTGTTTGTAAGAATATATAAGAAACCGAAATTGAGAATTATGATTAAGATATTTGATTGCAATTTCAATTTTCATGTCAAATTACACCTAAAAGAAAACAATTCAAAAAATGCCCCAACGGTCATAAAGGTTTCCGTCAGTAAAAAAACCACTAACGTAAAATGCTTCGTGAGTGAAATATCAACAAACGTAAAGTTCTTCGTCGGTGGACATATTGTCTTTGATTCAATATTCGTCGGCACAAACTTTTACCATCGGTGATTCAATAAACTTTATTACCGACGAAAATTTCTCAAAGTCGGTATAGATTTTATCTTACAAAATTTATTTCGTTGACAAAATGTGGTTTACTAAGAAATCCGTGCGACTGTAAAACAATTATGTTGATGAAAATGGGTCACCAATAAATAATTTCCTCGATGATTAGCTTTCGTTGGAATTTGTTTTTACTAACAAAATAATTATCATTGGAAAAGTCTATACCGACAATACATATTTTGTCAGTAAATTTAATCTGTCGGTAAAAATAGTGAATTAATATGGAAATGTACAACTTTCACTATTGACATTTCATCGTTAAAATGTAACATATTACCGACAAAAACTTGGGGTTCTTTTTCGTCAGTATAAGCTTTACCGACCACGCTTAGAGTGACGGAATATCCATACAAGTCTTGTTTCTACTGACAAAAATGCTTTTTATTGAAGATTTTCTTCACTTTTACCGATGAATTATTTCGTCGGTAATATCCCCTTCTCTAGTAGTGACAATTGTGCTATTAGGGAAATGGAGGGCAGTTATTTTTTTGCCTTTTTTTCTCACAATTTTACATTTTAATTTAACTTTTTTATATTTTTTTAAAAATCCTATTGGGATGGGTGACCTATTTAGCTAGGTCAACCTTAAATTTAAACAATTTTAGAGTTTATGCTTATCCCGGCGAAATCACCCCAATTGTTCATCCAACACAAATAGAGTTTTAGAATTTATGATTTATATAGTTTTATTATTTTTTTCTTAAAATTCTATTAAGTTGGGTGAATCAGTTTGACATGTTAATCATTTTTATTGAAATTCTACTAAGAGCATCCATAGTGGTTTTACATAAATTGTATTCTTTAAAGTTGTCACGTAGACATTTATGTACACTTTAAGTAATACGTAAAGTTAAGACACACGTAAAAAATATTTTCTCTGCAATCGTATTACTTAAACATATTCCTTAAATATATTTTATTATTAAATTTTCCAATAACCACCAATAAAATATTAGCATTAATTATAAAATGAATTAATTTATAATAAAAAATTGGTTACGTAATACATAGTGCATTACTTAAATTTAAGGAATGCTTTATGTAAAAACATAAATTTACGTGTGGGTCCCATCTTTAAGGAATGCTATGTAAAACCATTGTAGATAGTTTTTTTTGCTTTACTTAAATAAACATGTAGGACCCACATTTACGTAATCTTTACGTAATACCACTGTGGATGCTCTAAGTATGATTATGCTGTTTGTATTGTGTATGATTAGCAGTAAGGCAATAACCGTCCTTAATGCTAGCCCTAGTATACAGGTAAAGAGCATCTAGTAATTTTTCTTTATTAGTGATATATTTTCAATTTTCTAGAAATTTAAAGAATAACATTTTTAATTTGTTCATTCAATTTTTCAGAATTATCAATGAAGATAAATCTAATTCTATTAAGTTACGAAATCAGTTGTTATTAAAAGAAACATTATATGGACTGCATCGAGTTGGACATGAAGGAGATATTGATTAGGGATGGCAATTTGTGGTACGATAGCATGACACGAACACGCACGAAAAAAATCGTGTTCGTGCTAGTATATGGGAGAACGTTATTACGATAAAACGAACACAACTAACACGATATAACTTTCGTGTCGTGTTCGTGTTTATGTATCATAACACGACACGCACAATAGCACGATAGAGTTGTGTTTCTAAAACTAATTCTTAAGTTTTTTTTGTAATAAATCATATTTATTACCTTTAAAAATTAGTGGTTTAGTTTTTAGTGTTTGTAAACTCTATATTGTTATCTTATGAATACTGACATATTATTTCATACATTTTTACTATATGAATTTCATTATTTTGTTTTTTGCTCAAAGATCTCGTATAGAGATGTACAACTGAATATCATACACGATAGCACGATACGAACACGCACAAAAATATTCATGTCGTATTCATGTTTGTAAAACGTGACACAACAAGCTTACGTGCGTCTTCATGTTCAGTAAGTTTAGCACGACACAATCACTGACATGTAGGGCTGTAAACGAGCCGAGTATCTGGCAAGCTCGACTCGAATCAGTTTACTCGAGCTCGACCGAGTTTTAATTTTTCAAGCTCGAGGTCGCGATTCAATACTCGGCGAGTTCGAGCTCGGCTCGATAATGTTAAAAAAATTGTATTAAATTATAAATGGTGCACATTAGCTTGAGCTCGAACTCGATTAGACCTTTGACCCTAAACTCAAAATCAAACTCGAACTCGAATAGGCAAAACAAAAAAGCTCGATTAGGCTCACGAGCCTCTCGAGTCGAGTACCAGTGAACTCGACTCGGTATTAGAAAAAGCTTATCTCACTCAAGCTCGACTCGAAATTTAGCGAGCCGAATTCGAATATCGACCGAGCCGATCTCGAGTAGCTCACGAGTAGCTTGACTCGTTTACCCCTACTGACACGCACAATAATACAAATTGCTAATTAATGTTGACACTTCAACAATTCGAATAAATAAAATCTACAAAATTATTATCTTACTCAAAACAATATAAAATTAGATTTGATCTAATTTATACCTTACTTAATTCGTTGGAATTTTACAACTTTTACTATTTCTAAACACCACATTATGGATCACAACCTAGGACAAAAACACTACGACATTACTAATACTTTTAGTTAACCATGCATACTAATAAAACATCATTTTACTTCTTCAACTCTCTGCAAAAATATATTACATTCCATTCCATTTTCTAGAGAGAGAAACCTGAACACAGACATGGCGGCCGGGTGGTGGCACAACAGCCGTCCATTGGTCGTCTGCTGCGGACACAACAGCCACTTCTTGTCTCATCAACGACCACTTCCTGTCTGTCCCTTAATTTATTACGCCGCCGCCGCCACCTGTCTCCCACACCACTATCTTGTCATCATCGCCATTTTCGCCGCCGTTTGAGCTCTGGCTGTAGCTACAGCTCCCGCTACTTACTATACTGCTGCCTCCCATTAATGCATCTTCTTCTTCCTCACCAACCCCACTTTGTTGAGTCGACGCCTGACGGTGACCAACCACCGCTACTGGCTCTGTGAGCTGCTTTCCGTCACGCGCCGGTGAAAACACCACCGGAAGGTAGTGGTCAGTCTCTCCGGGGAACTTCGAGTTCTTGAAATGCTCCTTCAATGCCTCCAAACCCTTTACATATAAAATAATTATACGATATGACAATAATTATTTATAAAAAAATTAATTTTTTTTAAATAATTTTTTTTATGTATATATATAGTACCTGAATTCTAGCATAAGTAACTTCGCATATTTTCCGGGAATTGAAAACCTCCCAATGCCGGAGATGAAACGCCTTGTACAGCCTCCATGCGGCCGCCGGAGAGGTCATGTTCACGAACCCATATCCCACATTGCACTTATTGCTGTCCCAAATTAATAAATTAATCAGTGATTTTGTCATAAACTATATATTGCAAAGATTAAAATTAAAATTAAAAAAAAAAATATTTTTTTTTTGTTTAATTTGGGAAATTTACTTGAAATCGATGGGGAGATAGACGAAGTCGTAACAAGACAATGGCTGTGAACCGTCGTCTTCTCCGATCTGCTCGTTGCAGTTGATACAGTGGGCGTCCAGCATATTCAAGAACAGCTTCTGACTACACATTAATGAAACACAAAATCTAAACTTTATAACCCAATTATTATTATTAATTAATGCAGATGCGATTATATTTAGTGTTTGTTAATAAAAATCAAATCTTTAATACCTGTACTTGTTGGGTATGTTCTTGATCATGAGTGTAGTCCTGGTTTCTCCGTCACCGACCTTACCATCACTAACCACGAACCGACTATCCATCTTCTTCATTTTCCGGCCACCTTTCCACACCGGCTTGCAGTTCTTCACAGTTGCAGCCGACGAAGCTTTGCCGCTGTTCTTCTTCTTCTTCTTCAACGTCAAACCACCAAACGCAGCCTCGATAGAAGCTGCATTTCCGTTAGGGTTTGCATGAGGCACCACCGGAGAGTACATGAACTGTGGCGGCGGTGGTGGTGGCAGCGGAAGCTGTGGCGGGCTGTTTCCGGCGAATGCATTGAGGAATTTGCGGCTGTGGCCTCCGGGACGGCTGAATTCTATCACCACGTTCCGTCCATGGATTTCCCGACCGTTCATCTCGACTAGGGCTTTGGCTGCATCTCTAACATCGTAGAATTCGACGAATTTCTGATGCTTTTTGTACGGTGTGTCGCGGAATTCCTTCACCGGACCTTTAGTATTGATCAAATTCATAAACATAAGCATGCAAATTGTAAATATTATAGTGTTCGGCTAAAACAAGTGAGTTTATTTCAGCTCGATTTCTATGCACATTGTGAAATGGCTGGCTTAAATGTAATCGTGCTTATTTCAACTTGATTTCGATTTCTCAGCCGTCCGTTAATTTGATGAATCAATAAGAATTCATGAGAAATAAATAATGTTTCATACATATAGATAATTTGATAACCGGGAAATCGAGTTAAAATAAACTAGCCAAGCATTTAATTCTCATTAATTCCGACTGATTTTCTATAATAGGAAGAGAAACCGAGTTGAAATAAACTCGGCTGTATTCGACTGCATTTTAGTATGTCCGATAATATATATACAATATTCCTATAATGCCTTAATTATTAGTATACAAAAGAACATTCATTGTATAATTTGGGTTGGTAATGGATGAATTAAATATAAATTAAATTGCATACCAAAAGGTTCGAAAATTTCTCTCAATGCATCGGGAGAGACGTCGGGGTTGAGGTTGAAGACGACGATCGTTCCTTGGTTCTGGCCGTCAGGAATGGCGTTTCCGTGGGGGATTGTGTACTGGGCCCACACGGCGTGGCCGGCGACGAGTCCCGGAGCCGGAGGAGGCAGCGGGGAACACTCCCCGCCGTACCCGCCGCCGTGATGGTCACGGAGTCGGCACTGCTGCAGCAGATGCTGCTCCCTTATCTCTCGCAACGCTCGCCGTGCATGGCGGAGGTCGTAGAAGTGTACGGACACGATCCCCTCTCTGACCATTTCCATTTGCACCGCCCTCACCTCGCCGAACACCTCCATGTCCCGCCTCACGGTCAGCTCGTCCACTCTCTCCGGCACCGACGTCAGCACCAGCGTCCGCGTCGCGGCGTTCGACGGAGGTGGAAGCGGCGGAAAACTCACGTACGATGTGTACGGAGGATATCCACCGCCTCGGGGGATGTACGCCGGAGATAGGGCGGCGTAGGGGTAGAAGACCGTCGGAGGAGGTAGAGAGAAGGCCACCGGAACAGGCGGTTGGCAGCTAGGGTTGCTGTTTCGCGGCCGGAACTCTTGAGCTCGAGGGTCCAAACCACCTTGCTGGAACCGGACACCGCCGGTATCCGCCATGGCGGTTCTTCGCGGCGGAAGGCGGCGGTTTTGACCGTTGAACGACGGCGGATACTAACCGGAGAACAAGTGCATGGGTCGGTTTCCCAAGAAGTAGGACATTAATTACGGAGAAACAGCTTCTCTGTGTCTCTTTCTCTATCGTCTTCTTCTCTCTCTCTCTAGAATATCTGGTTTCTGCTTCGTCTTCTACACTGAACAGTGATTCTGCAGTTCAGCCATGGTAGAAAGAAGAGCAAATGAAAAAATGGGCTGAAAATGTCCTTTTACTACATCTAATGCCGTGCCGTGGAATTACGAAATTACCCTCACATCTGGAGAATTGCGAAAACATTGCGACCTTTCCAGTTTTCCAGAAAATAAAGACGGAAAAATAAATGGCTGGGTTTTTGTTTTCGGGCACGAGAAAGTATGTGGGCCGTACACGTGGCGAACTGGGAATGTCGAGTCATTCCTTTTTCTTGTTTTGTTATTGTTATTATTATTACTTGTTTCTCCTTCCAGTTTTGCTCGAGAGAAAATAGACCCTGAACTATCACGTTTTTGTTAATGACGTCCTAAATTGTCAAGTAACAAGTAACATCTGCCTTCCATTGTCATTAATGAAAGTCAATAAATACCTTATTTTGGAGAAGTCTCACTAAGGTAAGTCAAGGAAAGATCGTGACTTGAAAGAAGAATGTCTTTCATACCTTATTTAGGTAAAAAAAAAAAAAAAAAAAAAAATCAATGGACTGTGTGATATTCGTGTTGTATTGAATTTGTATTATATTATTATAGATTAGCATGAAGGCAAACAAATGAAATTGTGATGCTCTGTGATGGGATAGAACACGCAAAAGTAATTAAAAGAATGCCGAGAATTTGACACGTGATTGTGAAAATTTTTGATTTTTTCATTAATCAATAAAAATAATGAATGTAAACCAAGGCTGACAGCGTTTAAATACTGGAAAAAAAAAAAAAAAAAAAAAAAAAACCTAACCCTAGGATAAATTCAAAATCAACAACTAAGTCCAAACTCTTAAATTCCACATTGGGCCGAGTCAAACCTAACGGGTCAATATCGAGCAACCATTTTCACAAGTGGGGTTCCATCCTAAAACCAATGGGTGATAGGAGGAGGTAGCCCACTTGCTTATATGGTGCTCTAATATCTAAATCACCACCGGTGTGGTACACACGCTAACAGTGGGATTCAACACAAACAAAACTGAAAAATTGTAAAAAAGACCTAAAGAAACTTAAATTGCAAATTTAACTCTCTAAACGAATGAATTTGGTCGAAAAACGTATTCCATGGTGAAGCGATGAGCATTGCTTAGACCGCCGTTTCCGCATGAAGAACTCTATTCGCACGCAAAAATACGACACTTGAAAGTCTGGGACCGAAAATAGCATAAATAGTCGATTCTCCTACATCACATTGTGATTACGAGATTCGACACAAACATCACACGAAAAAAATTACAATAATAATTTTAAAAAATAATAATAGTTTTTTATAATTATTTTTATAACTAACATAATCTAACCTAAATTTACACTATAAGAAGAGAAGGAACTATTCGAATACAATAAGTTTAATATAGTTTAATCCAACATTATATATATATAAGTTAGGGATGTGAAATAGTTCATCAATAAATTAGTTTTAAACTGAACTGCACTGCACTGAAAAAATCATTTTTGTTCGGATTTTACCTCAATCATGAACTGCAATATTTAAATTTATAATATTTGATTTGGTAATAAATCGGTTTAGAACCAACTTAAGTTGAACCATATTAGTTTAACTACAAAAATTGAAAGTAGACTATGAAAGGACAATAAAGAATCCACAAATGTGATGGTGGAACCATTGTTCAATAAGATAATTGAAAAATAGTTTAGGATTTTGTAAAGATATTTAGGTTCACTTAAAAAATTATCTTTTATATATAATATATTTCCAAATACTAGACTAAATATTAATGAAACTAATATATTATTACTTCTAAATTTAAAATCAAATCAATTCGGTAACCAATTTATTTATTTATTTTGTCAATCCTGAACTCAACTATATAATAATCAAATAAATGAATTGCTTATTGAAACAGTTTAGTAAAAGGTGCTCTAAAGTCTAAACCAAATCAATTTGGTTTATTTGAATATAATATTATGCTTATTAAATTAGATAATAACACGTGAAACTATAAGTTCTAATGTTTAAAATTAATTCTAGAGTCTTTTTAATATCAATATATATCTCGTGACACGTGTTACATTAGATAACTCTAAAGTTTAAAACTAACTAAAAAAATTCTCGTTATAAAATAATATTATATAATTTTAATCACTATCTTTATCCATAATATATATTTATATTTTGTTTCTTAATTTAATGTATTATTATTTATTCTTAATTATGGTAATCAAATAGCCACAACTTTTTCTATAGTACCTTAATTGACGAACAATTTTTTCACGTGAAAGTAGATGTAAAGACCTTCCAAATGACATATGAAATCATATATTTCAACATGTGAACACTGTTCGAACCTCTTTAAATATAAGAAAAATCGACAATTTGAAGACCGCACTCGAAAACAGATAAGTAAAAGAAATAATCCATAAAGGAGCAAGGAAGGCGTCGTCCCAAAGAGAGAAACTTTGTATTAGCGGAGTCAGCGACTTTAGAAAACAATATCTAAGAACAATGAGAAGATACAACAGGCAACACCAAAGAAAGCATTTCTCTTAGGGTTAAAGGTCCTTTTGGTACCACATGTTTGCAAAAATTACATTGTTCATACCACTAGTATTTTTTCGTACCGAATTGGTACCATATGTTTCCAAACCTTACTGTTTTGGTACCTCCGTTATGGTTCCGTAAAAAACGGTCGTTAAATGGCATGTGCCATGCACGTGACCAGCCCAAAACTTTCAATTTTGTTACAATTTAGTCCATCTAATACATCCCTAACTTTTATTTTGTTCAATTTAGTCCTAAAACTTCAAAATCAAACCATTTCCCCAAATTGACCTAGCCGGACCTAGCCATGGGCTAGGTCCGACCCTGGGTCGGGGTCACCGGACCCAGGGTCGGACCTAGCCCTAAGCCAGGTCCGGCTAGGTCAATTGGACCTAGCCCCAATTTAACTCAATTGGGGCTAGGTCCGACCCTGGGTCGGGGTCGCCTGGGTCCGGCGACCATGACCCAGGGTCGGACCAGGCGACTCCGACCCTGGGTCGGACCTAGCCCTAGGCTAAGTCCGGCTAGGTCAATTTGGGAAAATGATTTGGTTTTGAAGTTTTAGGACTAAATTGAACAAAATAAAAGTTAGGGATGTATTAGATGGACTAAATTGTAACAAAATTGAAAGTTTTGGGCTGGTCACGTGCATGGCACATGCTATTTAACGGCTGTTTTTGACAGAACCCTAATGGAGGTACCAAAACAGTAAGGTTTGGAAACATATGGTACCAATTCGGTACGAAAAAATACTAGTGGTATGAACAGTGTAATTTTTGCAAACATGTGGTACCAAAAGAACCTTTAACCCTTTCTCTTAAAGGAAAGTAAGAGCGACGACCAGTCCATCCGACTCCAAGAGTAAACCTTTCATTCTAAGAAAGGAAATGTGGTGACCTGCTTGTCATCGCCACCTGGAAACTCATCCTATTAAGGAATAGACTAGCTTGACACTGTCACAAAAGTCAACTCTTCCTTTAAGGAAAGAACAGTGGTGACCTGCTTGTCACCAACTTGGAGAAAACACTCCATTCTAAGAAATAAGAGGTGCCGACTTGTCGGAAATAACATAGGATAATCCCTAACTACAAGTAGTTCATCAAGAAACTTACAAGTTGCGGCGAGATTATCCTCACAGGTTCTTTGATGTAGTCCTCCTTCTCCAAGATCCTGAACGCAAGTTGTATTGCGGTTTGCCGGACGGGGTCTTCCAATTTCGCTCTTAACACAAAAGGATGATAAGTCTCCACCGACTATACCTCACGAAAGGAAATGACGGACTAGGGGAAGGCAGTTCTCTTACCCACAAAAATTTAATTTCGTCGGTAATTAATATTTTTGCCGACAATATATATTATTTTTGTCGGCAAATATACTTTTGCTGACAAAATTAAATTCCATCCATCGGCAATTTTGGTATTTTTTTTGTAGTGATTGTCCTCAAAACATCTGAAGGCATATTGGGTAAAACTTTAATTGATTGAGGTTTAACTTAGTGTTGCGAAAATTTGAACTTATGTGCTCTAATTATACCATGATACTAATAAAACGTGCGTTATAAACATCGTATCAAAGTACGCATATTCAACTCACTATTTAAAATGTAAAACATCTATTGCCGATTAGCTAGATATTATTTTCTAACTATACATAATAATTGTCGTCAATAATTTATTCAATTATTGTTTATAAACATAAACATAGATTTAACAGATAAGTTTAATGTATGAATACGAGTCATGTTGAAGTTTTTTATTTATTTATTTATTTTTTTAAAGTTCAAATTTATAAGATAATTAAGACACGAGAATTCTTATTTAATAGGGGCATACTGCCCGCTGTAAATCCAGCCTCCGGAACACAACATGTTCGTATATTTCCCATGGTTTTTGCATGGGGTTGTCTCCCACTTCCATATGCCACTAGTTTTTGTCCTTTATTTTCTTATTATTCATTTGTTATTTAGTAGCTCCCAAATCAATTAATTGATGATTAGCGAAGAACAAGTTAGATATTATTATTATAGGCTAAGTTAGTTGGGAATTCCCAGGATTATGGGATTAACTCTGTGTAATATCTTTTCTTCAACTTCTATATATTATATATATAAGAGGAACCCTAAAACTCGAATAATATGCAATCACATATATAAAATATAATAATTTTTGTGAATGGATTATAATGTGAAAATAAAATATAGTATATATAAGAGGATAAAATCGTCCAAATACATATGTTTGCTAACTCAAATACAATGTATGGTGAGTTGTAAAGACGAAATTACTTAATAGCGTACTTTTCAAGTGCGCAATAGGCGTTGTGTAACTGTCAGCTGCGCTACATCAAGTAATTAACATTAATTGCGTAGCGCACTTACGAGATGCGCAACCATGTAACGGTCAAATTTTAGACACATCATAATTCTGTTGTGCATCTCGTAAATGCGCTACGTAATTAATGCTAATAACCCAATCTAGCAGAAATTAACGTAATGCAGCACATTTGACAGCTGCGCAACGCCCATTGCGCACTAGAGAAGTGAGCTATTGGATATTTTCGTTACTAAATCTTACCATATCTTATATTTGTATTTGAGTTAGTAAACATAGCCTGTTTTTCTCTTTATAAGAGAGACTAACTGAAGCAAGTATTGTAATTAATTAAAGTATAAATATATAGAAGGAGGTACTTAGCTTTTGGGTGATGGGCAACCAAAAAGTAAGTGAATGGGAAGTTTGTTTGTGTGTTGGGTGGGGATTGAATCCCTCTTTTCAAGGAAAGAATACAACACTATACTGTGTAGTCTGATTCCCTGACTTTCAACTTGAAGGGAATGAATAGATATAGAATAGACATTCCATTTGCTTACCATATTATATTATAATTATATATATTGCCTGACTGCCTGCCCCACTTAATTCATCAGATGAGTCTTTTCTGTACATTAATTCTTGCTCTTTTGATGCAATGAACAGAACCCTAGCTAGCCACTGATCTGCCACATATATGAGATGGCAAACAATAGGGTCCTCCATGCACAAAGAAAGGATCTCCAACTTTATGTTCATTGACTAAGCAAGGTGATATTATTAGAAGCTAACTGTTCATGATGATGAGTTCCTAAGTAAACCCTAATTAAACTTTTCTCTCTTTTTTTATTTAAAAAAAAAAAAAAAAAAACTAGTTAGTGTTGATTTTGTTAAAGTATGTAGAGTATAGTTTTATGTCGAATACTTTCATTTACAAGTTCTAGCTTATGAGACATTTAATTAAGGCGCACGTCTTATTCAGAACATGATATTAGAGTGCACATGTTTAAATTCTGGCGACATTGTTGAAAAAATATTAATTAAATGAAAACCTCTCATGAAATGCCGAGGTGGCCAGTTAAAACTCATAGCATATGTACCCATGTGAGGATAAGTGTAGACAACGGGCTCTGTTAGGCTTGGTTGGGCTAAGTGGGGATAGTCGCTCGGATTTGGGGGCGTGACAGAATGGTATCAGAGCCGACCCGGGACCGTGATCGGGCTCGCGGACCCAGGGCTATTGACCCCCGGAGTTCCGATCACCTACCGGGGGCAAACGATTCTGGTCTGGGCCGCGACGAGGACGTCGCGCGCATTAAGGGGTAGGTTGTAATACCCTATATGTTTGTACCACATCGGTTAGAATAAGAAGATTTGAAGCCTTAATAAGCAAGAGTTGTACTACTCAAGTCCAACAAGAATTCCTTTTTTTCTAGGCCCAAGTGAGGACAACGGGCTTAGTTAGGCTGGGTTGGGCTAAGTGGGGACAGTCACTCGGGCTTGGGGGCGTGACAGAATGGTATCAAAGCCGACCCGGGACCGTGATCGGGCTCGCGGACCAAGGGCTATTGACCCCCGGAGTTCCGATCACCTACCGACGGCAAACGATTATGGTCTGGGCCGCGACGAGGACGTCGCGACCATTAAGGGGGGTAGATTGTAATACCCCATAAGTTTGTACCACATCGGTTAGAATAAGAAGATTTGAAGCCTTAATAGCAAGAGTTGTACTACTCAAGTCGAACATGAATTCCTCCTTTTCAGGGCCCAAGTGAGGACAACGGGCTCTGTTAGACTTGGTTGGACTAAGTGGGGATAGTCGTTCGGGCTTGGGGGCGTGACAATAAGGCTGAGGTAGTGTAGAGAGAATGTCGAAGTATGTGTAATATAAGATTGTGTCGAATACTATCATCTGCAAGTTCAAGTTTATGAGTCAATTCATAGACATGTGTTATATGTGTTATAGATAAAAACTATCTTTAATGTGACTTTCGGTAGCATTCAAACATTTTTTTGACATTATTTTTTACCTTTAGTAATTTGATGATATATATAGAGAACCTTGGATACCTTTTTTTAGCAAAAGACAACAACTTAAATGTCTGCCCACAAGAATAGAAGAGGAATGGAAGACAAATCTTAGATGTATATACATGCCATCTTGGGTTTTTTGTCATGTTTTTTCAAGTACCAATATGATTTTCATCTTTTAATATATTTAATTAACACCATTAATTAATAGAGACAACCTCAAAAGTAGCAAATCATTTTATAATTTATATTTATATTTAAGTATATAATAATTAATTAATGATCATGGTAATATGGATGGGACCATACTTATTTGCTCCCCCTTGTAACAAGGAAAGCTCCCCAATCTATACCACCTTTTGTAAGTAGATTTATTAATTAAAAAACAAATAGACAGAAAGTGTTGCTGCTCTTAAGTAAATAAATATAATTTTCTAATCTTATATATATATAGTAATTAAAGATCAATTCTGCTGCTGCCCCTTAACTGATCTTAGGGTAAAAATTTCATATTTGAAGGTGCAATTTGTAAAAAGAAAGCTAAAATTTGAGGGTAAAAAAAACTGAACCTAAAAGTGTCCCTAAAGAGAGTTTAGTGGGGAATGGGATGGATTAAGAAAGTTAATTATTTTTTTGGCCAAGTTAAGAAAGTTAATTAAATTTGGTTAAAGAATGATTTAATGTGTGAATATGGAAAAATGCTTGTAAAAAAATGTATGGCATAATCAAATGTCAAGTGGGTTCTTAATTCCACAGTTCCCACTGTGGCGAATCGTTTTTGCAGAACTCCAACTAACTCGAAACTGTGGTATTATAAATGAACAACAATCATTTGTTTATTAGGGTTTAGATTCTTAAGAGATTTTTTTATGGTCATTTCTTAATTTGGCATTAATTAAGGGCATATATATATATATATATATATATATATATATATATATATATATATATATATATATATGTATATAAGGTCCACGTATAAACACTTAGTTTGATCAATAAATGACCATATAGATTTCTTCTCACTTTCTGGGTTGAATTCTCAACCCAATTCACGACGAGTTGATTCTATAGGCCTTCTCTTATAGCCCAGTAAAGGGATATATTTTATAGGCCTCTTTTTTATAGCCCAGTAAAGGGATATAAATTCTAATTAACCCCAGCACTTTGGCCAAAAATAAAATTTAACCCCAGAACCAAAAGACCCGAACTTCTCATCTCATGCGTGTGGAACGTGGATTTTTCTATTATGCTTCAAGAGCAGCATGCTTTTGGTTTTTTTTTTCTATTGCTCTAAAGGTGAACCCTAAAGGAAAATTGATATTATTAATAGTATGATGCAAATATTAGGCGTGGTTAGAAAATTTCCTATTTCTTTTTCATACTTTTAAATTTTTATATATGTTACAATTAAGTCCACCTAGTAATAAAAAAACCAAAAGCATGGTGCTCTTGGAGCATGGTAGAAAAATCTGTGGAATGTGTTATGATTTTTCTATCATGCTCAAAGAGCACAATACTTTTGGTTTTTTTTATTACTAAGGTGGACTTAATTGTAACATATATAAAACTTTTAAAGTATGAAAAAATATGAAATTTTTTAACCAAACCTAATATTTGCATCATACTATTAATAATATCAATTTCCATCTAGGGTTCACTTTTAGGACAATAAAAAAATATAAAAAAAAGTACCCAAAAACATGATGTTCTTGGAGTATAATAGAAAATCTTAATGTTGTTAGCATTTCCTCTCATATGCTTAACACAACACATCCATCAAAATCAAAAGAAATTGTTAGGTACAATTCAGCCAACAAGTGGCTTCCACATGTTACTTTTTCAGCTAATCAATGTGCGACGCGTGTCAGTAAATGACTAACACATAAACAATTATTAATCAAACGTTAATAAGTTGGCCTCATTTGATCAATATTTTTTTAAATAGTGCCCTTGTTTAGTTGGCCTCATTAGATTCTATGGTGCGGGCATGACCGTTAATTTCGCAATTTAGAGAATTATGCGATTTTTAGTCCCGTACTTTCAACTGTCGGATTTAACGCGTGAATAGTGTTTTTCGGGTGAAAATTCTGCTTTACGGCCAAATTCCATCGTTTTGAGTTAAAATCGCATTTTAATGTTATTTCGTTTTTTTGTTGTTGTAGTTTTCAGTTTATTTGGACTTGGTTGTTATTTTCGGTTATTTCCTAGAGTTAGGATTTCCGTTTTCAGTATTTAAGACATTATTAGTCGTTGTTTACATTCAGTTGATTGATATATGAAAAAAAAAACGAGATTTTTGCTCTAACCCTGCGTCAGATTTTTCGATATTCTGCACTTCCTATCCTCATCACGCTGCATCATTCTACCAACAACTGTTGTATTGTTAAGATTAGAAATCTAAGATACAAAGTGACCAATAACCAAGAAGTAAGCAATGGATCTTACTTACTTCGATTTTCACTCAAGTTCATCGATTACCAACTGAAGTATATATATAGAAACTTATGCTATAACAAACTGATTTCCTAATATTGCTAATTGGTCACCGACTTAATGAGTAGAGACAATATAGTCCTCAAACTACTAATACTTCTACATTATACCTGATTTTTTTTTCTTTGCATTTTCCTCATTTTACTTTCCCTCATTTTATTTCATTTGCTTCCTGCACTTTCCAGAACAAGTATTTTACCTCAAGTCCCTCTAGCAGATCTTCATGTTGTTCACGTCTAAGAGTCTTTGTCAACAAATAAGCTAATTGGCTCTTAGAAGGCACATGCTCAGTAGCAATCATTCCATCTACAATGAGTGTTTTCACAAGGTGAAAATCAATGTAAATGTACTTAAAACATTCGTGAAAAATGGAATTTTCAGCTATATGTATAGCAGTTTAGTTGTCACAAACAAGAAGAGTAGTCGTCTTCAAAGGAAAGCCCAATTCATGCATCAAACCTCTCTCACAAATGACCTCAGTTGCAGTCTTCCTCATGCTTCTAAAATCCGCTTCAACACGAATAGATATGATGTCTTGCTTATTTTACTTCCAAGCTACTAATGCACTCCCAATCATGATGCAATATCCAGTGACTGACCATCTAGTTAAAAGGCAGAAGCCCCAATCACTGTCACAGTAGGCAGTCATGGAATCAAGATTATTACTTGAGGAGAAAATCAAACCCTTACCTGGAGTTTGCTTTATATATCGAATGACTCTCAATAGTACTTGACAGTGTGATCGCTTAGGCTTTTGAAAAAATTGACTACGGTTTTGTACAACATAAGAGATATCTGCATATTCACGGTGAGGTACAAAAGTCTTCATATAACCCTCTAATATTGTCCAACATCCTCATATATCTTATCTTCATGATTCAAATTGAATTGTTTATCAAATTCAATTGACGTGAGCTTTAGATTCTGCTTCATTGGAGTTGTTGCTATATTTCCTTGTAACAAACCTGAATCTACAACAATTTCAAGTGCATATTTCATCTGGTTCAGTACCATTCTTTTCTCTGACTGAGCTACCTCAAGGATTGTTTTAAAGCCAAGGAAGTAATGTAATCTCCCCAAGTCTTTAACTTTGAAATGTTGTTGCAAAATCTCTTTTAGACTATTGATCATCCATTTATTAGATCTTGTGATTAGCAAATCATTGACATAGACATGTATGTATACTTGGTCACCCTTCTCAAACTTACTGAAAAGTGAGTAATCATATTTTCTTTGCTCATACCCATGTGAGATCAAGGAATCTGTGAGTTTGATGTTCAGTTGTCGTGATGCTTGCTTCAATCCATACACGACTTTAGAAATTTACAGAATTTTCTTCCTCTGTGATTAAACTTCTCATCTTGAACACCAAATGGTATGTCCATATACACCTCTTCACTGAGACCCCCTGCAAAAATGCATTACTGACATCCATTTGGTGTAGAGATCACTTTTGAGCTGCTACTATATAAGGGAATAAGATATATTATAGATAAATATATCTTATTATATTCAGATAAATCTAGATTAGGAATATATAAATTCTTAGTATATTATCATATTATGTTTTCCTTATTATATTGTTATAGATTTAGTATTTGTTATAGATATAGTATTGTATCTATATATATATATATATATATATATATATATATATATATATATATATATATATATATATATATAGGTACATGTACTTAACTCTAAACAAGATCAGTAATACAGTTCTCATTCTTCTATATGGTATCTGAGTCTTTCTAACTCCAATGAGTATAACCTACAAGCCTCCCGCCCACCCTCGCCCCTGCCCAATTATAATTTATGTTTTTTTTTTCTTCCCTTTTCTAATAAGACAATAAATGCATGCTTCCGTGTTGACGACTTATGCATCGATCCTCTGATTTAGCGCCAACTTACAGAGTCACCACACCGATGGACCCTACTATTGTCATGTTTATATCAATTTTTCTCCGCTGATGCCGACTGGATCTATCCGGGCTTCCGCCGATGCCGAATGGATCTCTCCGGACTTCCGCCATTGCCGACTGGATCTCCGGGCTACCTCCGTGCAGACTGGATGGATATCTCCGGGTTACTGCCGTGCCGACTGGACATCTCTGGGCTTTCGCCATTGCCGAGTGGACATCTCAACTTATGAAGAAAACTTCCGACTCACGATACATAAGATGATAACTTCAGAATTTAGTGCATATTCAATGGATTTTTCTACCATGCTTTGGGAGCACCATACTTTTGGTTTTTTTAATACTATGGTGGACTTAATTGTAACATAAGTAAAACTTTAAAAGTATGAAAAAATATGAATTTTTTAAACTACATCTAAGATGTGTATCATACTATTAATAATATCAATTTTCCTATGGGGTTCACCTTTAGGTCAATAGAAAAATAAAAAAATTAGTGGCAAAAGCATGGTGCTCCAAGAGCATTGTAGAAAGGTCCATATTCAATTGAGTGAGGGAACCCTGCTGTAGTAAGAAGCAGTAGGAGAAACCCCCAATTTGTTGCGCATAATATGACTGTTAATACTGGCGGGTGCAGACACCTCATTGTAATCTTCATCGGTGGTTTTTTTTTTTTTTTTTTTTTTTTTTTTTTTTTTTTTTTTTGTAATAACGTTTCTTAAGGAGGGCAACACCCATACTATACATACTCCACACTTTAAAGTTGAAATAACTCGACTCGTAACAGGTTTCAGGGATCGGCAAATAGGTGAATCTGGATAACCTATTTAAGTCGGGGACTAATCCACAACCTAAAAAGTTAAAAGGACTTTGATCGCAAACCATTCTATTTCAGCTACCGGAAAATTAATTATATTATTCCGGCGTAGGAGGGTTTAGTTAGGGTTTATAAATCAAACAACAGAAGAAGGAGGGAATCGGAATACCCGTAAAAAGAGAAACCATGTCGGCGACCTCCTCCCCTTTCGCGGCGGAGTCGCTATCCGCCTCCGGCCGGAGCGCGGAGAAGCTCAATCTCCCAGTTCTACAAGACAAGATGAAACGCGACCCCGAAAGTTACGAGTCGGAACTTACTAAAATCCAGGAACAATTTGATTCCTACCTTGGACTCTTCAAGAAGCAGGCAGACCTCAGCTTCAGCTCCATGAGCGGCATTCCCCTTGACCCAACTATCCCCAAGGGCCTCAGTGACCTCACCATGTTTCTGGCTCACATGGCTCCGTTTTACCCCAAGCGTCTGTCTCAGTTTCCGAATCAGCTAGCTCAGTTTCTCAAGTCCAGTGCGAGGTCTCTGCCTTCTGGGATGAGACTCGAGGTCACCAAGGCGCTTATTCTTTTGATGAATCGCAAGGTTGGTGATGTTTAGTTTGTTTAATGGAATGTCAGTTGGAATTTATAATTTTGCATTTCCTACCGTTTGATGTTGCTAAATTTGTTCTTTTGAGATGATTATGTAGCTAATTACAGAACAATGCGACTTGACGTTTAACATTCTTTGCAGATGGCTGATTTTGGAGACGCACTTGGTTTGTTCATGGAGCTGCAAACTCTAGGTGATAAGGCTTTGAAGAAGTTGGCATTTGATCATGTCGTGCATACCATTCGGCGAATGAATAAGAAGAGCAAGAATCAAACTGTGAATCGGGCCCTTCAGAAAATTATGTTTGAGACACTGAATGTCAGTAATTTTGTTCATTTTATTTTACTCGAGTAGGACGGGGGAGGATCTTCAAATAAGTGCTAAATCTCTATTATCTGATTGTTATAGCAAGACGACGAAGTAAAAGCAAAGAGCGCACTTGTTACATTGCGTGAGCTTCACAGAAGAAAAGTCTGGTTTGATGATGAAACTTCGAATGCCATTTGCAGAGCGTGCTTGCATCGTTCATCAAGGTAGCATACTTCTAAGAATATGTGTTGTATTTGTTTCCTCTATTTTCTATGTTTAATCTTTGTTTCTTGTACCATTAGGGTCATGATTGCTGCTCTGTCTTTTCTTCTTGACTACGAAAAGATCGAAGACGATACAGATAGTGATGACTCGAGCGACGAAGATGAGTTGGCTAAGATGCCTACTGTTATTAGTAAAGAAGCTATCTATAAGGTATATCAAATTTGCTTCCTTCATTTCTTTCAGTTTTGTTTTTGTGCCGAAAAGTTTGGAAGAATACATTATGGCCAATATCATATTATGCTGAGTTTAGAGTTATGTATATGGTTGGCCAATATATGACACTGTTCGCCTCAAGTTAACCAATTCACTGAGATTGTAATTTGAATTTCAGGCAACTAATAAAGGTACTGTTGCTAGCAAGAAGAAAAAGAAGGCGAAGCTGCAGCGTGCAGTGCGAAGCATGAAAAAGCAGCAACGCCTATCTTCCGAAAAGACCAATACAAATTATTATTCACCCCTTAACTACTTGATAGATGCACAGGTTTTTGCTTGTTCCTTTTTATGTTGCTTTCTCCTGCAAAATGATTAGAGCAAGTTGCGATATCTTTTCTATGACTTCAGGGATTTGCTGAGAAGCTGTTTTCTCGTCTCCAAACTAGCAATGAGCGTTTCGAGGTTTGTACTTGTATATTTTTCAATGAGTACCTATTAGCTCAAATTCTCGTGGGTAAATTTGTTATAGATTGGGGGTCCAGTTTTTTAGTTTCCCTTTTCCCCGAATTTGTGGATAATTAGCTTTAAGATATCAAATTTCATATTGCAGGTTAAAATGATGGTTCTTAAAGTAATAGCAAGAACAATTGGGCTACACCGTTTAACTCTATTGAATTTTTACCCTTACCTTCAGAAATACGCTCAGGTATGTGTCTCCCTCTTCTGCATTGGTTGCTCCGACTTAAAGTACTTAAGGATGACAGTTACATCTGTTTTTGCAGCCCCATCAACGTGATGTCACAGCTTTACTTGCATCAGCTGTTCAGGCATGCCATGATATGGTATGGTATCCACACTCCCTTTATTTTTGTTTCAAAAATCTGTTTGCTCTGTTACTTAGTTGGGTCAATTCCATTGAGTTAGATCCAAACTTTACCCACCTATCCTGCAATTTGTGAAATTAACCTTATGCTCTGCAGGTGCCTCCTGATGCAGTTGAGCCTTTATTCAGACAAATAGTAAACCAGTTTGTGCATGATAAGTCACGTCCAGAGGTATTGCCTGAATATTGCTTTCTCTTTTTTCTTTAAAAACAATAACTTATTAATCTTTTGCGTTTCCGTGCAGTCCATCGCTGTTGGGTTGAATGTAGTCAGGGAAATTTGTTTGCGCATTCCCTCGGTAAATTTCGACCTAGTTTTCCTTTAATATAGTATGTTAATATAGGCCATCCAACTTCGGCTAACGTGTTTTGTTCTGACTACTAGTTGATGACAGAAGAGTTGCTTCAAGATCTAGTTTTATATAAAAAGACACATGAGAAGGCGGTTTCTACAGCTGCTCGGTCACTCATGTCTTTATTCAGAGAGGTGTGATATTCTTTGTATTATGTGTTACCTCCAGATTTTTGTTATATTTTTCTTTTATATGTATCGTATCGCCTGGAAAATTACAAAATGGTTTTCACTTTGTCCCCCAATGATCACATATTGTCTTGAAAATTATAAAATGTGGTTTCCCATTGATGATTATTTCTTGAACCTTCTTTTAGATTTGTCCTTCAATGCTCGCAAAGAAAGACCGAGGGCGTCCCAATGATCTGAAGGCAAAGCCTAAAGCATATGGTGAAGGTAGTGTTTCTGAGAATGTTCTCGGGCTTGAGTTGCTAGAGAATGATGACGGTGAAGATGGCAGTGGCAATGATAGTGAAGAGGACATGAACAGTGATGATGAGAAGCTCGATGCCACCAATGATGAAGACAATGAGGCACTCGGTCTCAACAGTGGAAGTGAAGATGATGATGACACTGAACATGCAAGTGAAGATGATACTTCCAGTTTTGGTGGGGATATTGGTGAAGCCACTGGAGATGAGGACGAGGATGCAAGTGACGTTTCAGAGGAAGAAGATGGTGACTCTGATGATGATGTCATGGAGGATAGATCCGAGGAAAGTAAATCCAGAACAAAAAAGAGGAAATTTTCTGATTTTGATGGACAATTAATTTCTGGCGATTCAAGCCTTCGCGCTTTAAAGAAATTAGGGGCAAGCTTGAGGCAAGTCCCTACTGACTTAGCAGAAGATGGGATCCTTTCGAATGAGGATTTCAAGCGGATAAAGGAACTAAAGGTACGCTTTTTTTAGTACGCATCTGTAACAAACATGTTTTTGAGAAATGTGAAACTGATGTTGAGTTCTTCATCGCTGCAGGCCAAGAAAGATGCCAAGTCTGCAATGTTCAAGCATGGGCTATTGGGAAAGGGTGCTGATGCCAAGTCACCAGCATTCAAGGTTCTCAATGCCGACCAACTAAGTTCCAAGCGAGTAGACCCTTCCAAGCTAGAAGTAAGACAACTGCTTTTGTTGATGTTGGGTTTTCATGGTGATTTGTATCTTGCTCCTTAATTGGTTTCTTGGAAACAAAATCTGTTAGGGTTTATCATTATTGTCATTCGCATTGTAGGCTCATGTCAGGCAAAAACTCAACAAGGAGGAAAGACTAGCCCTTGTGAGGGCTGGAAGGGAGGACCGGGGCAAGTACACAGCTCGGGCAGCTGTAAAGCAAAAAAAGGTATGCTTTTTCACTTTCAAATATACTTTGTGATTCCATATCCGCCCTCTATATGATAGTGGAACAATATCTATAATGGTATATTAATTCGGCTGTTGATGACCTCTCTGATTAACACGTGGGCGTTTTGCCTAGTTATACTAAATATTACTATTGCACCACCTTCAATGCATTTTGCTCAAAATTTTGCATTTGATGATAAATATTCTTATCGACCGATCTATTCAATGTTGGAATTAAAGCCCACACTTAAAAGAAAAAAAGGGTTTAGGCTAGCTAGCTAGGTAGCATGCAAAACACAAGTGCATGAAAACTGACACGTGGACGTTTTGCCTAGTTATATTGAATATTACTATTGCACCATCTTCAATGCACTTTCCCCAAAATTTGGCTGTTGATAACCTCTTTGACTGACAGGTGGACGTTTTGTCTAGTTATACTGAATATTACTATTGCACCATCTTCAATGCACTTTGCTCAAAATTTTGCATTTGATGACAAATATTCTTATCGACCGATCTATTCAATGCTGGAATTAGAGCCCACTCTTAAAAGAAAAAAAGGGTTTAGGCTAGCTAGCTAGTTGTTAGCATGCAAAACACAAGTGCATGAAAACTGCCATGCCATTGCTTCTGAATGTTGTTGGGTATTATGATGAACAGACTGGAGGTATGAGCAATAAGCAGAAAGAACACAAAAAGGCTATGCCCATGGCAGCCAAGAGAGCAAAGATAGCTAGAAGTCGGAATCAGAAGGGTAAAAAGCAGTCGGGTAAACAATTCCGTGGCAAGAAGGCGTGGAAGTGATTCGCCATTCGGCTCCAATGTACCATACAAGCCACTTCATTACAGTATCAGAGTTTGTATTGTTTCTAGCGCTCTACTATTTGTTTGCTGTCAAATTTTGATCTATGCCAAAATCCTTTCAATTAGCCATATGCTGATATTTTTGTTGTGAGTCTATTCTATTGGCGCTATGGAAGCTTGAGGATTTATTCCTTTTTGTAGGGATTTTACACAATAGCATAATATGATATATATACACAAGATAAAGTTGTGCTAGAAACTAGAAAGTCTATTTATTGAGTACTTTTTTGAATATGTTTTATTTCATATAACTTGTAAAATTTCAACTAGATTTAATATATACGATATGTTTGATAAATGAAATATTTATGGCATGTTCGTCTTGCTTATAAAACCTCCAATACATGTTCATTTCTGAGAATAGCTCCACCTCTAGCGTGACTAGGGCTATCAAAATTTTGACTAATTTACGAATTTCTACTTGAACTTTAAAATTTCAAAATTTGGTGTCCGGACTTTCAATATGCGAGTAAATTTCTATATCTATGTTAGATCCCGTTAAATTAGACATAGATAATCATGTTTCCATCACATGAGGTGTTTTTAAAGAATTGCAATAAAATACCTTTAATTGAATGCTCGATTGAAATACACTATTCAAATTGAGCGGAAGTCTAATTGAGTATCCAATTGTAGGTATTTATTGCAATTATTTCAATTTATATTTGAATCTATCTTGGGTACACATGAAAAACACCCCACGTGACGAAAACATGCTTATTTATGTCCAATTTGACAAAAATTGAAATGGAGGCAGCAATTTGCTCGGAAAATGAAAATTCAAGTAGCCAATTTGAAAATTTAAAATTCAAGTAACAATTTATTAATTAGTCAAAACTCAGATAGCAATTTGGTTATCACCCTCTAGCTTAATCCAATTAGGTTCAAGGGACAAATTCACTTTCACAATGAGTTCTTAGCTTAATCCAATTAGGTTCAAGGGACACAACTTCACTTTCACAATGAGTTTCTGTGGAGTGGTATTAAACATCGAGCTCCAAATCAAACACTGCGTGGTGAACATAGTGATTCATGCAGGTAGAGACCAATCAGTTGGACAAGTTGCTCGTGTTAAACAAAGGAAAGTTGATAAGAATTGTTGTACCCTCTATAAATATCAACCTACTCGACGATAAATACACTCTTTCGGCGACGACGCCACTTTTTCAAATCAATAGTAAACTTGCTCAGTGAAAATGTGGCGACCTACTTGTTACCGCCATTATAGAAACATGATGTGACGACTTACTTGTCACCAACTGACAGGCCACAACTGACTGTCTCAACCAATAAGAAACCAGGCATCACCGCCATTGTGAAACCCTTCACAGTAAGGAATAAAGCACTACAAAGACGGTTGATATTTCCTCTAAATATTAAGCTTTACATATTCATTCACTAGGATTCTTACTACTTACAAAATTCTACATTTAATTTTAGAGTCGGAATGGAATTATAAAGTATAATTTTACAATTTCCTTCTTGTAGGTTTTTGTTAGCGGCAGAGCTAAGGAGTCAAAACTTTAAAAATCAACATGAATTTTAGTTTCCAACCAAGTATGCCTCGAAATAGAGCAATCTCTGAGAACTCGTAAAATATCAACATCGTGCATAATTTTTCGATTATACTTTAAGAATTTGTGAAATCTAATAGATGGATGAATTAATAGTTCTTATCATGGGAAGTCCATTATTTTGGTATTTGCTAGCTTAAAGATTTCAAATTTAGATGTACCACCACTTTAACATAGCATAATAATTAATAACATGAAAAGTTGATTATCATATGTATTTATGTTCCGTAAGTTTAATACGATATACCTATAACGAATTTTTGTCAAAGTTTACGTAATTTCGTACTCGGTGAGAGAGAGTTATGTAACATAAGAATTACATATCTGTATTGAGCTTAGAGTTCTGATACCAAACCATACACACAAACAAGAATTACAATTTATCAATCAATGCTCAAAAAAAGTATCCGGCAATAGCGCCGACTGCAATGGCTGCGGATGATGTAATCGCAGATGCACCGTTAGTGCTAGGCGCGACTTCAGATGCATCCATAGAAGCACCAACAGGTGCGCCCATAGAAGCACCAACAGGTGCTTCGATAGGTGAAGCCACACCAACAATATCAGGTTCATCTGCAGCAAATGCGATGCTGATCATGACGGCAAAGATGAGTACAAGAGCAACAAGCTTACGAGCCATTTTTAGGGTTTCGAGTTTATGTGTATGTTTGGTTGTTATTAATTGTGGTTGCAGTAATTTCTCTTGAGAAGAAACAGAGAATTACTGCGTGGATGAATTGCATTGTGTGTTTCCGATGTTTTTTAAAGATGAATAATGTGGAAATGTTAGATTGTTAAGCGGGGTTTTTGGAAAAATTGTTGAATTTGGAGAATTACTATGAATAGATGTATGGCTATTCTATGAAGAAAGCTAACATGGTCAAATATTGTTAAGTGTTGCTAAAAACTTGCTTTTATAATAAAGAAGAAATAAATTTGAATAGTATATTAAAAAATTGTAGATTGGAATTAATATTATGAAAGTATGAACTATAAATTTTTCTTTCCTTTTTATTTTTAAACATTTAAATTATGTAAAAAGTAAAAAAAATATGAGAAATGATAGAATATTGAGAGGATGAGCTCTACAATACAAGTCGCGATCCAGTCCCCGAGCAGCCGCGATACAGTCCCCGATACGATACAGTTCCCGAGCTCTACACCACCATTATGAAACTTTTTATAGTAAGGGAAATAAATAAAGCATTACAAAGGCTTACAAAACTTTATACTAGTTATGGCTTTAAGATCCAACATAAATTCTAATTCCAACAAAGTATGCCTTGATGCAAAGCAATCTCAGAACATGAAAAATATCTTCATCGTCGAGTAGGGGTATCAACTGGTCACGAGTACCCATTAACCGACGGGCCCCGACGACACACGGGATACAAAATATGTTTAGTTACCCACATGGTGGGTCCGGAGTCGCTGGGCACCGTACACCCATACCGTAGCATATATATTATGTTATTTTATAAAATAATATGGTTAATTATATATATAACAATAAAGACTAAGATATAAATAAAATGTAAACTTACCTCACATCACGGGGCGGGGTTCTGTAGGTCGGCCTGTAGATTTGTTTAACTTATAAAATCCGTCATGCAAAATGTATTAAACGAGTACGGTCGACTATGTTGACCCGCGGGGCGAGTTCAGGGCTGACGATACCCACCCCGCGCCATTGGTACCCTTATCATCGGGACCATATATATATATACTTAGGACCATATATATATACTTAATAAAGACTCTCCTTGGTTCTCTCCTTAGTTGAGTTTACTCTCTCTCATACATTTTTAATTCTCATCTCTCATGTTAAGTATGAGAGATGAGAATAAAAAAAATGAATGTTTGATTGAACATGTGTATATTATTGAATTAGTAATAGACAAGATGTTTTACCCGCGAATCGCACGGGTCATTTGTTATTATATCAAATGAATAATAATTTAATAATTAGATTGATTTTAGTAAATAGAGTGTTGATTTTATTTTATATGATGTTGATAAATTAATATTTTTAGATTAAAAATATATTTTTATACAATAATTAATAACAAAGTAAAATATTCTTATATAATAAGATAGAAAATTAATTATACAATAATAAGTTATTCAAAAGTTTTAAAAGTAGAAAATTAAAACTTGACAAAATATTTCTCTTAAAATCTCTTAACCAAAAGAATACCAATAATAATAAAAGCGACTCTATATAAAGGTCACTCATTACCTCTTTGAAACTAATTTTTTAAAAATTCAACAAAAACAACTTTTTTCGTTATAAATATTCCATTTTTCTTGTTAATATAAAAAAATATTTCTTATTGAATAAAAAAATTAACAAAAACAATGCAACTGACTAATACCACTTAGAAATTTTGTAATTGGGCCTAAAAGAGAAGTAACTAAATAATAAGCTGAACAAGGAGATGGGAACTTGCAGGGATGATGGCTCCAAAAGGGATTACATAGCTTAATTTTGAATGAAAAATAAATGGGTTAACAGGTCTTTTGATCCTTGATGTTTGACAACTTTTGGGTTTTGGTTAATGATATTTTTTTTACATAGTTTGGTACCATATGTTTGCAGATTTATTCTAGTTTTGGTCTAACCGTTACATTCCGTCCATTTTTTTGACATGTTCAAGTCACGTGATCCACTCTAAACTTTAAATTTAGTCCCTCTAATACTTTCTTAACCTTTTTTTGTTCAATTTAGTCCCGAAGTTTTAAAATTGACCCCAATTGGACAATAGGTCCAATTGAATTTTTGAAACTTCGGGACTAAATTGAACAAAAAAAAGGTTAGGAAATTATTAGAGGGACTAAATTGAACAAAATTGAAAGTTTGAGGTGGATGACGTGACTTGTACATGTCAAAAAATGGACGGAATGTAACGGTTAGATCAAAACTAGAAATTTTTGCAAACATATCGTACCAAAACTAGGTAAAAAAAACATCATTGACCAAAACCCAAAAGTTGTCAAACATCATGGACCAAAAGACCTGTTAACCCAAAATAAATACAAGATATATGACCCTAATACATGACACAATCAAACATTGTATTAGCTAAGTATGTATTAGCTAAGCATGTATTAGCTACTTGTGATAGGTGGAGGCCGGAATTTGGATTGGAACACTTGTCATTTTACTAATATATTGGTCGGAATCTGTATTTCAGTAGTTAATGAATAGTCATTCTTAGGGAGTAGTCATATTTGCTATTCCATCCCGTTTTACCTAGTTTTAAATTTGAATTCCCATCTTGAACAGAATCTACGAAACAAATATTGGAAAAGATAAGGATACAAATTCACAATTCCATATTCCTTTATTATTCCCCGTAAATGAACACACAATTATAATTTCTCTATTCTACTTTATGAACTTATGAAATCTAATAGATGAATGAATGGATAGTTCTTATTATGAGAAGTCCATTATTTTGGTATTTTATTATAGCTTAAAGATTTCGCACTTAGATGTACAACCACTTAACACTACAAGATAACACAAAAAATTGCTTATCATACGTGTTTATGTTCGGTAAATATACTTATTGAGTAACAAAATTTTGTCAAAGTTTAAGTACTCAAGTAAGAGAGAGTTATGTAACTCAAGAAGTATATATATCTGTATTGAGCTTAGAGTTCTGATCCCGAACCATATACGTAAACAAGAATTACAATTATTCAATCAATGCTCAAATAAAGAATCCGGCAATAGCGCCGACCGCCATGGCTGCAGATGCTGTAATCGTAGATGCACCGCTATTGCCAGGTGCAACTTCAGGTGCATCCATAGAAGCATCAGCAGGTGCGTCCATAGAAGCACCAACAGGAGCTTCGATAGGTGAAACCACACCAACAACGTCGGGTTCATCTGCAGCAAATGTGATGCCGATTATGACGGTAAAGATGAGTACAAGAGCAACAAGCTTACGAGCCATTTTTAGGGTTTCGAGTTTCTGTGTATGTTTGGTTATTGTTATTAAGTGTGGTTGCAATAACTTCTCTGGAGAAGAAACAGAGAACTATTACTATTGCATGGATGAATTGTATTGTGTGTTTCAGATGCTTTTTAAAGAGGAATAATGCGAAAATGTTGGATTGTTAAACAAGTTTTTTTTTTTTTGACAAATTGTTCAATTTAGAGAATATAGATGTATGGCTATCATAAAAAGACAATATTTCAACTAGCTATTTAATATTTACGATATGTTTGACAAACATAATATTTATGGCACGTTGTCTTGCTTATAAAACCTTCAATACATGTTCATTTTTTAGAATAGCTCCACCTCCCACGTGATTAAGGTTACCAAACGCCGAACCATCATATTTAGCCGTCGACGCCAATATTAGTGGAAATGTGGCGACCTACTTGTTACAGTCATCAGAGAAACCTCTCATCGTAAGAAACATGAGCTGATGATCTACTTGTCACCAACTGACAAGCTTTAACCGAGTGTCTCAACTAGTGAGAAATCAGCCACCACCTCCATTATGAAACCTTTCACAGTAAAGAATAAAGCACTACAAAGAAGGTTGATATCTCATATAAATAGTAAGCTTTACACGTTCTTTCACTAAGATTCATACTACTTATAAAACTCTATTTTAATTTGAGCGTCAGAATGGAATAGCCAGTTAGGCACAACTCCACACTTTTCTTCTTGTAAGTGTTGTCAGCGGCGGAACTAATAAGTCAAGACTTTAAGATTCAATATAAATTTTAATTTCCAATCAAATATGCCTTGACACAGAAGAATCTCTAGAAACTTGTAAAATATCCTCATCATCAAGACCACATATAGTGCATATATAGTCAATGTTGAGACCCATAATGAACAATTACGATCAATGTTTGAGACTATCTTTGGTTAAGTTTAGTCCCTCTCACTCCATTAATTACTTTATCATTTTAATTCTAATCTCTCATTTTTTTTAATGAAAAGTAACAGAGATGAGAATATAAAAAATGAACATTAAGCATGTAAATACCATTGGAATAAGGATAGATAACTATAAACAATTTACTTTATATAACATGTTAATTAATTCAGGTTGTGGCAGAAAATAAGATAGAAGTTCGGGTTGTGCATTGTAGCCTAACATGAGATTTCGAACCCTATACAAATGCAATGTTATTAATAGGAAAGATAATTTATGATTTAAAATGAAAAAAAAAAACGGTTAGATATTTTTAAAATAAATAATCACCATAAATAGTGACGAGCAACTACCCCACCTTAACGATGACATTTGAGGAATTTGGGGTTGTCGTCGGCGGAGGTGAAGCAGTCACCGGAGGAAATATATGGTGGGTGGATGCCGAAAGTTAGAGGGGCATACTTGTCTTTTCATTAATATTGGCAAGAATTTGTATTTTAAAAAGTCAATGAATAGTCATTATTAGGGAGTTGGGCCATATTTGCTATTCCAGCCCCCTTTTGAATTGAATTTCATTTTGGGTTGAATCCGCGAAACAAATATCGAACAGACAATGATAAGGAATCTTAATTCAATATTCCTTTAAGAACTCTTAAATCCAATATATGAATGAATTAATAGTTCTTATCATGAAATTCTATTATTTTAGTATTTTCTAGCTTAAAGATTTCTGATATAAATGTATAATCAATTAACTTAACACAATATGATAAAACGAAAAATGTCTTATCGTACGTGTTTATTTTCGGTAAGTTTAAAAAAAATATAGTTATTGATATGCATAATAACACCCATGTTTACACATTTTTTCCACCCCATAGGCAATAGGGATTAAAAGAAATGTGAAGTTTCTATGTAGTTTGACGATTTTTTTGTCATAATTTACGTAATTTCGTACTCGGTGTGAGAGAGTTATGTAACATAAGAAGTATATATATGTATTGAGCTTAGAGTTGTGATCCCGAACCATACACACAAACAAGAATTACAATTTTTCAATCAATGCTCAAAAAAAGTATCCGGCAATAGCGCCGACCGCGATGGCTGCGGATGCTGTAATCGTAGATGCACCGCCAATGCTAGCTCCGGCTTCAGGTGCGTCCATAGAAGCATTAGCAGGTGCGTCCATAGAAGCACCAACAGGTGCTTCGACAGGTGAAACCATACTAACAACGTCGGGTTCATCTGCAGCAAATGCGATGCTGATCATGACGGCAAAGATTAGTACAAGAGCAACAAGCTTACGAGCCATTTTTAGGGTTTCGAGTTTATGTGTATGTTTGGTTGTTGTTATTAATAGTGGTTGCAGTAAATTCTCTGGAGAGGAAACAGAGAACTACTGCAGGGATGGATTGTATTGCGTGTTTCAGATGCTTTTTAAAGAGGAATAATGCGAAAATGTTGGATTGTTAAGCGGTTTTTGCGTGTTACGTTTGGAGAATTTCTATGAATAGATGCATGACTATGCTAAAAAGAAAATTAAAGTGGTCAATTATTGTTATGGGTTGCTAAAAACTTCCTTTTATGAAGAAGAAATGAATTTGAATAGATTGGAATAGATATATCAATAAAAAATGAACTAGAAATCTTGTTTTTTTTTTTTTTTTTCAATTTAATGTAACAAAATAAATTATGAGAAATGATAGAAGATTTTTTTTTTTGGCAAAAAATGATAGAAGATTGAGACTTCATATTTGAATCACTCATTATTTTTTCATTATCCCTCATTCATCAATCTACAAAATACAAAAGTTGAGAGATCAATTTGTAATATTCAAAAACTATAATGACTAAGCTGCAATTGTCCAAATTCAGTGACTTACACATAATTACCCTAATTAGCATACAAGACTTACAACGAATCAAAAATATTCGTAAAGTAGATAAAAAAAAAATTTATACTGAGGTCCGTGCGTTCAAGTATAACATATTCAAACCGAAAACCAAATCTATTTCACAAAACCGAATCAGAATCAGTTTTTTTTTTTTTAATCTCAGATTATAAAGTAAACAGCCTCCTTAATACAGTTTTGCTCTTCTCACACTCAGATTATACAATAAAGTTTAAACATTATCATATATCTTGCCGACTCTTTGTCGGGGGCTATTGGCAGGAGCATACACTGCAACTGAGTCTTGTTGTGTTTGTTGGTGATTAAATGTGTAAACTAGCTATATTGGTGGCTATTAATGGCAGCTAAGTTAATTTCTCGGATATATACACCAACTCTCAATAAATGAAACCCCATATTTTTTGGGTTTTTCTAGTATTACATTTTTAACTATGGTACGTATTCTTATGCCGTCATGTGGTTTTTACCGTGGATAATTTTTTGGATGTCGTACTAATAATGACTATTTATGTTAGTAAAATTGCTTATCAAATTAGCGAAGTCATAATGTTAGAGAATGATGTATTGGATTTATGGTCTATAAACAAATTCTTTCGGAGTCGTAGAAGACAACATTATAAATATGTCGAATGTGAGAGTTAAAACCACCTCGGTGAACCTAGTTTGCCGTCAAAACCACATTTCAGGCTGGACGATAATCCACGATAACACGTGACATACTTAGCACTACTTACACTAGAGTTTTGACATTGACGTGACTTCATACTGCACGTGCCACAAACGATCATGGGTTTAAGCTTCACACTGAGTGTGTGTGAACCAATCCCAGGTGTCGAATGCGGTGGCATCAAAGAACCCGCACTACTCCGATCTATTCCGAGTATTTGATTCAACAATCGCTTCTTTTGTATGCGATCCCAGATGGTTACCTTACATATTAATCAATGAAGCATTTTGAGAAATCGATTGAGTTGGGTTGAAAGAACATAAAATATGACAATCATTCTACATTATACTTTCTTGTACGGTACTATTGTATTCAGTAAATGGCCACCAATCTAAGTTGAAGGTTATTGCGTATTAGTTGAGAATGACATACAATACAAGTATATATATTGCTTCATATAATTTGTACAATTGGCATCACATCAATCATATATTAAAGATATATATGGAGAGAGAGAAATATATATATATATATATATATATATATATATCCTTTAATTTTGTTCTTGATATTAGCAATATATATATATATATAGCTCCGGGACATGCAAGTATATATATATATATATAGTTAGCTAGCAACGTCGACCCTTCTTGCAGCCTAACGAACCGGCGGTTGCAGTGAGTGAGGCCACTAGTGATGACGGCCTCGCACCCAGACTCGACGCCTTGGCGTAGCTGGACGACGCGCCGCCAGCTCCTGATGCTCTGAAGAATGCTCCGTTCAGCAACAAATCACCCTCCGACCGCCAATTCCAGTGGGCCCACTCGCTCTCCGATGCCATCTCGTGCTTCGTCACCTATCATCATAAAATCAATATTTAAACAATATAACTCTCTTCTATTTAATAATAATTTTTTTTTTGTGTAGTTTGCTAGCTCGACTTATTTTTGTAGCAAATTGTTTTAAACTTTTGCTAATGTGCAAATTGATAGCTGATAGCTCCGATTAGTTTTTCCGTTAATTATGGACATAATGTATTTTCTAAAATTACTAAAAACGGAATATATTTTCTAAAGTTTCTAAATACCCTAAATTTTTACAATGATTCTATAATAACCTAATATTTTATATAAAAGCAAATATAAATCTAAAATAAAATTTAGAATGGTACATATTACCAAAAAATATATACAAGTTAAATATATAATCTAAAGTTTAAAAACTAAAGTAAAATATTTTTTAAAAGTTTATGTCTTATAACAATTTAAACTTTTATTTTTATATTTTTAAGCGGGATTTTTTTTCTTTTATATATTTCTTAACTTGTATTATTTAAAAATTTGATTTTATATAATCATCATGTCATTATATGATTATAGTAAAACTTTAGGGTATTTTTAGCAATTTTTGAAAGTATTTTCCGTCCAAGGCTAATGAAAAAATGGATGGAGCTAGCTTTTTGCACTATATAGAAAGTTCAGCTAGCAATTTGCTACAAAATAAAGTATAGTTAGCAATTTGCACATTCATGTAAAGTTACGCTAGCAATTTGATAATTAACCCTTTAAACTTTAAATTGCCAATACATCATTTGGTAAATGTTTACCCAAGAATAGTTCATTTTGTTTTTTTATGTGATTTTTTTGTTATATACGTTTTGAAATGTGATTAGATGGTTCAAACTTTTTTAGTCACTTATATTTGATCAAATGTGATTAAATAATTATAAAATGACAATTTTAACCTTATATGATGTTTTTTTTTTTTATCAAATTCATCAAGTCTTCCATTAAAAACTTCAATTTTTCAATAAAAATTGAATTCGAACCTTGCAACTGCTGGGGTTCGAAATCAAACCATTTGCAATTGCTTTGGTTCGAAATCGAACCTACAGCAGCTGCAAGGTTCGAAATCAAACCCTTGCAGCTGTTGGAATTCGAAATCAAATAATCATATTTATAAACATATATAACTAAAACGCACACGTCTGAATTAAATAGTCCCACTAATTGTCAATAATGCTACCTATTTCTTTTATTTCCACGATACGTATTGCTATTCAACTAATTTGAAGACACCCTAAATAGGATATCCACAATATTCATCCGCTCGCCTCACATGGGGTGGGATCCACTGTCAACGTAAAGTGGGTCCCACTGTCTGTGACAGTGGGGAAGAGTATGCTACTATGTCTAATAATTTTCTATGTAACAGCCGACAAAGTTAGTTAGATTAGCTGTTATCAAATCAAACTAAATAAACAAATCTTGGAAGAAAAAAAAAAAACATAAATGAACAACTCTACGTTAAACAAATTTTACAAATTATTAATCTTATATCAACTAGATATTATTATTATTATTATTAAAAATATATTACCTCTTTGTTGAATCTATCATCAGGAGCAAGAAAACGGTTGCCTTGACTGTTAATGGTTGGATTGGCACTACCACCAATCGCATACATCTCCCAGTGTGTATAATCATTGTTCACCACGTGGAAATACCCATGTCTACATCTGCATATATATATATATATATATATATATATATATATATATATTAATTATAATTACACTAATTATAATATATGATTGAATGTTTTAAATAGGTTTTAAAAAAAATTACGTAGTGTATTAGTATTAATACCTGGGCATCCTCTGCACTAAACCCTCTCCAAAATGATTGAAAGCAATAGTGACCTGCATGTTCTTATCCTGAATATAAGAGTCACTGTGCCCTAACAACATCACTTTATCATGATGTGTCATGTAATTATTCGATATCGTAATCGCAGTCGATCCATGAATCGCATCGATCAACCCGTCCCGACAATTCGACAGCGAGTTATGGTCTATCCAAACATGGCTCCCCCCGAATATCGATATCCCGTCCCCATCCGAAAGTGTGCGCCACCCGTAATGCTCTGGCGAGTCCCTCACGTACGCGTTCCCCTTCTGCTTACAATCGTGGATGTTAAGGCCGTGGATTATGACGTTCGTCACGTATTGGATCGTGATGCATGGCCCGCCAGCGATGTGGACGCTGGCCCCACGACCGTCGATCGTCTTGAACGAGTTCATGATCAACTCCTCCTTGAGCTGGATCACCATGTCGCGTTGGAAGATGATCCAGAGCGGCTCGTTCTGGATGACCGCGTAACGGAGGGTCCCGGGTTTAGGGTTTACTGGGTCGTCGTTGCCTGAGTCGGTCACCACGTAGATTTTCCCGTCACGACCCCCGATCGCGTGTTTACCGAACCCGATCGTGCAATCGGCTAGCCTCTGTCGATTCTTCTCCCAGTCTGGGTCGCATCGCCAGCAGTCGTCGATAGGGTTTCCGGTCCCGCATGAGAGGTACCCGAGTTTTCGTCTAGTCGCATTGGCTATGCTTCTGCATAGACCAAAAATAAAATTGAAGTTAGTGTTAAAGTATAAATAAGAACGTGTCCAAAGCTTTCACTCACACATTCGAACTTATGAAACAGTTGGTTAAGACGCGAGTCACATTATTTTTTTAAATTTTACATAACATTTTAAAAAAGTAACCTAAAAAGTTTATCAATGTATATGAAGAGCAAAACCGGAGCAACGATCGGAGCTTACTCATGCACTTGTTTTACGACGGATTCGGGATCTTGGACCGTGGAGTGGGGAAACAATAGAGGAGCTGCAACTGCAAATGCAATGGTAGGGAAGAAAACAAGTGCTATAATTAGTGGTGGAATCGCCATTGTTAGTTTGTTTCAAGGAGAAGAAGAAGAAGAAGAAGAAGAAGAAGATGAGTTTGTGAGGAAGTTGAGAAATGATGGTGGTTTTATAAAGGGATCAATGGAGTCCTTAGAAATTAAAGTACATGCCTTAAAATAAAGGGCATTGTGTGGGCCCTCACCAGAACCGAATTTACAGTGTGCACAGTTTATAAGTGGAGAAATTATTGAATACATCGATGTGTTGCACCTCCAGCCTATAAAAATTGGACACATGTACATGTGTCAGCTATTTTATGATAAATGTCAGTTTATTATTAGCTGGAGGTGCACCATATCGGATCCACGTGTTGGATCCGATGTATTCAATAATTTCTCTTATAAGTGATAATTTAATATGGTTTGCTGTTGACCCTTTTAAATTCTCGTTACTGATTATGAGAATTGAAAAATATTTATAATTAACATTTATGTATTAAGGATTGATCCGGTACAAATGAGAACTAATCTAAGTGTGGAGCAAATATATTACAAACGCTGCTCTCATGATGAGGCCTAGGACCATCTAGAAAAAAAAAACATATCTTCACTTGATCTATAGTTTAAACCCTAAATACTGGATTACCTACACTATACACATTTCACACCACACACTGAATTCTAATTGGATAGATAGATGCTAGCTGTAGTGTATAGATAGATGGGGAAAGCTATGAACTATTTCTACATATTGGTATATATATTATAATAATGTGGATGTATTATCACGTTTGTAAAAGGGTAAATGACACATATGTACCTTCCCATAAAAAAATCTAATACAACCCTTAATTAATTATGTTTCTAAAATCTTACATTTTTAAGAATTTGGAAATACACAAAAAGAAATATTAAAATAGTGGTTTATTTCTATATATGTGTCTACTATATTACAAAAGTGACGTGTCTTTAATATCAAACATGATGACTTTTAAAATACGTTCTCTATGGTCGTCGACAATAAGTGTGTATGTTGTTAGTTATGCAGCAAAACGTGGTTCTTACTGAGGAATTCCGTTAGTTTTTAATAAAAATTAGCAACAGAACTACCTAATTATGATTTACGAAAAAGTTCAGCTAGATATTTACTAATAAAAAAAAAGTTTAGTTAACTATTTCTCTTTAAAAGTCCAGCTAGCTATTTAGCACTTAAGAAATTATTCGGAAGGAAAATAATATATATAAATGGACCATTTTAGTCATTTTCATCAATAAAAATATATTATTTCGATAAGAAATTGATAAACTCCAAAGAAATTATGCAGCCACACTTTCAATTTGAGAGCACCGACAGATCTAGTATCCTACTTAAGCTATATACTATGTGAACTTGTGCTTAGTACAAAAAAAAAACAAAAAAAAAACGTGTGCTCTTCTGTCCTGTTACTACGACCCCTCAATTATTTTGTGGACATATCGTACGTGTCGAATAAACTCACATTCACGGACTATTATTTTCTTTTATAATCATTTTTTTTAAAATTATCTAGTTATATATCATGTGCATGCACCATATGCACGTATATATACTTCCTATTTTCGTCCAGTTTTGTTTTGGTCAATTTAATCACTTCCAAAATGCAACATTTTGGGAAAGATCACAAAGAAGGACGAAACAATATGGCCAATCGCATCGGCAAGGGCGTTGAATATATAATATCTATAATATAGTAATTCGACTACGGGCATTCTCTAAATATCTCTCGTATACATTTTTTCCGATTCATCATTTCATAATTTAATTAAACTTATAAATTTACGTATAAAATATTGAGTAACTGTAAATTTAGAAAAGATTTTTCCACCATATTTTAGTTTCTACATAAATAAAGAAACAAATGATCAAAGATTTATATTTAAATAATAAATATATACAGTTTGATTGAGAGGTCTTCTATAATCGCCGCGTAGTCATTTAAATTTTTAATCAAATATATATATATATATATATAAACTAAAAAAAAGTATACTAATAATTAATAAACTTTCAAATTTCATGGAAAAAAACAACTATTTTTCTAAAGATAAAAGAAAAATTACTTTAGGCCCAGGGGTGAAACCGGACCGGTCGGACCGGTTTTTTGCTTGGTTCGGTCGGTTATCCATATTTTCGGTCCGGTTTTTTTCCTTAAAAAAAACCGACCAAAAAACCATGTGATAAAAAATAAACCGTCTATTGGTAGTACGGTTTTTTCGGTTCGGTTTTCGATTTAAACCGAAAATCCAAAAGTAACAATTATTATTTAAAATTCTCGTTATTTTCATGGAATTTATCAAAGCAAAATGAAAAATAACGTCAATTATTATAATTAAATAAATTATAAAACAAAATTAGAAAAAATAATCTTCATAAATGACTATTTCATAATTTTTATAAACCTAATGAATTAATTATACTGATTAATATCAACTAATATAATATATATTATATATATTTAGTTAGCATAACGGTCGGTTTCGGTCCCCACGGTCCTCAAAAATTAAAATCCGAACCGGACCGAAAACCGAACTAGAGTAAAAAAAATCCGACCAAAAACCAAACCGTATATTTCGGATTCGGTTTTTTCGGTCCGGACCGGATCGGTTTTCACCGGTTTTTCGGACCAACCGGATTTTGGTTTCACCCTACTTTAGGGTATATTTTTAATTTAAATATTTTTTTACATGTGTTATTGTCTTCATTAATCAATATGTGCACGTCTTTCTCAGTCACTGGTTCTTAATTTAATTACATCCAGATTTAGATATAAAATATTGGTTAGCTTCAAATTTACAAATATTTTTTTCTCATGTTTTAGGTTCTACATAAAATAAAGAAACCCTCTACATAAATATAGAAAAAAATGAAAATTTTATATTTAAATGACACATGTACGTTCTTCGTAGTCAATGTTTCTTAATTCGCAATTCTACAAAATTTAAATAAAAAATACTGGGTAATTGAAAATTTAGAAGAAAATTTTGCATCATATTTTAGGCTCTACGTATAAAAAAACTCTATACATAAAAATAGACCTAAACAATTAAAGGTTTCTATTTAAATGACAAAATTATACAGTTTAATTCAAAATTTCTAATGAAGCCACCTAAGCAAAACGACACATCATCATTAATATTTATTTATAAATATTAAAAAAAAATGAATTTGTGATCCTTATTAAGGTAGGACCCTAGCTAGGTCCACCGAACCACGAATCTGTTTTGAAAAAACTTGAGAAACTAAATTATAAAAAAAGGTCATATATATATATATATATATGACTAAACTATACAAAATAAAAAGTTAGAAATGTATTATGAGAAACTATTTTAAGACAAGTTCCGGTAATATCAAACTAGTTATAAAACATTAATGAGTCAAATAAGGATAAATACTCCTATTAATTCTAAATTTAAATAATGGCATTTCCGACATTTTCAAAGTATTTATCTGTTATCGTTCAGTTTTTATGAAAAAGTAATAACTCATGTTTAAAATCATACATGAGTAAAATAATATAACAAAATTTAAATAATAAAATAGTGATTTTGGTGTAAATATAGGATAATTATGTTATAATAATATTTAAAACTTTTTCTTTTTGCTTTTTTTAGATTGTCGAATTAAAAAATATGCAGTTTGGTTAGCTAACTTTGCATTAATATAACACACCAAGCAAACTTTCATATGTCTGAATATTATTACTCTTTATTTACTACATCAAATTGAGTCATATGTTTCCCAAACTTGTCCCTAAATCATTTTATAAGTGGTCGTTGAAAACATTCTTTTGTTCTAATTCATATTTTAAGTACATTGTCATTATGAAGACACTTTTGAACAATAAACTTTTTCTAACTGATTAAATTAAAGGGAACTTCTCATCGTACCAAAAAGAAATTAAAGTGTACTAATTATAAATCTGGCATGGCGTGCGAATGACAAAGCAATAAAGTTTGCACAAGAAAGAAAATGTTATTAAAACTAAGAGTAATGATAGCCAATCCGACAAAATGTTCCGAGAAGATCCGACATCAGAGTGGGTGGCATGGGCTGTAATATAAGTCAACTTTTAGGGCAATATTCATTACTGAAACAGTCGGAATTACTCGGAGGGTTTCATTCGGAATGTAAATCATTCCTCTAAAACTAAAAGGATAGTTAAGTTGGCACTATATATATAGTTTGCACACCACTAGGATTATAAATTGATATATAAGCATAAATATGATCACCTAAATAAATTAAAATATGGATTATTAGTCTTGACGATGCGCTATTTCTGGGATACTTTACCAATAGAGGTTTTAATTTGTACGTATTAATAATCTTATCATATTAAACTTATTAAACATGGACATGCACGGTATACTTATCGTGTCATATTTTATAAATACATACACGCCACATGCCACACAATTTTTTTGTGCGTATTCATGTCGTGCTCTCGTGATGTGTTAAATTTTTCACTTATACTTCTTTATACGAGATCTTTAGGTAAATATCAAAATAATAAACTAAATATAGTAAAAAAAAAATGAATTAATATGTTGATATTCATAAGTTCGTAATATAGAGCTGACAAACTCTAAAAACGTTGGATACATAAAATTACAAAATGAACTATTGTAGATACAAGAGTTTAGAGTGTAGTAGTATTGTAGTAATATATATACCATACATATGACCTATATGAAACGGGTTTAGTCGGGATTATTAATTTATAGCTGGTAAAGAATATTTAAATTTGTACCAACTCGATGTAGATGAATAGGGGACGATAGAGGATTTCATTTATAGATATATGCATGAAATGCTATAATAAATTTCAAGTAAAGGCATATATATATGGTGCTTAATTTCACCATCATATACATACTCTTGAATCGTGTGTAGATATAATATTAGACCACAATTGAATGTATATCCGATTTAATATTATATGTTGCACCTAATTAAAATTTTGGATTAAGATTTATTAAAAAAAAATATATGTTACAATTTGCGACCTTGAATTTTGTTGTGAATATTAGAAATTTATGATATCCACACAAAAAAAAATTACGAGCCATGAATTGCAAATCATAGCTCGTAAATTACTATATATTGTTTTCATCGTTATTAGTTAAATTTTAGGGTTTAAACTTTGGCATCGATACCAAAGTTTAAACCCTAAAATTTAACTATATATACTGTTTTTTTTGGTTGTGAAATAAGATTGACTACTAAACTAATTAGCCCGTTACTCAAATTTGTATTTGAAATTTGTGATTTAATTACAGCATGATTTCAATAAGCATTTTTAGGAAGTAGAATAATATTTATAGTGGGACATGATATTGAGACTTGACTTTGTACAATGACTGAGAGGCCAACCATCAAGAATAATGTAGACAATTTGTTGAAAGTAAATGAAGCATTAACGACATGCCATGTGCTTGCTTATAATCATCAACTATATATATAACAATAATTGACACATTATATATCCTCCAATACTTATCTCAATTATCTTATCTATTCGAATTAAGGTCACATTATGTATAATGTATAAGACTTCCGCTATTTTTATCACATATTGTGTTTTACTGTTAAAATTTTGACACGTATTTAATTTTGTGATTTTTTTTATAATTTTATTAGGTAGTGAACTTTAGAATGAAAATATTAAATTTAAAAATGTGTTAAAATCTTAACAGTTAGACACGATTTGAGACATAAAGAGTTGGACATGAGATCTAAATACTGATTGACTGTACAACTAACTGATTAGCTGTTGATTAATGAGAAAGACAAAATTAGCAACTATTTGAATTACTTGAATTATCATCATTAATTAATGAGCATATCATCATTAAGGCAACATGTCAAATAAGGTCAGTCATGGTCGAGTAGGTATGAATTGAATTAATAATAATTATTCAAAATAAAATAAAAGGAAAGGAAACATTGGTCACAATATATAAAATTATAAACATGGGTAAAAAACTAAATTGAAAATAATCTATATATATTATAAATTCTGAAGGAAAGATAATAAAAGTGTGGAGCTGAATATTTTGTTTTTTACGTTAATCGATGCATTTATGACAATTGAGCTAAGAGTTTTGTTTATTAACTTCATATTATTGATTGCACTAGAGAACTGATGTTTTTAAGTTGCAATAAATCGCAAATAAATTTTCACTGATTTCGAACCGTTCAATATTCAATGTGTACAATTAATCACACTTAAAATTTTGGACCGTTCAAAATTCAATGTATGTAATTAATCGCAATTAAATTTCCCTGTTTTCGAACCGTTCAAGATTCAATATATACAATCAATCGCAATTAAAATTTCGGAACGTTCAAAATTCAATGTATGTAATTAATCGAAATTAACATTTCGCTGATTTTTAATAGATGCTTGACGCGGAGCCGGCGGACGAAGATACCAGGCAGTACGGTCGCTGACAGTCTCAGTGGCAGAGCCATCTCTATCTACGTCGAGATATCGCCGGTGGTCATCGAATCCATAACTATTGAAGAACAGACGCTTGACACGGATCCGACGACCAAAGGTAGCATGCGGTACGACGGGCATCTAAAATTTATTTGTGAATTTGCGCAATGGTATTTTATAGTTCAAAATTTTCAATCTTTCGTTTACTTTTTCAAATTTTAGACTGATACTTTATTTAAAAATAGTGTTTCAACATATTACAAATAGTCAGTATAAATTTCATAGAATATTAGTTTGTTAATTATACATATTTTGTAAGTCACCCCGCGCGATGCATGCCCCTAGTTACATTTTAAGAATTAAAATTACATATAATACTAAAAGTTCAGGGACAATTATCACCTCAATTCTATAAATGGTTGGGCTTTTTGCCAGATCAAGTATCCAATATATATTAAAAAATGAGTCTTAGAAGCAAAAGTGAGAACTGAGGAGTCAAATCATAAAGTGAACATAGAAACACAAGTTTTTATATATATTAAAATAATAACACTAAAATTGACTTGCACAATTGTACATTTATATTTTAAAAATTTCAAAAATAGTAAATGTACTTTTTAATAGAGGATAACATTTTTTCAATAAAAAATTCCACATCATATGCTTAAGCTTAACATGTTGGAAGTCCTCAAGATATAACATGTCTTCACATTTTCAATAAACATCATAATCTAAGCACCATATATTATCATATAGATCAACAAAATAGAACTATATCTATACATCTTCAATAAGATTCTAATTCCTAATATATATAGTATAGTTCATATACAACACTGTATATACATATGGAGTTCATAAAATAAGACTCATCCCCACCATGCTTTCAAACTGCAACTTTAATTAATCCAAAATCATTTATGGGCCGAAGAAAATTAATTCTCTTTGGGCCTCTCAATCCATGGGGCTGACCATTTAAGGCCCAATTGGCCCAATCCATGGGCTGACCATATAGCCAGCATCAGTAAATAAATTTTGTGGAGAAAACATTAATGCAGGAAACGTGCATAACTATTAAACTATGCGTTTTTAAAGTAACCACATAATGAAGCCCAATCCATAGCCCAAGCACTGGCTTGACCCAATATCTCCACAAGCTCTTTTTACGTATTTGGAGTTTTGACGCTCCTAACGGAATCGACACGCGGGGTATCCAGCCTTCCCACGAGCTCGATCAGCTCTCTTTACCTCCAAGGTCAGTTCTCGAAGTTCATAATGCTTATAAATAGACAATTTTTTCTGCATGCATGCATAATTATAAGTTAGCTAGGGTTTACAATTGAAACAATATTTTAATTAGTCAACAAGTGATGCTAGTGTCACGGGCTTGGAGCTTTGACGCTCCAGAAGAATACGCCCATGGGGCATTCGGGATCAGTCCTATTTACTGTCAAGATCAGTTCACGAAACCCAAATCGAACTGCGCATACGGACGGAACGGGTCGTGGTTAAGGTCTTTGCTCCTAACAGCAGGTTAACTGGTTTTCAGTCTGCCCAGGCCATCATCAGAAGAGCGGCATTAGCTCTTGAACCAGCAGGATCCCGAAGGACGGGCAACGTCTTACCGATAATAACCAGGACATTGGAAACTAGCCATTGGCTTTCAAGCGACATCCCATGTATGGGGGGAGAGATCCACATCCATCACGTCCTGACTTAGCTTCCAACTACTACTCTCCCTAAAGAGTTTTATATACAAAAACTCTCTTGGATATAGTAGATGTTGGTCTGCTCCAACTTACACCACTTTTTCAAGTACGTGAAACTAGCATGTATGAATTATATTTATCTAATCGATGAAGGTGTATTTATATAGTTAACGATCACGTGTTAGGGTTTTCAAGCAATGTTTGGCACACCGAAGTTAGGCATTTTGATCATCAAAATGAAATTAACCTGCATGCATATGTCATGATTCTAATACAACTGCTTATATTAATTTAATATATATATAGACGTACCATGTAAGTCAACTTTGAATTAATTAAGCACATGTGTGTAGTGTTCTATATATATGCATATATAACTACTTCCCGTTGACCTGCACATGTCTCATGCATTGCTATTAAAAAAATAACGTACAGTACTTCAACTTTGTCTATCTTTGTCTATCGCTGAAGGATCTTCATGAGAAATTCAACAATATTGATGGTGTTAGAATTTTCCAACTTAATCGTGAACTTTATCATGCTAACCAAGGAAACATGTCTATTGCTGATTTTTTTAAAAGATGAAAATGATATGGGGTGAATTAGTTGTTGTTGATGAATGCTTGTGTGGAGACTGTATTTTTTCCAGTGTTTTGAAAACTATTCCGGCGGTCGGACCGCAAACCGGGCATATCGGTGGTCCAGTTCTAGGAAAAAATCGGAATGTACATTAGATACGGTTCAAAGAGAGAAAATCCGGTTGGGCCGGGTCAGACAGATAAATTGGATCCGGTCCGACCATGGGTTAAAAAACTTAAATCAATTTTTTTATCTAATTCTAAAACATGTAAAACCTAGTTAACGGCTTTTGTTGGGCAAAAAAAAAAAATCAATATCTTTTTTCTTCACGTTTTTTCGTTGGCAAAAAAAAAAATATATGATGAGGATCATTGCTGGTAGAATTGAGTTTTGAGCAAAGTTGAGCTACTGGATTTCGAAGTGATAGCAAAGCTGTCATTCAAATTGTAGCAAATCCTATGTTCCATAAAAGAACCAAACACATCGAGATTGACTGTCATAGCGTGAAAAAGCTTGATGGAATGTGTGATAGAGACCACTCACGTAGCTTCAAAGCTTCAATTAGCAGATCTCCTAACTAAGTCAATTGTTAAGCAGCAACTTCAGAAAACTACAAGAAAATCTAGTTATTTGTGAGAGATTTGTTTGTGAGGGACGTATAACTTTATTTGTAAGGGAATTGTAAAAATTCATTACAAATACAATATTCAATTTTTTTGTAAGAGAATGACTCCTAAAAAAAAGTTTGACCGCAAAATTCCTTGAAAATCCATTGAAAATCCCTCAAAACATAATAAATCCCTAAAATGTCGTCACACATTGTCAATTTTCTTGTAGTAACTCCTCAATGATTTTGGAGTGAAGAACTTGTTTTCTAACTCATATGAAGATCGAGAAAATGAAGAAGAAGAAAAGTACAAGCACGTAGAAGTGTGTTACTTTAGCCTTTAGGGTTTATCTTAAATACTCTAAATAGCTTTTTTTTTTATATTATTAATTAGCTTATTACTGTATATATGGATATAATTAGGAACTGAAACATTTTATTGATTAAACATTAAAAAATCCACTTTATTTAATGGACACACAACATTATTCATTCTTTTGCAGGAAAAAATGGCCTAAAAGTAGACATGTATAGTATATCATAAACTGTCATACGTATAAAACTTAGAAGGCTAGGCGTAGTTGCAAATGGCGAAGACGCAGCTGGGCTTCTTGTGAGGGTGGTGGCGACATTTGTTACCGCAACTTCCGCAGTTATTTGCGTCATTCAATGGATTCACACACTTTCCAGCACAACATCTCTCTAAGAATTTGCATTGATGTCCACATTTCCCACAGTTGACCTGGTCGGTCAACATGTTAACACACATGTTGTTGCAGCAGTCCTGTCCCGGGCTTCCGTTTGCTTTACATTTCTTGGGGTACACGTTACATGATGATGATAATGCTGTTAATGAAGGGAGTGTCATTGTCATGACAAGGAGTGTAGATAGAAAAACAAGAACAAGTGTGTTCTTCATGTTTGTTGTGTGTTGAAAGAGATGGAGAGTAATTTGCTGAAGAATGAAGATGTTTGTTATGAATGTGGCTTATTTTGCTCAAGGAAGGAGTTTGAGAAAGGTTTAAATACACAAATCTTTCTGCAAGCATGTATGGTATAATAAGCTAGGGTTTACAATGGAAAACTTATTTTATTGGTCAAACATTTGATGCTATACATAATTAAATATATTTGTCTAATCGATGAATGCATGCATGTGTGTATATATAGTAATTATATGTTTATTTATTTATTTATTTATTTATTTATTATAATATAATATAATGATGCAGTGTGATGGTGGGATAGATCCGCAGAAATCGAAAGCAATACGAAATCGAACGCAGGGTTGAGGAAAAACCTCGATTTTCTGATTTATCAATAACGGAATGTAAAATTCGGCCAACAATTTCTTAAATAGAAAACTCTAATCTATGAAATAACCGAAAATAACGAACAAATTCCAAATAAATTGAAAATTGCAAAAATGACCCGAAATAACATAAAACGCGATTTTGAGGGCCACAGATGATGGAATTTGGCCAAAAATCAGCGTAGAACACGGCATAGCCGTGAAATTGAACAGGAAACCAATTTCCGCCCGAAAAACACTATTCACGCGCCAAAATCCGAACGACCGCCTGGAAAAACACTATTCACGACAAAAAATCTTCGAAGTCTAATCGGTTCCGCCTGCATCATATAATAATATGAATCCTTAAATTAACGATCATGTGTTGTTAGGGTTTTCAAGCAAAATTTGGCATACCGAAGTTAGGCTTTTAATTTGTCAACATAATTATGCAACTCACGACTATTCTATATCTAACAAGCGCTTGCTTATATTTTGATCATATGTTAGCCACTTTACAATAAGCGCATTCGTAGTGTGATATCATGCTGCTAATTTTCGTCTTAGTGTTGCTGTTAATGTTGATTTATTAACGGGAAAATGACATTTTAAGCCATTTTTCAGAGCTTGTTTTTTTAAGTCTCTCATGGTGCTCTAAATAGAAAAAAAAAAAACAAAACAAAACAAAACAAAAAAACAAAAAAACTCATAAAACTCACAGACTGATAGTTAAGACTCTTAAACGGTTGTTTTCCTTAGTAATGTTGTGTAAAAAGAAGTGACTTCACCAAAAACATATATAATTTTATTCATGAGCTTCATTTTATATATTCTTATTCATTTTTAAAGTTAGGCAAAGTATTTTTCAGTGCATACTATAAAATTCCATACTAACCACTTGATCAATAATTACTATAACGTGGTACGTAAAGACAATTTGATTTTTATACTTTAACATTCTCTCTTACGTGTGTGCTATAATATTTTTGAAAGCACATAAAAACATTTTAATTATGAGGTCTAACTTGACGTTGTTGAGTTTCGAACATGCGTGGTCTTATTAGATATAAGTCTTTCCTATTTACATATTATATCAACTCTTTAATTCTAATCAATCTGGAAGGACTCTACGTAATCGTATTATCAAACTTTCCAAGTTTGTATTCGGTCTAAACGAGTTCTCAAAGGCCTCTTCTTTTTGTTTGGGCTCGGAGTTGTTGAACCAAGTTGGTCATTTTTTAACGATTCCTTGATTAATCTGACACTGATATCATCTGAAATTTCAAACTCATAACTTGACCAACTATTCTAAAATCTTTAAGATGATAAACGAATGTGTTATTTAATCTTTATATTTCAACACATACTATGTACGAAGCCGTATTGGGGCGATGAGGGCAATTGTTCCTATCTATCAACTTTTAGTCATGTTTACTTTTGATCCTTAAAAATGTAAATATTTCTGATTTTGTTATTAAAAATTTTACATTTGCTTCCACTAATTTTTTTTATTAGTTGCTCCTAATTTAGTTATTATGCCCCTTATAATTTTATCCGCTGACATTGCGAATTCTCGTACATTTTAAAGGGTGAATTCACCGAATCTGACACGAGTTATTTTCTAACTTAATTGTCAAAATCAGACGGAATCACATTTCTTTAGATTATGTTTAAAGTACATATATTTTTCAAATATTGAGAAATTTATACTTATCAATTTAAATTTGCACAATATTGGTTTACATTATCATATCAAAACACAAGCGTGTTGATCAATTAAAGCGCAACTTCGGTATAACAAAACATTGCTTGAAATTAAGCTTAACACAGTTTACTTTTTAAGACTGTAATACATATAAATCAAAGCTTTGACCAATATTATTATGAACCGTCTCACGATATCCATGCATGCAAATGAAATAATATATTATTTTAATCCCTCTTCATCTTAATTTGTCTATGTGAAAGCTGCAGCTATATATGCCTCATCAAAGATACACGGGGATTCTCTTATAAATAAAGATTCTCTTATAAATAAAGGTGTTGTTAAAGACTGAGAATTTACCTGTGAAATATACACTGAAAGTGAAAGTAAGGGTGGGCTCCACTAATAAATTTGTATATTTCGTTTTGCCCATTTATTCCAACTATACCCTTTCATCTTTCTTCATTCAGCAGAAAGATAGCTATAGAAAAGCAATGGTAGGCTCCATTAATTGCACGACGTCGTCTTCCCTTTATTTTATTTTTTTATAACAGATATCTATTCATTTTATTTAAACAACGTCGCCTTCTCTTTATTTTTTTTTATAACAGATAAGATAACTATTCATTTTATTTAAACAAAATTCAAAAATATTTTTTAAAAAAAAAAAATAAACTGAAAATAATACAAAAATAACAAAATATAGTTATGTTACGTGTTCAACTTTTATGAATACAAGTAGTTTAGTTTTATTGACACGAATCATTAGCTTTAAAATTAATTAATATATATATATAAGTGATACTTTTTATTAATTTATAAGAAAAAAAAATAATAAACACAGTTTAAGCAATCATATTATTATTATATAAAATAAAAAAAACTGAAAACCAAATGTATATTAAAGATCTGTCAACGATACACATAAATTCACCATGTATTATAATGTTCAAATTTTTCTTATTTATATATATTAAAATCAACAATTTGTATCAAACAAAAAATAACTATTTACACTTGAAAATTTTAAATACGTAGCAATTTATTTTTTATATTCGGATTTTTCCACATAGTATATTAGGATTTTTTATACATATATATATAAAAAAAAAAAAAAAAAAACAAAATTTGCTAACGGAGGCCCAGTGCTCACCGTTACTTTTGGAAGACATATTTGTGCTAATAAAGAGAAGAAGAAAAGGGTGAAGTTGGAATAAAGAAAACCATAAATGCGTTAGTGGAGCCCACTCCACTTTCGTCATATCTTTCACAGGTAATTTCTCAGTTTTAATCTTTACTCATAAATAAATAATGGAGAAATCACACTATTCCAATACAGATTCACACTGATCAACAGCACATTAAATATTCATACTATATTTGCATTCTTATTTATTTATTAATTGTAATTCATTTTTTGAAATCATATATTAATAACATGTGTGCAGGTCAACGGGAAGTAGTACGTATATACTTATATATGCATATATAGAACACTAAACACATGTGCTTAATTAATTTTTTTGGCCATGCACATGAGCTTAATTCAAAGGTGACTTACATGGTACGTGAATATATAAAATTAATATAAGCTAGCTTGTTAGAATCCTGACATGCATGCAGGTTAATTTGATTTTGATAATTAAAATGCCTAACTTCTGTATGCCAAACATTGCTTGAAAACCCTAACACGTGATCGTTTACTATATATATATATAAAGATTCATATTATTATATTATATATATAATAAATACTATATACACCTCCATCGATTACATAACTGCGGAAGTTGCGGTAACAAATGTTGCCACCACCCTCACAAGAAGCCCAACTGCGTCTTCGCTATTTGCAATTACGCCTAGCCTTCTAAGTTTTATACGTATAACAATTATGCTATACTATACATGTCGTACTTTTAGGCCATTTTTTCCTGCAAAAGAATGAATAATGCTTTGTGTCCGTCAATAAAGTGGATTTTTTTTTCTGTTCAATCAATAAAATGTTTCAACTCCTTAATCCATATATACAATAAAGCAAATTAATTTTTTTTAAAAAAAGCTCACTTTAAAATGGCGCTTACTCTCATGTGGTTTGGCTCCGAAATCCCAAGTTCGAAACCCCTCAGGGGTGTCGCCTCGCGGTGACATGTTTAAAAAATATCAAGTCCCGCCTGGCTCACACACCGCGTCAGGCATGTGAGGAAGGCGAGTAGAACTGGGCACGGCCGGACTTTTGATTATACTAGGCTGCTGGTAGGGCTACGTTGACGAGGTCAGTGAATGCGCTGATTGCTCGCTAAGTCTGGTCGGAAAAAAAAAAAAAAAAAAAAAAAAAAACTTGGACCGTAAGCAGGTGAGCTCGAACATTACGTAACGGGATGGGTACAAGGTTGCCACTACTAACTCATTCATTTTCATTAAAAAAAAAAAAGTTATTATGAAATGCAATGGCACGGGAGAGACATGAAATTATCTTCATCAAACTTGTGTCCTGAAAAGGCCTAACTTTTCTTGCGGTAGTCGGTTGAATTTCAGATTCAATCCAGTTTAGTTTGCATTTATTTTTAATCTGTTGGTTTATAACGGGATGAACTTATAATTGCCACTATTAAACCGGTTTAATTTGCATTTATTTTTAATTAATCGGACGGTTTATAACGGTCCAAAAAGAATACATTTTGTAAGGTATGTGTTCTTTAAGTTAATAACCCAACACAAATTATATATTTCATCGATTGTCTTTCGATTGTCTTTACCGGTAGTCCTCAATCTACAAAGAGTACCGAGTCTTGATATATGTCGACAATCATTTGTGATATGAAAGACAGAGTGGATATATATATATATATATATATATAGATATAGAGCTACTAAATGCTGATGGTGGACAAACCTACCTCCGAATAAATAGCTATCCTCAAATTTGGTGGCGTTAGAATTAGCTTGTGATAAATGAAGTGATGTCTCGTCTTATAATTAGTTGGTGATAAATGAAGTAATAAATTTATACGATGTTTTATTTTTTAGATACTATATCCACTAAATTTATATCATACGTCTCTATTTCATTTATTATTATTTTGGGTTAAGAACCTATGAAATGTCTAAACTATTACCCATGTTAACGGAAGATGTCTGAAATTTAAAAAGTTAATAACAGAGAACTGAAATTTCAGTTTTGTTGATAAAAGTGGTCTCCGTTAGTTTTTTCCGTTAAAACTAACGGAAGTTGGTCACATGCTGGCATGTGACCGGAAATAAAATAAATTTCCAAAAATGCCCTTCTATCAAGTGTGCCCCTCACATGCTTGAAGTGAAAAGACCAAAATGCCCTTGAAGCCACCACGACTCCACCAACCCGGCTCCGGCGACCACCAACCGTACTCCGGCGACCACCACCGTACTCCGGCGACCACCAACCGTACTCCGGCGACCACCACCAAGGCTCCGATTGGGCCCAAATCGGAGCCACCGGCCCCGATTGGGCTCCGATCGGAGCTTTTTTGCTGAGGTGGTGGCCGGAATCGGGTCGCCGGAGCCGAAGTGGTGGTCGTCGGAGTCGAGGTGGTGGTCGCCGGAGTCGGGTGGTGGTGGCCGGAGTCGGGTGGCGGTGGACGGAGCTGGGTGGTTTTAATTTGACTTTAGGGGTACAATTGTCATTTCACATTTATTTAAATAAGATATTAAATAAAACAAAATATTAAAGGGTCAAAAATGTCATTTCACACAATTCTGTTAAATTTAATCCTAAAAATGAACGGAAAACCTCAAATCAATAAAATTGAAATTTCAAACCTCCGTTATAACTTTTTAAATTTCAGACCTCTCCCGTTAACATGGGTGATAGTTCAGACCTTTCATAGGTTCTTAACCCTATTATTTTGATACGAGATACGTAACACCAATAATACAAACATGTATGTGCACCCCAACAATTAGGAAATTAAAATGAAGACATTTATATGGTCGGATATAGGAGGTGTGGGCAATTGCGCCCTTAATTAATTACTTGTTGAAAAATATACTCTCAAGTGTATGTATTGGCTTTAGCTATTTGATTTCTCCCCCTTAAAATTTCGAATCAAACTCATAATTTACCCTCTTATTTAACCATATAGTAAATTTAATTCTTGAATTCATCCTTGTAAAACATAATATAATTCTCCTTACAATTATGATAACATTTGGTGCTGTAGGGTTTGTTTCACCATGCATACGAAGGAGTTACGTCAGAAATCATTCAATACCTCAGAGCTACATTGACTCTGAAAATGGCGCAACATCAATCTATTACTAGTTAATATGTCAGTTAATTCGTGCCACATGTCACATATTGATTGATTGATGCTGCACCACCTCAGAAACACGTATTAACTCTGAAGTATTGAATAATTTCTCGAGTTACGTAAATACTGGTAGGTTTACTTTGCGGCGATGGTAGAGAAAAAGCTGAGTAAGAAACCAGGTCTTGATAGCGTCGGGGACCCACCGCGTCGACTCGCCCTGCAACATGTGGGCCCAGTGAGGACAGCAGATTGAGTCGTAGCCAATCCAGCTTACAGAGGCTCTGCTGTATGCATCTACTGATGGAACTAGGATGTTGGTCTCAATGCTTGTCATCTTGGTCGAAACGAATAGAGGTACCTATATAAACCTCACCAATATGAGGGTTTAATCACATTTAAAATTCATTTATAAATAAATATATTTTAAAAAAAATATACTGGGTAAATGTTCCCATTTTACTATTTACATCCGCCTCGGTCCAGAATTTTGTGCAGGACGTCATCCATTAACCAGATGCTAAGGGTTTAATTCCCGCTAGTGATTATGAGAATTGAAAGATATTCATAACTAACGTTTTAAATCTTAAAAGCTAACTCAATGCGAGTGAGAATTAATCTAAGTGTGGAGTAAGTATGTTACGGGTGCTGCTCTCTAGATGGACCCTCTAGAATCACCAACAAAAAAAAAATGGATATTAAATAACATACCTTGCTTTAATTAGTTGATAAAATTCCATGCAAATGGCTTGTATCGAACATTTTGTAAAAGATAGAAGGAACCTTAAACTATCCATTCATGCCCGAAATTCGAACTTTTTCAAAATAATAATAATAATTAATAATCATCATGATTAAAATTTAATATTCGAAATCTCTTATAAATGAGTTTATAGTGAAATCATATAAGCGTGAGTGATGTTAAATATTAGACCATAACTGATCAGCGGTTAAATTCGAGCTTGCTTATACAAAGTTTTAGAAGTTGTTCAGTAAATTTGTTTTTTCAGCCAATTTCAGTAAATTTGTTACTTACTATATAAAAGAAAACCCATAGGAAGAAGAATACCTGACATTGAATGTCTATTCCATATTTTTTATATTCCAAGCTCATGCATTTCGACAACTTCTCCATAAACCTGCCGAGAATTCCAAAAAATACAAAAAAACAAAACACTTAAGAAGAAGTTTCTTGTTTTATGCTACTTCTATAATTGACACATTCATCTTCTTTTGTAATTAATATGTTTTTCTCATATTACTATTATTATTATTTGCAGTCTTCATTTTCTTCTATTTACTATCTAAATTAAAATACAAATTGAAAGATACATACATAATTGCATATTAATTATGCATGACAAAATTAATTACTTACATTTTAGAGGCAGTGTATAGTGTAAAATAAGGGTATGCATTAGGTGCGTAAACGGAGCAACCCGACCCGATATTAACAATCGCGCCTCTTCTCTTGGCCACCATCTTGGGTATCACTACCTTCGCCGCCCACACCGCCGCCTCAACATTCACCCTCAACATCGACTCAGTTAACTCTACATCCACCTCGTGTAGGTGCCTCATGTACGGATACGCCAACCCAGCGCTATTCACCACTACCCCGACATCTACACCTGTTACAAAATATGTACGGAAATTAGTAATTTGTGACAACGTTTTTTTAAAGAAAGTACTTTCTTACAAATTGTAAGAGCTTGGAAGAGATTTATTAAGTTTCGAGGGAAATTCTTTATAAAACTAAAAAAGAAAAATATTAAGGGATTTCCCATAAGTTTCTAGCCAATCTTTTTGTTAGGAGTCATTCATTTAGAATTTTTTCCAATGGTGTATTTGTAAATGATTTTCAATATTCACTTACAAATAAGGTTGTATGTAAGTCAACAATAAATTTCACAAACGACTAGATTTTTGTAGTAAAGGGAAATAAACAGAGCCTCTCATAAATTCAGGGCCGGTCCAAGAAAAGTTTAGGCTTAAAGCCACATTTTAATTCAGAGTCTTTTTTATTAAAAGCATTTTTTAGTCCAAACATATTGAAGGTATTTTTTTTATTAAAATTTTATTTTTTGAGCTTTCAATTATGCTACTTTACATGTTTATGATTTTAACTGCATAAGGCATTCGACCCAAAACAAATTTTTTTTTTGCAAGAGATCACTACAAAAATATGCAAAAAAACAAAATAAAATAAATTGAGGTTTAAAGTCCTTACTTTAGTGGTCTTACCCTTAGACCAGCCATGTTCATGATAAAACGATATTCTAGTGATAACTTAACACGAAATCTTTACTAGTCAAACAGATCGTCTAAACTTCTAATAATAAAGCCCGTCAGATTCAATCTAGACGGAATAGGGAATACAGATAATACTGGCCAGGTGTACTAACAACATCCATTTATCTTTATACATTAGAAAATTTGTAATGTAACTACAACATTTTTTTATAACATCACCTTGTATTCCTTTCTCAATAGCCGTCTGAATCTCCCTTGAACTGAACTTCGCAAAGTCCACAACCACATTCCTAATCTCAATACCATTTCCGCACTTTCGTCGGATCTCAGATGCAGCCGATTCGAGCTTGGACGCGTTCCGGCCGATGCAAACAAGGTTTAGGCCTTTGGATGCGAGCTCGAAGGCTACGGCCTTGCCGATTCCATCGGTGGATCCGGTGACCACCGCCCACGAACCGTAGTGGTGGAGGTTCTTCGGCCGCCATAGGAGCATCTTCAACACCCATGTTAGAATGGGAAGGAGGTGTCTGAAAAGAGATAGGATCCCTAGTACACTGAGAAAAACTATGATGGAATCTTCCATTTCCATGGAATGTGTGTGCATGTTGTGTTTTTGCTCTTTGGCCCTACTTATAGGGAAAGTTGCATGGCCTAGTAGCCTTTTATCTTTAATTACATTTCTTTTATAAAAAGTTGTGATTTAATATTATCATACTTAAAAGAATTATAACTTTATTTATGGTATTTTGACTATATCGGTTTTTACAAGTAAAAATAAATGTCAACATATAATATTATATATTATATTTTAAATATACTTACATAACTATAGCATATTAATAAAAATAAAACGCATAAACTTTTTTGATATATATATTAAATTTTTTTTTGCCACCTTTCAATATAAGATATGTTGATCGTTTGTAAGAGATTTATTTGTGAGGGACATATAACTCAATTTGTAAGATAATGTTGAAAATCCCTTACAAATACAACATTAAAAAAACTAAATAAATGATTACTAACGAAAAGTTTGCCTAGAAATTTGTGAAATTTTTTTCTTTCAAAAAATTGAGTTTTATGTAAGGATTTTCCTTCGAAATTAATAATATATCCCTTAAAATTCTTATAATTTGTGAGAGATTGCTTCCCTTGAAGAAAAAAATGTCATCATAAATTACTAATTTTTTGTAGTGTTTTGATACATATTAATTGAAAAACAAGTTCATGTACAAAATCCAAGTTAATAGATATTATAATATAAGTCCGTATTTACGTTAAATTTCAGCAAAGCGCGTGAATAGTTAATATATAATACTATAATAGTTAAATAGTTAAAGCAAATTTAAGGATAAAGTCTTATAACATACAAATATTTGTTAAATTTATAGCTATTTAATTATAATATTTAAAAATTATATTATATATTTAAATAAAAATAAATAAATATATATATATATATATATGTATTTATATAATAGTATTTAATAGCGTGGATTAATTTAGTGCGTTTTAAGCTCCTAATCGCATGTTATGCCAAATGACACAATAATACACGTGTATCCAAAATATCTTAAATTGATTCCGTCACTAGCATTAATTTTTTTTAGTATCATTATCTTATTTAATCAAATAGAAATATATTTTTAAAATTAGATATATTCTACTTAGGTTGTCAAAAGACTCATTAAATTAAATTTGTACTTTCTTTATTTTAAAAAAAAAAAAAAAATCCACCACTTTTCTCTTTTAGGCTAAATGTATGCACAATGCACAACCCCAACTCCTATCCACTTTTTACCACATTAGTATCAACTAATCAACAATATGTCATCAAATGGAAAATTGTTTGGGAGTTTTCTATCATTACTCCAATAGTTTCTACACTTTTCAACCCAACATTTAATCATACATGTTTTTATTATATCAACAAATATTAAACATAAACAAAACATAAATAGAAAAGAGTACGAAAGATAACATAAAAAATGAAATGTAACAGTAGAGTTGACAATAAAATTGAACACGCTCTAATGTAATAAAACAAGACAACTTGGCACATAGATGAGTCTTTCAACATTATTGATGCTCTAAGGGACAACATGCTCAATAACTCTTAGCATGTTTTGGAATAGACAATGGTCATTGTCGTCGAGGTTGAAATTAGACCTATTCTCCATTCAAACTCTCCATTCTTTCATTCATTATGCAACCCACCAAAGCGGCGCCAATCATGTCACACATGGATAACATTTAGGGTTAATAACTAAAAAACTGTCCAAGGTTTACCCTATGTTAAAATTAGGTGTCTGAAGTTTGAAATGTTAAAATGGACTGTCCCAAGTTTCATTTTTGTTGAAATTTGGTGTCTCGGTGTGATTACTTTAGAGAAGTCAATTTCGACGAAACCGTCTGTCAAATTCGAGCTCTGATACACACTCCCTTCTCGTCATCTTCCCGGGACCGTCACCTAAAAAGTTGGTCACATCCGGGCAAGTAAATCTCGCTATATTGTCCTTGGAAAATGGCTCTACACCACTCTTCTAGAAACTTTTTTTTAAATGTTCAATTTTTAGGTGAAATTTGACGATTTTGTGAAAAGTAAAGAGTGATGGATTATGAGTGGGTTGGTGAGTTGATGAAAATGATGGAATGAAGATGAAAAGACGCACAAAGACACCAAATTTCAACAAAAATGAAACTTGGGACAGTCCATTTTAACATTTCAAACTTCAGACACCTAATTTTAACATAGGGTAAACCTTGGACAGTTTTTTAGTTATTAACCCTAACATTTATATATGTAGCTGCTTTAAACTAAGTGACAATCGGTTTGCAATTATAAAAACCGAATTTAACCAGCTTTTGAAACTTGTTGGAGATCATAGAGTTCTACTTCGAGCCTTCTTATTATGAAAAAGAAAACCTAAAAAACAGGTAAACTATACTTGCACGAGTTAGTAAATAGTCATACAATGTTTGTATCATGTGCACTATATGCTTGGATTTGTAATTGAAGAATACTAATAACTAAATCGCTACCTAAACTTTATTATTTTTAATCTATATTAACTTAATTGTTACTTCCATTATAATTCCAGTCAGCGTGTGCCAGTTTATTTCACGATTAATGATATTGAATTGGACATAATTGATGTAGTAAATGTCTTCAATTTGACGCTCAATTGAATCTTCACACAATTTATATAAGTTACCCGTAAAGCCTAGATCTAATTTGTCAATGACCAATTAAGTGTCTAATAGATGATCTTTTGGTGCATCATTGTCCAATTTATTCTCATTACTTGCGAAATTTATTTCACATGTTCAATTTAATGGAAATTATAACATAGTAGCAATTTGGTATGCAATAAAAAATGTTCTGATATATATTTGTAAATCTATCGAAGTCTAGGTAGTGATTTGGTTATTAATGTTCTGACTAATAGAAAATGACATACCATATATAAAATAAAGGGAAAAGAATTTATTTAGTGTTTCAGGTTTACCTTATGTGTCAATTTGGTGGCTCAGAATTAAATTATTACTTTCGACTGTATCAGGTTTCAACTTTGTTGCTATTTGGTGTATCCGTCAAATTTTAGGGTTAAATTTAACATAATCTGTTCATGTATCGATCACATGACCGAATAAATTTGAAAATTCCAAGATTATCCTCAAAATGATCGGAATCGCTGGAATCGGATCAGCCCGGAATCGAATTTTGTTATTATTGCTCTGACTAATAAAAGATGACATACCATTTATAAAATAAATTATAAAATAGAATAGACACCAACCTACGCTACGCGCATTTTCTTACATTTACATTGTGGTGGTACATAAAATTTTACTTTTGTTAGATTTCTTACATTATTCATCTACAACATGGTTCTCTCCACCAGCTTGAACCACTGACTCGCCGGTTCACACTTTGTGTCCCTATTATCAAGACACTTACACGGGTTAGCCACAACAAACCCGTTCCGGTCCACATCTAAGCACAGGTCCGACCCGTTACTAGACTTTGTCCCAAAATGAAGCATTGAGTCTGAAATGGTCTCCCATGCAGTAACTTTTGCTATTGACCTATACTCTAGAGTTACGGGCTTGTGTGGTTCGGTCACCTGGACCACAAGGTCAGTTCCTTGAACCAGTAGGGTTTTCTTAGCCGTGTATGTCCACCTTTGAGAGCCACGACAGTTTCCTAGCCGGATCGGTTCTGATCGGACCGTCTTGTTGATGCAGGAACCGGTTAGTGGGTGGAACATAACTTTGTGCGGTGTAGACTGCTTCCACCCTGGCCCTAAATTGAACAAAATCAAAAGTATAAAACAAGTCACGTGACTTTCCTATGCCAGTGGCGGAGCCAGAATTTAAATAATGGGGTTCACTATATCGTTACATTTACATGTATGAATGCTATTATGTAGGAATGATGGGGCAATTGTCCCCAATTAACCCTATAATTGTGATTTTCTCAAATTAACCCTTTAAAGTGTTACATTTGCCCCTTTGATTTTTCTTTCATTGATTGTTTGCCCTTATTTAAATTATTGTCTCACTAAACAAAATTAATGACTTCGTATCACATAACGGAAGTAAAGACAAAATGTAAAATTATAAGTTTAGAAAGTATATAATATTTTATAACTAAAAATATGAAGAATGTGGATTCACTACCCCTTTACATATCGAAGTTAACTATATCTATATACATATATTTCATAAAACTTGGCTAAGAATGGGGACATATGCCCCCATCCTCTAAGGTGGCTCTGTCACTGGCCCATGGTTAACTATGAATTGACTTAAAGTTTACAAAGTGAAAATGTACGGTACCAAAAGTATACAAAATAAAATATTTTTTTTTATCAAAAGTCAATCGGTCAAATGTATGGTACCAAAAGTACATTTAACCCTTTTAAAAATCACTACCCAAAGTTCAGTTGAGCAATTTAGTTTAATATACTGAGATTGGTGAACCCTAGAAGGAAAAATATTAAATCTAAGGTCACGAGTCAAGATCTTAACAGTGAGGTACAATCTGATGCACAAAGAGTTGGGCATATGATTTGAATCCTTTTATATGGATCAAGTTCACCTACTTTTTATGCCCCAGTTCGTGCCTCGCCGCTGCGATTTTGACATATATACTTGGTGTAATTAATTTTGTGATTTTTTTTAAAAAAAACTATTAAAGTTGGTGAACCCTAGAAGGAAAATATTAAATCTAAGGTCACGTGTCAAGCTCTTAACTGAGGCACAAAGAGTGTGGCAGATGGTATGAATCCCTTTTATATGTACCTCTAAAAGGAGTTTGGAGGACAGAGATTCTCTTTAAAACAGACATGTTTCGAACATCTGACCACTTAAAGTCCAAGAAGCCATAAACCTCATCACGGTCCTTCTTCCCTTGTCTAAGGTAGTAGCTCCCCTGAAGAGCCCATGCTGCGAAGTCCCAATCCTGGTCCACAGCTGCAGCCATGAAGCAGCTCAGGTACCTATTATCGCCCAAGCTGGCTCCTCTCTGGTCAACACCGAACTCGCTAATGAACATCGGAAAACCTTGTCCGGTTAGGAAGCCGCCGGAGTTCATAATGTTTTTGGTGATTCGCCCGCATCGCTCGTTAGGGTTTCCGGTTACCCATGAGTTGCTGTTGGAGAAGCTGTACCAATGCAACTCGAAGACGATCTTAGCGTTGAAAGAGACGTTGACGGGACGGCGGTGGAGGAATGAGAGGTCCTTGTCAGCTCTCAGGCCGGAGAGGATGATGAGAAGATTAGGGTTTGTTGCATGGACAGTTTCTGCTCCTTGTTCCATGTATCTTGTAGGAAGTACCAAAAAGAAGTGAGTTTAAAAAACCAAACTTTTAAATAATTGATTAAAAAAAACAGATATGTTTTCTTTCAGAGAAAATGTAAACAAAATTTTGGTGTCATGTGTTTGATTAAAGTTGGTTTTTGGTTATTTTCTTTTTGTTGAGTTTTGTTGACATACGTTTGCATTTTGTAGACTTTTGGTGCATTCGTTAGTTGACGTTTAAATACTTTTATTTTATTCAGTTTAGTCTTCCAATTTATATTCCTAAGTTTTGATATTTAAAATTTAGTCCTTATTGGTTTCTTCGGTCACCGCCCAAGTACGTCGGTCAACACTTAAGGCCGCCGGCCACCGCCCAAGACCGCCAATCACCGGTTGGGGCCGACCGACTCCAATTGGTGGTGGCCAACCCTGATTGGGGTAGTGGCCTCCAATTGGGGTCAGGCACCAGCAAGTGGGGTGGTGGTTGGTCCCAACTGGAGGGTGGCTGGCCTCGATTCGTGGTGGTTGGCGGCCTTGGGTAGTGGTCGGCGGCTTTGGGTGGTGGTCGGCGATCTTGGGTGGTGGCCGACGGAATTGGACGGTGTCGGAGAAAACAATAAGGCCTAAATTGTAAAAATCAAAATTTTGGAATATAAATTGGAGTACTAAACTGAACATAATAAAAGTATTTAACGGTCAAACTTAACGGTCAACTAACGAATGCACCAAAAGTCTACAAAATACAAACATATTGCACCAAAAGTTTATCAAAAAAAGATGTGACACCAGAAACTAACTTTGATCAAACATATGACATCAGAAAACCATTTAAATCCTTTAAATGATTTGTGATAGGTGTACATACTTGTACCAATCATCTTTGTTTGCTCTTGGACCTCGAAGCTCATTCCTTAAACTCATTCCAACTATATTTGGGAAAGATTTGGCGATTTTGGCCATCTTTTGAAGGCCATGCAACCAATCTTTGGGGTCGAAGTACTTGTCACCGAAGAATCCGTTACCGTCATCGTAACGGCAGCACCAACCGGGAGTTGTTATATGATTATCCAAAATTACCATCATATCGTGGCGTTCCAAAACCTTCAACACTGCCTGCAAACATGATATGATGGTAATTTTGGATAATCATATAACAACTCCCTATTGGTGCTGCCGTTGCGATGACGTTAAAAATGCCATGTATTCCCTAACCTTTTCTAATATTGACTTTTTATTGTTAACAAAATCACGTCTAATTTGATGAAATGGTAAAGTGAGTTGTAGTCTAAATACGAACCATCATGTTTCAAAATGATGGTAATTTTTTTTTTTAATCATCAATCCAAAATTATCTTTAAATGCATTTCAATTGCAAAAAAATTAACTAATTACTTGTTAAACTATAAAAACTAAGCCCCGGTGATTTATACAAATGATATAATTGAATCATTCTAACTTTAACTTGTTAGGAATCAATTGAGTCAACTCATGAGTTAAGATATTTTGGACACTACTATAACATTTGTATAAGTTATTAGGTCTTAATTTTTTATATTTTGTAAATTATTCGGTTAATATTATAAATTTAAAGTATATTTAACTACAATTTTAGACGAGTGTTTGAAGGAAGTATAAATTACCATTATTTTGAAACATGTTGTACATATTAAAACATGTTAGTACCAAAACAATTTTTTCAAACATGTTGTATATTTTACATACTTTTCCCCTCATATATTGTACATTCCGCTTTTCGGAAGACTAAAAGGCGGTTCTATCACAAAAATGATCATATTACCGTGTAAGCTTTCGTGAGGGAAAGATCGACGATCCACGGGTTGTTTAACTCGATGCCTGCAAGTGCTTCAGCCAACCCGAGTCTCTCGAACGACTGTCTGACAGTGACGGATTCTAGTGTACCGTTAGTAACCAACTCGAGAGGCCAAGTGAAACGCATGCAGTTAAATCCCATCAACTCAACATGCTTCACAATTACGTCGATTGGTTGTTTGCTAAGCCCCTCGGCCACTACGGGCTCGAGATGGGCTACCCAGTTGATACATGCTAGCTTAACTCGGTGCCCTTTCTCGTTCACGATCCACCTCGAGTCGGTGTGGAGCGGGACTAGATTCGCCACTACTAACCGATTCGTATCGAAAAACAATAAGGTTGTCGGTGTAAATAGAATGAACACGACAAGATATGGTAGATGTGAATTCACCATCTTGAAATGATAATGGAAAAAATTGGAGGGAAGCAATTCTAATAATTGACACCCCATGTTGTTTGTGTGGTCGTGTACTCAAATAATATGTGAACAAAAGGTACAATGTGTGTGTGATCGGTTTACCAAAGATGCACGAATTAGCTTACGTACGTACTTGGGAATATTATCTCTAGAGGATAGAGTAATTATTACATGGATAAAGCAAATAAAAACTTAATAATTCATCAATAATAATGCATTATGTGCTAGGTATTCAATCCATGCATGATATATATATATATATAGAGAATAATAAACTCTCAATAATAATATTCCTTAAAAGGAAAATGTAACATGAATAATAGAAAAATCATAGATTCTGCTCCATAAATTTATTTTTCCTTTCTCTGATAAAAAGTCCAATCCAACATATTTTATATTGAATTTTGGTTTAGTAGGTAATTTGTTTACAATATGTTTGGAGTATGTTGTATTTTGATTCAATATTTTTTTCCATACTTTTGGTGGATAATGTTCGAAACTTAGTGTCTTTCGGTTCATATGTTAGTCAACTGTTAATTCTAACCGTTAAATATTCACGTTACTAGCCTTAATTTTTATTTTGTTCATTTTAGTCTCCCAATTTATATTCCTAATTTTTTTTTTAATAATTTAATCCCTTGAACTTGTTCAAACTAGACCGGATCGAGTCTAGGGCTAAATCAGACCATGGTTAGGGTCACCTAGCCAACCCTGACCATGGTCGGACCTAGCCCGGGTCGAGCTAAGGATTTGATTAGAACAAGTTTATGGACTAAGTTATACGGAAAATAAAATTAGGGGACTAAAAGGAACAAAATAAAAGTTAGGGGCTAGACACATAGTTATTTAATAGTCAAAATTAACAGTTTACTAACGGATGCACCAAAATACAATAAGTTCTAAACGTTATGCATCAAAAGTATGCGGAAAATGTTGAATCAAAATACAGTATGGTCCAAACAAATTATAAGCTAGTAAAAATTGCTCAAAATTCAGGTAGCTATTTGCAAATTGCTCAAATTGCAGGTAGCTATTTGCAAATTAACCCTTATCTATGTTGGTTTTAGGATAATTAATACGGATCAAAACTAGATACATTCCAGGTAACTAATAGGCAGCGGAAATGGTGCACATACCTATATCGCAATTCGTAGCCCAAGATGTCAACGAGAGTTCATGAAATATCGGACGGTGTCTTTCGTTTGACTCTTGAAAATGAGGTAATTCGAAGGCAATGGTCTTCACAACAAAGCCTAATTCAATCTGATTGCTGGATGGATCTACGGAGTGAATTACTTGATGTAATTCGGCACCTACTCTTGGTGTAGTGTGGTTCGGCCAAACCTCTTATGTCTAAGGAGATGAGATTTCTCTGTGACTATTAAAAGGGAGATAATGACTAACCACAAGAAATATCTAACACCTCTTATTTACAAGAGAAGGTAAGCAAAACCCTTAGTGCATTGGTGGGTTTCTCACATGGTTTGGCCGCACCATGTATCCAATTGGGCCGGCCCATTAAGCTGTGAATGGCCCATGGGTATTTCGGCTTGACCCAAAATCTCCTATATGTCATACCTCAAATTAGATTTAACATGTTAAACTTATATTAATGAGCTTCTATTATGGTGACTCATTTACTCTGATCTCAACCATCTATATATATATAATGTATTGTAGAATATAAAGATATCAGTGGATCTATAAAGCAAGCCCAATAAGCTCTGATGAAGGCCCATTTCAAGTTTTAGGTAGCGTTTATCGTCTGGCTCTGCAGAAGTATCCCCCTCCTGGATCGACGTCGACGTCGACGCCGCCGCCGCCATTGCCATCGAGGTAAATCTTTCTCTCCTCCTTAGTAGCTTTCTTCTCGAATTAATCTATAGATCTAGATGATTCATGCAATATCAGAAAAGAAGATCCATTACGTAACTTTCCTCGACTTTCTGTCCAGTAATCGAATTTCTTTTGGTACTTTATATGATTTCGATGTGGTCAGTTTTGATTTCTGTTGCTTCCTTGACTCATCGGATGTTGGTTTTACAGTAACAATTATGCTGAATGTTTCTTTGTACCATCGCAGTGAGGGATGTATAACGGAATAGGGTTACAGACCGCGAGAGGTTCCGGAACTAATGGCTACGTACAGACCAACAGATTCTTCGTGAAGCCGAAGACAGGTAGGGTTTCTGACAACACCAGGGGATTCGAGGGAGATCAGGGCACAGCTGGTGTCTCCAGGAAACCGAATAAAGCCATTCTTGAGCATGACCGCAAAAGGCAGATTGAGCTCAAGCTCGTTGTGCTTGAAGATAAGCTCGCCGAACAAGGCTATACTGAAACTGAAATTGCTGAGAAGCTCGATGCGGCCAGGAAGAATCTTGAAGCTGCCTCTGCTGCGGAAGTCGATAGTGGAGCTGCTGTTTCTTTTGACAAGTAATTGTTTTGACTATCTTATTGATTCTTCAGCTCTGAATTATTAGGAAGAAATTGAAGGTTTTAGTAGTTGTTGCAACCTTTTCATATTTGGAATTGTTGCATTAACATGCTTTGTGACTTTGTGTTGATTTTAGTGGAGGTCTGATGTGATAAATTCTCCAATTACATGATTTGTATTTAGTTAGTTTAATATTTTTTCTTCTCTGTTCATCTTTTCTTGCTCCTCTGATATTGAGGGTCTCATTGAAAAAAAATGCTGTTAATTCATCATAGAGCATTCAATTGTCTTTTCTCCCTTTCCAGTTTGATGGTTCCATTTTTTAGAGAATCCGTCCTAATTCTTTTGCCATCTGTGTAGTTTATCAGGGTTTTAGTCCATTATGCTTAGTATCAATTTGGATTTAGAGTAGTCACTGCCATCTTTTTCATTGATTGTCTACAAGATTGGGTCAGTGAAAGATGTATGTTATCCATGTTGTCTTTCTACTGTTTACAAATTCTTCCTAATGCAGATTAGTGTTCTTTTTCTCTCATTATCAGGGTTTCAGATACACAAACACATCAAATAGCTGCCAGAAAAGAGAAGCAGATGGAAACTTTTCGGGCTGCTCTTGGCATAGGCTTGGACAAACAAGATACTGAAGAGATGGATGATGAGCCCAGAAAACCCCTGAGAAGTGACCAAGAGAGGCGTGAACATTCTTTTCTGGATAGAGATCGTAGTGCAAAGAAACAGACTGAAGAGAAATCGAAAATCGATAAGAAAAATGGTGTCAAGGATGCCAAGAATAAGAATAGAGATTTGCGAAAGGATGAAGATGATTCTTCCTCTGATTCAGAGCACGATAGAAAGCAGACAAAACGTGTTCAGAAGAAGCCTAAGATATCAAAGCACAAGAAAAGTAGTAAGTATAAATCTGAAGAATCTTCTGATTCTTCTACTGACAGTGGCACTTCTGATTCTGATTCCGCCAGTGACAGCGGCAGTTCTGATTCTGATTCTGCCAGTGACAGTGCTGGTAGAGGGCGCTCTAGAAAGGAGGCTACAAAGAAGTCTCGTGGGAAGTACGACTCTGATAGTGATAACAACTCTGATGAACGAGATAGATATGAGAAGAAACGTCGTTCCAAAACCAGCAGGCGTCATGATAATAACTCTGATGGAGACAGATATGAGAAGAAACGTCGTTCCAAAACCAGCAGGCGCCATGACTCTGATGATGATTCTGACATGAGTGGTGAGATGGAAAGAGGAAAAGGTGTTCTTAAGGAACATAAGGATCTTCTGACAAGAGCACACGGCAAGGAAGACAAGGATGGTGATAGAAAAAACAGGAGATACGATCAGGACAGAGACGACTCAAACAAACAGATACCTGCAACAAAAAGCAGGCGAAACGACTCTGATAGCGAAATGATTGAGGATAGAGGAAAGAGTCGTCTCAAGGAAAAGAAGGATGATCTAAGTCATGGGCATGAGAAGTACGATCAAGGTGGTATCACTAGTAAACTTGAGAAAAGCACGCGATATAACGTAGATAGGGATCACCGTGGGAAACAAGAAATAAAGAAAAAACAGAGTAATGATCTCTCAGATTCTGATGACGATCGTAGGGCTGAGCTGCCTCGTTCTAGGAGGCTCGATTCTTCTTCTTCTGATGATTCTGGTAAGAGGGGTATTGAAAAGTCTCGTGTTCCTTCTATCCATTCTAGTGGTTCAAGCGAGAGTGATTCGAGCAGAGACACTAGGAATGAATCAGGCGTTAAGAATTGTGTCATTAATGGCAATACCAAAAGGTTGGGGTCTACGATCGAGGCAAATGGAGATAGAAGTAAGGATGGTTTGAAGAATCTAGACTCGTACCATTCTGAAAAGGATGATAAGCCCAGTTTTAGAAACGACGATTCACGAGGGAAGAGGAGGCTAGAAGATGAAGATCGTTACGAGGTTCGTGAATCCAAATCCAGGAAGCATGGTGACTGGATAGAAGAGAAAAGAGAGAGTCGTGTTCAACGACGTGGAGATGATAAGAAAGATGGTGATAGAAGGAAAGAGAGAAGAGATGAAGATGAGGATACTGGAAGGTGGAATGGTGGAATTGAGGATGAGAAGCAAGTGAGAAGTAGTAGAGGAGACAACCAGCCAAAGAGAGCTCGGTATGAAGATGATCGATACAGTGATCGGAAGCACGGTCACCGTGGCAGATACCGAGATTAGCTTCAGGTGAATGCTACTACTACTTTTGCTGAAATTTACCAATTTTTCTTTTGCTTTTTGTTTATGTGATTTCTAAATCAGAAAGGGCATTGTCTTTTCAGAAAGTATGAAGCAGATGTTGTAACATGAAAGCTTGAAGACTCCAACCTTGTGTGGAGACGACTTTGAATGCGGTTTGTAACGACACGGTGCATTTAGCCTTGATTTGTTTCAGTTTTGTTCATTGTAGATGACTCACTGAAGGGTTGTAATGTTGAATTCAGATAACTCCATGTTATGTTGAAATTTGGTGTCTATAGTGTGAAATGTTAAAATATGTACAGTTCCAGGTTTCATTTTTGTTGAAATTTGGTGTTTCCGTTTGTATTTTCATCTTCCTTTAATCATTTTCATGAACCCACACATAATCCACCACTCTTTACTTTTTACAAAGATGTCAATTTTCTTTCAAAACTTGAACATAAAAGAAGGTTTCCAACAGAGTGGTATGGAGCGATTTCTAGCGATAACAGAGAGGAATTACTTGCTTGGATGTGGTTAACTACTTAGGTGACGGCCCCTGTAAAGTGACAAGAAGGGAGCGTGCTTAGAAGCTCGAATTTAACGGTCGTTTCGTCGAAAGACACTAAATTTTAGCATAGAGCAATTCAAACAGTTTATAAATTCTTAACCTTAGATTTTTATCGAAAAGTTTATATGATTAATTTTAAATTTTCGGTTTTAGTATATCTCAGTGTCAGATTTAATTGATTTCTTTATATTGTTTTGCTTTTCATTTTCAAATGGTGTTTTTATAGTAACCACTACCTCAACTGACACTAGTAGGTAAATGTAGCAGACGAACAAAATCCACTCTTATATATCCATATATATGTCAAACATCTCGGAGAAAAAAATTGATTGGTCCCGTTCCATGGTTCTACTATACTGGATAAAAAATCTCAATAAGGAACAAAAAATGTACTTGTGCAGTAAATAACAGGCTCAAATAGTTTTTGCCAAATTAGACAACTTGGTAATTCTCAGCAACCAAGAGCGTCCTCTGAGCAAACTTGGGTGGCGCTCCTCCTTTCAGAGGTATGATGTTCACAACCTGCACATACACAAGATTTTATTTTTATGGAAAATTCATTTCATATAATGGGATAGGACTAGGTGACAATAATATTGAATGGTGCTTCACCTTTAGATCACTGAATGTGCTGGTTGCTGAGAACTGAACGGATATGGGGAAGAACACTGCAGAATCTGCTGGGGGAACAACAAACTCCATCGACCCACTGCCAAGATATAACATACCATATATAATGTATAGTTAGTGAATTATAAAGGGTTAAGAAACTGTCTAAAATTTGCACTATGTGAAATTTTGGTGTCTGAAGTTTAAATTATTGATATTGATTGTCTGAAGTTTTAACTTTATTGAAATTTGATGTCTCCGTTCAAATTTGCTGCTAAAATTGACAAAACTTGATCATGTACTTATCACATGACCCAATAAAAAAATCCAAAACTGCCCCTAGTTGGATGATGGCCGCCGGAGTAGGGTGGTGGCCGGAGTAAACATAATAGTACTATTATGAACAATTTCGACTTTTCACACCATTCTGTCAAATTTGACGGCAAAAATGTACAGTAAACCAAATTTCAACAAAGTTGAAACTTCAAACGGTCTCAACAATTTAAACTTTAGACACTAAAATCTTACATAGGACAAATTTCAGACAATTTTTAGGTTCTTAACCCTCTCTAAAATATAGTGAGTGAGACAATTTTTTTCTCCCCAATATATAATATCAAGATGGTGTATGTTCGGTCTGACTTACCTGCGGTTAGAGTTATCAATCAGAAGAATGGACCACTCCAATGTGGAATTCCTAGCGTCATATCTGCAAAAATGATGAAGCACCCAATTTGAAGAAGATACTAGTTACTAACATGCACGAATTTTTTGCAATGTTATGCTAGTAAATCCAAATTCTACATTATGCATTTCCTGAAAAAATCATATTATTTGTAGAGCAAGAGTGGCAATGAGCAATTCCATATTCACTAGTTGAGGATTAAATAATTTACCTCCATTCCCCATCTATTTGTCTCACATTTGGTGCTTCCCGAAGAGCTGGAAGTGGTACTGAGATCACAACGTTTCTCAGATCAAACATTGACGATGCTTCGTATTCGATGCTGACATAGGTTTCGTTTCCAGAGACAGAAGGCCAGCAGTTGACTGCAAAAAGTTTGTTATTAGTAAGTATTATGTGAAGATTACTACAAATAAATATCAGATCGCATATCTAGAAACACAAAAATGACCTACTTGACAGAGGCACCATGGACTCGTCAGCACTTTGCATTCGCCACTTCAGAAGGCCAACACCAGCTGCATCGCCTTGGCCAGTGGGAAAAGGTCTGTTTGGGTCTTTAAGGCCAAGAACATTTTCATTTGAAAATAACTCTTTGTTGATATTAGGATGTGTCTTGAAGAGAATTCCTGGATTTCCACCGGTTTCAATCTGAAAGGAAATAAAGATTAATCTAATTACACTTTTCATCAAACTAGAAGGGCAAAGGTCTTGTTTGATGTCACCGGAGAAAGCAATTAATAATAATAGAGATACATTATTACCTGGACTTGGATGAGGCCATCTTCTTGGTTAAGTATTTGAAGTGACAAAGTTCCTTGAACGTCGAAATTGCTAACTCCACCATCTCTTTTAAGGGTGACATTGAGTTTCTCTTCAGCAGTCAAAGTGACCGGATCTGTCAGAAGCGGAGCAGCTGATTTTGAAGCTGCTGCCTTTGGCACATCCTCAATAATGACCTCTCCTTCGGCCTTCAAGCTCTCCAAAAACTGGTTTGTTTTCTGACTTTTACCAAGCTGCATACCTAGACCTCTAGGAGGAGCAGTGGCCGATGAAGGTGCACGACCTGTATTGAGAAGCGTTTCAACAGAAAGAATCAGCACAGAATTTGACAGAAATATATTCACAAAGTTAATGTGGATTCTCTACTCCAAAGATAACCTCAGGTGGAAGTGAAAGGGCACAAACCTTTAGGCTTGCTTGCAAATGAATCCATATCAGTACTCATTCCGAATCCAGAACCACTACCAAAGCCACTTCCACTACTAGAAATGCTCATCTCACTAAAGCTACTCTCAATTCTTCCAGAGCCCATTCCTTGTAGAGCCTTAAATCCTCCTTTATCACCCCTGGACTTCTCAATCTGCAAAAAGGCGGATGATAAATTCAGACAATAATTCCAATAGACAGATTAAGGGTAGTATAGAAACAACTGGTTCCACAGAACGGTAAACCCATATTTACCTTGCTCTTGTCAATTTCACTAGCCTTGCGCTTCATGACATCTTTAGTTTCATTAATCTTACTCTGCATTACAAGCTTATGCAACTTCTCTTCATGACTTTCCATCTCACAGTATTGCTTGACTTGAGCAACTGTGACATTTTCTTTGTGACCAAGTGAGATGACTTCATCAAAAGCGAAAATCAACTCGAAAGATGTTTTGCTTATGCCCTCTTCATCTAGGGAGTAGGAATACTCAGGTACCTGTTATTGGTTAAGGAACCAACTAATAATTTTTCATGTCATAAAATCCATGAACATAGCTTCTGGTTACATAGAAAATATTTAAGAATCGACAAAACAGGCTTAGTGGATACGGAACTCCATAAATCAGGAATATCAATTGCATAAACCACTTCACAAAACAGATGATTAAATAGCCATAAACAGTAAATGACAAGGATACAAGTTTGGAGAGCAGCCGGAGGGTATCCAAATCCTCCAGTATATTGCTCTGCTTGTTGGTCACAAGCAGAAGATATAAAGCTTCAATTGGCTGGTAAACATAACGGACATTCTCGGTTTCAACATATGTATGCTGTTTCCCAGTACCAACCAACTTTGGAAAAGCAGCAAGAAGCCCCTCAATTCTAATGCTAGACATATCCACAAACTGTCTGGACACAAGTACTGCAAAAGAAATAAAGCATCATGAGTTGACGTAATAGCACAAAACCACACTTTAGAAAGTAACACTGGTTTTATCTTTAACGAGTAAATAAATGGGGGGCTGCAAAGAGATAAAGTCACGTCATAAAGCGGGCAACATACTCATTTGTTAAGAGTAAAAGGGGTGAACACAACTCATTCAATGATTAGAAATTCTAATATTAAAGTAATGGTAGCTGCATAAAACAAGAAAATCAAACAAGATCCAACAAATGTCGCCTGGAAAAAGCCAGCTCATTCCAAAACATGGCATCTCAACTACCATAGACAATCAGAAACGACTCTCTAAGTTCAAATTCATAAACATAGGAAAATTCATCAACAGAATCCCCTTTCAGAATTACATTGTAACAGCAGAACAAGTACCTTTTCCAGATTTACTGACTATTGAAGCTGCTAGAACAACCTGCACAGAGAGGACATAGTAAATTGCTGTAGTATATAAACATACAGTTTAAAGAAGATAAGGCTACATTAAGAGTGTGCATGACTTGCAATATGTATGCCAATACAAGATCTCAAAAACTTCAGGAAATGTGATTGTCAATTTGAACGCAGTCTTAATTTTTCTATTGCAGAACCCAAAATCATGAAGACAGTAACCATATATAAATTTTTTTTTTACATCCAGTAAATTTGCTAACCCCGGAAATTTCATCCTTAGTATCAGAATGAACAAATGTTATACTTTAAGCATCCAACCCCGGAAATTTATCCTTAAGTATCAGAATGTATAACTCTTATGCATTAAGCATCCAATCATAATAATGAGAATCTACAGGGATGTTGATAACTCATGACTCACCATTTTCTCTAGTAGTAATTCAAAAGATCAGCAACAACCTGCAAACAAACCGAAACTAAAATCAAGCTGAATAACGAATACACCAATTGCAAGTGAAGAGCCAGTCAGGTCCGCTCTTATAACAAGTACTTCCGATCGGATCTAAACAACAAAATCGACTAAAAAGACCAAATCCTTCTCCAATGTGATGAATGCATAAGATCAAACACCTAAGATCTAGCAAGTTCAGCTAAACAAAAGAGAAGTAAAAAATTTCAGTTACCAGATCAGATTGAACCTATAGGTTTACTGCTCAGAGGAATTATGAGACGATCTGAATCGAGAAACAGAGAAGAAACTCAGAATCTAGCTTGCTTCCAGTGGAAGATCTGGATGGAAATTCACTCGCCTGTTTATGTTGTGATCCTGAACTGGAGACGCTGAAGTCGCTGACAGGAGAGGAAAATAACTTTCTGGGACAAAAAAAAAAAAAAAAAAAAATCCTAAATGGCTAAATTAATTAGTTGGGTGTGTAACAGACCCATATTGGGCCGGATTCCAGTTTGCTACGAATGGACTCCATTTATTGTGATGGAGATCTTGCTGGGCCTGTGGCCCAATATGTGACAAATCAGCTCCATGTGGCTGCGGTTTTTGGGCCAAGACTGCGATTTTTTTAATATTATTATTATTATTTAGCTGATCTTTTGGTCATTATGAGTTATGTGACTCATTGTTAGCTTTTTTTTTTTATTTTTTATAATTTGTCAGCTCAGTTTTCTCTAGCTAAATCGGCAGTTATTTTAAATAGTATATGTTTATTTTAAACTGAACTGACACGTAATTAAAGAAAAATCGGTATGATGAAATGCTTCTCGTGTATGATCTTCATGACAATACAGATTTTTGGAATGTTTCTCGTGTATAATGAAATATTATAATTTTAATTATATGGATAATAACTATGTGAATAAGGTCAATTTAAGTCACTTTTGAATTTTTATTTAATTAATTATATCCAAATTAGAAGAAATATTAACAGAACGGCTAGAATTCTACTTTTTTTTTTTTTTAAGAAATAGATTACATTTGTTTACTTGGTTTGGGCCGTAGGTAGAGTGGGCCTTATATATATATATATATTTATATATATATAGATTATCCGTATTACCTTCACGAAGCATATTCGGCGGGGGCGAATGATGCCATCACTAACCAGAGTACCAGACCCTGCGAATCTATCTAACCATCGTTACGTTACTGCAGATTCCCTCATCCTACGGTTGAGATAAACTCTCAGGAATCAATCCAGCGATCATCATTCATTGCTTGAGCAACTATCGGGCGATTTTCTCTTCTTCCATAATTTAATAATAATAAAAAAAACAAAAAAAAAAAACAGAAAATCGATCCTGTGAGCTCTGCTCGCTCACGATCGATTAATCTCGTAAGAATTGATCGGAAGTTTTGATGGAAATGGATTACATGTCTCAGTTCCCTCACAACCACATCGATCGACGGCCCAGGAAAAGGCCCAGGTTAGCATGGGAATCCGTCCCTAAGGTATTGATTTCAGTTTTACTTGGTTCTTCCATTTAGATTTGGTTTTCTCTCTGGTTGAGCTTATCTTCGTCCATGATGATTCATGATTGAGTTTTCTATACTCAATTTTGATTCGGCGTTGTTTACAATCAATTATGAGGTAAGGAAATGAAATGTCTGCAGATTTGAGCTGAAATTTTCTGATTGTTGCGGTATATGTGGCTGAGCTTTTAAATTCTGGAGATTTATAGTTTCGGATAATTTTTTTGTAGGGTTAAATCAGGATAAATTGTCATTATTTCTGTTTAACAGTGGTTGATAACTAATACTGAAGAGGAAAGTGTATTTAATTTGGAAAATCATTGAACTTATTTATTGCTAAACTGTTCTGATTAATTTTTCCTTCCTAACAGCAATCATGCTTGTTTTTGTATTTATCATTTTCTATAAGTAGTTGATGAGACCTCAACATACTGATATATTGAATCTGAATAAATAATTTTGAGAAGTGGTGTGTTTCGACTTTCGAGTTGTGTTTGTTTAGTAGAGTGTGAATGGGTGGCTGTGTGTAGGCTCAGACAGGAGTTAGTTGTGGACAAGATATTGGAAATGTGTCGAGCTATGGACCTTCAAGGGTACTCCGAGATCATACTAGACTTTTTGGGAAGGGATTGGATCAAAAAGGTTCTCCCCCCTGGCGAGATGATGACAAGGATGGGCATTACATGTTTGCTGTTGGAGATAATCTAACTTCTCGATGTGAGCATCACTGATTCACTGGTGTTTCTCCACTTCAGCCCTGATTCATGTCATGAGTTGTTGTTCTTTGAATACATATTGGTGCACTCTATAATCCATATCTCTGTTCAATATGCTAAGCTGGATAGTTTTACTTATTAATAGGAATCAATCTTGTGCAATATATTGTAGTTCTCTTATTAACCATGCATGGTTGTTTTGCTCTAAATTATTTAAACTATATATTGCAACAAATGGAGCTTAGAGTTTCATCTTAGTGTCACATGTCCACTATTGTAGACACTAACAACAAAATACACTTGCAGTTTTCCTCGAATACTCTCTTTTATATTGTTGTTTCACAATGTAAGTTCTCAACATAATTCGCACCATAAAGATTTAATTATATCCTGCTCTTTCCTTGCTCTGCCATAAGGTTATGCTTTCATCTTCTTGTCACTAGTTAGATCTTTCTTTGTCTCCATTACTTACTATACTTGCTTGTCTACTTGCAGACAGAATCAGCAGAAAAATTGGCGAAGGTAAGTAGTAGCACTAAATAGAATTTTGAGAAGTCCATTTGCTTCTTTGTGAAGATTAAATATAAATGCAGATAGCTTTGGATCTATTACTAAAAAATAAACCTTCATATGTTCTAACTCAAGGGAGTCTATGGTTTAATCTTGACTCAGTTTACTTCCCATACGGATGAGTTTTATGAAGACATAACTAAGTTGTTTAATTGCTCAAATCCTACAACTAGATCAAGACAGGTTCTGTTCAGGATGGATCAGGTTTACTAGTGCTGTCCAAATTAATTAGAAAATTGGTTGGTGCGGTCAATATAAACAGGTGCATGACTTAGACTGCAATTGGTTGATATAAACTTGGCACATGTAGTTAGTTGTCAATTACTGTCATGGCAAGATTTCAATGCATGCATGAATAGGTAGCATGCTTGAAGTTTGAGCTATAATGTCTAAAAAAGTGAATGGTCCCTACATGGCCATGAACTCAGTGAAGAAACATTGAACTTTGCTGAATAACGTTGGAGCTTGTGACGTCAATTTAGGGGTCGTTTTTGTGTGTATTAATCTACCAAACAATCCTTATTGTTGGCTAAAAGGAAGAAGTGTAGTAAGGAAGTACAGTCAAGAGGTCGACAAATACAATTAGATAAATCAAGCTGCTGATACAGAACGATTTGCAGCTTCATGTGTCCATTAACAGTTTTTCAAAATGTGATTCTGACTGGCTTCCTAAATACAGGTACATTCGGGCAGGTCCTGGAATGCTGGGACAGAGAAGGAAAGGAGACTGTTGCAATAAAAGTTGTGCGAAGCATAAAAAAGTATCGCGAAGCAGCAATGGTAGAAGTAAACGTGCTCCAATTGCTTGGGAGATACGACAGAACTGGCAGCCAGTAAGGCCATATTTTCCCACTTCTTATCTCTCCACTTGCTTCTCATGCGCTTCTTGAGTTAGTTTAAGTGATTGATTGAGTTCATTCTTTGCAGCTGTGTTCAAATAAGAGATTGGTTTGACTATCGTAATCATATATGTATTGTAAGAACATGATCCATTCTCTGCCGATACATTTTTTTCCATTTGTCTTAGAGGTTAGGGGTAGATAAAATTTGTTAAATGATTTTAACAGGTCTTTGAGATGCTTGGGCCAAGCTTATATGATTTTCTTCGAAGAAATAATTATCGTCCATTTCCAGTTGATCTTGTGCGGGAACTTGGGAGACAGCTCTTGGAATGCATAGCATGTAATTAGATGTTACTCTTTCAGTAATTTCTCCAGTCAATGAAAATTTTAGATAATTATTATATTATTTGAGTAACATAGAACATAATGCTTTTTTCGTTCAGTTTATGCATTGATTTTTTGTTGTATAAGAGATATGGTTTCTACTGCTTCAGGGAAACTCCTCACTTAAAATTCTGATACCTTATTGCGTTTGAAATTTTGCAGTCATGCACAATATCAACCTCATTCACTCTGATTTGAAACCCGAGAACATACTTTTTGTTTCATCAGATTATGTGAAAGTACCCGACTTCAAGGTATTCGTTCTACCTCGAACAAATTCATTATATTTATTTAAAAAAGAGAAGTTATTTAGACCTGAAGTTTTTTCATATATGAAAATTCACAGGTTTCGTCCAGATCACCCAGAGAAGCAACCTACTATAAGAGGTTACCAAAGTCGAGTGCTATAAAGGTAATCGATTTTGGCAGTACTGCTAATGGAACCCGTAAACACAATTACATTGTCTCTACCAGGCACTATCGTGCACCAGAAGTTATTCTCGGTAAGCAGCCATTTTTCCTCATAACTCAGCAAAAGAAAAAAAATCATATTTTTGTAACCTTAGTAGTTGACTGATGTATGGTTCTGAATAGGGCTCGGTTGGAGTTATTCGTGTGACTTATGGAGTGTTGGCTGTATTCTGGTGGAGCTGTGCTCGGTGTGTATTCTCTTAACCATTTTTTCTGCCTGAAATTTGAAAATATGATGGCTGTTGTCAAAGATTGAGTCATATTTGCCACAATTTTTTTTTTTCAGGGAGAAGCTTTGTTTCAGACACATGAAAACTTGGAACACCTTGCAATGATGGAGAGAGTTCTTGGCCCACTGCCTCAACACATGTTGAAGAGAGTAGAGTCAGTTCTCCTCCTAGAAACATTCTAATTGTGAAAAATTCTACAAATTGTGAAATTTAGTGAGAAAGTGAAAAACTTACCTTTTCAAGAGAAAAGTGATTGTGTGGAACAATCAATCAACAGATTCCTGAAACAGTAAATAATTGAACTTTCTCACTAAGTTAAATCAAAGTTTCATACTTTGTAGTATTGTTCCGTTTTTCGTTATTCAGGAACAGTTTGCTGCTTCTATACAACACTTAACTGTTGTTTTCATCTCCAGTCAAGCTGCAGAGAAATATGTTCGAAGAGGCAGATTATATTGGCCCGAAGGGGCTGCATCCCGTGATAGCATTAAATCTGTACAGAAACTAACTCGTCTCCAGGTAAAACAAAACTTCATCTCTGGACAAAACCCAAATCTGATATACATATTTTTTCACATACTCCTTTGAGCTGAATTGATACATGGGTTAAGAACCTATAAACTGTCTAACGTTTGGCCATTGTGAGATTTTGGTGTCTGGAGTTTCAAATGTTGATATGAAGTGTCTGGGGTTTCAGTTTTGTTGAAATTTAGTGTCTCCGTCTGTTTTTTATGTTAAGTCAAACGGAAATTGGTCATGTGATAACCATGTAGCTAAACAAAAAAAATATCCAAAAATGCCTTGTTCAACAGTCACATGCTCGAATGAAAAGTCAAAAATACCCCTCATAGCAACAAAAAAAAAGTCTCATCCTCCTTGTTTGACTCCAAGGGTAATTTCGTCATTTCACATTTCTCAAATAAGGTAGTAAATGAAAAAAATATTAAAAGGGCAAAAGTGTCATTTCACACAAATCTGTTAAATTTAACCTGAAAAATGGATGGAAAACCAAATTTCAGCGAAGTTGAAACTTCAGACACCTCATATCAACAAACTCCAGAAACCAAAATCTCATAAGGGTCAAACCTTGGACAGTTTATAGGTTTTTAACCCTAGATACATCTTTAACTTGTGTAATGTAATTATTATACTGTGTTGCAGAATATTGTAATGCAACATGTGGATCACTCGGCAGGGGACCTCATTGACCTCTTGCAAGGACTCCTCAGGTACGACCCTTCCGACAGATTAACTGCGGGTGAAGCCCTAAGACACCCTTTCTTCAACCGGGAGTACCGGAGGTTTTAGGAAGTGAATGGTTTCGGTGTTTTTATCGCTCTGAGTGTGTTCGTTGGGTTCATTGCGATAAGCGCTGGCTCGCGCCATAGTGTTGTTTAAGTAGAAGTGAGGTTGGTTTCAGTAGTTGTGGTAGTAGTCCATTTTCATCTGCTGCCCCTTTCAATCTTTGGGGAAGCTTCTGTTTGTCTCAGTTTTTTGTTTTGTACCACAAAAGTAAAAGGTGGGTCTATCATATATTTGTTTTTAGTACCAATGTTCATTGGAGCAACAGGTAAGTATGTGTTTCGGTTAGAGTATAAATAAGAGTATACTGAAGGCCTTCACTCATGGAATCAGAGCTGATGGTTCAAATCTCAACGGTGACATTTAAAGAAAAAAAGTTTTAAAAAAATCTCGGCTAGTGTGGTTGGATAGAAAGCCCTATATGTGTACGGACTAGGTAAAGAGTCTAGTGTGAGGATCCAGATTTCCTGCCGCACTCTTCTTGTCCCAGATCGTGTCTGATCGTTAAGATTTTTACACGTGTTCTGAGTATAGCTAATTTTATAGTTTTTTTTCTTCCCTAAAACCCTATTAGAATTGGTGAACCCTAAAAGAAAAATATTAAATCTAAGGACACATGTTCTTGACACGTGTCAAGATATTAACGGTTAGGCACGATCTGGGACATGATGAGTGGGGTAAGTGATCTAAATCCCTAGTGTGAACCGATGTTTGCAAATATCCATTTTTCTTAAAATTCAGTTAGTAAATGCAAATTTCCACTAAGTTAGCTATTGTATATAGAACTATAAATAAAATAAAAAATAAAAAAACCAAATTTAGATTTAGCAAGACAATAAATCACGTGCTATTACGTGTCACCATTTAATAATAATTGATTAAACGAGATTAGATGGAGGTGAGCATTACAACTTTCTATAAAAATATAGCTAGCAATTTTGACCAAAGTCTGCTAATAAATTGTCTGAACTCCAAAAGTTCAGCCCGAGGAAAAAAAAAAAAATAGATTTGTTAATCTGTAAACATGCTTCGACTTGCATTACATTTATGATGATCATACAAAAATTCATATTCCACAAAAAAATAACAAAATGAATTGCTGATTCCTTGTTGATGCTCATCGCTTCGTTTTGCATCTTCTTCCTCTCAGAACTCCGGCGGGAGGTCCGGTAAGGTAGATGGAGCAGTGACTATACAGCGGGTACGAGTACCGAAGCAAACTCCCGAGATTCGATCTTGCCCGGAAAATTCCCTTCACGTCGAAGATAACCAATCCGTTGCTCTCCATCTGAGCCCTAAGCTTCTGCCTCGCCGCCAACGGAAGGTACACTTGACTCGTAATCATGTCCACATTCTTCAGCTTCGTCTCCGATCTAACGGCTGAGAAAGGCTCGATGTACTGCGTCGCGATCGGGATACCGCCGTAGTAGAGGTCGAGGATCACGTAGCTGAAATCGACGCTCACTTTCCTATTAGGGTTTGTGAAGTTGACGAGGAGGCTCAGATCCGCGTTCAGGCGGTCCATGTCCAGGTACGCCGCATTTAGGGTTCCGGCGGTGATGTCAAAGTGAGGGATGTGCGGTCGGAAGATGAGGTACACGACGAGAACGATCAGGCCTCCGACGATGATCACGATCCAGAAGATCGCGCAGAAGATGGCAATGCACCACGTCACGAGCTTCGTCTTTTGTGGCCTCTGCATGAGGAGCGGGGTCGGGTGGTTATGGTTGGTTTGGTCTCGAGTTGGGGTGTGGTTCGAGGCATGCGGGTCGGGTTGCTTCACCCATTGGATTTTGCCTCGGCTTTTGCCCCGTTTGGGCCGGGGCTGCTCTGACCGGCCTTGTGGGAAGCCTTGACGTTGACCCACGTGGATTGGGAAGTGATCGTTCTCTGGGTAAGTGGTGCCTTCGGGTCGGGTAGTCGGTTGGACTCGCCCGCGAGGATCCGCAACCCAACCCATTTGGCCAGGGTAGTCGTCTGTCTCAGGACGCTTCAACCGGGCTACCGGATCATCAAGGACATGACTACGTGGATCCGCAACCCGACCCGTTGATCCCTGAGATTGGATTGGATATTCGTTAGTATCGGGTTGGGATCCTCGACTACGGGGATCCATAACCCGACCCGATGGAGCTTGCGATTTTTCCTCCTCCGAGTAAGACGGGGGTTTGAGTCCAGGCATAGGTTCATCAAGGACACGGCTACGGGGTTCAGCAACCCGACCCGTTTGGCCAAACGGGTTGTTAAGTTCATTATATTGAGGTAGAGGCGGTTGCTCAGGAGCGAACCTCGGCATGTTTCTCCGGGTTGAACGGAGTAAGGTGGGACCGGGTTGGTCGATGGTGTTGCCGGCCGGTGGGAGTGAGAAATTAGGGTTTGTTTCAGGGTGAGCCATAATAGCTTAGCTAGCCAGCTAGCTTGGAGGAAACGAAAGATATGATAGAGGGTGCAGAATTGTGTTTAATAGAGAGTTATTTGGAGAAGGCAGAATTAAGTTAACTTGGCATCCACTACTCTAACAAAGTAGATTCATTCGTTCATTCATTGGGCAAAGAATAAGAACTATATATGGCTAAGTGAAGGAAGCAAGCAAGTAATCTTTTTGCTGATGCTTTTTACAATGTTACAAATATTATAGGTAACCAAAAGCTTTAGTAACATTTAGCAACATTCTGAAACTTAATAATCATTCATCAACGTCATAAAATATAAATAAATAAAACGGTTAAGAACCTATAAATAGTCCAATCAAGGTTTGCCAAATGTTGAAATTTGAAATGTTAAAATGCACAATTCCAAATTTCTTTTTTGTTGACATTTTGTGTCTTCGTGCGGTTTTTTCTTTCTATTCAATCATTTCATCAACCCGCTCATAATCCATCACGCTTTATTATTCACAAAATCGTCAAATTTCCCTCAAAACTTGAATATCCAAAATAAAATGTTTTCAGAGTGATGTGGAGCAATTTCAAGCGACAAATTAGTGGAATTTACTTGCGCGGATGTGGCCAGCTTTTTAGTTGATAGTCCCAGCAAGGTGATGAGAGTGGATAGTGCATGGGAGCTTGAATTTGACAGTCGATTTTATCGGAATTGATTTCTCTAAAATAATTATATTGAAACACCAAATTTCAACAAAAATAAAGCTTGGGAGACTGGGACTCTATTTTAACATTTTAAACTTCATACACTAAATTTCAACATTTGGCAAACCTTGGACTGATTATAGGTTCTTAACCCTAACTAAAATTAATCGGTACAAACATTAACGAAATATGTGATTTAACCACAAATTAAACATAACATTAAGCGAGACTCAATTAAAAAGATGAGATAAATCAACATGCTGCTCTTACACTCTCCCTGGAAGAGATCTATACAAAGATTAAAGAATCAACGAAATGGCAAGAAGAAGTTTAAAGAAAACAACATATCATTGTCTTCTCAGTTAGTTTTCATACACAAAAAAGTGAGGAAATCTGTGTCATCCATATTATGATGCTACATATCTTCTAATGCCGTCCATTGATTTCTCCATCGACATCCTTAATCGTGTTTTATACAGCAAAGTGGTAAAAACCTGGCATGGCGACAACATAAATCAACCTTCATCTTTGGCCAACAACACATTAAACATGGTCACAGGAAGAGAGGTTGCATGTAAAGACATTAAAAAACAAGAGAACTGCGATCTGAAACTTTCATAATGATTAAATCAGTGTGGAGTATAATTTGGGCAGTGATGCATGATTCAAAAGAAACCCTCCAGCCAAAATTTAGCTTTCGTGTCATCACACGAGGAAAATATAAGCTGAACAGATTATCTGAAGAGTAAATGCACTAGATGGCCTAAAACAACAAAAGACATAAAATCTCTAGCAGTCTCTATACTAATATTGTTAAAGCCTATTCCTTATCAGTTTCCAAAAGTTATAGTGCACATAATACCATTTAACAGGTAGAAGCCACAAACCTGGTGTAAGGACTGGCCACAATGAATTCCAGTCTGCAGGTTAACAAATCAAAGCTTGTCCACACTTTCCATCTGACAAATTGAATCAAAGTCAGCACAGATGTATATTAGTAGACCAGTACCTCTACTTTAGCAGCTAGCAATTATCACAGAATGTGATAGAGTAGTATAGGTTTGAGTATTATAAATTTAGTCCTCCATGTTTAGGAGTCTTACCATGTAGTCCTTAGGTGTTCTCTATATAAGAACACTCTCTCCATTGTAATCAATTAACTCTAGAGCAATACAATGTTTTCCATCATACTTGCTTTGCTGTCTACGTTGAACCTCAGAGATAGAAGTCGGATATGCCATTGTTCAACCTATGGCTGTCTCAATAATTTCTGGTGCAAAGATTTCCTTCATGGTCACGGGAAAGGCTTGCATTTGAGTGTTGCTGTGCAAATGCAAGAACTGTAATGTTTTTGCAGATGAGTAGTGAAAATTGATCAGCTACCCATTATGCATCTGCATCCCGTGGCTGATACTGATTCACTAGAATTCCCGAAAGGGTACTATCAAGGGTGAATCCTCTCTCCATCATCAAATTCCACACTTGATAAGCTTTATCTATCTGCTTTTCCCTTATGAATCCACCAACTATCAACTTAAAAGTCACTTCATCTGGAGAACAACCCATGTTCTGCATTTCCAGGAGGAGATCCATTGCTTCATTTGATTTTGAATTCCTGCAGAGTCCACCTATGAGAGCATTGTAAGAAACCACATCAGGGGCAATGCCTCTCCGCACCATATCACGGAATTGGCCCTGCGCTCTGCTAATTGCTCTGGACTTACATAGGTGATCTACCATTACTGTATCCAGAAAAGGATCTTTAAGCAGCTTCAGTTTAGTTGACTGATCACGTAGCTCTTTTGCCCTAACAGAGTTTCCCTCTTCAAGATAGGCTTTTACCAGAATTGTGTATGTGACTGAATCGGGGATGATCTCCTCTCTTGGCATTTCCTTGAATAAGCTATGAGCCTTGCCCGTCTGACCATCCTCGCACAATGCTGTGATTATCGTATTACATGAAATTGCATCCCTCTTCTCCGATGTTTTCTCCATCATTTTATATGCCTTATCGAGCTGCTTAGATTTGCAAAGACCTTTAAGCACTTGGCAGTAATCTGCAATTATCGTTTTATACGAAGCAGCATGTCTGGACTTTATTTTCTTGATAATCGTTTCATAAGCCTCGTCAAGCTGGTTAGATTTGCAAAGACCTTTCACCACTTGGTTGTAACTATAAATATCAGGCTCTATCCCAGCCCTCTCCATCATCTCCAAAACTTTGTCTGCATCTTTCATTCTAAGCTTATTGCAATAGTAATCCAACAAGGTATTGTAAGTTACTCTATCGGGCTCGATCCCGTTCTTGCTCATAAAAGACTTGATTTTGAGTGCCTTGTCAACCCTATCCTCTCTACAATATCCACAAATTAAAGCATTGTATATCAAAACCCTAAAATCAATTTGACTACCACTCTTGGTCTTGGCCAGAAAAATCTCACCACTCTTCAACAGATCCTTTACGCGATCATAAGCCAAATCGATTTTTCCACCAGTAAGAAACCCGAAAACTAGGGCAGAACATGCTTTACCATCTGGGGTTATTCCCCTTCTGATAATCTCGTCCCACGTTTCTCTGGCGTGGTCGAACCTCCGTGCTTTACACAACCCTTCAATCACAATGGTGAATGTAGCAACATCAGGCTCTCTACCTTGCTTTATCATTCTGTCCAGCACCTCCAACGCCGAGTCTAATTGGTTGTCACTACACAAAAGATCCAAATAACTGTTAAGAGTGTTAATGTCGGGGACGAACCCGAGTCTTTCCATGTCGAAGATTAGATTTTGTATGAGAGTGAAGTTATTGACGCTGCACAGGCGAGAGATGAAGCGGGAATAGGTGAACGGGGTGAGGGAGAAGCCCTTTGAGGTCATCTCGTTGTAGTAGTTCTCGGCCTGGTCGTAGTGGCCGTGGCGGAGGAGGACGCCGATGAAGCGGTTGTAGTCGAGGGAGAAGACGCGGCAGTTTGATTGGGACATTTCGTCGAACACCTGGATGGCGCGATCGATGTGGCCAGAGTTGACGTGGTTGGAAATGCGAGCGCGGTATAACAGGCGGGCGGCGCCCAGACTCCGGCACATGTCAGAGGAACAGCATAGCAAATGGTAGCTGATTGGCTGCGTCCCTCTCTCAAGGGAAGCTAGTTCGGCTATGGAGGAAGGAAGCTGGTGCTGACTGTGAATCTCTGAGGGAGAGGAACGAAGGAAAGATATGGGGCCCAAATTCGGCTGAAATTATGGTCAAACTTAATTTTGTTCAAAAAGTTTGACTACCTTTTTCAATTATTATTATATATATATATATATATATATATATATATTCTTTTTCTATGAGGGTAATACCGATTTTATGATTGCTTCACAACTAGATTAATTTTAGCATCGAGTTCTGTAAAAAATAAAGTATTGATAATAAATATTTTTACATTTCTAAAATATTTTTTTGGTATATGCCCTATTTCTTTTCAATTTTTTTTTATATTTGTCACGTCTCCCCTAATAATTTAATTGGTCTTTGAATTTTTCTCTAAATTTCACTCGTCAATTAATCGCGCTGTATCCAGGTGTTCGCTCGCATTTCCAATTTTAGTCATATATATTTTCAAAATGTAAAATGTATAAATATCCTTACATAGTATAATTTTTTTTATTAATATTATAGTAAGGGTATTTTTACAACATTTTGAAAATATGTATGACCAAAATTATAACAAAATACTTGTTGTACCAATAGTTTAGATTACTCAAACATAGACCATTTGACCTATTATTCCAAAACAAAATAATGTCCCCTTACCTTTCGTTATTTTTTTATAATTAAAAATTTATAAACTGTCTGAAATTTATCCTATGTGAAATTTTAGTGTCTAAAATTTAAATTGTTATATTGACTGTCTAAAAATTCAACTTTGTTGAAATTTTGCTGTTCCGTCCAAATCTGCTGTTAAAATTGACATAACTTAATCACGTGTTTATCACATGACCTGATAAAAAAAAAAAATCAACATTGCCCCAGTTTGGTGGTGGCCAATCGAGTAGGGTGGTGGCCGGCCGGAGTTGGTGGTTGCTGAAGTAGGGTGGTGGCCGGAGTAAACATAGTAATAGCAGGGGTAATTTCAACTTTTCACACTATTCTATCAAATTTGACAGGAAAAATAAACGGAAAACAAATTTTAACAAAGATGAAACTTGATACAGTCAATATCAACCATTTAAATTTCCAACACTAAAATCTCGTACAAAACAGACAATTTATAAGCTCTTTTAACCTTTCTTATAATGAAAACGGTAGTCTTCAACTTTTGAAAAGGGACTGAAATTTTAGGTATTGTACATCTCAAATGGTGCACAACTCTTCCATATCAAACTCATCTCAAACAAGTCCACCACAACCATCTAGATCAGGGTCTGTTCTAGATGAACCTGGAACTTAGCCTCTAGCAAACCCGACCCAAGGCCGTTGCTCGCTCTATATACATAATGTTTTATCGACAAATCGCATTCCCCAGAAAACACATAAAAGTTCAGAGAGACTTGAAAGAGCACAATGGTGTAGAGTAGACTGATAAATTACAATCTCCAAAATCAGAGGCAGGCAGCCATCAATATCAGTTCTCTACCCCGCAGTTCATAACATCGTACTATCGAGAAATTACTGTATACATCCGAGGTAACAGGTGGCTCCTATGTGTTACCCTTCACCCAGTCAGTAAGTGACATTTGTCCACATGTCACTTATTGATTGGGTGAAGAGGTAACACATATGAGCCACCTGTTATATCCCGGCTGTATACAATAATTTATCCGTACTATCTAACTAGTGGACCCCACTTACAGACCGTTTTGTGCTCGCAAAAGGGCCATGACTGGACCAAGGGCACTCCCTCGAGCAAACCGCGCAGTTCATATCATCATACTATCGAGAAATTACTGTATACAACCGAGCTAACAGGTGGCTCCTATGTGTTACCCCTTCACCCAATCAGTAAGTGACATTTTTCCACGTGTCAGTTCATTTATGCCACGTTCACTTATTGATTGGGTGAAGAGGTAACACATACGAGCCACCTGTTACCTCGGCTGTATACAATAATTTCTCTATACTATATAACTAGTGGACCCCACTTACAGACCGTTTTGTGCGCGCAAAAGAGCCATGACTGGACCAAGTGCACTACCTCGAGCAACCCTGCCTCCTCTACCTCTGCCTCGGACTCCACTGTTGTTACCTCTGCCACTTCCATTCATAGTCCCAATGGCAGTAGCAGCAATGCCACTCCTACTGGCCGGAGAATCTTTTTTCCCCCATCGATCTTCCTGAGAAAGCTGTGCTTTCTTCGCACTCAAAGTCTCGCTGATTTCATCCCATACACTCACTTGGTCGTTCCCTGATGCAACCACATTCATCCAAATCAGACCATATTCTACTATAGCTAACATACATTGTTATATGATTAGTTTAGCTATAGTATAGACACAAAGTTAACTTAGCCTGGCGGTAACTTTGCTTGTGTATGTATATAAACCATGAGTTCCAAGCCTCAAATTTACAATTTTTTAAAGGGAAAAGAACCTACCCATGTGTCAGTTTGGTGTCTCAAGATTAAATTGTTAATATTTGGTATCTCAGGTTTCAATTTTGTTGCGATTTAGTTTTACGTCCAATTTTGGGTTAACTTTGACATATTGAGATGAAAATACAATTTTGCCTCTTATACTTTTTTTTCAAAGCCACCCCTCCGATTCCGGCCACCCACCTCCGATTTTGGGTTGACCTGATTCCGGCGATTCCGAAAATTTTGGGGTAATTTAGGAACTTTCAAATTTATTCAGGCATGTGACCAGCACATGACCTGCATCTGTTAAATTTAACCCCAAAATTTGACAAATACCAAATAGCAACGAAGTTGAAACCTGGGACAGTCGAAAGTAATAATTTAATCTTGAGACACCAAATTGACACATGGGGTAAACCTGAGACACTAAATAGGTTCTTTTCCCTTTTTTAAAATAAAATTTAAACATTATGTAGGGGGCACAATTGAAAATAAAAGTAGCGTCTACTATCCCTTGTGCACGACTAATTCTTAGCTTAGCATGGTGTTTACTCCAATCCAATCAATATGTGACAAGCGTCCACCAATTTTGTGGTTAGGCTAGGTGAACCCTAGAAGGCAAATGATACACTTATCGGATTGTAAACACCAAACTTAGCTAAGAATTTTACCTAGTTCACTCTTTAAGAATAGTTTTGAAGATGGATGGAATTTTCAAGTATGAAGAGAGTGGACTCTAGACCCACCTTTGATAGGGGTTGCAGCTGCATCGTTCTTATTATTGTTGTCCCCCGCACCCCATTTCGCGGCATTTGGATCTTCGGCAGGAGGAGTTCCATTGGCTTGAGCAATGGGAGTTTGTGCTGCTGCATTATCAGATTTTTCCTTGTCAAGGCTCCGAGCATCTACTAGTGCTGAGAAGTCCACCTATTTGTAAACCGCCATTAAAATTTTAAAATCCCCAAAATAATCCCAGAAACCATATGGATAACAATTGTACACTTAACACTTGATAAATATTTTTTTTAACCAAAAAAAAAGAATATTTGGAAAGCAAATGACTAAATGATATGATACCTCTAAGGAGCCATCTTCACTATACAGAGATTTGTCAATATTTTCCATGTCAAATGGGTACTCTGGGACTGGTACTAGTACAACTTTATAAGATTTCCGTCCCTGGGTACACAATGTGATCTTTCCAACCTGCAACATTGCGAATGTACTACATATGATTCCTCTCCACGGTTGATACCAAATCAATATGGGAATCTAAGAGCAACAGTTACCCTATATGGAGAAATTTCAGGGGTCCAGGATGATGAGAGCTCTATAACACGATATGCAATTGTTTCACCTTCCTGCAATTAGAAACAGATGTAAATAAGTTCAGCCAAACATGGAAATCAAGCAATTGCAACACCAGAAAGAGCAGAGCATCAGACATGAACGACCAACATCAAATTGGGATTTAAGTCAGCACACTATGCGGGGAGCTTTATTTAATGTGCTCTATATTTTGTACAAATTTAAGTTCATTCAGAGGGAAAGAATCTCAAAAGCACTGACCTTCGGTAAGGGCCCATAGGGTGGAAACTCGTTAAAGTTCATAAGATCATTATTGACACTAGGATGTATCTCCATTTCAGCTGCTGGTTCTTGAGCAGGCTCTGCATTTATAGCTTCATAGATGGACGATTTAGATGCTGCTTTCTCTCTGCCCCATTTCTGTCCCTGCTTCTTGCTTGTTATTCCATTCCATTGATAATTCTTTGAAAATCACCACGAAACAGATAGATTTAGGATTCTTTGAGGATGGTAAGTAATGTAGGACTATCAACTACATAAAAAAATCAACAAAATAACGAACTATATAAACTCTTGGTTAACTTTGAAACATATATGTTACAACCAAAACCATGATGAAAGGGACTTTAGCTCAGCAAAACCAAACATCAAGTAAATGCAACCATGGAAAGCTATGGAAAGAGCTGATTACTCTCCCTGGTCCTCACCACCTGATCTCGATTCAAGTCCCTCAGAAAAGATTCTACCACGCTAGGATAAGGGGTAAAATTGATGCAAGATAAGAGAAAGAATACCATTTGGACTTGATCTTTATCAATGGACTGATCTGCAACTGAAGAAACCAAGTAGCTATCAGATATGAGCTCCTAAGTATTCATATGGATAAATATGCAACTGTAAGTAAAAATCTTATAGAAGAAACTTTTCCACCTTTCACTGGCCAAATTCCAGAATCTATATTCATCCTGTTTAATCCTAAACTACAGTTTGACTTCGACCATTACCGGATGAAGGATAAAATGACGGAAGTGGAAAGACCAATGAAATAAAGGCGAGTAAATCTAAACTGGGATAAAGCTCAGAATGAAAGCAATGGTAGTTTGGAATAGGATGTGTAGAAAATTCCAGAGAGACCGTTTTCAAAAGGTAAAGAAGCCAAGTAGCCATTAATATGATATATCTGCTATATACAGATAAGTTAAACGATTGATGTTTGATAGCCGAAACATCTGTAATTTTTTAGTTGTCTTTGATCCCGTCTATTAAATTCAAAAACTGCTCTTTTGACATAAGATTTAAGAAGTCAAGAATTTACTGAGGACAGCTTGAAGCCATTTTCAAGGAGACATGATGAAAACATAAGTGTGAAAGAATCATTCATTTTTCAGTTTTCCAACATTTCTATAACTAGGATTTTTCACGAACTGAGCCTTATAACTAGAAAACAAAGAAAAGTTACGATTTTGAATTGAGAAATATACCTTCATCAACAGGACCAAATCTTATATGCCCTGGCTTAATTACAACGGGAACAACATCATCATTTTCATAGCTTTTCTCATGAGGTTTGTGGTGTTCTTTAGTGGAGGTTTCACCAAGATGCACTTGTTCCTGTTCTTCAGCTGATTTTCTCTGTTCTACAGAAGATGCCTGACTATTTTTAGTAGGAACCGCACTATCATTATTCCCCAGGAACTTTTTTCGCCAATCATCATTTTTGGGAGTTTGTCTTTCCTGAGAATCCTGAAAAATAAAAAGAATTAACAATATGAAAAAAAAAAAAAAAAAAAAACTGTGTAGTGTTTTTTATCAACTTAGTGCAGCTACATTGACTTAAAGTATAAATGAAGTGCACAAAAAGAATGTCAGTGACAAGCCATAGATGTAATCTTGTCAAGCAAAATGATAAAAGAATATGCGTGGTGATAAGATTCTATAAGGAGATAGAACCAAAGCCACAAATGTGTGAGGACTCCTATCATCAACATGAGAATATAGCAGGCCATAATCTCTAAGGAAACATCATCAAAACTCAAGGAGAAGTCTTTTTCTTCACAATTAATATAGGTTAATACGATCATAAAGAAGTACTGCTTTAGCGAGGTTTATGCTCTCAGGCACAAGGTCAAGAAAGTGAATACTTAAAAAGAGGTTAGCCCCACAATTCCGGACAGTATTTTCTTTGCTTTTTATGTTGTAATCTCACTTTAACGTCAAGGATAAGTTTTATAGGGCCTTGCAATGGATTTTCCACTAACTTAAACATAGTTACATTAAGCAAGTATTCATGCATCCAAGAGACTGACTTAATTTGTGAATTAATCAGAAACTAAACAAAACAAAATCTTGGTATCTACGTGGATGTTTGTAGTGATAACTTTAAAAGTTATCCACAATTATTACCGGATTGCTTCCAATTTTACGCATTTCTGCCATCCATTGTCTCTTGGCTTTCTTCCGACGAGCACTCCTACTGGGCAACTTTTCAAAAAGGTAAGGCGAAGAAAGATTAACACGATTAGAGTACATCATAAGTCAATGACAGCACTGTGTGTTGAAAACTCATAATCATCTATAATGTGTTAAGATTTAAAAAATACAGTTCAATTTTGACAAGGATCAAATAGACACAAACATCAGGTACATCAACAAAGTAGAATGCATGGTGATTGGTGAGCATAGTAAACTTAGCCTTGACCATTATCTACTTAAGGTAACATTGGCTTAGCTAAAACTTCAGGTTGCATGGACTTTTTTGCAAGAGGGAAACAGCACTCGCAGAAACACAAGACCGGTGTAATCCATATTTGTTTAGCAATCACTTTTCAAGATCAATCATTCAAGTTGGTAATGCTTCACGGATTCGGAACCTGCTTCTGCAAAACATTCTAGCTCTCTTTATTAGCATTTGTTTTCTATGGTCCCTTCTCTCTTGCTATGATCTTGCTTTCCTTCATCTTTATGCTTAACGTCATACAAGATACTTTCTAGTTTCTACAGCCATCATGTTACAAAAAGAGTTTTTTGAACAGATATATATATATATGAAGAAAGTAAAATATAAGTTAAACCTTAGGTTTGTCTATCATCGGGGATGCCTCCACATTTCCTTGGATTTCTATTGGAGATTGTGATGTACTGTATAAGAGATGGAGAGAGCATGAGTAAAACCAAGAGATACGAGGAAAATTTATTGTATGATCAGATAAAGCAATGTTTAGCTAGCTTATAACCTACCCCTCAGGAGCAATGATAACTGTTCCATCATGGTTGGTGGTGCTCAATTTATCTTTTTTGGTCTTTTTACGAGTAGATTTAGTATTCTCGAGGGGATTTCTTTCGGCTAAACCTCCATCTTGAGGGATCTCCTCTTCAATGGGTTTGTCATTTACCACACCCTCGTGAGCTTCCGTAGATTCTTCAGCAATGGCAAATTTACGTTTCTTCTTCCTAATAAACAAGAGTGCAGGCCCAAATCCCAGTCAACCACAAGTAAGGCAATTATGTAATAAACCAATAAGAGATATCACTTTAAGCATCAAAGGAAATATTGCAGATAGCACAGGAATTATGTCAGAAGAAAATGTGGCGTTACGATTGAAAGAAGAGGAAATAGGCTTAGTGACAAACTACTGACTCAACAATATATAAGAACATGACAAAAACAATAATGGTTAGTAATTAGTAGTTAGTACACATACTTTGGGCTCTTGATTTTCTTCGATGCTTTTCTTTTCTTAGTGACCACATTTTCCTCAGTGACTACAATTTCCTCATCATCTTCAGATTCACTTTCATAACCCCCAACCTCCTTTTGAAATTCTTCATTAGCTAGGAGCTTCAAAGTTGTCCGTGCAGGTTGCTCCTCTAAATATTCTAACTCCTCCAAGATATTTTCCTCATGATCCCACCTGATCTTTTCATGTGAATTTCCACCTTTCTTTTTTACCCTAAGAAGAAAATTACAAGACGTAACATAAGATTAATGAAGCACAAATAGAAGTCAAATTACATAGTGTAAAAAACAAGCAACTCATTGACTAACCAAATGATATCCTTGTCCTTAAGTATGGACGTCGACTCAAAAGGAGGTAAAACAAAACCATCCATCTGTACAGAAAATCAGAGAGTCAAGTTAGTAGTGATCCAATGCATCAGCTTAGCCAACATAAGAAGAATCATAGTATCTAATGCAAACCGAAATCAGCAATCATTGGTGAAGAAATAACAGAAATGTGAATCAGATTCGAAGGGCTGTACATCCAATGATCCAGACACAATCTCAAAGAAGCAGCTATTCATCTTTAAGTACTCAGTTCATCATAGCACGTCTCAGTCCACTCAACATTCAGTTGTTTCTAAAACGGATGAGGCGCCAACAGGCACATTTTTCTTGTTAAACTACTTAAGATTTTCCCCATTTCTCCTCTTAACCTTGCAGTCCAACTCAAACATTTTTGCCCCACTTTGACATCACCGTCCTGAGTCCCACTTTCCAGTTCCCTTCCTAAGGTTGCATGAATCATTTATAACCTCAAGCTCTCTGTACTTAGCCACTAGTCCCATCACCCACATATAATTCTACTGATGCTACTTTAGTTATGTGATAAGCGCCACACATTTACGAACAAGGTTGATTTTACGCAATTTAAACGATGAGAAAGTAAATGCCGCTATTGTTACTATTAGAAGGTGGATCAACACGAAAGAACGCTACAATGCCACATAAATGAAAAAGATAGTCGAAGCTTAGAGATGAGAAAGCTCATGGCTTGTGTAGTAGTAGACATACAGAGAGGATGACACCACGAGGACACGTTCGGTTAAGCTCGAAGGAGTGAAGCAAGTCGGCGGTGATGTCCGATATGGTGCCGTGGTTAGACTTCAGCAAAATCCAGCATCGCTTCAGCCCTTGCTTCCTCAGCGGCTTGCTCAGAATGTGGCGATCCTCGAACGCCAAGCGAACCCTTACGCCTTCCATCGCCATGCCAATACAGAGAGAGACAGAAGAGAGCTTTAAACCCTTTGCTGTGGCCGTGGGTTTTCCGTACAGTTCAGGTCGCCACTCCGTCCTCACTCCTCCGTCGAATGTGGCAGAAGTCGTCATTCCCGCGTTGGGCCCTTGGGCTTTTCTTGGAGAAGCCTGAAACTTTAGAAATATTGTAAATGGCCCTTTTACTTTTAGAAATCATTAACGTTTCCCGATACTTTGGAATCGCGGTATTTCTACTTTCGAGTAATGATTTTTTTATTTTTATTTTTTGCAATCTTTTAGTATGTCTTTTATAGTTAGATTGTTTTCGTAATTTCGTACTGAGAACGTTAAAATTAAAGCGCTCTCCAACGGAATATCTCTATGGGATTTTAAACTTGGGTCGCCTCTGAGAACGCAAGAGTATCGTGAACCGTCTTGATCAATTTTGGTGTTGGTCGTCAGGTGAGCGACATGTGAGCAGCACGAAGGCGGCAATAGAACAGAATACTGGTCGATATGTGAGCAAAACGAGAACGGTAAGAAAGCAACACGAAGGCGACACTTAAGTAGCACGCAAGCGGAAGGTAACCAAACAAAAATATTACGCTCGTTAGAGCTTTTACTTTAATAGCATAAACAGTATAATAGAATGTATATTGCTTGAATGAATAGTGTACATGGAAATTACGTCAATATATGAAGGGATGACAGATAAGGTATGGAAAGGTAAATATATTATAAGAGATATACACAAATCTTAGAAAATGAATTTCCTAAATTCTATTATCCTTAATAGTGTATTGGTAAACAATAGGTATGAAGGCAAAAATTGATCTAGCTAAGGCTTATGACAAGTTTAAATGGAACTTCTTACTCAATTTTTTGAAATTCTTTGGGTTTAAAGAGATAATTATCAATTTAATCAAGGAATGTGTTACAACGGTCTCGTACTCTATCATGACTTGGAATTTGGTAGCTTCTTTGTTACTTTTCGGGTTTGTTAGTTTTCTTGCCCCAAATTTAGATAATTATGTAAATGGAAATTATCAGGTGAATTGATTTCGTATGTTTCATAATAATTTAGTCAATGTGTAAGAGAGACAATCTAGATCACAGTTATGGAAGAAGATTTTTAGAAAGAGTTTTGATACATATTCCGAAATTAACACTCCGCCAACCTCCGATCTCTGACTCAGTGGCAGAGCATGTAATTATCATCAATTTCAAGTCATTTTTTAGCATAGAGACAATCGGAACTTGTAGGACTGTTTTAGTCGGAATTTTTATCATTTCTCTTTTAGAAAAGGAGATAGAGGTCATGGTGATGAGAAATCTGTTTCTCAAGGTAAAATTAAGATCTCTTTCAAATTATGGTCTCCAAGAGATAACAATAGTCATGACATCCATAGAGCATCAACAGTTGCAGAAAGTTATGTCCCAAACATGAACTACAAAGTCCTTGGCTCTGGAGGAGCTAGAGGAGGCGCCTCAAATGTTAGAATTGTTGTCTACAAGACATGTTGGGACTTGGGTTGCTACAGTGTTGATCTACCATTAGTTTAAATTGTAGTTAATGTTCTTAAAACATCACCGGTGACTGTCATTGACCGTGGATTCTTGCATGGGGTTCTATAATCGTTACAAAAACTTCGTATTTAAATTAAAAAATATATATATTTCTTATTCCTTCTAAATGACATTAATATTGACTATACTTTGTATTGTTTGTTAGTTCTATCTATGCTAATGTTCTTCGGGGGCATAAATATGATTATGATTTCAATTAAATGTTTCTCACCAGTTCGGATAAATTATGCGCTTATGTAGATTGAATCCTATTATTTTTAGTACCTTGATTCGAGGCTTGTTCGTTCACACTCACCGACTCATTTTCTGCATCTTGATGATTGTTACATGAGACAACCTAGTATGATATCTGAATATCAGCACAACTTTCAGAACATGAACAAACAAGAACTCGATAACTTGACCAAATGAAATCATTTGGAACTATATAAACGTATAAGAGCATATGGCCACAATTTCTCTAATTATAAGAGCAGTATTAAAGTGAATGTGTAATAGAAACTATAAAATGGCAAATACATTCCATATGACAAATGCAATAAAATTAAGTAGAAAAAAGCATCACCGAGTAGAAGAGCGGATTCAAATCCTGACATAATTGTGGGAGAATTGTTCCTGCTGATAAACTCTTATTTTCGGGTTGAAGATTGACATCGATTTCAGAATAGGAAGAGCTTTGGAAGGTCTCAAAAAGAAGCCGAAAAAAATATTTGTTTCCGAAACCGACGGAATGTACTGACCCAACACTTAGCTGTAATTCCCAGCACCATATTGTGGGGGCATCGAGTTGTTGACAGTGTGAACCACTGAGCGTTTTTTCTCCAATCGATGAGATTAAAAACACGCACAATGTGATCGTCTTCCCGGTAGTGACATCTTCCCAATCGTCTGCTTTGTCTTGGTTAATTGGAGTCTAAACCCCCTAAATCTCTTATGGATTGTGGATCGTCTCCTCCATGTGATGCAACACCTAAACCCAAATCCCAATCTTTTTTTCTGCAACTGCCATGATTGTTAACTATTTTGGTCCAATCCGGTTTTGTTTGGTAGGTAATTTTAGAATGTCGGTTTAATCTGGTTTGACAGGTTGAAGGCACCATTTGGAATAGAAACACCTATTGGGGGTGAGGACGCTTCTCAAATTATATATTGGTAAAGAGATATGTGTAAAGTGTATATTAATAAAAAAAATTATACAATATATGTATATGTATATTGATGTGTATAGTACAATATATACATGCAATAAATATTTAATTATTAGTAAATAAATAATGGAGATGTCAATTTTACGTGATGAAATAGCTGCAAGTTTGATGGGATAACAACATATCACTGTGATTATTCTTATTTTACAATATTAAGTGTCCTAATAATTTTTTATGTATATCAAACTTTCTTTCTTGCATTTTAATTATTAGAATTTTTTTAATTACATATATACATATACAAATTAACATACCATAATGTACAAATATTTGAAAAACTAACATATTTTTTTGTTAACCATCAAATAATTTATAATATAATGAATTTATTATGTATTAGAATATTATTTTATAATTAATAACTAAATATGTAGTTAAGGTAAATTGTAAGCTAAACATGTTAACAAACACATATTTGGAAAAAAAAAACTTTATGCAAGTTTAAAATGTTACTCTTCCAAACATTGATTATATATTTTCCTTAGTAAAGCAAAAATAGTGTCAAACATACCCTTAGTATTCTTAACCAAACAAAATAGTATAAGGAAACTACCAAAAAGAAGAATAAATCATATTAAATATACTTTATGAATATAATAAATTTATTTAAAACACGATTGCCTTTCCTTTTTCAAGTAAGGCATGTGGTTTATTTTAAATTTACTGTTTAAATAAATTTTTGAGCTAAATATCTTACATTATTCGACTGATTTCTACTACATTCGGAGGGAGGAGTATCAATTTGTACTATCAAGATAAAGTTATGGGGACATTTTCATCACCAAGATGAATTAAGATTTCCTTATAACGTAAATAGACGTTCTAAAATAATCAAGAAAGGTTCATAGTTTATAACTTCAAGAAGAAGAAATACAATATTTATTAAATAAAAGTTAAATGGGTTATATAAAATATTTACGCTGGTCCAAGCGTCGTAGAGTTTATTACGACGGTGATCAGAAATTTATTACAACGGTGATCAGAAACGACATATCGATTTGCGTCGCTAGCTTTATAACGATACAATTTAGCGTCACGACAAGTTAATTCTAAAATCGCAACAATCTATATCTCTTATAGTGACCTTCACTACAACTCTTGTATTACATGAAAATCTATCAAAAGTATTTATAATGATGATAATCTAATTAACCATCAATTAGAATATTTAAGGAGATAATAGTCATAACAATAAGTCTCCTAGCCTCCGTATTTCTATTGCTGAACGTGTTCTTCGGGTACGGCGGTACGGTAAAGTATGAATCGCAGCTTGCTTGTGCTCGAGGAGTCGGGGTCATGGCATTAAGAGCACTTCTAACATCTCCCTTACTTAAATCATCTGACAAAAAAACCCATAACTTTTAAAGATCCTTACTTTAACCCTAAAAAACCACATAATTTTAAGAGTTAAGAACCTATAAAATGTTTGAGGTTTGGCCTATGTTAGATTTTAGTGTCTGAAGTTTAAATTGTTAATATTGACTGTCTAAAGTTTCAATTTTGTTGAAATTTAGTTTTTCGTCCATTTTTGCTGTAAAATTTAACAGAATAGTGTGAAAAGTCGAATTTTCCCATGATACTATTATATTTACTACGGCTACCACCCTACTACAACCGGCCACCACAAAAGTAACTAAGGGTAATTTTGGAATTTATTTTTTATCGGGTCATGTGACAAACACATGACCACGTTCTGTCAATTTTAACATTCTGGACGGAGACAGCAAATTTCAACAAAGTTAAACTCCATATAGTCAATATCAACAATTTAAACTGCAAACACCAAAATCTTACATAAGGCAAAAACTTCAGACAATTTATAAATTTTTAAACCTAATTTTAAACACTCACCGAAAGCGTGTTGAAGTTCCTGAAGCACGATGTTATAGCCGTTGTCGCACAAATTGAGTTCGGCCTTTATATCGGGATCTGTTGCATTGAGAAGTAGTGTGGCGATGAATTGGTCAGTACTCGTGGCGCTAATGTTGGTTTGCTGCATGGCAACATCGACGAAACGGCGAATGTCGGTTGTCGGACCGGGAATATGGTCCTTGAAGGTCTTGCTGCAGAAGCCATAATCCTCAGTCGAACGACAAATTCGGTCAATTAGTGGTTGTGTTTGGGATTGGCACAACAGAGGTGAAACAAGAAACATAAGAGGTAATAGTAAAGAGAAACGTGGTCGTGCAAAAGCCATATTTGATATCCTTGTTTCAAAAATAAATAAATAAATAGGGGGATTCTCTTTTTATAGGTGCCTGCTTAAACGAATTAATGCTTAATTTAAATACTCTGTTAGGGTATTTATATCATATATTAATTTATAGGTATTAATTCAAGAAAAACATCAGTATAGTTTTAAGTAACAAATATTTGTTTTACTCTTCTATTAGTGGAAAAAAAATATAAAGATTACAGTCTGGATTTATTCCTTATTATAATTCTTACCTTATTTTCCTCCAAAACAAATAATTACCTTCTACAATATAATATAATATAATATAATATAATACTACTTTATTTTGTGAAAAAATATCATTACTACCTTAAACATACCAATACCAAACACCCCTCGTATTTCTATGAGACCTAAAGTTTAAACATTCTAAAAAATCCTACCTTGATGAAAATAAGAGAAACGATTATCATTCCGATTTATGTCTTCTTAATACCCTTGAAGTTCTGATCTATTACAACTGTGCCACAAACAGACAGAATCAGATTGTTCCCGTTCCGATTGTCGGAACATATATCACCGCTGTGAAAATAATGAATTTTCGAAATGGAAGGTGATATACGTTCCGATACCAACATTCCTATTTGTTCCAACAACACTCACGGTGGCGGTGGCGGTGGCGGTGGCAGAGATTGTAATTATTTGCAACTTTAAAGATTGGTTTATTACCTCTCTAAGTCGGAGCTAACAGGAACGCAAAGATCGGAATTCTAATCATTACTGTTTCGAAATCTAAATATTAATTAGACTTAGTTTAATCATCATAAATTCACTGGCGGATCTAGGATAGGATACATTATAGTATATATATATATATATATATATATGGGTTAAGAACCTATGAAAGGTCTGAACTATCAACCATGTTAACGGGAGATGTCTGAAATTTAAAAAGTTAATAACAGAGGTCTGAAATTTCAATTTTGTTGATTTGAGGTTTTCCGTCCATTTTTAGGGTTAAATTTAACAGAATTGTGTGAAATGACATTTTTGCCCCTTTAATATTTTATTTTATTTAATATCTTATTTAAGGAAATGTGAAATGACAATTTTACCCCTAAAGTCAAATTAAAACCACCCAACTCCGACCACCGCCACCTGACTCCGGCCACCACCACCCGACTCCGGCGACCACCACCTCGACTCCGACGACCACCACCTCGGCTCCGGCGACCCGACTCCAGCCACCACCTCAGCAAAAAAGCTCCGATCGGGGCCAAAAAGCTCTGATCGGAGCTCTGTGGCTCCGGTCGGGGCCATAGAGCTCCAGATCGGAGCTCTGTGGCCCCGACCGGAGCTCTTTGGCTCCGACCAGAGCCACAAAGCTCCGATCGGAGCTTTTTGGCTTCGATCGGAGCTTTTTTGGCTCCGATCGGAGCTTTTTTGGCTCCGATCGGAGTCCAATCGGGGCCGGTGGCGCCAATCGGAGCTCAATTGGGGCCGGTGGCTCCGATCGGAGCCCAATCGGAGCCTTGGTGGTGGTCGCCGGAGTACGGTGGTGGTCGCCGGAGTACGATTGGTGGTCACCGGAGTATCGTGGTGGCTTCAAGGGCATTTTGGTCTTTTCACTCCAAGCATGTGAGGGGCACACTTGATAGAAGGGCATTTTTGGAAATTTATTTTATTTCCGGTCACATGCCAAGCATGTGACCAACTTCCGTTAGTTTTAATGGAAAAAACTAACGGAGACCGCTGTTATCAACAAAACAAAAATTTCAGTCTGTTATTAACTTTTTAAATTTTAAATTTTAGACATCTCCCGTTAACATGGATGATAGTTCAGACCTTTCATAGGTTCTTAACCCTATATATATATATATATATTTGAATAATAGAGTGGAGATTGATAAAAAAAAATTAAGTATCAATATTTTTAACGATCCATGTGTGGCTGCCTGAGTTCAGAATTGAAGCACCAAATGACTTGCTATTGAACCAACAGCACAGCAACAATGGCTGCTGCATCCAATCAACCAACGCTTAACTGAGGAGCAACAACAAGCAATCATATGCATCTCACTGTGGTTCCTCAATATGTCTTGTGTTACTTGTATAAATAACCAAACCCATCAACAAAATTGATACAAAATAATAATAATAAACCAAAACAACAGCTCCATTAAATCACTTTTTGACATTTGTGATCATACCATCAGAGTGAGTCAATGGTGATTCAATTGCCCATCATCCAAACGTCGTCGTCAAAATCCAGCTCCAACTTCTTCTTCTTCCTAAAAAACTCCAACACCACATATCAATTAGCAACCAAATTATTCACCATATCTCTGAACCACATATCATCATGAATATAATAGCTCCAGTCAATACAAAAAGACCAGTATAATACACATTGCAAATAACATATAAACCAAAGGTTTTTCCTTTTTACCAAATTCAAGCAAAAACTGCAGCACCACTATTATCAGATGAACATCACCAGCTCCGGCCTGCTGTATACGTTGCTCTGTTCATCCTCAAGCTTCGGGTAAGCCGCAACCAACGCGTCCTGCGCGCCAATATACAACGAATTATAGATCTTCCAATACACCTCCCTCACCTTCCTCGCCGGATGGAACAAACCCTGGAGGCAGTAGTTCAGCACCACAGCCGGACCCAGGGCGACTCTCATCCCTTCAATCGCCTCCATCACCGCGTTAATCACGTGAGGCGATGTCTCAAAGATGTTCGGCCAGATAAAGTTTAGCAGATGCACAAGAGCATCCTCACAACCCAATCCCGCAACTCCGAGCGCCATGTGCTTGACTGCGGAAGCAGCTGTTTGCCGATGGACTAAGTCTCGGTCCATCAATGCGTCTTCAAGCAACGGCGTCACTGCGTATATATAGTCCTTACCCATCTCGCCGATATACTCGAATAGGAACGACAGTGATTTGAGGACACCGTTCTGGACATTGAGCTCCGGGACACGGTACTCGTTCATTAGGGCCGGGAGGACGGTGAATGGGGAGCAGGTTTCTGCGACGATGGCTATAGCGACGGTTGTGCAGACACGGTTCTGCCTCTCCTGCACCTTGAGATTGTTCAAAAGCGTCGCTAAAACATCCTGTGGCCCGATGGCTTTGGCAATGTAGCCGAATGTGTTAACTGTGGCTCGTCGGATGCCCTTTTTGTGGGCCTTGAGCATCTCGAGCAGCTCAAAGCAGATCCTCATCCACTCCCTGGCAGGGACAAACTCGGCTCCACGGTCTGCAATCCGGCCGACTAGGTCGATGCAGTTTTCTTGGACCTTCTCGTGTCTGTTCTTCAGAATCGGGGTTAGTCTCGGAAGCAGGTCTTTGATCGGCGGGGTCATTTTTGTCATTCCGATCACGTTCACGATTGCTTTCAGTGCTCCCAAGATGGACCCAAGCACCTCGGGATATTCTTCTCCAAGGTACTCGTATAGCACGACACCCAGATGTCCCATGAGCTGTTCTTCTTGACACTGTTTCATGACAACTGCGATTCTTGATATCAGATCGGCAGCTTGCTGTCTCACCTTGGCGCTCTTGTTGTTCAGCCGCCACTTAATGGTCCCACAAATCTGAGGCAGATAGGGTTTCACTCGCTGGCCGAGTGCATTCACGACAGCACCGAAACCGTTCAGCATCACATTGGCATCATCACTGGTCTGTTCTTGGAAAGCGTAGAGGATACCATCGATCAGCAGCTCTTCTAACCTGGATTCAATGTCCGATGCACCTAAGTTTGCGACAACCTTTTCAATTGTCTCCATGACCATTCTCCGATAAGGTTCGCTCTCATCCTTCAGATCTTCCACAACTCGGCCAACTATATCGGCAACCCCGACCTTGTTTGCAATCTCGACCGTGGTCTCGACGAGCTGCTTGTAGTTTCTCCGATCAAGAGCCATCCTTCTGACCCAGAAGTTCCTGAAGAATTCCGGAAGGATATCAGATCTGATGTAAGCCGCCTCGACACCCTCTGTGCTCACGCACTGCTTCACCACCTTGAGAACGATTTTCTTCATTTCTTCATCTGGGGACTGGAATTCTCGGATAAGGATCACCATCACTTCTTTGGTGTAGTAACTCGCGTATAAGGCATCCATGAGAGGGATGATGAACCCGATCGACTTCAAGAATGCAGCCAGGACCTTCCCTCGGTGGGACCTGATGCCTTTCCATAATGGTTTAAGAACCGAATCGAAGCTCTCAATACCGTAGGGAGCAGCGGCCTCAGCAAGAGCAGCGAGTGACAGAGCTGTGATGGTTCTCACCTTCTGGTTCTCATCATTGAGCCCATGTTCGATGATTTCCACAAGGGATCTCAGATGTGGGAGCACTGCACAGCCAATTAGGATAGCAATCTGCTGAACGATCTTGATTCCAGTGTGGCGAGCTTGCCATGATTTCTTGCTCTGACAGACTGCTTTCAAGAATGGCAGAAGGGCAGGGATCCCGAGAGCAGAAGCCACGACACTGAAAGCTCGAGCAGTGGTGTTTCGTACGTACTCGTCGATGTTGTCAATATCGGGACGCATGGCAGCAATCATGGTAGCCAAACCAGCAGCTTTGCTGAGATTAGAGATGATCTCTCTGCCTTCTACACGGGCATAGTAATCTTCGTCGATCAAAAGAGGCTCGATCACAACAAGGATCTTATGCACAAAGGGACGGACCAATTCATCTAGCTTGTAAAGGACTCTATCGATTACCTTCACCAGAAGATGCCTCTCCTGGTCTTCCAAAGTGGGCTGCATAAGCAAAGGCAGAATCCTGTTGAACAAAGGACCCGCTCCGAATTCCCGAGCCTTGTCAGTCAACTGACGGAGCGCTGTCTTTCTCTGAGGCGGAGTCCCGTTTTTCACCTTCAGCAGAAGCTTCATGATCTTACGCTCTTTCTGCTCCTCAGGGGACAACTCTTCCTCATTGTCCTCATTTAACAATGCCCCGAAATACTGATAATCCTCTGGCTTCATGAAGGGCAGGTTTCCAGGACCCTCCTGGGGAACATCGAACTGCTGCCCACGGTTCTCCTCGGGGATGGCATAGAGAGGAGTCCCGAGTGGAGTCGGTGTGGCAAGCAGCTTCCTTGCAGGGGTCCTAATGGGGACATACGAAGCTGGGGGTTCCAAAACCTTGTACCCTTCCATAGGGAACATAGCATCAAGCTCGTCATCAGTCAATGGTCTGTTCCTCTCTTCTATATCTTTCTCCCACCTCATCAGGTTATACTGCTCAGGCGTCATCGCACCTCTCATGTTAATGGCACCGGGAGTCGGTGTGGCAAGATCAACACCCCCAACCGGGGTGACACCAGGAGTGTAGGCAGCTGCAGGGGTGGCCCCTGGCAATGGAGTTACACTTCCCATGGTCGCAGGTGTCTCATCCCATCTCGATCTCTGCTTCTTCGGGGTTGGGGTGGCCACTCCCGTTAGCTTCGGAGTGGCATCCCAAGTCATTCCGGCAGGGGTGGCACCAGGAGTTGCCCCGCCAGGTGTTGCATCGGAATCCACCATCCTCCCCGGAGTAGGTGTCTCATCCCACCGATTCCGCCTACCAATAGAAGGTGTAGCATCACCAACTCTTCCTGGGGTAGGAGTTGCATCCCACCGCCCAATCCCAGGAGTTGAATCGGGCATGTCCCAGTCCGAACCAGATTTTGCTTTCTTTGCAGCGGCACCGCCATCATCCTGAGATTGATCCCACCTGTTCCTTCTCTTAGGAGCCGCGGCTGCCACAGCAGGTTCCTTCTCCTTTTCCTTCCCGGACTCCTCCTCCTCCTTCTTCTTCTTTGCAATAGCCCGCAAAGTTTCCTCCTTTTCTCTCTTCAAGGCCTCCTCCCTCATCACCTCAGCGTAAGTCCTCACAGCCACATCTGGGGTCTTATCACCAGCAGCAAAAGCATCGTGTCGGTCAGGAGATATAACTCTATTCAACCTCCTCCTACGATAGTCGTCCTCCCTGTCGATAATCCTTGACGGCTTATTTAAGCCGGAGATATGGTCATCCTCCTCTCCGCCACGAGGCATCTCCTTGAGGAGAGACTTCGGAGCAGTGTAAGAAGCAAGCTTCCGTGCAACCTCATTGTCCATGGCATCCACGTTCTCTTCATCCTCATTAACAGGAATTGAGCTCACATAGGTCCCTCTGTCCGTACCACCGTAGAGGTCGGTGTCGTATGTGACTGAGTTCAGAGATGCGAGCTGCTGCTCCATCTTCTTCTTCTCCTCTTGAACCCTAGAGATCTCATCATCTATCGATGCCATTTATACCCAAACTATAGAAACCAAACCAGACAATTAGGGTTTACCCAAAATGATAATCATAGAATATCAAGCGACTGAAAATGAAACCTAAATGAGTAAGCAACACCTCACCTAGCGATAACGCTTGCAGAATTTAAACCTAACTGACTGATTTCGTGAGTTGGATCCCGTCTTCCCAAACCCTAACACTGCGATTCACCACAAGCATACTTTCAGAATCATTCAACTATCAAAGTGAGACGGAAATAAATCTGGATAAGGCAATCGAAGAAGAGATCTCATCATCTATCGACGCCATTTATACCCAAACTATAGAAACCAAACCAGACAATTAGGGTTTACCCAAAAAGATAATCGAAGAATATTAACCTACTGAAAATGAAACCTAAATGAGTAAGCAACACCTCACCTAGCGATTAGGCTTGCAGAATTTAAACCTAACTAACTGATTTCGTGAGTTGGATCCCGTCTTCCAAAACCCTACCACTGCAATTCATCACGAGCAAACTTTCGGAATCATTCAACTATCAAAGTGAGACGGAAATAAATCTGGGCAGGGCAACCGAGAGTAGAGGTTAATTACCATCGGTGACGAAACGACGATTATACTGCAACCTATTGTTGGCGCAGCAGCTCGGTTTCTTCTTCTTGTCCTGCTTCGCAACCTTGTGCGTCTGGCTTCTCACAGTCGTATAATGGAACAAGATTGGAACCCTAATTAGAGGGAAGGCGATCCGATCGATAGATATATTATCTCTCTAATTTTAATATCGGTTTGCAAAAAAGAAAAGAAGACATGGCCAAAAAAACAACAAAAAAAAGTAAAAAAGAGTCGTATTTGGTCCTCTAACTCAACCAGTTTGTTTATTTCGTCCTTAAACTTCAACTGTCTCATTGTAAAAAAAAAAAAAAAAAGTTAATAGGTCTTTTGGTCCATGATGTTTGACCATTTTTGGGTATTGGTCCATGAAGTTTTTTTTTTCCTAGTTTTGGTACCATATGTTTGCAGATTTTTTCTAGCTTTGGTCCAACCGTTACATTCCGTCCATTTTTTGACATGTACAAGTCACGTGATCCACCCTAAACTTTCAATTTTATTCAATTTAGTCCTCTAATACTTTCCTAACTTTTTTTTTTTCAATTTAGTTCCGAAGTTTCAAAAATTCAGTTGGACCTATTGTCCAATTGGGGTCAATTTTGAAACTTCGGGACTAAATTGAACAAAAAAAAAAGTTAAGAAAGTATTAGAGGGACTAAATTTAAAATTTAGAGTGGTTCACGTGACTTGAACATGTCAAAAAATGGACGGAATGTAACGGTTAGACCAAAACTAGAAAAAATCTGCAAACATATGGTACCAAAACTAGGTAAAAAAAAAACATCATTGACCAAAACCCAAAAGTTGTCAAACATCATGAACCAAAAGACCTGTTAACCCAAAAAAAAAAAAGACATGGTCTAAACTAAATCCTTAATAGTAATTGCTGTGAGTCGTAATAGATTCCACCCTTAAATATGTCGAATGTGGAAAGTAGTATTTTCGCACAAGCAAGACGACATTAGAGTTTGATTCGCTCAACGTAAGTGATTGTTACTAACATTTTTGTAATGTTAAACAATTCGAGGATGGGGTCAATAGGAAGCCTGGTTCTTGTTTTGTATCGTCTCGTTTAGTCATTTGCCGTTAAAGGCCACATTCTTGGCTAAGATTTCGATATGCATTGATAAGGACATACTTAGCCTTGTAAATAGGGTTGTATCGACGAAGCGTGATTCAGACCGCATGTGCCATTTGGGAAAAATATGTAAAACATGCAATATGTTTGAAAAAATGGTTTTATGGACCAATATGTTTTAAAATGTACAACATGTTTGAAAAAGACGGTTTTATGGACCAATATGTTTTAAAAATGTAAAATATGTTTACAAAATATAGTAAACTGTCATTCCGTCCACTTGTTATCAATTGTCCCGTTAAGTAGGCACGTGAGGCCACGTTTTTAGAAAATAATAATAATAATTAAAAAATAAATTAATTTATACATAAAAATAATTATTAATGGATGGATGTAAATAATAATAATTGTTTTTTTTAAACGTGATCCGCACATGTCCACCTAACGAGACTATTGACAACAAGTTAGTGGTATGTCATTTTACAATCTTTTGTAAGTTTGTTGTACATTTTAAAACATATTAGTCCATAAAACCATCTTTTTCAAACATATTGTACATTTTAAAACATACTGGTCCATAAAACCATCTTTTTCAAACATGTTGCATGTTTTACATACTTTTCCCGTGCCATTTCGACCATGGGGTCAACTGCTCGGTTCTGTTAGGTGGATTTATTAAATTTGTATAAACGCATTATTTACTATACCATGCGTGAGAAACCTATCTCGGAAGTTAACTGCTGTCGGCTACCAAAGTATTCTTAGAACTTGAATCATTTTTCTGAGTTTCGGTTCAACATTTGCTACTTTGGTTTTGGAGCGTCAGGAAAATAAAACGCCGATAGTGAAAATTATAGGGATGCGAGTTGAATCGAGTCTAAGGGATTCGATGAGAATAATTATAAGTAATCATCGTAAGTTTCTTACTCTCGAATTCACTAATCCGGCCACTAACTAGACCGTTGGAGAGTGATTACCGAGCCCGCTCACACTTTATCCCCTCTTGCAGGCAGTGTTATCAGAACCGGACCGGACCGATGATCCGACCGGGTTTAAACAGGAACCGGTGCCGCCAACGGTCCGATTCGCTTAAATCCGGAGGATGTAAGCGAACCCGGTTCAATATCCGATTTTTCGTTGAACTGTCCGGTTCTGAGCGGACCGGACGGTTCTCCGGTCTGCCGGTTCAACTTCTCAAACCCTAAATTCCCAAATCCAAATCAACAACAGTCCAAATTCTATCCAAATCGGTAATTTCCAGAATCCAATCCAATTCAAAAATCCAAATTCAATCTCAAATCTCCTAATTGCAATACATATATCATCATCATCTACCTATGATCATAAAGAACATAACACCCGTTCATTCATCCATCTCCTTCAAAGGCTTCGAGGAGAGCACCACCTCTTCACTTCCAAGCATGCAACTGGAGCTGGGTTAGATCAATCGAAGCTTTATAAGGTCAATCGACTCAACTACAGCGACAAAAGCACGAACGATGATGCACCAATGTCATCCTTGTTGGAGAGTGTCCCATAGAGATGGACAGTGTCTCTGTGCAAATCCGAATCTCTTCTTCTCGAAACCTTAGCTGCTGATTTTTCCCAAGCGTGGCCGCCGGACCGCCGTTTAACTCATCATCATCTATGCCGTCCATCACCATCAAGCATCCCACTTTCCTCTTCGTCCCCATTCCATCACTGTCGTCCGTAACTTCATAGAAGGGAGAAGAAAGCTAAACTTCAGCAGGGAGGAAGAAGCTAGGAGGGAGAAGATGAAGAAACTTCACGAAAGCAAGAAGGAAGCTTGAAATGTATGAAGCTTGAGAGGGAAAGCTATGAGATGAAGAAACTTTCGAGAAGAGGGAGGATAAGGCTTGAGAGAGAGATGAAGCTTCTAGAATCTGAAGAGGTTGAAGCTTAAAGGTAATAATGCAGCAGCCGAACCGGGTCGAACCGGGAACCGGACCCCTCTCCGGCTCGGTGTCCGGTCCGGTTCTGATAACACTGCTTGCAGGTATGCACCGGCGACCAAATCTCGGAGCCGCACGGGAACCCTTCCGGCGAACCCAATTCCAACTTCCATCAATATTGCCAATTATGATGAGGTAGTAATGACACACCTATCCTGTTATGCAATAAAAAGAAAAAGATGAGACCAGTGTTATCAGGACCGGACCGGCCATCGGACCGGCAAGGCCACCGGTTCCCGGTTCACCGTTCCGAACCCGGTCTGAACCCGGTTCAGTTGCAGAAAATCTGCTGTTTTGACAGAATGATGCTGCTGCTGTTAGTCCGAATGTGATTGCAGCAAATCTGCTGTTAACAGAATGTGATTGCAGCAAATCAATTACCAGTAATAAACCATGACAATATGATGAAATTACGATAAACCAGCAAATCAGTTACCAGCTATTATCATTTTGCAGCAAACCAGTAATAATTTTTACAGCAATTCAGTAATAATTTTTTCAGCAAACCAGTAATAATTTTTACAGCAATTCAGTAATAATTTTTTCAGCAAACTAGTAATAATTTTTGCAGCAAATCAGTTACTAATCCAATTAATTGAAACCGAGCAGCAGCAAATCCGGTTACTAATTACTAAACCGAGTATTGGCAAAAAAAAAATACTAAAACCGAGCAGCAGCAAATCCTAAACCCTAAAGCTTACCTGGGCGAGTCACTGCAGCGGCATCCACGGACGACGGCGACGGAAGGCGGACGGGGACGGGAAGCGAACGGCGGCGGAAGGAGGACGGTGACGGAAGGCCGGCAGCCGGAGTCCCTTGGTCGTCTCTTGAGCTCTCTCCCTGCTCCAGTCTCTGTCTGTAGCCCCCAATGTGACTTGTGCGGCGTAAATAAGAAAGCTAGAAGTCTGAAAACTTTTTTTTTTTTTTTTTAAATAGAAAACTCAGAACCGGTCGGTTCAATCAAAACCGGTCGGTTCAATAAAAAACCGGTTATCGAACCGGGCTCGATAACATCATCCGGAAATACTTAAACCGAACCGGGAGGACTTCTGATTCCGGTCCGAACCCGGTCGGACCGCCGGTCCGGACCGGTTCTGATAACACTAAATGAGACATTAAATTGCAACATGATTTATACTTTTAGACTTTTTTAACCGAAAAAAATAATTAAAAATGTGAGCTTAGCGCAAAATGACAATAAAGCCCTTATACAAGAAAATAATTTACGCCCCGCTTTTCGTTCTTCTAAGTCTCCTGGATCTGAGCTGCTTCCTGCTCAGTCACATGGACTCTGATGCAATCAATGGCACCTTCTCGATTAACCTCCATCATGTACTTCCACTGATCAGAGACGCGACCCTCTCTCCAATCCAACCCAATCGGAGACCAAAACCTCTGAAGTAAATACACCCCCACACCGAGGCTGGCTTTCAGTCCCAAACGCGCCATGGTCGAGCTACGGCACTCGGGCTCTTCGCTCGGCAGCCGTGCCTCCTCCTCTCCCATGAAGCGCGACGACGATTCGTCGCCTCTCGTTGTCGATTCCCGCCCCAACGACCACGATGACGACCGGCATTCTTCCAGAGAACGCGAACGCACGCCCTGGACTCACATTCTCTCTCTGTGCACCCCTTATGTTGCTGATGATCATCGGTTTGCACCTTACAATTCCAGGATCTCTATATTCTTGCTCTCAGTGATCGCTCTTGCTGGACTGATCTCCGTCTTCTCCGTCGTGAACAACTGGGTGAGTGATTTCCTTGACCAAGCTTGCCATGCGCGGTTGATGTATTCCTTTAGATATGTGATCGAAGAACAATTGCACAGCATTTGAAGTTTGTGTTGTAACTTCAAGTAACTCGTTGACTGGGTGTAGTTAAGCAGTTCAGTGTCTCTTTGCTCAATTGACAATGATTTATACCTCCACTTGGATGGCCTTGTTGCAAATGATATCATAGTTTTAGTTTGAGCTAATTGAGCTGCTGGCTGGCATATGATCGAATTGGATCTTATTTTGATTCTGTTTTTGTTTTATAGATATTTTCACTGCATGTTATGGTGATACTGTCTCCATTGTGGCACTGTGATTGCCGTGCTATGGACTTCGAAGAATGTAGCAGTAGCTTAATGCATCTTTCATAAGATTTCACATTACTTTGCACTAATCTCAGTTCTCGTGATTAACTTCCTTTTTTTGACTGTTTTTTTAATCAATTAACTAATTGTATGAGAGCGTGCCACATTGTCTCCATGTCTGGATGATTCCTTTGGAATTATTTGCTAATTTCTACTTGCTTGTGGTGTAGAATGCCCCTTACTTGTGCAAGAAAGATGGCATTGTACTTCATTGCCCCCATGTAAGTTCCCCTTTTAGGTTTCCTATTAGTTATGCCTTTCTGTTTTATGTGTTTGCTATGATGAATGCTTCTAATTAATACTTTTTAGGTAAAAGAGTCTCCATCACTCTGGGAAAATCCTTATTCAGCAACTACATCTTGGAAGCCATGTGCTGAGCGTCGAGATCGCGGATTGTCAGGTGGCTTAACTTCCTAGAGTATTCATGCTTCCTCTATTTTCCCTCAACCATATACACCGGTCATGGACTCTGACGCCACTGCTTGTATCTGGACATGTGTGTTCTTTGTTCTGATGGACACCTAGAAAGACTTCCACTAAGCCTAAATATGAAATTTGCTACCTCCTAGTGCATTTGGTTTTCCATTTGCGCTTTGTACATTTTGTGCCCACTTGGTGATCAACTGATGATATTATCACCTGAATCATTCAAAAATAAACTGCTCTGTGTTGGTATGAGTTGGCTATTAATCTTTCCTGTATATTGGAGTTTCATACTTGGTTTGATATCTTATTGAATGGAGGCGTGTAATGTATCATGATGATCACTTTCTTTATACACTTATTTCTTGTGATTGTGATGCCTCGAAAGCTTTGGAGATCGTTAGGAATTTTTGTATATTCTATTATGTGACACTTAAATTCTTCCCTTACTCTTCACTCATGTTCTTTTTTATTTTGTTAACAGATCTTCCTCCCCATAATGAGACGAACGGCTATATCTTCATTCATGCCGAGGGTGGTCTAAATCAACAAAGAATCGCTGTATGATTTCTGCACTGTTGGAATGTGAATCTTAATTTTTGTGGAATTGTTATCATCAGTAACGCACCAAGAGTTGCAACTGATTTACTGTTGAAATCCAGAATTTTTGTTTATTTTCTTCTTGTAGTTCTTTTTACTGAATCTTGTAGTTTCATTTTCAAGATCTGACAAGAGTATAACTAGATCTTTTGTTCTCAGAGTGCTTTGGATATGAGTTAACATTGTGAAATTATAAGTCAACTCTTTGTTTGAAGCTTTGCCAGGCTCTAAAAGAGTTGAAGCTTTGCTTCCCCTATACTTTAATTTTATTGATAGCACTCACGTCAGTTTATGCTAGTTACCTGGTAGTACTGGTATCCATTTCAATGTTGAGAACTAGAGGCATATTTAATAGACTTCTAAGTAGAGTGAATTGGTAACAATGTAATTAATCGGTATCCATTAACTAACGACTAAGTAGTGTTTGCTCTATAACTTTGTCTTTTTCATTCTAAATTTACAACTTTTGAAGTCCCATATCAGTTAGAGAAAGTAAAAAAAGTATGGGGGGTAAGTTTAAGGGTTTTCCACATCTATGAGCTTAAGTTTTCTAATAGTAGCTCAGCTCATGATATCTAACTAAAGCTTGTTTCCAAGTACATGTGGATGCCCATACTCTTTATGAATCACTCATGTTAAGGTATGGGTGTAGGATGATTCCATCTCAAGTCTGTAAGTGAATCTTATGTTAAGCGCTGTCTAATTATCAAGGGCCACCTGCGCTAGAAATATTTAATTAGATGTCACTTTTTGTGGTGCTGACTAGCAGAGTACGTGAGTAATTAATTATTTAGTCGTTGTAATTGTCTATGGTCTTTTGAAAGAAATGACGCTTTTCCCAATTGTTGATTCTGACTTAACTCTAATGTCTTGGGCCGAATTATTCAGTTTGTTTTGGTGCGCTACAGTTGGCTTATTTGAAATTGTTTAACTCTAAGTGCTTATATCTGCTTTTGTAGATCTGCAATGCAGTGGGAGTTGCTAAAATTTTGAATGCCACTCTTATTTTACCAGTGTTGAAGCAAGATCAGATATGGAAAGATCAAACGTGAGATCTCTTGACTACTTACATTATTCTCAAAATAAATTCAGTTGCCATTAGTTATCAATTAACTAAGTTGCCATCAGTTGTCTATTGTCAATTTTTGTGTTTATTTTGATCTTATCTTGGAAATAAGGTGCATTAGGAAACATTTTGTGTTCTATTGTTTTAAACAAATTTCGGCTTTTTTTAATATTTCTTTAATGTCTGCAGGAAATTTGAAGACATTTTTGATGTAGATCATTTCATTGACTACCTCAAAGATGATGTACAAATTGTACGTGATATCCCCGAATGGTTTACTGACAAATCAGAACTGTTTACAAGTATAAGGTTTGGCTATTCATCTATTGCTGCTCTATATTTTTGTTTTTTCTGGAAAATATATATATTTGTTTTGAGTTCCACAAAATAGAGCATTATGGCTTGTCATATAGGAAGCTGTTTAGGTTAAATGATCTTTGTTTCTTTCTATTTTTTCCCCATTCTCTCTAATTTTCTTAAATAAAATTTTAGGAGATAATCACCCAAAATCAAGTTCACTTTTTACGGTAAACTATAGATGTTGATTATTTCATTGACTACCTCAAAGAATACATCTCTTGCAGTATAATTTTGTAGTCATTATTTTCTCTGTCACTAAAATTAGAACAATCGGTGTTCGATGGACAAGGTTAACTTTCCATCTTTATAGCACATTATTGCATCTGTAACTTATACTGTGTAAGTTTTCTCCTCATCATTGCCATCTCCAGACGGACAGTAAAGAATATTCCTAAGTATGCATCAGCACAGTTTTACATTGATAATGTTCTACCCCGCATCAAGGAAAAGAAGATCATGGCTCTCAAACCTTTTGTGGATCGTCTTGGGTAAGTAATTTATGAGAACTCTTGTTACTTTCTGGTCATTGCTGAACATACATGATTCTGTATACTTATCCTTGATTGTTTTGCCTAGGTATGACAACGTTCCAGTAGAAATCAACAGACTTAGGTGTAGGGTCAATTATCATGCTCTGAAATTCCTCCCAGAAATTGAGCAGATGGCAGATCTACTTGCATCAAGGATGAGGAATCGCACTGGCACTCCAAACCCCTATATGTATGTCATTTATTTATTCTGCTGAATGTATATTTCTAAGAACTGGTTTCTCATGGAACTTGTTTTTTTTTTTTTTTTGGTCAAATAGGGCTCTTCATCTTAGGTTTGAGAAGGGAATGGTGGGCCTATCATTTTGTGATTTTGTGGGAACAAGGGAGGAGAAAGCGAAAATGGCAGAATACAGGAAAAAGGAATGGCCGAGACGGTACAAGGTAAATAGATGTCACACGGTGAATTAGAAAAGAAACACCCATGGATGTATCAATCAGTTCCTTGACTACCACACCTTGTGTGCAGAATGGATCTCATTTATGGCAACTAGCTCTTCAGAAACGTAAGGAAGGTCGATGCCCTCTTGAACCAGGGGAAGTGGCTGTCATACTGCGGGCGATGGGTTACCCTAAGGAAACACAAATCTACGTTGCTTCAGGACAAGTATATGGCGGGCAGAACCGAATGGCACCCCTGAGGAACATGTTCCCAAATCTGGTGAGTTCATTTGATTCATTTCATGCGGGTTCTGGGTTCCCTGTTATTTTAGGGAGTATCTTCCTTGCTATACACCTGCCCTATAAATGGCTCATGGCTATCATCATCGTCAACAAAAAGTGAGAGGGCAAGAAATTTGTATTTAAATGAATCATCAAGGAAAGAGAAAGGGAATTCAAATAGTTATGTTCATTTAATGTGTGAAAGTTAAGACTAACCACTTGACCAACTGTCTAAAACCTTAAGGTGTTAGGTGAATGCGTGATTTAATCTTTATTTCAACACTCTCCCTCACGTGTGGGCTGAGACATTTTTTGAAAGCCCATTACGTGTTTGCTTGACCAGATCGCAAACATGATAAAATTGGGGTTTTTAACTTGGCGCCGTGGAGACTTAAACCTGGTGAAAGTTAAGACTAACCACTTAGGACAGTTGGTTAAGTGGTCAGTCTTAACTTTCACATAATGTATTAAGATTCATGTGGATCTCAATGCAGGGAAAACGAAGTGGACATTAGATAGAACTGGAGTAATAGTGTGATAGTGGTAGATAGTTTTTTGTGACTTGTTGGCTCTAACATACTTGGCCTATTTAAGCCTTGGAACATGAAACTGCCTGAACTTAATCCATGATATGAATACATTATTCTAAAATATGAGTCTCTTCATGGAAAAATGAACCACAGATTAATTACTTATTAACAGGTAACGAAGGAGGAGCTGGCAACGAAGGACGAACTCGACGGATTCAGAAAGCACGTGACGAGCTTAGCAGCCCTTGATTTCCTGGTATGCTTGAAATCCGATGTTTTTGTAATGACCCACGGAGGCAATTTTGCAAAACTCATTATCGGGGCGCGTAGATACATGGGACACAGACAGAAATCGATCAAACCAGACAAAGGTCTGATGTCTAAATCGTTTGGCGACCCGTACATGGGGTGGGCGACCTTTCTAGAGGACGTGATCGTCACTCATCAGACACGTACGGGTCTGCCCGAGGAGACCTTCCCTAACTACGACATATGGGAGAATCCCTTAACTCCGTGTATGTGCAAGGCCTGATGAGTACACGATTGTATCGGATGGGTGGTGGAAACCGTGCTAACTGCAAAAGGGGATTGATGCAAGGTAAGTAGATGATGTGGCATGAACGAGCCGAATGTGACTGACGCGCATGACCATTGCATGATTCGGTATTTTTCTGGGATCGTTTAAGGTCGCATTACATGTATATGGGCAGCTCAATTTTTCAGATCTTTGATCACTCCATTTTATTGTTGTTAGTTGAGATTAGTTTCATCTTTCAGTAGGTCTTGTTATTTTAGTACTATCAAATATGTTGGAAATCCCAGACCAGCGAATGGTAAAATTTCTCTTTGCCATGGAGAATACGCGGGTTCGATTCCCGTTATCCGTTAATGTATTTAATGGGATATAAAATTTCGTATAATGAGTGTCTGTAGTAAAAAAAAACGGTACAATTCATTTTTTATTAGTTACCAGAGTTAAACTTTACTTTTTGTCGTAAAAATGGTGCAGGGAAAGGATTTGAATCAAACTTTATTGTCGAGAATGCAAATAGTGAGAATTCTATGATTTCTGATTGCATATTATTACTCAAGGTAAAATTTGACATATAGAAACAGCCAAAAAGACGTTTCTTCGAAGGACGAGTTCAATTTTTGGGTGAAATTTGACGATTTTGTAAAAAATAAATAGTGATGGATTATGAGTGGTTGATAAAAATGATTAAATGGAGATGAAAAGACGCGCAAAGACACTAAATTTCAACAAAAATAAAACTTGGGACAATCAATTTTAACATTTCAAACTTCATACACCTAATTTTAATAAACCTTGGACAGTTTTTTAGTTATTAACCCTTAAATTTATTTTGTTGTATTATAACTCTTTATGGTAAGTAGCATCAAGTAAGTGTAAGGGGTTGTCTTATACGGTTTTCGTAGTTGGAGGTCTATTTCATTCAATCCGTCAATTTGAATCTAATTGACGTGCACGTTGTTGGTTCTACGAAGTACTAAGTAATTCTTTCACTCTTATTATTAATCTACTCATTCCTATTTGAATTTGGGCAGCAGCTAACATTGACATGTTCCAACGGCGCCTCCAAAGGAAGCAGTTAATATTAAATTACTAGGGTTAGGGTTAAAGGTCCTTTTGGTACCACATGTTTGCAAAAATTACACTGTTCATACCACTAGTATTTTTTCGTACCGAATTGGTACCATATGTTTCCAAACCTTACTGTTTTGGTACCTCCGTTAGGGTTCTGTCAAAAACAGCCGTTAAACGGCATGTGATATGCACGTGACTAGCCCAAAACTTTCAATTTTGTTACAATTTAGTCCATCTAATACATCCCTAACTTTTATTTTGTTCAATTTAGTCTTAAAACTTCAAAACCAAACCATTTTCCCAAATTGACCTAGCCGGACCTAGCCCATGGCTAGGTCAATTTGGGGAAATTATTTGATTTTGAAGTTTTAGGACTAAATTGAACAAAATAAAAGTTAGGGATGTATTAGATGGACTAAATTGTAACAAAATTGAAAGTTTTGGGCTGGTCACGTGCATGACACATGCCATTTAACGGCTGTTTTTGACGGAACCCTAACGGAGGTACCAAAACAGTAAGGTTTGGAAACATATGGTACCAATTCGGTACGAAAAAATACTAGTGGTATGAACAGTGTAATTTTTGCAAACATGTGGTACCAAAAGGACGTTTAACCCAAATTACTATTATTGACTTTTATGTTATCTTATTGGTTTAATAAGTATATATTCCTAGAGTTTAATTTATCATTTATAACTTTACAATTCTAATTCGTTACTACAAGATTAGTTTAGACAAAATATCTCTCTTAATTACTTTTTAAAAAATATTTTTCGAGTAACTACTCTTAGAATTCATAATTTCTAATTTCCCTCCATAAATATAATTTATCCTAAAATTGTACCCCAAAACTCCTCCTATAAGCCGATTCCGTTAGATTTCGATTCGGTAATTTACTCACTCACGCTATGCTTAACCAATTGTTATTAATTAATTTATTATCTTAAGATTTTGAACAATAAATGAGTGGTTTAACGGTATTAGTACAGTACAACATTCTCCATAAGGCAAATATTTAGTTGTACAAGATTACATTGCACATATAATCCAAAAGAAGTAGGATAAAACACCCAAAAGAAATGTATACTAAGTAATATATTAATAAGGGTTAACAGGTCTTTTGGTCCATGATGTTTGACAACTTTTGGGTTTTGGTCAATGATGTTTTTTTTTACCTAGTTTTGGTACTATATGTTTGCATATTTTTTCTAGTTTTGGTCTAACCGTTACATTCCGTCCATTTTTTGACATGTACAAGTCACGTGATCCACCCTAAACTTTCAATTTTGTTCAATTTAGTCCCTCTAATACTTTCCTAACCTTTTTTTGGTTCAATTTAGTCCCGAAGTTTCAAAAATTCAATTGGACCTATTGTCCGATTGAGGTCAATTTTGAAACTTCGGGACTAAATTGAACAAAAAAAAATGTTAAGAAAGTATTAGAGGGGCTAAATTTAAAGTTTAGAGTGGATCACGTGACTTGAACATGTCAAAAAATGAACGGAATGTAACGATTAGACCAAAATTAGAAAAAATCTGCAAACATATGGTACCAAAACTAGGTAAAAAAAAACATCATTGACCAAAACCCAAAAGTTGTCAAACATCATGGACCAAAAGACCTGTTAACCCTATTAATAATATATATAATAATATATATATATTATATATATACGGGTAGTTGTGCTCAACCATCATTCTTCATCAGCACTGATTCCAGGTTTCCTCAGGTAGAAGAAACGAGGTGGAAAGGAGTCATGAAGCTCATCATCTCCACTTACTTCTCCAGTTCGCTGCTGCTTCTGCTGCTGCTGGTTCCTCATCTTCTTCTTCTTACTCTCAGGTAAAACTTTGACTGTCATCTTCCTGTGCTCTATTTCAGTTACCTTCTTCCATTAGGCTTGTATTCTCTAGTTATTCACCATCTCGATTTGAACTGTATGGATTTGATGACAGTTCAGCTGCATCGATTTCGTATTGCGATCTTCTACTCGATAGAAATTATCCACTGTATGAACGCAATCGAAGTTCTTCCTTTTGTATTGGAGTCGGTAATGTTGTAGAAGTGGAGAAACTCATGATTTTATGATCTCCTGACACTCTAGCTTGAATGCCTCACTGTCAATTTCGATGAGTTCCGCTAGCTCATTCAACTATATTTTTTTTTGTGATCTATTGGGCAATTATCCGTTGACCTGCTTCTTCTTTAACAAACTTGATTGTATTTCGATGATTCTGGGTTAATCTTGTGTTTCAACTTGCACATTCTAATTTAGGGTTGTACTACTTACTAAATTCATCAATGCATGGAAATTACTGCTCTTATTAATAAGCAATTCATGATTTGCAGAATCTCGGCTCTAAATCTGAATGGGACAACCTTGCACGCTGACATGCCCCCGAGGGGATGGAATTCATATGATTCTTTTTGCTGGACAGTGTCTGAGCAAGAGTTTCTCCAAAGTGCTTCAGTTGTTTCAAATAGACTTAAAGATCATGGATATGAGGTTAGTTCATATCATTTATCAGTAGATGTTATAAGTTGTGCTGATAGATTTATTATTTATGACTTGAAGTTTTCACTTGCATTCAGTATGTGGTGGTCGATTACCTTTGGTATCGGAGAAAAGTGCCAGGTGCTTATGTTGATTCTCTAGGGTATGATGTAATTGATAAATGGGGACGGATGATGCCTGACCCAAGAAGATGGCCTTCATCAGCAAGAGGGAAAGGATTTACAGAAGTTGCAAGGAAGGTTCACAAGATGGGTTTAAAGTTTGGTTTTCATATCATGAGAGGCATAAGTACTCAGGCAGTCAATGCAAACACCCCCATCTTGGATATAACAACAGTATGTGTTTTTTCCCCATCTATATTCAATGTTTTTATTGTAAAACCTAAGTATCCCTCTTTGTGCTGCACCTATTTTGCATGAAATTTGCGAATAAACATGCTTTTGTTCTTAAAATGGATATCTGTTTTGTTCTCTTATAAGGGACGTGCCTATGTAGAGGGTGGTCGAGTGTGGCGAGCGAAAGACATAGGACTCAAGGAGAGGGCTTGTGCTTGGATGACACGTGGTTTTATGAGTGTAGACACTAGCTTAGGAGCGGGAAGAGCTTTCTTAAGGTCGCTTCATCACCAGTATGCTGAATGGGGTGTTGATTTTGGTAATTTGACAGTCAAATGCACTTTATTATTTGATAAATGGATCTGCAGTCAAAAGAAATTGATAGTCAATAAGGGTGCTTCTTGGGCATACTAGGACAAAGTGCATTTCATTGTTACTAGGACAAACCCCAGACAGTTTATTAGTTATTAACCCTAAAATTTATTAATGCTTCAAAATTTATAGTCATATTCATTTTGGAATTAACCTATGTAGGAATGTAGCTTAGAAATTCGATCTGAATCATAAGCTTGCTTTTCAGTTCATTTTGCTACGCTCGTCAACTGTAATACTAATAGCTTCTTGTCGTATTCCAGTGAAACATGATTGTGTGTTTGGCGATGACTTGGATATAAATGAGATAACCTTTGTCTCAGGGGTACAGTACAACCTTACACTTGTTTATCTTCTCATAACTCTGTTATTTTGGGCGATCTTTATCAAGGCCAACATGGCATGCCTTTGTGTAGGTTCTAAAAGAACTAGGTCGTCCTATTCTTTATTCCTTGTCTCCTGGAACAAGCGTAACACCAGCCATGGCCAAGCTAGTAAATGGATTGGTTAACATGTACAGAATAACTGGGGATGATTGGGACAACTGGGGAGATGTTGCATCACATTTTGATGTTTCTAGGTGTTTTTTTTTTTTTTTTCTTTTGGAGAGGAGCGGTCAAATTTTGTATTTCTAATCTTACTGTATATTTTTATGCAGGGACTTCTCGTCTGCCGGTATGATAGGTGGAAATGGATTGAATGGTGGATCGTGGCCTGATCTTGACATGCTCCCGCTGGGATGGCTAACCGATCCAGGTCAGTAACATCAAATACCACCTTTTTTTTCCCTTTGCTCTCTAGTCTGAAGAACTGGAAGCACCTTTCTTTATCTGCTGAAAATGAAATAATAAATATAGTACAGCCATAAGTATACACTATTTTTAGTTTTTTGTTTTTGAAATATGAACCAGGTTCTAATGATGGTCCACACAGATCTAGTAGGCTTACCTTAGATGAGAAAAGAACACAGGTACTTCCTTGATGTTAATAGTTCTGGTTTCTTCATTTTCCTACGTATCATGGGAATCTCGTTTAGTTGATAACTTCAGCTTTGCAGATGACATTGTGGGCATTGGCTAAATCTCCTCTAATGTTTGGTGGGGACGTGAGGAATCTAGATGATACTACATTCGGTCTCATAACCCACCCCGTTTTGCTTGAGATAAATTCTTTTAGCTCCAACAATATGGAGGTAGAAGTGCAGCCATCATCTTAATCTTTATCTCTCTCTCTTAAGTGATTTTTTTTAATAATGCTATATTTTTCCAGTTCCCCTACATTACTGAATCAATGGAAGCTGAGAGCAAAACCTTTGAATCTGATGAGCATTCTACAAATGTTGAAGATTCAGAAATTGAGGTTTTGGGTTTTACTAGTTGCCAGGATGATGGAGCGCGTGGTTGGTCTACCAATGTTGTTGATCAGGAGACTGAGCAAGTTTGTTGGAGTGCTGAAAATGGTGCTAGACGATCTCTTTGTCTCTACAAGAGAGTTTCTCTACTAGAATCGTACGACTTCTTTGCTCGTATTTTTCCGCATTTCAAGCAACAAAATGTTGACCTTGAATGTGTTTCTGATGTAGTGATGAAGAGATAATCAATGGGAGGCAACAACACCAAGGAAAACTTCAGTTGTTGGCTTCAGACAGTATGGATATATGTCTCGACGCTTCTCCAAAACAGAGGATTCCGTCAAGAGAGGTTAAGAGAGGCACATTCTCTCCATGCAAATGGGACTCCAATCAGGTAGTTCTCGGTTATATTTGAAAGGGTTAAGGTCCATTTCACACCACATGTTTGCACGAAATTCACTGTTCTTACCATATGTTCTTTTTGTACCAATTGGTACCAAACGTTTCCATTTTGTACCGTTTTTATACATCCGTTTAAGTTTCGTCCATTTTGGCCGTTAAAAGTCACGTGCCGTGCACGTGAGTGGTTCTAAACTTTTGATTTTGTTCAATTTAGTCATCTGATACATTCCTAACTGTTAATTTGTTTAATTTAGTCCTAGGATTTCAAAATCGAACCCTGATCTAAATTGACCTAGCCGGACCTATCCACAATTGGGGTTAGGTCCAATTGACCTAGTTGTACCTAGCCTATGGCTAGGTCTGGCTAGGTCAATTTGGGTCAAAGGTTCGATATTAAAATTTTAGGACTAAATGTTAGAAATGTATTAGAGGGACTAAATTGAACAAAATTAAAAGTTTAGGGTCACTCACGTGCACGGCATGTGACTTTAAAAGCCAAAATGGACGGAACTTTAACGGGGGTATGAAAACGGTACAAAATAGAAACTTTTGGTACCAAATTGGTACAAAAAAAAACATATGGTATGAACAGTGGATTTAATGGAAACATGTTGTATGAAGTGCACCATTAATCCTATTTGAAATGACAAAAGAATGCAAAACTTTAATTCATTGCCGAGATTTTAGAAGAAGCAATTTGGGTTAATGAGACCTCATATGCCCATGCATCCACAAATACTGTATTTCGAAACCTATTTCCTGAAACATTTTCACTTCCCCTTTCTTTTCTGCGTATTTTCTGAACAGATGTGGGAGTTGCACCATAACGGAACATTGGTGAGCAGCTATTCAGGACACTGTGCTGTAGTGAAGACAATCAAAGGTAATAATGTATACAAGTATTAAACTGATCTCCCTCATCAAGAATAATTACTTGGTGAATTCCGGTTTAACTCACGAATCTTGATTCGTTGCCCAATCGATAATATGTAGCTAATGCAAGTCCTGGAGGCAGTCGCTCATGGGTCGCAACTGGAAGAGGAGGTAACTTATAGAGTTAGATACCAAACTGCTAGCTGAACTTGTGACTGTTTGCTGGATTTTTTTTATAAGGAATAAGATATATTAGAGATAACTATATTTTATTATATTCAGATAAATCTAGATTAGGAATAGATAATATACTAAGAATAGATCTAAGAATATATCTATTCTTAATCTAGATTTATCTGAATATAATAAGATATATTTATCTCTAATATATCTTATTCTCTTATATTTTTGTACAATGAAGTAATGTTCTCAGCTCGAATTTAACTACTGTTCTGTGTCCTTTCAGGCGAAATATATGTTTCGTTCTTCAACTTGAACTCGCAGAAGACCGAGATATCTGCACAAATATCGGAAGTTGCGAAAGTTATCCTTCGTACTAAACCGATCGGTTCGTGCAAGCACACGGAAGTTTGGAGCGGCAAAAATTACGGTCCAACTAACAACACGATATCGACTGTTGTTGATGCCCATGGTGTTGCATTGTTTGTGCTCAACTGTGACTAGAGTGGCATACAAGTGTATTTTCAGACAATATAAATGTGTATGTATGTATACGCGATACTAGTTTTGCCATGAATGAATTCCTTCTAAGTTATAATGGTCTCTCTTCAGAACCTGTGGTGCTGGTGCGGTTATGTCAAGTGTATAACCACACACTATTGTTTTTTCACATAGCATTACTATGTTAGATAATACAGATATTCCGGCGATTCACAAAGTTTAAGGACTAAATTGTAATATTTTGAAAATGTATAGATTGATTTGTGATTAGTCAAGTCTCGATGACTTATACGAATTAACGTGTATAACAACATACTACGTTCCGAAATTGCAACATACTACGTTCCGAAATTGCACGGAGAATTTGAAAAAAAAAAACATAAATCAAGAGTGATTTTTAAATTTGACGTTCGTGCATATTCTAGACTTCTTACGGTACCTTACCATCAGACTGTGCATTGAGATTTATAAATGGACGACCAACCCAGATATAATAACGTTATTGAATCGAATTCAGCATATAATTCATTCACCGAATCGAACCAATACTTGAACTATATAAATATAACTTATATAATGTAAACACTTACTATGACTAAATGCATAATATATATATATATAATACGACCAGCTATATAAATGTAATATAAAATCTATATAGATTTGAATTTTTTAGTATATTATTAACATAGATAGAACTTTTTGTTGGGTATAAAAAGAATACCTAAGAGATTAAGTACATATCGCAAGTTCGAGCTTATGAGCTGACTAGTTAAGGCGTACGTCTTATTTCCTACCACTTTTAATATTATATATATGAAAATGTTCAAAGTATTTGTATCTCTCAAATTCAATTTCAATGATTTTACTTTTATAAATATTTAACGGTAAACTCAAAAATTTAAGTTCAATTTATTTTATACGCGCGGTGCGCGGGATTAATATTTAATAAAAAAATTTATTCACTTTTTTTATCTACTATATTAAAAGTCATAACTTTTTTCTACAATTTTTTTTATTTAAAAATGGGTTTCACATATAAAAATAGAGTGGAAACATTTTAAATAACAAATAATATTTTATATATTCACTAATTTAGTACATAATAAATTAATCAAAATAAAATGTATACATTTTAAATATACTCATTCTATAAATTAATTTACATAAATAATGAAATTATATAATGAATTTTTATTGAACTATATAATTCGATTTATAAATGTCCCTACCCACTTAAAATTTAAAAAGCTTTAAAGATCCCGAATTATCCTGCTTTGCCGCCTTATTGCGTTTGCAATGATGCAACTTTAGGCACAAAACAAAATCTATAGGATCTCCATTTATATTTTTAATTATTATTATTATTATTATATTATTAGGGGCCCTTTTTATTATTATTATTATAGTTTTTTTTAGTATGTTACCCAAATGTTAAAATGTGTAGTAATTAAAAAAAAAATACCAGAATGTCTGCTGGACTCTGTAAAAAAGCAACGATAAATGTTTGACGCTATCTCAAAGAGCGGTGGATAAACAGTGTTGTGACAGACTGCAATACTTATGGAAATAACGACAAAAAATGTTGCCGCTCTTTGAAATATCGGCATACCTTTATCGCCACTCTTTCAAAAAGCCCCGCCAAATATTTTAATAATTTTTTAATTAGTTTACATTTTAGTACTTAAAATGTGAGATGACAATGTTTACTATTTGAGTAACGGTCTCTATTATTATATTATTATTATTATTTAAATTTTATTTTAACCAACCTCCTTCTTCTTCTACCTTTATATAACTATGTGAGCAATTACGTCATCCAAAACCTTAATTTGCTCAGTGGAATGTAGTGGCCAAAACCTTTGGTCTAACCACTAGCAGATTCTGTGAATTATAATTATTATTAATCATCAATCTGCGCGCTTTATTTATAATTATCCATATAAAAATTTAAATTATATATTATTAATTTATAGAAATTTATTTATATTAAAAAAATGTGTTCATTTTGATTATTTTGCCTCATCAATGTGGATAAGATGAAAATATATGACATTATATGTTTTGAATAAGATTTTCATCTCTATTTTTAATATATATAAAAAAAAAATAAAGTATTGTAAGGTTTTTTATAATTCTTTAGTTGTGATATTTAAAATTAATTAAAAGAAGAAAATATATTTTTATAGAAATTAAAATTATTATTCAATAACGTGGAAGACAACATTAAACCTTCATTAATTATGATCCGTTTTAAAGTATAAATTTACCCATTTCACGATAGAACATTTTTTAACTTAGTAAGCAGAATTATATAATGCTTTAGATTTAGATTATACTGAGATGTCGATGAACTCAGCAACAATGGGTGTTTTGATCATCAAAATATATATTAACATTAGGTAGCAGAAAGTATAGTCAGATCGTCTCTATATAGTTAGAATCTCTCACTTTAATTATACTTTTCATATATCGTTAGGTTAATTACAGTTACACAATGATTGATTAATTTGACGTGATTAAATTATTATGTATATTTCAGAATGTGATAAAAATTTCAAACTTAATTTATTTTAAACAATTAAGCAATTAAACAAGTATCAAATTACGATTTTATTATTACTTTATTGTTCTTAGTCAAATTTTCCAGTTGATATAATTATTAAAGAAGTTTCCAAATCGAATTCCAATTAAAACCCATCAAAATATTCTTTACGTCAAAACTTAAAAATACTGCTTTTACATAATTTGATAAGAAAAGTTGGAATTAACCTCACTGTCTTCTTCACTGATGCTCCGCCATTCTTCAATTCTGCATCTCCCTTGATCTGCATTTCCCAGTAGCTCCCTCTCTCTCTCTCTCTCTCTCTCTCTCTCTCTCTCTCTCTCTCTCTCTCTCTCTCTCTCTCTCATAACTTTTTTTTTTTTTTGGTTTTAAAAGTTGCCGTATTAATATATCCTAAACCCGAAGAAATCTCGGGAATGGGGGTGCCAACCAAGTACCAGATTCGTTTACATCTGCCGCGGCAGTTACAAAATTATGTGCTGAACGCACATCCGATCTAGGTACTGCGCAAAGAGAAATAGACATACTACTAAGCAGAAAAATAATGTCCTGAATAACCCCAAACAGAACCGGATTATAGCTTTTGGAGGAGGAAATTATCTGGTCCAGCAATAACGTCGAGTCCGTGTACAGGACGTGGTGTTCCTGTGTTCTCGATCTTGCTAACAGTAACCCTGCTCTGCACGCTAATCCTTCAGCTAGTAAAGGGCTATCTCCTACTTCCGTGTAAACAAAGGCTGCCACGATCCCACCTGATTCGTTAAACAAAATTGCGCCTCCGTATAATTGCGAACGTGTTGTCCGCACTGCCCCATCACAAACAATAGTGGATCCTGTATGTGATGGGATTCTCCCCCTTCGGACTATGGAAGTCCCGAATCGTCGGACTCTGGGTGTCCTGGTGACTCTGGTGGATCCTGTGGAGCTGAGGGTTGGTACATCTGTAACGTAATTAAAGGCAACATAGTTATCATGATTAGTACGAAGGATGCTATCTAATGCCGACAAGGGGCATGGTTTTTTACAACGAAATATAGCATTATTCCTCTCTACCCAAATCCCCCATAAAACCACACATTTATTTACAAACATTTCACCTAGATTTAAACACCCCATATCCGAGCTTTGTTTCTCTCTCCATAACTTTGTTTCTTCCCCAACTGAGCTTTCCGGATCTCAGAGCCATCATGATGTGGCCCATATGGATTCTTCCTCCCATATTTTAGCGTATATATATATATGTAACCCATAGTTTTCTCTCTCTAAAATCTAAAATTTTCCATTATTCTCTCTCTTTCCTAAACATGGCCTCTGCGTCTGCAACCTTCAAAACCATGCTGTCTTCATCCTCTCATCGCCTCCTTCATCAACCAAACCCTAACTCCGGCGAACCCATTCCCCATCTCCGACCAACAACATCGAACCACCCGAAATTCCGGCTAAAATCAAAGAAAGGTGGCGTCTTTACCCTCTCCGACACCACCCGCCACACACCGGTCGACATCTCCGCCGGCGAGCGGGTCCGGCGGCTGGTGTCGGAGTTCCGGTCCCTACCGGAGCCGATCGACAGAGTAAAGCGGCTGCTGCACTACGCGGCGGCGCTGCCGGAGCTCGGCGAGTCGGGTCGGGTGGACGTGAACAGAGTGACGGGGTGCACGACGCAGGTGTGGGTGGAAGTGGGGATGGACGGGTCGGGTCGGATGCGGTTCGGGGCGGGCAGCGACTCGGAGATCAGTAAAGGGTACTGTTCGTGCCTGATTTGGGTGTTTGATGGGGCGGCGCCGGAGGAGGTGTTGGCCGTGAGGGCGGAGGATCTTGGGGCGATGAATGTCGGACCGGTGGCTGACTCCAGGGTCAACACGTGGCGGAATGTGCTGGTTAGCATGCAGAACAGGACCAAGATTCTGTTGGTCAGTGCTCATGGAAGTACAGCCCTTCCAATTTTTAGATAGAATGAATAATCCTATGTATATTATTTTCATAGAAAGAAATTGAAAGTTTTTGTTTTGTTTTTAGAATTGTTTATTTTGCTGATATTTTCTTCCAAATCTTGCTGAAATAAGAAGAGACTGCTTTGAGTCCAGTTTCCTTTTTTGCAAAACTTGTACATGTTAGTGGTATAACAGTCCAAAACGAATTCGTATCCGAACTAATTAAATTGTGTGACAAATTGGTACCTTAACTAACTTATGTGTTGATTTTTCATTAGTATTATTGACGGAAAGGGTCACGTGCAATGCACATGACCAATTTTGACGCAACAAAAAGATGAAAATACCTTTATGTAACCATTTCTTCTTCCTCATTCCATTTAGAATTTTGCAAGTTCAATTTCAATGAATTCTTTCCACCATGAGCTGTCATTTTTGTTCTTTCATCTCTAATTGATGTATTCAGTGACTTCTAGTGGTGGAAACTAACTTCAATTGCTTGGTTTTATGGTGTTAGGGTAATGGGTTTGTCTGATCAGATTGTGTAGGGGCGAAATTATGTTCTGCAATTTTAGATCATGTTTAATACTAATCGTCTCAGGTACTCTTGGCAAAAAAATAAAAATATTCTCAGGTACTTAATTGACACATAATGGTTTTCATATATGCAGTTTCGTCATATATGAAGATTCTGATGCTGCTGCTGCACATGTTGTGTACCAGAATGATGTATGTTGTGTACCAGACTGGGTGTACTAGATTAGAACAATTAAGCACAATATGTTTACTGTTTTGCAATAGCTATACACACTCATGCATGTACTACATTGTAACACTCCTAAAAATGACATATACCCAAACGAAACATTTAACATAGTTCATATACTAAATTGAAATAGCTTAACATAAAACTTTGTTGAATTTAAATTGCAAAAAGTGTAAACTGCAGGATTAAACAATTACCTCTCTGAATGCACATTTGCCTATAATTGTGAACAACTTGAAATCATCTGCCCCCATTCTATGCTTTGAAAACGCATATACTCGAACTCCTTCTCCAAGTATTTGAAAAAATTGTACTAATCTTCCTCGGACATAATATATCCTCTGCATAATTCATTGAAAACTTTTTTTTTACCCAAATTCAAATTCAGTATATATCGATTTGTGCGTCTAATTTAGAGTCAAAGCGCGGAGATAAATAATTTCATCTTCAAAATTACTTGTAAAGCAATCAAGATTCGAATCTACTTCATGAATGAATTCCAGATTCATTAGTGACAAAAAAAACAGTTTTTCTCCCAAGTATCCGAGGTTTTAATCACTACAATCCGTCCATAACCACATTTTCTTTAATTGGACGTGGCTATCGAACTGCTAAAAGTCATTGAAGACATTAATTGGAGGTGGGAAAATGAAAATCGCAGCTCGTGGTGGAGAGAATTCACTGAAACTGAACTTGCAAAACTCTAATTGGAATGAGTCTGATTCTATTCGTCTATTGCATAAGAGTATTTTCATCTTTTTGTTGTGCAAAACTGACCACGTGTATCGCACGTGACCCTTTCCATCAATGAATAATTAACAAAAAATTTAACGATACAAACTTAAATTTACTCAGATACCATTTTGTCACAAAATTTAACTAAAATTTCAATTCATATGAATTTATTAACCCAATTACCAATTTGAATATAATCCATATACATAATATAATATAATAATATAATATAATGATATTAATCTTTTACGTAGAATCTCCGAACTACTCGCAAGATTCATGGCACTGACAGCAGTACAGCACAGCAGCTTTTAAATGAAATGTTCGGATATATATAGTAAGTAGGTTTGTTGTGACTTGTAAGTATTTTTAGCCACATTGATTAATATATTTTTGTTAATTTCTGCATAAAAGAAACATAAGTTTTCTTCGAAGTGCACGCCTATTCGAGATGGATAAGGATAAGATGCCAAAAATAAAAATGTAAATGTAAATGTAAACAAACACATATTTTATATTAGTCTTAAAGGGTTTTTTGGTTAAATATTTGACCGATTTTGGGTTTTTATTAATATATGTTTAGTTTTGTATGCTTTTGTATTATATGTTTACATTTTATATACTTTTTGTATATTCGTTAGTAAACTGTCAAGTTTGACTGTTAAATACTTTTAATTTAGTCATCCGATTTATACACCTAACTTTAGAATTTTGTAATTTTATCCTTAAAACACTCAATTGGACCTTAATTTGGGTCCAATTGGCCTAGCCATAGTGCGACCCATGGCTGGGTCTGACCACGGTTAGGGTCGCCGTCCTACCCAGCCATGGTGCGACCCATGGCTAGGCCGGACCACAGTAGGGTCGTCCGGGTCCGACGACCCTAGTCGTGATACGACCCAGCCATGGGTCGCACCATGGCTAGGTTGATTGCACCCTAGAGTCCAATTTTGTTTTTTAGGGACTAAATTGCAAAAATTAAAAGTTAGCTGTATAAATTGGAGGATTATATTGAACAAATTAAAAGTATTTAACGGTCAAACTTGACAGTTGACTAACCGATGCACCAAAAGTCTACAAAATGTAAAGATATGACACTAAACCTACACAAATAAATATATGATACTAAAAACCAACATTGATCAAACATATGAAAAAAAAAACCATCTAGTCCTTTATATATTATTAAGAAAAATAAACAAAGACATTCTTTTTTTTAATGAATATATATATACATATATAAAATAATAATAATGATAATAGCTTAAAATAATTTTCAATAATAGCTTAAAATTATCGTCGCTACTGAGATTCGAACTCAATTCATTTTTAAAGATGCCAAAATATGTTATTGGTGTAATAAACCCTAAAATGCAAATTTTTTTAAGATATATTTGAGATAATTGACTAATGCAGGTTTATAATCTCTAACCTTAAGTTAGAACTAATAATAACAAATTATTATTTACCAAATCAAAAAATGAACCTCACAAAAAAATAAAATAAAGAAATTAATCAGTTACTAAGTTTAATTAATAGCAGTTAGACTAAATACAATAAAATAATAATAGCAATAATGTATGCTTACTGTTACTTGAGCAGTGATTAATGAATTCTTAAGGTCAATTTGAGTCATTCGTAGTTAGGCAGAGACTCCGATTACTGCACGATCAACGTGAATTGAAAAAAGGTTTCCTCCTTTTCTTCTTCCTCGCCTTCTTCTTCAGCACTTGATTCAGAGAAGAGGGAAAAATCAGCACTTTCCCCAATCAACACAGTCGTTTCCTTCAGGAGTAAACTGCGAGTATCCGATTGATTCATCCTCCCTCAGCAGAGAGGCATTTCCGTGTTTTTTTGCTCATCGGAAAAGGCCAAATCACCAATCCAGCATCTCCCTTGAAGTTCACGGGCAGCTGAGGAAGATTTCTTCTGTTTTGTGTCGATTCGACGTTTCCGGGTCCTGCAGATTCGTTGCACCTTTGTTGCTCTGCTCCTGTTGTGGTTCAAAGGTTTGAATTTTCTACTGTATACTGTAGCTGAACTCGTATTGCGGAATTAGTTTCTGTAGATTCTGAATGAATTTCACTTCTGTAAGTTATACATTGTGTACATCGTCTCTGTAACGCGTGTTTTAGCTGCTGATCTGCTCTGCGAGCTGCATTTATGGTCAAAGTTGATCTTTGTAAGCATTAATGGGAAGTGTCTAGGTTTCCATGTTGACCTAACTTTATGGTAAGGCGAGAACTAATTATGACATTTGGTTTGGTGGCTTCAGAGTGAAGCATCTGGTGTGTATATTATCAAAAGTAATATGAATTCGTGTGAATCAATTAAAACACGGTTGCTTTCATCTACGGCGTGATAAAGTTTAGAGTAGGGCGGACTTAGTTGATGGGGGTTATTAATTTCAAATAGAGCACATGGTTGCTTGCTTCTAGGAGCAATTAGCAAGGAGGTAGTATAAGCTGAATGAGGGTCTGAGGGTGAGAACAAGAGAGAGGATTATTGATATGGGGCCTTGAAGCCAGGAGTTAGAATTTTATAGCAACTCGAAGGAATCATTTCTAGGTGCATTTTGTTTAGTGCCATGTTCATCTGCAGTTCATAATATGATCGAAATTTCTTAGGTGACGTTGTGGTTGGTGTATTGAATTGTTATGTCAATTTTGTGAGCTATATGTGTTACAGTTTTACCATCTGGGCTGCTTGTCTTCATTTTCTTTGTAATTTTCACTTATTCTTTTACTTGATGTTATGTGCTATCCGCAATGTCTTCCTATCTGACTTATACTTTGGGCTTGTATAGGTTCACTCTTTCCAACGTGAGCTGTTAAAATATCCAGATCACATCTTGGCTTTGGAATTGCACTTTATCTTGTTTGGCACATGAAGAGATAGGACACCTTGTAAATAAAATGGGAAATCTTTCAAGAAGGTTTGCACAGCTAAACAGGATTGCTTCCTGTACTTAGATGATTGTTCCTTTTTTTCAGCACAACTAGTTTGTTATGGCTGTAAATTGGATTACTGAAAGTCTTGCCTCTTGTTGGCTGCAGTGCAAATGGTAGAAACCTAAATTATAGTATAAAGGTCTTCTTATCAACCTTCGTTGGAGTACTCTTTGGTTTCTTCGTAGGAGTATCATTTCCTGCATTGACATTTTCCAAGGTATATGAATTTCCCCACTGCACTCTTTGATTGTAAGATTTTATGCACGGACTAGTTAACTTATCATATAAAGATCGGCAGTTCAATTTTTCCTCGAGCTTTTTTCCTGCATCTGGTCTCAACATCTTGGGGGTCCAAAAGGCAGGGACCTTAACAGTAGAAACTTCTCCTTCACCTTCTATTGAGAAAGAATTTGGAATCAGTCCAGTGCCATCTCCACAAGAAAACAATACATTTAAGGTATCTCTATCCTTCTACTCATTTACTTAGTTATTTGGATTACATGATTGTATATTTTGAGTTTCTTCATTTGAAAGGACGATTCTCGATTATCCAAATTTAGCTATACGAAGGGGTGCTGCTTTTAATTCGAACTTTAGAGAAAACTAGTTGTTAGTTAAAAAAAAACCTATATAGAAAGCTATTACATTATGAGAAATGGAATAGTTGCGTCTTTAAATGATTCTTATTGAAGGTTGAACTAATCCTACATAAAAGAGTGGTGTTAGGGACATGTAAATATCCCTTTTCTTGATTTTTTAGCTTCCGAAATACTCACTGTTGTACTGTTCCTCTCCTAACTTATAGTCACTAAAGTAAGATTTTACTTTTTTTACAAGTTATTGTTAGGTTTCCTTTCTAGTTTCTGATCTTCCTCTTCATTGTTTTAGTGAGCAAAGATGAGCTAGTAGAATCCTTGTGACTAAAGCTATGTCTAGATTATTAGTGTGATGCATTCTTTTCAACTTATTGGACCGTTGTTAGTCTGTGCCACTATATGTGATGTTGTTATTGGGTGATTTCACTTTCTAGACTGGATTTCTTTTAGATGATCATCATATGGATCAGATCCACACGCACACGAAGAGGCACCTGCATTTAATATTATTTCTGCAATTTTTTCTCTCTTTTATAGGTGTATTATTCATTTCTGATGATCCTGTCTCATTTCACTCTTACAGATATGGGCCCCATCAAATCCACACGGTGCAGAAATGTTGGCACCTGGAATTCTGGCCACTGAATCAGATTTCTACCTCCGGAGATTGTTTGGCAATCCTGAAGAGGTAATTTCCTGCTTCATACTTTGATTATGACCCAAATCTAGCTGTTCAAAAAGCTGCTTTTAGTGCATGCTCAACTTTATTAGTCATTGTAAAGGTGCGTTTTTTTGTGGCTGGAGCAACATATTCATTTTGAAGAGAAGAATATGTTCTTTTGATAGAATTAACCTCTGAATTCATCCATTGATTCGCTGTCTCCAGGACTTAACAAGCAGACCTAGGTATCTTGTAACCTTCACAGTTGGTTATGACCAGAAACACAATATCGACGCAGCAGTTAAAAAGGTAAACTCTCACTGTAACCTCACTTCCTTTTCTGTTCTTTTACCCCGCAGCCACGCCTCCTCTAACTTAAGTCTCTTCTATAGTTTTCCGACAACTTTACAATCGTTCTGTTCCATTATGATGGTCGAACAACTGAATGGGACGAATTTGAGTGGTCCAAGCGGGCCATACATGTGAGCGTTAGAAAGCAAACTAAATGGTGAGACTCAACTTAAGAACCATTATGTCCCGCAACTCCAATTATGAATAAAAGTTTTCTGAAGGTCCATTTTATTTTACTTGCTAATAGGTGGTATGCTAAGCGGTTTTTACACCCTGACATCATAGCAACGTATGATTACATATTCATATGGGATGAGGATCTAGGAGTTGAACATTTTGATGCAGAAGAGTAAGTAGTCCGTAAACATTTTCTTTTCCCCTCTTAAGATTTCCAATTACAGCACTTTGGTTTCATTTTGACTCAACTTTACAATTAGATACTTAAAGTTAATGAAAAAGCATGGGCTGGAGATATCACAGCCGGCCCTGGAACCAAACAGTAAGTTAGTGTGGCAGATGACAAAGAAGAGAGATGGTGTGGAAGTTCACAAGTAAGATCCGAGTCTCTTCTCAAGAAATTTTCTAATCTTTATTTCTTTTGTTATTGTTCTAAGATCAACTTCCTTTTCATTTGCTTACCAGAGAAACAGAGGAGAAGCCTGGAAGGTGCCGTGACCCACGTCTACCACCATGTGCAGGGTATGGTGATTATTCCTTGCAGCGCACTCATTATTACCTTCACCGTTGCCTCCTCTCTTTATGCAGACCATTATGAAATTAAATTTGCAGGTTTATCGAGATCATGGCTCCAGTTTTCACCAAAGATGCGTGGCGCTGTGTATGGCATATGCTTCAGGTATATATATTTAAGTAAAAGGTTTGGATCCTCTTCGTTTCACGTCTTGGGTACGAGTAGTGGACCATATTCTGTTACATCATCAATTTTATAGTAGTGGATGTCGGCTATTCATAAAGTTGTGAATGAGGTGACATAATTTAAACCATTGATCGTGACCGTGGAATGGACTGTTTGAATCCAAATTGAAAATTCTGTTTCAAGGACCAGAAGAAAAAAAAAACAATGTGCTCAACTGTTGTAAATTTGCAGAATGACTTGGTCCATGGATGGGGTCTCGATTTTGCGCTTAGAAGATGCGTTGAGGTGGGTCACCTTGTCTCTCCCTTTTTTTTTTGAAAAAAATAATTTTTTTTATGGAACTCAACTAGATTGGTTTAATTTGTTCTTTGGAAACACAGCCTGCACATGAAAAAATAGGAGTTATAGATGCTCAGTGGGTTGTCCATCAATCTTTACCATCTCTAGGGAAACAGGTAAACCTTCTTCACCACTGTCTATTTATAGGAAAAAAATCTCTGAATCAAAATATTAGTGAATTGTTCAATTAAGATTTGTTTATATTAGCTTGATGGGTTTAATCTTACAACAGGGTGAAGCATATAAAGGGAAGGAGGCATGGCGGGCGGTAAATTTCACTCCTTTATGGCTTGATCTTCACTTTCTTAGCCTCCAAGAAACAACAGTATATATAATATATGACTTTATTTTCTTGTTTGATGATATGAACAGGTGAGAGAAAGGTGTCGTGAAGAGTGGTTCGTGTTTGAGCGCCGTATGAACAATGCTGAAAACACCTACTTCAAATCGATCGGGATTGACCCATCTAAATTCAGAAAGCCCTAAAAAGATAGGGATTTGCTGCAATCAAAGGTTGTAGATTTACTTGCTACACAAGTTAGATTTATGTATTAGTTTATGGCCCGCAATTCTTTCTGTTTGCCTCGAGCATAGTAGTTCGGAGGCCCGATTAGCCTCCTGGTTCGGTTACGCGGCGATTCAACTCACTTACAGAATGTGCCATTTTTGTGGTAATAAAAGAGGTTCGTTCTCTTTTACTTGTATAAATCCCAGACTTAGCAAACTTGTAGTACAAAAACCAAAGAAGCTATATTTATTACCATCTTAGCTTTTGCCAACTTATTTAATGAAATGTTAGTTTTTTTTTGGCCAAAATGAAATGTTAGTTTCAAATGTTGCTAGGTTACTCTGTTTAACTTTCTACCCATTTTTTCATTAAATGCAAATGTAGCGATGATATGAAAACTAGGAAGAAAATGTTGATTTAATGATATTTATATTTTATATTCATGTTTTTTTGCGGCTTGAGAGTAATTGAGATTTTGAGAGAATGTAGAGAGCAAACCAATAGTTATGGAAAACATAATGGATTGCTCAAAGTTGATTATTACAATAAGAAGTAATCCTATTTATTGGACTAGCATTTCATATACTACTCTACTCTATCATTTCCTATGCTTCTTCCTATCTTCAAAATCATTATTGAGTTTCTCTAACATAGACTCTAACAAACATGTAAACACACATATCTCTAACATTTCCTATTTGCTCCTCCGCAATTCAGCTTGTTTTATCAGCCTTGAAGTTGTAACTGCTGTTTCCATACGCATATACTGCTTTTTGATTGCTGCTGATTTGATTTCATGTCCAAGTTGTTTTTCATGAATAACCTTCTAAAAATCGAATGGTTGCCACAATACTTCATGAAATCAAGATTCTCCGAACCTCCATGATTGACATACGCTCTTCATGGCGAGAAAACTAACATAAAATCATCTACAAATTGCAGTAGCGCTTCTCGCATATGTCACTGCTTTAAAACTGAAAATTAGAGTCCACTTTGAGCATTGTGATCACTTGAATCCTTCAAATTTCTCATTAACAAAGTTGCGTGAGACCACTTCGTATCATTAGGATCAATTTTCAACTCCCAAACAGCTCAAAACACTTCCAGAAAATAAGAATTATGATGTGGTGAATTCTACAGCAGCACAACATGATAAACAGCAGCACTAGCTTAATCAATCAAGCGGCATCGTTGAATTCAAATGTCACAGTAGAGCAGCAAATTTAGATGCCAACAACAAAATCCAGATGTCTATTAAATCAGCTTTTCGAGCAGCAGCAGCAAAATTATAGCAGAATATCCAGATGACTAGTAAATTCAAATTTGATTTCAGCAACTCGAATTTGATTGTAGCAATACCAAACTAACAGATTAGACCGAGATTAGAAGAATCGATACCAGCTGGGCACAGATAGAAGAAAAGGCACAGTAAGACACAACTCAGTGCTGAAGAAGAAGAGGCACAAATTAGTGAGACAGATGAGTGAGGAGCTGAAGCATCATGAGGCACAGATCGACTGAAGGAGAAAAGGCACAGATTAGTGTTGATGCTTTGATCGCGGAGTCCTGAAGAAGAAGAGACGCGGAGAAGAATCAGGAAATACAGATCGGTGCTGATGCTCTGATCAACCTGGCGATCTGATTTTAGAGTTAGGAGATCTGATCTGATCTGATTTGGTTGTTGATTTGATGTTGTTGACCGGATGACAGATGAAAGCTGCTGCATTACGTGTCGATCTGGAAGCTGCTACAATTCTGATGCTGTAATTTGCTAAATCGAAGTTGCAGATGCTAATTTGGAGCTGGAAACTCCTTCTGAATCAGAAAACTGATATGAATCTGCAGCTAGAGGATGACAGCTGCTGCTGCTGCTGCCAAACCGAAGCAGGAGGTGTCACTTGAAGGAGCAGGAGGTGTCAATTGAAGGAGCTGAACCAAAATACTGAAGAAAGGAAGTGAAATCTACGGAGAATTGCAGCGGATCTTCAGATTAGTCTGCCCTAGGAACAAGCCCGGAGCTCTGATACCATTAGAGTAATTGAGATTTGGAGAGAATGTAGAGATCAAACCAATAGCTATAGAAAATATAATGGACTGCTCAAAGTTGATTATTACAATAGGAAGTAATCCTATTATAGGACTAGCATTTTATATACTACTTTACTCTATCACGACTTATATGTTATTCATGTTGATTATCATGTTCTTTATCAAAATTGATCATGCTCTAATGTATATAATATATATATCTATAAAATATATTAATCTAATTCACATATCTTCTTTAATTCCATTCACATGATGTTTTATTCGAATATTTCTTAATTTGATTATAACTCTATTAATTTAAATAAAAAATAGGATTAAGAATTTAAAAAAAAATAGTCTCAACTATAAATTATGTTGTTGATCACTTTCCCAATTTAAAATGTTGATATTTGGTATATCAACTATTAGATTTTTTTTTTTATTTTTTATTTTACTGATTTTGGTGTTAAAATTGACGTTTTAAGAAATAAAACATTTTTTTTAAATATTAGATTTATTTCTCATAGTTTAGTCGATTAAAAAAACATGTTCTCAAAACATTCATGAATTTGAAGCCAAGTTTAGAGATTATCATGTTGATTTTACTTTCAGGTCTCGTAATCAAATGACTAAAGAGAACAAAACAACTCTGACTTACTTGAGACCTTCAAGTGAATATATTAGATTTTAATTTTAAGTGAAAGCTCAAAAGAAAATATCATTAGGTGTAACAGATTTTATGTTATTTCTCTGTAGCTAATATGACTATATTGTTATTGGCAAAAAAAAAAGACTATATTGTTAGAGCAAGATTCTGAAGATCAAGCTTTATTATTTCACTCTAACTATTGAAGTATTAGATCCCTCCACTTGTGGTGTATATAATATTTGAGCACCATATAAACAAGTGCACTATCTTCTCCTATCACTAATTGGTTTTAAGATATAATTCTAAATTGTATAAATTGTTGCTCTCTTGGCTCGTTAGGTTTGACTCAGCCCAATGTAAAATTTAACAATAAAAAGCTAATAATAATTATATTAAAATAAAAATAGAACTCTCACTCACCTCTGTAACCCTAGCCACCGCTAACCTTTGTACCCATCCAATCGTCGATGCAATCATCTACAACGGCCGACATGTAATGCTTCTCTCTTCAGTATATTTTTTCTCTTAATAATTAATTAGGTTATTATCCTGTGACGACCGTCTACATCAGAGAATTCTGGTGATTTCCTCTTCGTCATTTCCTTATTAGGAGTTTTTTAATCTCCTTGTTAAGGAGAATTTTTCGCCTTCCCATTAAGAGAACTCTTATCTCCAGTGACTATCTATCCAAGTTATTAACAGCAACAAATAGATTTTCAAAATCAATCGGCTCAATTTGACCACTATTTCCGCGAAGGAAACTTTCATATCATCTAAGAGTTTATGAAGTAGATGGTTCATATTTAGAAATCGGATGTGGAATTTTGCATTTAGAGGTCTTTCATGACTGTTGTTGGTTGTTTGGGTAATTGGGTCATCAGAATATTGGTGGAAACGACGTCTTCTGTGAGGCTGGCTAGGAAGATGGTTGTTAGTGTGGCTGTTCAAGGATCGAGAGATCAAGTTGATTAGAGCATCACGAACATCATCAATTCCATCAATCATTTTGCTCAAATTATACATTGAAAATATTGGAAGTTTTGTCCAAAATAACACATATAGATACACCAACCAGGTTGCTATGCAATCTAGAAATGAGACGTGTCATGTGGATCATGTGTTGTCACCCCAATCTCCTCTAGTTTCCATTTTATTGATCGGTTGTAATCCTTATTTGCATGTTTGAATAAAATGTCGAGTATTTATGTGAAAAAAATAATAAAAAGTTTACGATTGAATCTAAATTCCAATATTTAGTTATGAAGACATTGATTCAATTTCTTTTGTATTACTTGATTATCCTAAAATATATTAATTTTAGTAACTATTATCTATTTTACTATTACAACAATTTGAATAAATTTAGACTTTTTAACCTAAATTTCTATTCCAATTTGTTCCTATAAAATAAAGGGTTCATATCAAATTTACAATAATTGGATCTCAAACCTCTACGCAGATAAATTGAGTTACTAGGATTCTATTTTCTCATTGGTCATCGTCTACCTTATAAATACCGAGGGCGAGCACGTATGACTCATGACGATGTTTTTTTAGGTACACCTTTACTAGGCATGGATATAAAAATATTTGATGTGTAAGTATGATTTTTCCTACTACCAGCAGTGATGGTTTAGTTGTTAAGATCGCTTACTCCTATGTGTTTGAATTTAAAGTCCCGAAATCAAAATCAAAACCCTCAGAGGTGTCACCTCACAGTGACCTGATTAAAATACCAGGTCACACCTGACTCACATACTACGTCAGATATATGAAGATGCAAATAGAACCGAGTTTAATATGACGACTTCTTGACTATATATATTAGGCTGCTAATGAGGCTAAGCCTTCAATCATGCGTAATAAAAGGCAGATTGGAAGGTCTACCGGTAAATCATCAAGAACCCGTGGGAGATCGTTTAAGTATACATATAATTCTTCCACATTTATTATTGGTTTTTAAATGATGATGTAATATCCCTATTGCTAATAATATTAGTATTAGAGATTATGTAGTTTGTTTTCAGTTTGCACGATAATAAGATCATCTAATATGAGATTAATTACTTTAGGGTATTTGACAACTTGAGGGATTTAGTGGTCTTCTACCAAAGTCTCCACCCAACAAGACCATAAAGACATATAATAAGGTTGACCCAGAATGATAATATATGAAAGCTAGCTAAGCATGTTCTGTGCCTCTCCCTTCCTGAAATCTCTCCCCCAAGAAAAAACTAATTAAGCATGTTCTACTCTTTCAATTATTATTTAAGGCAAGGCCGTCTCCATTCATGTCTTTTCCTAAAATACCCTCAGTTTTTTTTTTTTTTTTTTTTTTTTTTTTTTTTTTTTTTGCAAATAAAAAGAAATTAGCTAGTAGTGACGACCCTAAACTAATCCCGCTACGTAATGTTCAAGAATCTGAATCACAACATATATATGGTTAAAAATTTATTGGAAAATTTATTGGAAGGTATATGAGAAATGATTATATTTTGACAAATAGGCCATATGAGATGGGGTAGACTTAGTTTGATGGTGGTTATTAATTTAAAATATAGCACATAGTTGCTAACATGTAGGAGCAATAATTAGTTATTAAGGAGAGGTATTATAAAGTGAATTAATGAGGGAATGATGGTGAGAAGAAGAGAGGTGATTATTGATTGATATAGGGGCCTTGAAGGCAGGAGTTAGAATTTCATAGGAGTTCAATGGAATGGCATCAATTCTAGGTCTACTTTTGTTTAGTAGTGTGCTCAAAATTTTCATTTTCATGGTGCATTTGACTTTGTTTTGGCTGTTGTTCGGGATTATGACGGGTTTAATAGTCCCGGACACACTGATGACAATGTGCCTTTATCTATCCACGTTTCCTTTTATGGATTTATTCGTTCGTATCAATATACGAGAAATTATTCTATATAGTGCATGGATCCAACACGTGGAGCACAGGTGGTGCACCTTCAGCCAACCACAGTGGATCCATTATCTGACGCGTGTCCATGTGTCAGTCATTTTGTTACATGTGTCTGATTTTGATTGGCTGAAGGTGTACCACCTGTGCTCCACGTGTTGGGTCCGTCCCATAGAATAATATATATATATGTTTTTTTTTTTTTTTTCATCTGACTTGTAATACTTTGGGTATATATAGGTTGAGTGTTCCCAGCTATATAGAGGTGTTGAAACATCCAGAATTATAGTATGAAGTTGAACTTATTATCAACATTGGTTGGACTAGTGTTTGGTTTCTTTCTAGGACTATCATTTCCTGCATCCACATTATCCAAGGTACGTACGTAACTACGTATCATTGCATGCATGCATTTTTTTGATTGTACGTAAGCTTATATATATATATACATACAGTTCAATTTTTCGTCGAGCGCCCTTCTTCCTGCATCATCATCTGGTTCTGGTGTCAACAATAATATCTCGGGGTTACAAAAGCAGCAGGCAGCAGGAAACAGTCCAGCGCCATCTCCACAACCACAATTAAACAATACATATAAGGTATATATATATATATATATCCACTGAGTTGAAGTATAACAGTGTGCTAAATGTTTTCACCCATAAATTTGAACTTATGAGACAGTTGATTAGACGCACGTCTTATTATTTACATGGTATTAGAGCGCACATGTTAGAGTTTCCGCAGCGCCCATTTTAAAGAAAAACTAAACCTCTTATATTAAAATCGTGAAGCCCATTATATTTGACCCAACGATAGTCAAGACCGAGGTGGTCGAGCTAATATCCATAGTTTGACCCAGAATTGGTCAAGGCCGGGGTGGCCGGAAGAATCTTGAAATATAAGAGTGTGTGCTTAAATGCGTTCACCCATAAGAGTTCAGGCTTATGAGAGTTTAGGGCTGTAAACGAGCCGAGTCGAGCCGAGAATCTGACAAGCTCGACTCGACTTAGTTTACTCGACCGAGCCTTAATTTTTAAAGCTCGAGCTCGACTCGATTCAATACTCGGCGAGTTTGAGCTAGGCTCGACTCGGCTCGATAAGGTTAAAAAAATTCAATTAAATTATAAATGGTGCACCCTAACTTGAGCTCGAACTCGACTCGATTAGGCATTTGACTCGAACTCGAGCTCGACTTAAACTCAAAATATATATATAATATTATTATGTAAAAACTCGAACTCGACTCGAATTTGCATAACAAAAAAACTCGATTAGGCTCGCGAGTCTCTTGAATCGAGTACCAGTGAACTCGAATTCGACTAGGTATCAGAAAAAGCTTGACTCGAGCTCGACTCGAAACTTAACAAGTCGAATTCGAGTATCGACCGAGCCGATCTCGATTAACTTGTCTTGGTTACACCCCTATGAGATAGTTGATTAAGATTAACGTTTTACTATTTACACCACCATCTGCATTTATAATGTTATTCCCTTGCATTATTATGTTATTTATTCACGACCTGTCTCATTTTCACCGGCCCTTACAGGTATGGGCCCCATCCAATCCACACGGTGCAGAAATGTTGCCACCTGGAATTTTGGCAACTCAATCAGATTTTTACCTCCGCAGATTGTTTGGCAATCCTGAAGAGGTGGTCATTTCTTGCGCTACTTATTCTTTAATATATGTATATATTATATATGAAATAATATTTGTTGACAAACTATTAGTTACATGAGATTTTTACCTTAGATCTGAAAAGTGTTGCACTAACTTTTAATGTTTGTTAAACATCTTATCTACTATGTTTGTTGTTGCAATCAACTAATTAGCTTTTCTAATAAGCAACAAAAACTAGTTAGTTACTTACTAGATTGCAAAAACTAGTTAGGTACCGAATATAAAAAAATAAATAAAAATTCAATAACATTAATGTCTGAATACATGCATTGATTTGCCGTGTCCAGGACTTAACCAGTAGACCTAGGTATCTTGTAACCTTCACAGTTGGTTATGCCCAGAAACACAATATTGATGCAGCAGTTAAAAAGGTAATTAATTATCCACTGTAATCTTGTTTGTTTTGCAATGTCTGCTCTAACTTAAGCTTCCTCTACAGTTTTCCGACAACTTCACAATCGTGCTGTTCCATTATGATGGTCGAACAACTGAATGGGACGAATTTGAGTGGTCCAAACGGGCCATTCATGTTAGTGTTAGTAAGCAAACTAAATGGTGAGAACAATTGTGGTTTGATAAACTAGTATTCAATATATATATAGTTTTTGAGAAATTATTTTATTTTGGAATTGTGGATAATAAATAGGTGGTATGCGAAGCGGTTTTTACACCCAGACATCATAGCAGCGTATGATTACATATTCATATGGGATGAGGATCTAGGAGTTGAACATTTTAATGCAGAAGAGTAAGTAGTCAGTAAACCTTTTCTTAAAGCTAGATTTCCATTTACAGTATTTTGGTTTCATTTCAGGGTTAAAAGAACCTATAAACTGTCTGAAATTTCACAAATGTTGAAATTTAGTGTCTGAAGTTTGAAATGTTCAAAATGGACATTTCCAAATTTCATTTTTATTAAATTTTGGTGTCTCTACGCGCATTTTCATCTTCCTTTAATCATTTTCATCAATCCACCGACCCACTCATAATCCGTCACTGTCAGTCTTTACTTTTCACAAAGTCGCCAAATTTTCCCACCAAAACTTGAACATCCAAAAGAAAAGGTTTCCAACAGAGTGGTGTGAAGCAATTTCTAGCGACAACGAAGCGGGATTTACTTGCGCGGATGTGGCCAGCTTTTTAGATGACTTTCCCGACAATGTGACGAGAAGGGAGCGTGCATGAGAGGTCGTATTTGACAGTCTGTTTTGTCGGGATTGACTTCTCTAAAGTAATCACACCAAACTTCAAAAAAAAAAAAAAAAGAAACCTAAGACACTTCATTTTAACGATAGACACCAAATATCAGCATTAGTGAAACTTCAAACAATTTATAGATCCTTAATCCTTATATATATTTGAGAAAACAGAAAAGGTGTTAAATTATATATAAAACTGGGGTTCAATTAAATTAACTAAAGTTGGTAAATACATATACGTTTGGTTGCAGATACTTAAAGATAATGAAAAAGTATGAGCTGGAGATATCACAGCCGGCCCTTGAAGCAAACGACAAGTTAGTGTGGCAGATTACAAAGAAGAGAGATGGTGTGGAAGTTCACAAGTAATTTTCTGCTATTTACATTAATTGGTAGTTACTAATTCAATTGCTGTTGCATTTCTTATTCCCATTTATATAATTAAATTAAATTAAATTAAATTAAATTAAATTAAATTAAATTACCAGAGAAGCAGAAGAGAAGCCTGGAAGATGTCGTGACCCACGTCTACCACCATGTGCAGGGTATGCTGATTATTCATTGCAAAATCACTACTTCACCATTAATTGTCTCCTCTATTAATTATTAATAATTAAATTAATGGCAACCATTATTACATGTTATTATTAAAATTATTATTATAGGTTTATCGAGATTATGGCTCCAGTTTTCACTAAAGATGCATGGCGCTGTGTGTGGCATATGCTTCAGGTATTTAATATATCTACTATCTACTGCTATATTAAAACTACATTAGGAAAAGACATGATATTTTACCATATCAACATACATTTTCACTATTTTTAAAAAAGCTATTATTATAAGTATATTGTGTTATATCTTCTCATTATTTAGTATATAGGACTCTCACCTTTTAAAAGAACTATATTAAAAGTACATAGTGGTCTTATCACCGACCATTATGTCTTTTCAATTATTTATTATATGCGACATCACCATCCATTGTGTCTTTTCAATTATCTATTATATGTGAGAATCACCCGCAATATAATTATAATATTGGGTTTCATATTATATTACTACCGCCATGTTGCGACCGTTGCCTTCGATCAAATGTTGAGCATGTTAGCTAAAAATAAAAAAAAAACTATTGTACGTCGTGTTCCTTATAAGTCATAACTCATAGCTGACCAATGCGTGAAACTGATCTATCTCATTCTTTATCTCTTAAATCATTCAACACACTCAAAGCAGTACTTTGCGGTAAAACAATGTGTGGCGACGTAAGTGGACTGATAGAACTTATAACAGTTTTAACTGCTTTGATAGGACTAGCTAGTTAAAGTACAAGGTTAAGAATGGAGAATGTGGATTGATTATAACATCGGAAAATATTAGAGATTGAAAAAGAACATAGATAGATTAACATTATCATTCATTTCATTCTTCTGTGTAAAGTTGTGACATAATCTAAACAATTATTGATCATGCCCCAGAATTCAATCACTAATTAGTCCATTTGAACCCCAAAAAGACCAATTATTAATCATGAGCTTAACTGTTGTAAATTTGCAGAATGACTTGGTGCATGGATGGGGTCTCGATTTTGCGCTTAGAAGATGTGTTGAGGTTGGCCCCAATTTTTTTTTTTTAAAAAAATTAATTTTAAATGGAATTGAAAGTAGAGTGGTTTAATATGTCGTTTGGAAAACACAGCCTGCATATGAAAAAATAGGAGTTATAGATGCTCAGTGGGTTGTCCATCAATCTTTACCCTCTCTAGGCACACAGGTAATGCATTTACCCTGCTCTCTACTATTTATATATATTTTTGAAAAATGGTTAAAGAACCTATAAACTGTCTAAAATTTGACCCATGTGAGATTTTAGTGTTTAATGTTTAAATTGTTAATATGGAATGTCTGAAATTTCACTTTTGTTGAAACTTGGTTTTTCATCCAAATTTGCTATTAAAATTGACAGAATGATGTGAAATGTCAAGATTGTCCCTTATACTATTATGTTTACTCCGGGCGGCGACCACCCTGCCACTGCCCTATTTCGGCCACCACTACCAAAACTCCGTCAACCAGCCACCACCCAACTCCGACCAGCGACCACCCTACTCTAAACGGGGACCGACCACCACCATATTTCGGCTGACCACAACCCTACTCCGACCGGCCACCACCCAATTAGAGGCAATTTGTGAACTTTTTTTATCGGGTCGTGTGGCAAGCACACGACCAAGTTCTGTCAATTTTAACTGTAAATTTGGACGGAGACATCAAATTTCAACGAAATTAAAACTTAAGACATTCCATATCAACATTTTAAACTTCAGATACTAAAATTTCATATGGGTCAAACTTCAAATAATTTTTACGTTTTTAACCTTTTAAAAAATCGTTCTCAACTTGATGGATGTAATCTTAAAACAGGGTGAAGCATATCAAGGGAAGGAGGCATGGCGAGCGGTAATAATTATTGCTCCGTCTTCACTTTCGTAGCCTCCAAGAAACAGCAGTATATATAATGTTATGGCTTTATTTTGTTGTTTGATGATATGAACAGGTGAGAGAAAGATGTCGTGAGGAGTGGTTTGTGTTTGAGCGCCGTATGAACAATGCTGAAAACAGTTACTTCAAATCCATTGGAATTGATCGACCTGTCTAAATTCAGAAAGCCCTAGAAACAGAAGGATTTGCAGCAACAGCTACACAATCAATACCAACTTCTTATGCCAAAGGCTAGCTGTATATTAATTTACTTGCTACACAAGTTAGATTTTTTATGTTCTTTACCAAATTCATTATGTTCTTCAGATATATTATACTTTTATAATAATATAAAAAGTGAAACCAGAACACTATTCTCGAGACGGTTTTGCAATCATAACAATGGTCATGTATTGATAATTAGGTTGATCAACCCCTTCTCTCTTTTTAGTTTAATTGTATGAATTAACCTTTAGCATGTACTATTTTTTTTTTTTTTGGCCAAGGACCTCTAGTATTTCAATATCGAATAAACGTTGATTGAATATCAATAGCAACATTTTTGTTAGAATTGATTCTCTCAACACTCACTAAACAATTAAGAAAAAAAGTAATAGATAAGACAAGATTTAACGTGTTTGTTCAATTCGACCTACGTCCACGGGCAATGGCAACTTGCGATTTATTGATTGCTCTAGAGTTACACTTTACAGAGATTACAAACGCTATATATAGCTATAGAGAATAAATTTATAAACCCTAAAGACTAGGGTCGGCCCAATTGTTAAATCATGATCCATAAACCCAACAATTCTCCCACTTGGATACTGATTCAAGCTTTCAAGTAAACTTCATTCTCCCAAAAGAATTTTTCCATTAATTTCAGCATCTTCACCAGCCGCACTATCTTCTGAAACTAACTATAGAAGACCAACCGAGATTTTGCACAACCTCAGTTTCCCAAGTTAGATTTATATTCTTTACCAAATTTCATCATTTTCTTCAAATATATTATACACGGTCAATAACCTGGGAGGGGTCTGAAGATTGAAACGGTGATAACTGAGGTCTGAAGTTTGGACTTTGTGATTTTTAGGTTTTTCGTCCAAATTTTCTGTTAAATTTAACAGAACCGCATGAAATGTCAAAAATACCCTTTTGTAATATTTGAATTAATAAAAAGTTTAATTAATATAAAGATGAAATGACAAAAATACCCTTGTCCATAATTTAAACCTAACCCAACTCCGGCCACCACCACGGCTCCGGCCGGCCACCACCCAACTCCGGCGACCACCACTCACAACTCCGACGACCGCCACCAAACTCCGACGACCGCCACCACGGCCCCAATTGGACCCAAATCGGAGCCACAGAGCTCCGATCGGAGCTTTGTGGCTCCGATTTGGGCCGTGGTGGCGGTCGTCGGAGTTTGGTGGCGGTCGTCGGAGTTGTGAGTGGTGGTCGCCGGAGTTGGGTGGTGGCCGGCCGGATTCGTGGTGGTGGCCGGAGTTGGGTGGTGGCCTTAAGGGCATTTTTGTCTTTTCATTCAATCATGTGAGATGCAAGAAGGGTATTTTCGGAATTTTATTTTATTTATGGTCATATGCAATGCACATGACCAAATTCCGTCAGTTTTAACGGAAAAAACTAACGGAGACCTCTATTATGTACAAGTCGAAACTTCAGACCTCTGTTATCACCATTTCAAACTTCAGACCTCTCAAATTCACAAGGGTCAATCTTCAGACCTCTCCCAGGTTATTGACCCAAAATAATGTTCTGAAAACGGTTATGCAACCATAACAGAGTCATGTATTGATAATTGGGTTCATCAATCTCTCTTTTAAGTTTAGTTTGTATAAGATCAGGAATTAACCCTCGGTCTCTAGCTAGTACTTTTTTTGTTGTTGGCCAAGGAGCTCTAGTATTTGAATATCGATTAAAGTTGATTGAATGACCAATAAATAGCAACATTTTAAAACTGAAATAACTAAATACCACTTATTTGAACAGGTAACATACAACAAACAATACATTACAAATCACATAGTAAATCAGCTGCAAACATTATTTGATCTAATCCTTTTATATAGTTGGGATTAGAGAGAATTTTCGATCAAAACGATAGATCACCGGTCATCGATTTGCTGAGCTCGAACTTCCTATGCTCCATCCTAATGAACTTCTCGGCTTCCATATCGACGTTTAATGCAGAAACACGAGTTGTTTTTCGGGGCGGTGCTCGAGGTTGATCGTACTCTACGACACAAACCCTAGTCGGCCGAACTTGATGATGATGAACCCTTTGATCATCATCTTCAATGTAATAGGAGAAATTAGAGGGATTATTATGATTAGGGTAGTAATACTCTGATCTGTATGACATTATTGTATGTTACTTATATTATGGTATGATATGATAGTATAAGTTTTAAGTCATAGAGTTATGAGCTTGCTTGGTTTTTATAGGGTTTAGGGTTTAAAGTGTCTTTATGACAGATTCTTTATTTCCTACAACGATTGGTGCTAAGATAAATAAAGAGGAATATTTAAAGGTACGTGTTCTTTTAGGACTTCTATGCAGTTGCCGTCGCATCTTTTTCTAACAAGTAACCCACATAGCCGATTTCGTTGAATTTTGTGTAAGTATAAAAAATCTAATCTGTGACGAATTTATTTGTGAGACACTTATAATCTTATTTATTATTTATAAGGGAATGAAGATAATTCTTTACAAATATAACATTTAAGTTATTTTCTAAAGGAATAACTCCTAACAAAAGATTTGACTAGAAATTTTTGTGAAAAATTCATTATAAAATTTTGAATTTATAAGAAATTTTCTTTGAAACATAAAAAATCAATAATTTTCTTTTTTATAATTTATGATGATTGATTCGCTTGAAAAAAATTTGTCACAAATTACTAATTTTTTTGTAGTGGTTATTTATGGATCAAACTGTCTGACCTTTAAAATATAGAGGTCAAGTTAAACTCATATGAACTTTTAGATCATGATTCGACACGTCAGTTCTTCATACATAATAACACATTTCATATAACACGTCAGGTCAAGTTAAATATGAAATGTTTGTCTTGCTCTGATTTTTGTGTCTATTTATTGACTGGATTTTTGAAAAATTTACAATTTAATACATGAAGTTTTATTTTGAAAATATACTATTTGCTAGCTAAGTTTTAGAAAATTTTAAAATTTGCTAACTAAAATTTAATGACAAGTGAAGCACACACATTTGATCAGTTACCATTGAACAACAAATTAGACAGAAGTGACAGTTATAATTTCAGCTAGAGAATTTATTTTTAGCAAACTAAAAAATTCGGCTTGTAAGTTGGTAATTAACCAAATTTAGGAATTTGTTTTAAACGGCCACATGACAAAAGTGAGTTCTCTTTTAGCGGAATCGGATACTGAACTGACTAGACTAGATTTACCCTTTTAAATTCAATAGCCATCGGATGGTTCTATGATTCTATTCCATCCCACTCTACGAGTAATAATAATAAGTCCAAAGGTGAAGCAACTATCTTTTATTAGTGCATAATATCTAGTTTCTACCGATGATTTTCATTCATATCTTCTGCCCTATTATTATTGTCCCAGATTATGTTTTATCGTTAAAATTTTGATATGTGTGTTTATATTTAATATTTGGTTTAACATGTCTTTTGGTCCATGATGTTTGACCAATTTTGAGTTTTGGTTTATGAAGTTTTTTTTTTCTAGTTTTGGTACCATATGTATGCAGATTTTTTCTAGTTTTGGTCCAACCGTTACATTCCGTCTTACATGTACAAGTCACGTGATCCACCCTAAACTTTCAATTTTGGTCAATTTAATCCCTCTAATACTTTCCTAACCTTTTTTTTGTTCAATTTAGTCCCGAAGTTTCAAAAATTTAATTGGACCTATTGTCCAATTGGGTCAATTTTGAAACTTCGGGACTAAATTGAACAAAAATAGAGGTTAAGAAAGTATTAGAGGGACTAAATTTAAAGTTTAGAGTGGATCACGTGACTTGAACATGTTAAAAAATGGACGGAATGTAACGGTTAGACCAAAACTAGAAAAAATCTGCAAACATATGGTACCAAAACTAGAAAAAAAGAAACACCATTGATCAAAACCCAAAAGTTGTCAAACATCATGGACCAAAAGACCTGTTAACCCTTAATATTTTCCTTCTAGGGTTCACAAATTCTAATATGGTTTAAAAAAAAACTACAAAATTAATTACACTCAGGACACGTATCAGAATCTTAACAGTAAGGTATGATCGGGGTCATAAAAAGTGGGGCAGAAGATCTGTATCCCTTTCGCACACACTACAGTGACTGTTTAGGTAACCTATCGTACCTAAGGGTGGCAACGGGTCACGGGTAATCAGTGACCCGTGGGGCCCCGCCCCGATTTTGACCCGTTGACCCGCGATCCGTGACCCGTGGGGTGGGTACGGTTTTGGGGTCGTCCCGCCCCGTTGACCCGCCCCGCCCCGTATGTGGATAATTTATATATATATATTACACGTATTTATATAAAACTATATAGGTAATATAATACATAGTTAAAATAATTAGGATTTGTAACTTGCATTAGGATTTGAAGTTAAATTTATTATTTGTGATTTAAATTTTAAATTGAATTTGTATATGGTAAATATAGAATTTAAGGTTTTAATTGCTAATAATATATTATGTACCACTAATAGGTGACCCGCGGGTCGACCCGCCCCGCCCCATGAATTGTGTGGGGCGGGTACGGGTCGACCATCTCGACTAGCGGGGGCGGGTATGTGGCAAGCGATACCCGGCCCGACCCGCCCCGTTGACAACCCTAATCATACCCGATATTTGATATAGTGTTGTAGTCTTGTAGATATTATTTTAGCACTATTTACTTTGGAAGACACTTTCTAGATGTCAATATTTCAGTTGAAATATATATAATAGAATGTTAGATGACATTGTCTATAAATTTGAGCTTATTAGACAGTTGGTTAAAATGCACATTTTTTTACATGGCATTATAGGTGGAGCCGTTTAAAAATAATTTCTTTTTTGAAAACTCTCATATTAAAGAGCGAGTGAAACTAATATCATAAACTCAAGTGAGACGAAGTGGCCAAAAGGATGTTAAAATATTATATGTATAAGAGTGTGTCAAGTTCATCTTTAGCATACACATCTTAAACTCAAATTTCAACGTTAAACTCAGTTTTGTTTTTAATTTTATTTTTTTATTCGCAAAATGTGCGGGTTAATCTATAGTTCTATAATAATATAGCAAAAAGAACCTGAAATTCGACGCATTTTTATGGCAAGTTTGCGAATCTATGATTGCTTTCTTATGATAATTATTTTAATCAATAACGTAGTTATTTATTTCAACTGTAACAGTTTAAAATCAAACACATAACAATATCTTCGGTTGCATTTTATTATAGCATTGGAAACGCAATAATAAAATGATGATTGCATTTAATGCAATGCAAACCTCTTCTCTTACCCAACTAATTTAATGCACTATATATATAAGTTATATCAAACCCCTATAATCGACGCAAATCAAACTGTAATCGTAATGGCATCTTCTACAACCCTTATATCATTCATTCCTATCCTACTCTCTCTTTTTATTCTCTTTTCGCTCGTCGCTCCCTCATTTTCAAGCCCCACGGACAAGGTATATACAAAATTTGAATTACAAATTACTTTAAAATCTATGAATTTTAGTATAACATTAGCTTTTTGTTATTGATCTATTAAAATATTTTAGGGTTAAAAGGGTTAAAATGTCTTTTAGTGCAAAGTTGATTTTTGGTGCTATATTTTGTTTTTTATATAGATTTTGGTGTCATACGTTTGCAATTTATATATTTTTTATTTATCTGTTAGTCAACTGTAGAGTTTGGCCGTTAATTATTTTTATTTTGTTCAATTTAGTCCTCTAATTTATATCTCTAACCTTTAATTTTTACGATTTAATCCCCAAAGATTCCAAATCGAATTTAGATCAAAATTGACTGAGTCAGGGTCCCCATAAATGGACGACCCTAGCCAAGTTCAGATCCAGTCATGTCAAACCACAAAGTCAAATTGACTCAGTCAGTGTCCTGCCTATAGCTGGGGCTGACAACAATCTGACCCTAAGATTGTCCCAACCAGGGTCGGACCCTGACTTTGTCAATTTCGACCAAGGTCTGATTTAGAATTTTTTGGAACTAAATTGTAAAAATATCAAAAGTTAGGGATATAAACTAGAGGACAAAATTAAATAAAATAAATTATATAACGGTCAAACTTGACGGTTGACTAACGAATGCACTAAAAGTCTACAAACGCAAAAGTATGACACTAAAATTCTACTAAAAAAAGATATGACACCCAAAACTAACTTTAATCAAACATGTGACATAAAAAACATTTAACCCAATGTTTTATTTTAAACTTTAGTTTATAAAATAAGATTATGCATTGCTAATATTGGAATTGGAATACGTTTGTATACATTGAATAATTTCCATGTAGCTTATATATATATATATATTATTTTTGTTAGTAACTAATAATTATTTTGTATGTAATATATACTACAGCTAACCCCAGAGATACTAAACAGAGTGTGTTCGGGAGGTGGAGAATCCACATGCTTGCAAACCCTGCAACACGACCCACAAGCACAAACCCTAACCCTAGCCGACCTCACACTCTCTTACATAGACAAATCCCAAAACCGGGCATCAAACACGCTTCGTCTGCTCGAAACCCTAATCGGACAAACCCTAAACCCTATACTCTTATACAAGTACCGCCACTGCTGGAAACATTACAAGGTTGTCGTATGGGACTTGAATCATGCGAAACTGAGACTTTTATCGCGCAAATTGGACGAAATAGCGGGCTTCGCGAACACGGCAAGTAGCAGGGTAGCTGACTGCGACGATGAGTTCGAGGATCGGAAGTTTGTGAAGGCGGCTGAGCTGGATACGAGTAACGAAGAGATTGAGCTTTTTGGCAAGATTGTGTCCGGGTTGGCGGCGGAGTTGAATAATTGAAACGTACCCGGAACCGATCTATAGAATATTGATAAATTTTATAACGTTTGTAACGTTTCTATGATGAATTTTCAATAAATTAATCAATGAGTTTTATTAACCTTTAAGAATTATTATTATTATTATTATTAGTAATTAAGGCTGTGCAGTTTTGCAGAGCTATACCTAGCAATTACTAGTATTTGTAAGTTTGTTTTTCTATATATTTTGTATACATAAGTTACATTACATGTTGGCTTTGATGTATCTGTTAGTGAGTTGTTCATTTTTGTTGTTAAGTAGTATGTGACATTGCATGTAAAGAGTCGGATCTAGCCTTAGACTTGACTTGGACTATGTCAACCACCAAGCCAAGGGTCCGATTAAAAAACTTTAGAGATTAAATTATATATTAAAAAAAAGTTAGGGACATTCTAGAGGGTTTAAAATGATTAAAATAAAAGTTATATGATGATAAGTCACATGCTACTTATCGGATAATGAATTTCTCTCTATACATATTATCCATTTATAAGTATTTTCATTTGAGTATAAGAGAAATTATGCAAATTCATTCTTTTTTTTTTTTAGGTCTTGGCACGTTGTGATTTTAATTTGGTCTGGTTTTAGTCTTAAATCTTAATGATCTTTTTGTCTTAGACCATGACAAAAAAAAGACCAACAAAAGAGCACCAATAAACTTGGTCTAAAATGATCCTAGTCTTATTCGTTATGTCTTGTTCGGTCCTTATCCCGGTCTAAATATATTTCTCGCCCCTAATAAATTATCCAGTTTTTTTTTTTTTTTTTTCTGAAATTAATAAATTATCCAGTTGAAGCCTTTGAAAACTTCGGTGAGGGTACCAACTCTACTGATAAAAACAAATTATAAAACCAGCCACAATATTAAATTAAAAAATTTAAAAGTCTAATTACGATTGACCTTATAATAAAAATATATATACTATTTTAAATGTTGAGAGATTTATTTATAATTAATCTAAGCTGTGGTATTAAAATAATCTCACATCCCTAGACTCTGTTATGTATGGAGAAAATATCAAAGTGGGTTTTTGACAGCTTCTGGTGCCAGAGAGGATGATTTGCTGGTCTTCGCCCAAAGTCTCTCCACCAAACAAGAAACACAAAGAAATACATTATAATAAGGATTCAGAATTTCTGCCCTTACTCTTTATATCTTAGATATTGTCTGTTAAGATTTTAATACATTATAATAAGGATTCAGAATTTCTGCCCTTACTCTTTATATCTTAGATATTGTCTGTTAAGATTTTAATACGTGTTCTTAGATTAATATTTTCCTTCTACGGTTTACCAATCTTATTAGGGTTTTAAAATTAACAAAATTAATAACACTCAGAACACGTATCAAAATCTAAATTGTGAGGCACAATTTGTGACAGAAAGAGTAGGTCAGGAAATCTGTATCACTATAATAAGGTTGACCCAGAAATATGAAAGCTAAGCATGTCCTGTTCTTTGCCTCCCCCCCTGAATTAAATCTCCCCCAAGAAAAAAACACTAAGCATGTTCTTTTCTCTCAATTATTAAAGGCAAGGCTGTCCCTATTCATTTAAAATACACTCAGTAATCAATAAAACTTCTTCACCAACCACAATCAGTTCACATAATTGCATGGTAGCTTCTCATGTGCAGAAGAATCTCAATGAAGAGTGGAGCAAATCAATATCCCAGCCTCAATAATGCATCATAGCAGCACAAGACAAGGATTATCACCATATCTGCAATACCCTTTTGTGTAATCTAAAAAGACTATATTACCAAATTGCAACGATATATGATAGAGTACATATACCAGATGAAATCAACTATAATCACTAAGCACATGTTAAATATATGTTTAATTTCCATTAAAAAACTGACTGGACATTAAAAGGAGCAGCATTTTGCAGATCTCAGAGACTCCTGAAAGTAAAAAATAATCTCTCAAGTACCTATTTGTCAAAGCATAATTTCACAGAAACCAATATATTTAACTTATCACGAATGTGTGAGGTATAAATGATGAATCTTTAAGAACAAATGTGTCTGATCATAAATAACAAGAATGTATGCCCAGGAGTCTCAAGTTTGTCAGGTATACTATGGAAAAGAAATACAAGTCATACCAGATGTAAGCAAAAACAGACTACTCTGCCATGAATTAGCATATAACTCCCCTTCCCTTCTGTTCCTCCTATTAGTGAATGATCTCACTCAATCCAGTCTCCAAAAGAACAAAGTAAATAGGTTATATTTACAGAGCCGCACCGTAAAATCCACTGAAACTCGCAAAAGAGTCGCATTTCAGCATAATCCCGTCTGAAGCAAAGCAGCAGCACTGCCCGTGACATTCCACAATCATCATCCCATCATGAAGAAGTCACTTGGAGCGGTCGAATAGTTAATTAGAATCAAACCCATAATCGAAATCAGCCACTTTCTCTTAAACAACGCCCAGGCAACAGAAACTTGTACTTTTCAGCGTTTTCCAGAAGGTATGAAGGAAGGTGAACTGCCGAGAACGAATGAGGAATGGGCCCCATTTTGCCGATGATCTCCTTGAAGGTGTACTCTTCGGGAAGCATGTCAAAAAGGTCGGCTCCTTTGCAAATGACTCTCTGGACCCTCCTAGGGTTTAGGTAGTACGAGAACCGTACTCTATCTGTGTGGCTATAAGCTTTCATCTTGAAGATGAACTCGCTGATGTAGCGGAAGCAGAAGCTGCAGTGCCACCCTGCATCTGCCAATACGTCATCGGATTGACGATAATGCGCGTATCTAGTCTTCCCGGACTCATACCGATGAACCGACGCTCTCCAGCTGTTGTTATCAACTAGGAACTCGAATGAGTAAAGGTAGTTCTTCAACCTCAAGTGAAGAATTGGAGGAATCTCATCACACCATCTAAGGAGATTGATTGTATGCCGGCTCGGGATCTCATCAACATCCGACATTATCAAAAGATCATCATCGGTTATCCCTGCAATCTTCAGTAAGTGATCAAGCGCGAGTCTTTGGTACGCTTCTTCGACGAAAGGATTCTCCTTGCTCTTGAACCGCCCGCCTATGTTCCCGTAAGTCAACCTCGGTTCGACGAATTTGAAAAGATCCCGGTTTTGGGAAAAGACCAAGTCTTTGATGTTTCCGGTGAAGGTTGAGTTTGATTCCAGGAGGACAAACTGGGTGATTAAAGGGTAGAGCTCTTTCCATCTGATGGTGAGGATGTCAATCTCGTTGCTGAAGAGAACAGCATCGTAGACTCTTCGAGGGTACTCCCTTACACCCCATCCATGGAGTTTGCAGAGGTTTGCCATGGAAACGTTTTCGTGGTAGTAATGTGGGATTTCGTTGAATGGCTTTGGAGGTGACTCCCATAGCGGTCGGAGGAAGTAGGAGATCTTCTGGCCGTGGAGGTAGATACCGAAGATGAACGTCGGCACAAATGCGAACATGAACAAGACTGTCTTGAGGTCGATGCCACGGAGCATACATCGGATTCTGGACATGCCGAAAGCTCGGTCTGAATCCTGAAATGTGACAAAACAGAATCAGAAATTTATGAACAGAGAAATCTGCAGATAGTTTCGTATCATCGTTTTGAATTCTGAATCCAGATCTCAGGCGATTAAAAAAAGTAGTTTTTTTTATCTAATCCGTGGAATCGGGAAGAGCATATATCTCAATTTGAATCACCTTTCTCGTATTCAACTAATTAATCAACGGAAATTTAAACACGCAGGATAGAATACGAATCAAATCAAATTTAGTCATACGAAAATGTCTAGCAAACTGAGACATTCCCATGCCCGATCTGAACGAAGCTAGCAATCGACCATTAATCAAACCTAGATTTGAGGTTAATATAACAAAATACAAAAATGAGAAATTTTTAAACATACCTGGCCGCAAACATCACCGCAGATATCATCAGTCTTTTTCGAGCAGTAGTGGCCGCCGCTCTCATTCATCACCCACCACATTTCGATATTCACAGCCTCACTGCTCGACAAAGCACCAGATCCGCCCCCCGGATGATCGATCGATCGAAATGCTCGATACCCAGTTCGAGATTCGGCTCAAATCTAGCGACACGCGAGCTTCTCGACGATTCGCCTCTCCAGAATGGTACCCTCAAGCCACGAACGAGCAAAAACCAAAACTCCGAAACTTCTCAACCAAAAATCAGATTTTTTTTTCCCCAAGAAGAAGAATAATAATAAAAGAATAAAGAATAGAGGGGAGGCCTGTCTGTAATGGCAGGTGTAAAGATTGAAGCTCGAGGTTGGCTGTTTCCTAAAGAAGGTTAGAGAGCCGTTTTCCCTTGTCTTTTATATATAAACCCTATTCCTTCAGCGTTGAGGCATGACGAATGACCGGGCGGGGCATTCGCTGCCTTCTCTTTGAGGGGATGGAGTGAAGGGTATTTTTGTCATTTTATGAGGGTCTGGCTGGGTCCCCACGCGTTCTCTTGACCGACTCGCCATCGAGTCTTTCATTCTTGGCTTTTGACAAATTATGCTCCACCAGTGTTTTAAAAACCGGACCGGCTTTTAAACCGGAAGTGTGACCGGTTCGTGATAGAACCAGTTCAACCCGGCCAACCTGGTTCATGCAAGGGTTTGATAAAAACAAACATGGAAGTGCAAATTACTTAATCGAATGTTACCCATCTTTGGGAAGAAAAAAAAGCCCATATTTTAGCAAAAACAGAATGAAGCTCATTCATCAATTCATTTCTTCAGTCCATTCACTCAATTCGTACATTAGACTCTAGTAGTGTGCTATCAGATCTGCAGTAGAAATTGCAGATGAGAGCGTTCGTATCCGTCTGCTCGCAGCGGACAGTAGACTCCAGTGGTTGTAAATTCAAACCGGATTGATTAGCTCAAGCAATTGAGAAAACCGGATTCATATTCAGGTCACTTTCTAATATTCCCCTTGTTAGAGGCGGCGAATTCAGGCCTTGTGCTCAACCTCCAACCCTCGACAGCTTCATCGATAGCCCCAATCATCAACCCCGCCTCTAATCGGTGATCAATCCACGAACGAGACTGCTACGTTAGACCATATAGGAAAATCGTATTTATGAGTCAACATTTTTCTGGTCGAACCGGTACCAGTTTTTAAGGTTCAACCCGGTCAAAACCAGGTTTTCATAGATAGAACCGGGTTCGCTATACATTCTAATCTTTTGCAGGAATCAGACCGAGAACATATCCGGTTTACACTCCAATCCGGTCCGACCGCTGGTCCGGTTCGGTTTTCGAAACATTGCTGTTATTTATTAATAATAATAATGTCAATTTCTTTTTAGCCCAACTTTTAAGTTTTAACTCTTTTAAGGAAAATCCCAGACGCGTGAGAGACACTGTCCGTGTGTCCCAGTGGGAGAACGAGAATGAATGGAAAGGAAGAACCAATGTGTTTCTCTCTCTGTATCCAGGACCACGCTAGAAGAACGTGGTGGCAGTGCTGGTCCAAGGGTAAGGCCACTAAAGTTAGGGCTTTAGGCCCCCAAAGAAGTAAGGCCTCATATATATTATTATATAGCTAAGTCTACTTATGTAGGTGTCAAAAAATGTCCAGTTTATAAAAAAAAATGACTTTCTATTATTTTTTATGCTTGATCAGGTTCTCTTTTTTCGAAATTTAATCGATAGGCTCTTTTTAAAAAATATGTCTACTAGAAAAGAAAAAAAGTGAAGGCCCCGAATTTTATTTTAGCTTTAGGTCTCGGTCTCTCTTGGACCGGCCCTGCGTGGTGGGACCCGCCGGTTGTCTCACCGGCGGTGAAGACCGACCGGTAACGTTGGTTTGCCTTTGCCCTACTTACCACTTACTCTATTGGGTTTATGTCTAATAACTTATGCCGTAGGTCACAAGTTAAGGAGTTAGTTTTATATACATTATTATTTATGCACTTAAAATAGTATATATTGACAATACTAAGTGAAAATTTCTTATAATCTAGCCCAAAAAATACGTCCACATTAGTTCCTTTTAATAATAATAATAATAGGGCTAAAGGTGCACTTCATACTATAGGTTAGATCCGGCTATGTCAATTTGAGTCACTGTTAGATATTGAAATTTTAAAACTAAATTGAACAAATTAAAAGTTAGGAATGTGTTAGAGGGATTAAACTGAACAAAATCAAAAGTTTATGTTCACTCACGTTCACGGCACGTGACATTTATCAATGAAATCAGACGGAACACTAACGGACGTATGAAAACGGTACAAAATAGAAACATCTGGTACCAAATTGATATAAAAAACACCCGGTAGGAATTGTGGATTTCTTACGAACATGTGATATGAAGTGGACCATTATCCCTAATAATAATAATAATAATAATAATAATAATAATAAATAAAAATAATAATAAAAGATCAACCTAGCTAACTAGACACCAAATTTTTACAAAAAAAAAAAAAAAAAAAAAAAAAAACACCAAATATTTCTCTTAACTGATGCCATATGTCTAAAGGACAAAATATTCCCCATTTTTTTTGTTAATTTTAAGAGATGGATATATTTTTTTTTTTTAATAATAGAAAGTCTCATTATAGAATCAGCAATTAATTTTAAGCCTTTTAGACATGTACTATTATTTCCTACACTGCTCTAGTCTCTACTAGTCTGTTAACTCCAAGACTTGGAAGTTAGAAATGTTCGTCCTTGCCGTGCAAGAGGGCCAATTGCCAATAAACTACTACAAAGACCAATACAACCAAACCTCCTATATTTTCACTTAAAAAATTACACAATTGACAATTTTCAAAAATATTACACAGTTGACACATTTCAAAATTAGTGTATAATTTCTATTATTATAAATCATAACAGTATACTAATTTGATTCAAACGGCAAAAATGTCATTCAAACTTACAAATGGACAGGTCCATTGTTGTCAAACTCAAACAGCTTTTGTCAAACTTAGGGTTTAGTTACTATTACTACACGTAATTAACGTCGCCTAGTGTGTTGTGACTTGTGTTAGATAAACTACAAATGGAAAATATAACTCGATGAAGTAAACGTGTGTAATTAATGTGGGTAAGGGCAGCAACTAATCTAAGGTGTCTGAATGAATGAATGAAGCTCACACGTGTAACCATTATGAGAGTCGGCCAGCAACTCGGAAGCGTCAACGCGTTTTTTTTTTTGTCTTTATTATTATTAATTAATTAAAGTTTAATTATCAATTTTTGGCCAAAAAAAAGTTTAATTATCAAATTACTACTTAAAGTAGTGGTACTCCCACAAATCTTAACTGAACGTTCTTTAAACAATTTGTTATGTTTTAGAATATTTTTTTATATCTATGGTAAAAAATAGAAATATTAAAATTATAAGACTAAAAATACATCAAATTTCAATTTGCCTATCACTTTGAAAATTCGCAGAATATCGATCGAGAATGATGATGATAGAGATTGAGAATAACAAGATTAATTAAAGAGATTTTAAGGGGTGTTTTGATGGATGTAATGTGCAACGTTATGTCACATTATATCTTACATTACATCAACATTACATTGTTTGACAAATCAAACAATGTAATGTGAAGTCTATTATAATTTGAGATTACGACCGAACTTCATTCAATGTAATGTGAGATTATATTAAAAAACGAATGTAATATTAAATTAATCTAACATTACGTAATAAATATTATTTTATTATTATGTATTCAATAGATAAGTAGATATTTATAGTTAACTATGTTATTGTTATTTTTATCTTTATAGTTTTTATTTACTTCATGAGTTATTATTATAATAAAAAAAATAAACATAATTCGTACGAAATAAGTAAAGTATTTTTCGTGACATTTTTTTCTACGAAAACTATTTCATAAAACTATTCAATTAATAGAATTTTAATAGCTACGCGAATTTAGTTTTAATATTTGGTTTTTATAGTTCATTAAAGACTATAAATATTAAACACAAAATATAACATTAAGAAGTAAGTTAGTTATTCACAAAATAAATATTCGTTAGAATCTTATCATACTAAAATATAATATACTCTCATATAATTTAATATATAATAATAATAAAGTCACATTACAATTCATATGACAGAGCAAACCAAACACTGTAATCTAACATTACACTTCATACTACATAAAAATAAAACATATAATCTCACATTATATTACTTAATTCATATTATTTGCAATCTTACATTTTAACTAATTTTACATTACGTCCATTCAAACGTCTCCTATTGGATATATAGTGGAAATCTCAACCTTATACTGCATATTTTATTTGGACTGTTGATATCTGTTCCGTTCCGTTAGCTTAGCCGACGAAGCTTTTTTCTTCAAATCCAAAGAATTCCTCTTACTTTATACATTTTATACATTACATAGGTCATCAATTCAAGAAACTGAGACATTCTTATAATTTGCGCGTTATATTAATGAAAAGATTTAAATGAAAATGTCGGCATTTTAGATTTCTGTATGTATATCGTGCTGGCAGTTGCACATGTAATGTGTTACACGTAAACATTTACAATGTCAGCCACCGAACACTGCTAAATAAATTGCGGCGCCAAATTAATTAATATTTAGAAACAAACCAAATCTAACAATGTCCTCTCAGTCAAAAAAAAAAAAAAAACTCATTAAGTTGTTACTTAAATTGTATTCTTTAAAGTTGTCAGGTAAATATTTATGTATAGTTTAAGTAATACGTAACGCTAAAACACACGTAAACAATATTTGCTCTACAATCGTATTATTTAAATATATTTTATTATTAAATTTTCCAACAACCACCAATAAGATGTTAGCGTTAATTATAAATGAATTAATTTATAATTAAAAATTGGTTACGTAATACATAGTTGATAGTACATTCCTTAAGTTTAAAGAATATGTTAAAATTGGTATGGATCCCACTTTGAAGAAATAATATGTAAAAGTAAAATCATTGTAGCACGATTTTATTCATTTTACATACATAATATGTTAAACTCAGTAATATTATATAATACAATTGTGAATGCTCTTAGCTCAAAAAGAAGTCTTGTTTGGTCCATTTTCAAAATATATCGCTTAATCTAAGCTTGTGTCCACTGTTGATGGATATTTTGTAGTTGAGCCCATATTTCAATTGATGACCTTTCTTATGTCATGGTGGGTGGGCTCTTGTAACATCCTTCTCTGTTCTGTCTTTCATTTTAAGGAAAATAACCTACTTCATCTCAATTATGAATTAACTAACTATATATAGGATGGATGTCTTTTTCATGGTAACCTTTGTTTTTGTTTTTTTTTTTTTAATTATTCGATATCCCCACTTATGGAAAGTGTGAGTTAACTATAGACCATCCAAAAATGGATGGAATTGGAAATTTGTTTTAATGTGAAAATTGTTCTGCACGTGATATAATAGCTTCATAAACTTTTTTTTTTTTTTTCACGGTCAGTTAAGTCCTTTTAATTATTTATTTTTTGTTTTAAAAAATAGATGGCTAACCCATGAGATGTCCATGGCTAGACTGACCGAGTAAATGGCTAGCCCAATTGAGCTATTATCACCGATATATATATTATTTTTTTTACGCTTTGTGTACTATGTTTTTATATAAAAAAAATACAAAATAAAGTTACATATATATATAATAAATATCCGATATAACATTTGATTCATTTTTTATAATCTTTTTATTTATTAATTATATATAAACATTATAAAATAAAATAAAAAATTAATGATAATGTAAAACTATTTCATTCATCGTTTAATATATTTGACTTTTTAAATCATCCCCATGTAATTTCGTTCCTAATTTATCCTCCCATAAATAATACAACAATTGTTTTTTCAAAATAATACAATAATCGTTGCTTTGTATTTGTGTGGCTAACGTTAGGATAGAATAGTCGTATCGATAAGTGAACCCTAATTATATATAGTATATACACTACCTGTAGAGCTGTAAACAGATGGATGAAGCAGCAGTTGGTATTATGAATATCCCAGAGGTGCGGCTCGGCTCGGCTGCTACCGGAAGCCGGCTGATGCCGAAGATTGGGTTCGGCACAGCAGTGAACTCACTTGACGGTGACGGAGCAAGAACGGCGGTGGTCGAGGCCATCAAGCTCGGCTACAGACATTTCGACACCGCAAGTGTTTATGGATCGGAGAAGCCGCTGGGTGAAGCCATAGCCGAAGCTATTCAGCTCGGCTTGATCGGCTCGAGAGAGGAACTGTTTATCACTTCCAAACTGTGGTGCGCCGATGCTCATTCGCATCTTGTCCTTCCGGCACTGCAAAACTCATTAAGGTACGTATAATAATTAATTAATTAAAAGAGGTTTATATTATAATTCACAATTGTTATCTTTCACACCTTCCTTTATTTGTAACAAGGAATATTAGGCTTTGTTCAGAAATTCCCATATATAGTTAAAACTTTCTTATTAGGAAAAGAGCTTATTTAGGACATCCCATCTATAGTTAAACATCATTATTAGGAAAAAAAAACTTATTTAGGACACGTGTGTTTGCTGGTATTGCGATATCCTAATACCGGTATTAGTTAATACATGCTTAGCTAATACAAGGTTTAATTGTGTTATGTATTAGAATATCTTAATACAATGTCTAAAAGACTTAAATACCCCTAAATAGATATATTTATTTTTTAATTATTATTATAATTGAAGGCCGGACAAATAACTGAAAATGATAAAGTCTATTGGAGAGATAATACATCAGATTTTAGTAAGAAAAAAAATAATTCTTATGTATATCTTAATGTATTTTATTTAAGAGTTGAAAAATCAATTTGAATTACAAACAATTTCATTTTAGTCGCACTAAATTCATAATACATAAACGACTATAAATCGATACCACAAATATCAATTTATGATAAAAAAAAAAAAAATGTTGATGTATGCTAAACAACACGTCGAATGCCTTATATAATTGCATTTCTTAATACAATTGCAGTTTCTTAATACTTTTGGCAGAATTGAGACTAATTTTGTATCAAATAATGATATAGTACTTGTTACTCATGTTTTCATAACTTAAAACTGAGTTTGGCTCTAACGGTACTTTAGCTCGACGTATTACTCAAAACAAGAATTATAGATTGTTGTGACGAACAAAATCGTCGCAATAAATCTAAAAATCGTTGATATAGCTTTGCTGTGACGATATATCGTCACAATATCGTTGTCCTTATAATACGTGTATTAGCTAAGTATAGCAGATACAATATTTGGATGGAACATTATTAACTAAGCATTGTTTATGAATTGCCAAAATCTCGTGCATTTAGATCACATGTCTCACTCTTCCTACCTTAGATCGTGCTTCTCCGTTAAGATCGTGACACATGTCTTTAAATTTAATATTTTTCTTCTAGGGTTCACCAATCCCAATAGATTTTTAGAAAGAAAAAAAACAACAAATTAATTACACCAAATATACGTGTCAAAATCACAACACGATCTGAGACACGAAGAGTGAGCAGGTGATTTGGAACCAAATCTCTTTATGGAATATTAACTAATACCCTCAAATTAACCAAACACCACCTTATATGAACGATGGTAGTACTTCATAAAAATTCTTTACAAAAAAAAAATCATACTCATTTGTGAGGGAATTGTGAAAATTCTTTAAGAATACAACATTCAGTTTATTTATTTTTAAAGGGAACGACCCCTAACAAAAAATTTGACTAGAAACTTACTTAAAAATTCTTGTTGAATTCTGTAAAAAAAAAAATCCTTCAAAACATAATAAAACTCTAAAAATGCATATAATTTATAAAGGTTTTGATTCCCTTAAAAAAATATCGTTACAAATTATCAATTTTCTTATAGTTATTCATAGAAGCTTAATTGTGAAAAAATGTGGCATGCAGGAATCTTCAAGTGGAATATCTAGATTTGTATCTAATTCACTGGCCAATTAGTGCCAAACCTGGAAAGTTTGTGTTCCCAATTATAGAAGACGACCTATTGCCGATGGATTTCAAATCTGTTTGGGAATCAATGGAAGAGTGCCAAAAATTGAACCTCACAAAATCTATTGGAGTCAGTAACTTCTCATCCAAGAAACTTCAAAACATTCTCAACTTCGCAACCATTCCACCTTCTGTTAATCAGGTAATTAAGATATATATTTTTATTAGGGTTAAATGTACTTTTCATACAACATGTTTGACCGAATGTGGCTTTTGGTATAAAATGTATTTTTTTTGTATACTTTTGGTACAAAGTTTGAAATTTGATGGCTTTTGGTCAATCCGTTAGTTGAGCGTGAGTTTTGGCCGTTAAATGGCACGTGCAAGTCACGTAATCCATCATAAACTTTTGATTATGTTCAAGTTAGTCCCTCAAATACATCCATAACCTTTTTTTGTTCAATTTAGTCCTAAAACTTCAAAACCAAACTCCTTGACCCAACTGGACTAGCACTGGGCTTGGATCGAACCGCATTTAGGGTCGCGGACCCAAGTGACCTTGACTAGGGGTCCGACCCAGCCCAGCCTAGTCCAATTGAGTCAAGGGGTTCGGTTTTGAAGTTTTAGACTAAATTGAACAATAAAAAAGGTTAGGGATGTATTTGAGGGACTAACTTGAACATAATCAAAAGTTTATGATGGGTCACGTGACTTGCACGTGCCATTTAACGGCCAAAACTAACGCCCAACTAACGGATGAACCAAAATCCATCAAATTTCAAATGTTTAGTACGAAAAGTATAATATACATTTTGTACTAATAGTCACATGTTGTATGAAAAATACATTTAACCATTTTTATTATTATAATATATTTAAGCTCAATATATGGAGGTTGAAGTTGTCTGAAAATTATATATATATAGGTAGAGATGAACCCAATATGGCATCAGAAGAAGCTTAGAGAATTCTGCAGAATGAATGATATTGTTGTCACTGCTTACTCGCCTCTTGGAGCATTGGGTACCGTATGGGGTGGTAGCAACGTCATGGAAAATGAAACCCTTAAGGAGATTGCCAAGGATCGTGGAAAATCCATAGCTCAGGTATATATATCTTTATAATCTAATTGATATAAATATTTTATATTTTTACTTAATTTTTAAGTTAAATAATGATACACGACATGAAATCAGTAGTTTCGATGTTTTAAAGTAATTCGACACATTATAAGGCCAATTTAGCCTTTATTTTTCCCTATGGCATAACCGGAAAAAAAAAAAAAAAATCCTAGAGTTTAAAGAGACCAAATAAATTCATAGTAATGACGACATAGGAACTTAAACTTGAGCATCTATATATAATATAATTTCGACGACATAGGAACTTAAACTTGAGCATCTATATATAATATAATTTCAATATGCTTTATATATGAATGAAATATAGCATATTGTGTAACTTAGTTATAAAAAAGAAACAATTCTACTATTTAATCAAAACTTTAAGTTACAAATAACTAAATTTCAATACCGAATAGACATCAACAATCTCTAAAAATCCACCATTACCTCTTATTTATCATCACCGTCCGTTTTTTTAGATCTCTTTTTTCAACGCCAAAAGTTCATTATTTCATATTCTGTTTTAAAATAACTATTAATATGATTTAATTTAATATTAGTTATTAGTTATTACGATATTAGATTAAAAAAATATGTATAAGTATTTTTATGATTTATGTAAAATTAATTTATATATATTTTTAATATTAAATAAATATATCAATTAAATATAAGTTAGATTTTATTTAGTATATTTTATTTTTTTCGTCAAATTTGTATACTAACTTTTTTAATACAAATGTTCTAGATTTGTTATTGGTTATTGACATTAATATGATTCTTCAATTGCTTCATTATTGTATTGAATTAGGTGTGTTTGAGGTGGATGTACGAGCAAGGACCAGTATTTCTGATCAAGAGCTTTAACACGAAGAGGATGAAGGAGAATCTGGAAATCTTCAACTGGGAATTAACACAAGAAGATCTCGACAAAATCGATCGCATTCCACAAAAGAAAACAGTTCTTGAATGTTTCATCTCGCCAAACGGACCCTTCAGGTCTCCTCAGGAATTATGGGACGAATAGATCTAGATAATTAAGACATTGTTCATCAGCCATATATTAGTGCTAATAAATTGTGATGATTTAGAGCTGGTTTGTAATCTTTTACCGTTTTGCATCCACGAAGATTCTAGTTACTTACTATTCCAAGCGTGGACTATTATGTTTTTTTTATGTAAACCATAGAAATTAATATTACAATGGTTAAACTACATGAGATTTAGTCCATATTGAAATATGGTGTTTGTCGTTGAAATGGACTGTCATAGGTTAGGTGTTTGTTGAAATTTGGTGTCTCCGTCTACTTTTGGGTTAAGTCGAACGGAAGTGTATCACGTGACGGTCACGTGAGCTCAATAAAATGGGTATCCCAAAAATGCCCATCCGTGAAAAATCTGACATTCCGTTACCTAGCGAATTGATAAAATTACCCATTCTAACTAAATCAACAACTATAGGAATTTTGGATGGTGGCCGCCGGAGTAGGGTGGTGGCTGTTTTAATAAGGGGTAATTTCGTCACTTCATATTTGGTAGAATAACCTATTAAAATAAACAAAATATTAGAAAGGGCAATTTCTTTTCATAACATTATCTCAAAATTAACAGCGATTTTGGACGGAAAACCAAATTTCAATAAAGTCTAAATCTCAGACGGTCCATTCAACAATTTAAAATTCAGACATCAAATTTCAGCATAAGTCAAATCTCAGTTAATTTATTAATTATTAACCCTATATCTATATTGCTTAAAAGTATGGGTTTTTTTTTTTTGTTCATGGTGTATTCTTTAATTTTAGAAATACACTTAGTGGCACATCATTAGAATCTTAATTTCATTTTTAGTGTGCAATGATTACTTGAGGCTCAACAAAGTTGTCCAAAAGTGTTTCATTAACTGGTACGGTGCTTATATATTGCTAACACAACCTCTATCAGATTCCCCTTTTAAGGATGGATTACATGTAACCTGTGAAAATTGCCTCGTACATATTAAGACCATTTAGACACGCTTTGTGCGCATCTATTCAAACTCCTCGTTTTCAAAAGACTCTTCACCCGACCCAATACAACCCGACCAGCAATGTGGGTCCCACCTTTTTGGTGAGCACTCCGGAGACGTACAATACAGTAATCACAACTGAACAAGTATCAAACCATCAGCTTTGCCACAATACGAACAACCCGACTCAATCGATATGACATGATAAATTCCGGCTCTAAGATATGACACAGACAACACCAACAAGAACAACATCCATCTTTGTGCACTACTTATGTTCTTCTCTACCTCCTCGCTTTAAGTTTAACTACAGGGTAGAGAAAGCTGACTAGAGAAAAATAAACACACTCACTCACTAGCAAATTGCAATAGACCTACCATTCATTTTCTTCAAAGTTCCATCATCTCTCCCTCCTTCTACCGGGCGATCTGGACCTCGATCTCCTCTTTCCTCTACAATACAACAAATCAAGTCTTAGAGATGATCTGTTTCCTCGCACATGAAAAATAATGAATATTCACCTGAATTGTGCCTCTACTCTCTACAAACACAATAAGCTTATGAGTAAATCTTTAAAATGTGAAATTTGTAGTTAAAAATCTATAGAAAGTTGTCAAGTGACACATGTCAAGTAATAGTTGTTAATAAAGTGGAAAGAGAATGTTGTTGTGCATTGCCATGTGGACCTAGAAGTACTTTCTGTTGAAATTTCACATGTTCTAGCATTACTCTAAGCTCATATATAAACTTTCATTTTTTCTTGAAAACACTAGCATTTGTTAATAAATTTAGAAGAGGGGTGGGTAGGGATACATACCTAGAGCTCTCAAGAGAAGAGTAGGGAGAATGCCTGCGCTGAGAATGCTTCCTATGCGGGGGAGACCGCGATACTTGTCTATAAATAAGTGCAAAAAATGTCCCATCCATCGTTATTGCTCCGTGAGTCAAGTCCATGATTCAACAAATATATGCCTACCTTGGCCTAGCCTAAACCTTGTGCAGCATTATGAATTATATGATGATGTCTCTTTTCAAGTTCAACTAAAAAGCAACATTATCTTAAAATGCAGGACCACTTAGATAAGCAAATATGCAAATGCCAATGGGAAACAAAAACAAAAACAAACATCCGGCAATGGATGCTTCACTCTTTCTTTATTGTATCTTGTTCCTCAAAGAACTAATAGTAGTATTTACCAAGAGACTATATATACTCTAAACCAATTTAAAACAAGAAATACATCAAATAATATACTTATCCTAAACTTCTAACTTAATCCACATGCACAACAATTTTTATCGACACAAGCAAAAACTACATCTATACACTTCTAATTTTCTTGGTATCCTTTTAAATCAAACCTGCCACTTTTGGCTTCTACAAACAATAATAAATACTTTCCTCTTTCTTTTTTGGACAGAAGGCTACAAAGTTGAATCTAGTTCTAATGTAAAACTTAAGGCTTGACAATAAGTAACTGATCACACGATCACATTCCAATTTGCACAGATGTTGACCATGACTACACACATGCAAACTTGCATTCATCAACAATCATGACCAGTGAAACTTGAATGAACTTTAAACAGCACTGGAACGAACGAAAAAATGGCAATCCCTTTCAAACATTGTAAGAAATCTATCGTAGCATTCCATCATAGAAATACCAATCTAATAATCGATCGCAATGGGCTTCCCAAAGCAAAACAGCAAATATGTTAAAACCTAATAGGCACCTCTTTGGATTAGATATCAAGCTCCACTTTAATGTTAAAGCAGGAAACGCGTAGTAACCACACAATTTCTCAGAGTTCAAGTAGTCATAAGCAATTGGAAGATAGATAAGACTGAACATCTTGTGTAGCTAACGCCAATTAATCCAGATTATGAGGGAAATTCAGAATTCCAAGGGCCCCAAAGGGGTTTTCCTTTCCTATATTTAGTACTTTTCAGTTCAATATGTTCATTATAATGAAATAAGAAAATATCGACTTTCACGAACTGCACAGGACTTAACTACTCAATAAAATACTTTTGATCAGAAAACAACAAATTAGAATAATTTTCTTTTATCAGAAAACCGAAGCCGTCGAAGAAAAAACCAGAATAATGATTACCTCCTTCGTGACTTGACAGGTGATGGCGATCTTGACAAATTCCGCTTCCTAGCACTTCCTTTCCTGTTAGACAACCTTGTATAAGAAGCATTTCAAGTAAAACAGACGGCTAAAATGTGTAAACATGTAAAAGTTTCAATATCCTCGCAGAAATTGTTCAACATACACTAATACTTACATGACCGGACATTACGAATAAGAGGAAACAAAACAAAACAAAACAAAACAAAACGAAAGAATATGTAGACGAGATTCAGAAGATGACTTGATTGCAGTATAAAAAATCGTTCAGGACAAAAGAATCCACTATATTGGAGTAGGGAGATAGAATGATGAACCTCCTCAAATCATCTGAAGCGTCATCGCTAGAATTTTTCGCACGACTAAAGTCGTTTTCCTTGCTACTTCTGCCTCTACTGCTTGTTGAAGAGGAGCGCCTTCTCTTATGCTTGCTCACGTCACGCGAACTCTTATGCCTATGTTTATCTTCTTCCTTATCCTTGCGCTCTCTATAGCGATCATCCCCAACATTCTCTTTGTAGGATCTCTCTCTACCTTTATGGTCCTCTCTTGCATCAGAATGATTCGATCGTTTTCTACGCTCTGATTCCTCAATCTTATCTCCATCTTTAACTTTATCGCGATCTTTTTTTGTGTCCTTTGAGTCATATTTTTCTGTCTTATACTTCCTTACATGCCTGTCATCCTTACTCTTGGGATTCTCATCAAGCTTTACATCTTCCTTTACCTTAGCAATCTGTGGTTCCTTTGAAGACTCTACTCCTGAGGAGTTCTTGATCCCATCCTTTCTGACCGACATCTTCATACTTTCTGTATCTCGAGAACTATAAGTCGAGGATTTTCTCACATCATCATCTCCATCATGTAGATTCTGCCTCAAGCCAGTCGCCTCTTTTAGTCTAGAAGCATCCACTCCATCTGGCCCAATTCTTTTATGATTCACGTTACCAAACTCGGCAGCAGATGATCCCTTGGGAGAATTCAAATGATATGGTTCTTCCATTTTACTATTAGAGGTGCTGTCATTGTTTCTAGGGACAGAAAAACTTGTTCTCTGGGCATATATATCTAGGTTTGCTTGAGCAGCATCATGCTCTTCCACTTTCACTTCTGAAGACCCATTCTCACCGGCATTATGTAAAGCACTTGGACGTTTTTCATCACCTGACTTGTCACGATTGGTCTGTTTAATAGAATCTGACTGCATGGAAGTGTGGATTTCTTCATCATCATTGTCATCATCTGAGGCATAATTGGCAAGACCTAAGATATTCCCTGCAGAGCTCGAACTAGATTTTTGACTGGCATTTTCCTTTGTTTGTTCCTTATTTTCAACAGAAATCGAGCCTTTTTCAGAAGCTTTGGGAGTTGGAACAGCTTGGCTTGAAGGTGAAACCCTGTGGCCTGCAGAGAAGGATACTGATTGGCAAAAGGAATGTAGACCAGAAACTAAAAGAACAGGCAATCAGCTGACAGCTAAAGCAAGTATAACAGTTTACATAAGTTTGCATTACCATCAGCTGCTGCATCATCTTCTTTTAGAACTTTTGTTGCGATTTCGTCAAAAAGCTCATCTGTGACCTGTTCAAGGAGCCTTATCACTAAAACACCAAGGAGAATTTCATGTACAGCAACCAATTTTGAACAGCTTTAACCTTCAAGAGAACTTCAGTTAAGATACGCTTAATTTCCTGGTTAACAGCTGCAGTTTTAGCAGCTTCAACGTAATCCTGGGGAAGAAGAAGAATGTTATGTCAATCCTAGGAAATCAATTGCAAGAATAATAACAGTTGCATGTGTTTTCAATCAGTGGATATGAATGAATGCATATCACAGACACTAATGATGTGATTATGGAAAATCATGCAGACCTCATCATCCTCCTCTTCAGTTGATCGAGGTGACTCAACGCTTTTGCTATCTTCCTGGTCACCCTTCTCAAGGGATTTATCAGCAACTTCATCCTCGCCAGATTGTGCTTCATAGTTAGGATGCCCTGCAGAACTGCTTGTGATTGACGCTTTCGTCTTAATTATCTCTTCTCTCAGCCAGTTGGGTACTGGAGCCTGAAACAGTTTACAGAAATAAGATACAGAAACTTTAATGGCAGCTTCCTTCATCCACTAGCAATCAACAAACAGTTACCTTCTTAGGACGCTCAGTGATACCAGGAAGAGTATAAGCATCTACAGAAAAGCCTGCTGGTGGCCCTGCACCTGGAACAAAAGGACCACCAGGAGATGGGACCGTTGGCTGAAAGTTTGGTCCAGAAAACCTGGGAAATGAGGGCGCTGAATGTCCAGAAACAGAAGCTAGGACGTGTAGGGATGGATCATGCTGCAAGAGAATACAAATTTAAGGAATAATATCTAACAGCAATTGGTAACCATCTTAAGTCTTGTACTTAATTATCTCATGTAATCAGGGATCAAGGGACTAAGAGAAACTATAATAGCCCAAGAACCTGCGGTACTGATTGAAAGTGAGGAGGTACTGAAGAGTAAGGAACATTTGGGGCCATGGATGAGTTCCAAGTATCGACAACAGCATCAGCTCCCCTCACTGGTAAAGAGGGATTGTGATAAGCATAACCAGATTGTGGAACAGAACTCTGGTCATGTTTAAACCTAGAAGTGAACTCCAATGGTTTATCAGCAGGGTTAGATATGGAATCGTGATTTCCGTATGGAAAAGCCATTCCATGGCCAGTTGGTATTGGTGCATGTAGATGGTGCATTGCTTCATGAGCAGCAGGAACTGAAAAATCTGAGTGCCTCTCCATTTGATCCTCTTTTTCCTCTTTACCTGCATTTTAAGCAACCAGTTAAATATATAAGTGTCCAACTCCATGTATAGTATATGCAGTACATATTTTTGTAATATAACATAAATCACAATATTTTTTAAGCATTTTATTCCACTGCTGAACAATCAGCTTCCCCAAATAACCCATAATCTAGCAATCCTTTACATAATGTTGACTGTAAAAATTTAACCACCTTCTGCTGTTTGTTAAAAGAAGTAGCCTCTGATGGCTAAGAACCATTGAAACTTTAATCATTCAAACCAAGCAAACTCTCTTTATACGAACAGCTGTTGAACCATAAAATGAGCAAAGATAATCTACTCAACTCTAAATGAAACCTCCTGGGAAAATCTGCAAAAATGATTCAATAGTGAAGACATGGCTTCCTAACCAGTAATACTTTCACCTTCTCGGCCAACCAGTTTTTCCGAACAGCTATATCCCAGAATGACATATACATACATATATAAATTGGGTCGTAATCACAGTGTAGAAATCAATTGAACATCGAGCATAAGTGAGATAACTAATGTGTCATGAATACTCCTGTGTTAGCAATGGTTGCACATGCAAGTTGCATAAGTTAAGTGAATATTACCTGAAACAGAAGAATAACTAGAAGGTACCTCCTGCTGATGAATAAGTGGATTGGCAGACAATGGCTCTGGATGAAATGCAGCATTTTGATCTCCATTTGAAGCTCCATCTGTAGCTGAGTATGTCAGGCTGCCATCAGGACCATAGGAGGAAGATCCAGCACTAGTTGATGCATGCTCTTGAAAGTGAGTTGGTTGTCCAGGCAGATGTTGTGTCGAAACAGGATGCTGCTGATATCCAGACATCATGGGTGATCGTTGATGATTTTCAGTGTACTGCGTTTCAACTGCTTGTGCATATGGAATTTGATAACGATTCTGCTCTTCCTGCCTCCCAGACGGTGTGTAATGGCCTTGCTGAGGTTGATTCTCCATTGAAGCTTTAGCGGTCGCCCAAGCTTTAGCTCTGGCAGCCCAATCTTCGGAATCGCTATGTGCTGAAGAGTTCCAAATGAAGTCAATAAAGAAGGACGCACCATCAGCAATCTAAACTACATATGGTAATGAAATTCATTTTTATTAGTTGTCTTCGCCCGGATCGGTTTTTTATTGGCCTTTTGCTGCATTAAATTCACTACCTTAAAAAGAGGATGTCAGATTTTGAAAAACCAAGATTGTAATATAAATCGATGAAACTTCCAAATTGAAATTATTTTTTTCTTTATAGAAAAATGACCGCTTCCCAAATGATTTACATCAAATTTGAGCGCATTCTGTTGGTTACGTTGCGCGTAGAAAATATAATTAGTCCAGAAGAAACTAACGTTATTTATTCACTGAACAAAGAAGGATAATTACTGGACGAATAACCAATCCGATGACACATCAGCAAAGATGATGCTAAAAGGCATATAAGTCGAAATCAAATGATGAGTTCCTTTCAGAAACAAATAGCTCCAATCATCAATATGGGAGTCATAGAAATCCAACTAATTTTAACTGAGAAAATACAGTCTGTTTACATATAATGTGCCATTTCTACTAAAAGTACATACCCGGATGATTCCAATTTTGCTGGTGAGTCCAGTTTGAATTGTTCCATTCCTGCACAAGCTTAGGGTTTATCATAAGTTCAACATGACTACTGCAAAACAAATTGAACCTCCAGGTTCTGGAAAAAACAAATGCTAGCATTCAGTTAAGCAAATTGAAGCTCCATGTTCCTGAAAAACAAATGCTAGCATTCAACTAGAGTAAATGACGAAATCACCTGAGGAGGATACGAGTTGAGGTGCTGCGTAGGAGGAGGCGGGAGAGGGCGGGGAGGGAACTGGCCGTGTGAAGGAGGCTGGTAACCGGGATAATGCTGAGGTGGGGGAGGAGGATAAGCAGAGGCCAGCATGGGAGGGTTTAGGTGGTCGGATTGAGGAGGTGGCTGAGGCCATGGCGGTGGCGGCGATGGGGACTGGGAGTTGGAGGCGTTGTACTGGAACTGATTGGCATACCAGGGGGGCTGCGAAGGAGGAACGGGAGGAGCACCAGGTGGCGGCTGCTGCTGATATTGGTGATAGTGGGGATCTCCAGCCGGTGGCGGCGGAGGATGCGGCGGCCTAGTGTAGCGGTGGAAAGCATCCATGGGTACGGAGGTCGGAGTGGAGGAGGATCGGAGGGAGATAGGAGGCGATGCCGTTGAAGGGTTTGGGTGGTGATTTGGTGGTATCCGCGGGTGGAGAGAGCACGAGATTCTCCGTGAAACCGATTGTTGCTGATTACTACCGCCTCTGACCTTGATAAGCCTACTTAGTCCTCAAACTCATGGAAATTACTTATTTAGTCCTTAAACTCATTCTAACTGTCCAAATATTTACTCTCAAAACTAAGGCAAGATTGATGATCAATGGTATGACTTACGGGTGTAAACGAGGTGAGTCGAGCCGAATATCTGTCAAGCTCGACTCGACTCGATTAGTTTTAGCCAAGCTTGAACTTGAATTTGAACTCGGTTGAGCTCTAATTTTGAAACTCGAACACAATTCGAATCCAAGCTCGACATAATCGAGTCTCGACTCGACTCGCTAGTCAATTCTATATGACAATAAAGTAACATTTCTCATAACTAAAAAAATCGAGCTCAACTCAACTCGAACTCGATTGTCTTATATAATAGTTAGTTATTATTAAATAAGAATCAAGCTCGACTCGACTTATAAACTCGAAATTGAAACTCGTTTAGGCTCACGAGTAACTCGAGTCGAGCATTATCAGGCTCGACTTGGCATACAAGAAAGCTCGACTCGAGTTCGGCTCGACTCGAATTTTTTCAAGTTGGATTCGAGTCGATTCCGAGTAGCTCGCGAATATCTTACTATCCTTAAATGAAAAAAAAAAAAATTAAAAAAAAAAATTATGTAGGTTCAATATATTTAGCCCTTATACATAACCAAAGCCCTACATCTTTAGAGGATACCAAAATTAATTGGAATTGAATTTGGAATATTAAAAGTCTTTTGAAGATCAAAACTTTTTTATGGCTATGTTCCTTTGATTGTATGTGCTCTGCTTTCTTGCTCTAACGGAGAGGCTGCAATGTTGATCCTCTTTGCCCAATTTGTTCTTCGTGTGTAGAAAAAACCATCCACATACTTTGAGATTGTCCTAAAACCAAAGCGTTATGGACAATAATGGGTATCCCTTCTTTTTACTACAACTAGTTGGTTGGCTGAGTTTGAATTACAGGTCCGGTTGTTCATGCATCTGGACATGAGTGGCCAACTATGTTCTCCTTGGAGCATATGGAAAGAGAGGAACTCTCTGTTTTCATATTCTTTCAAGTGGTGTCTACAGTGAGATTCGACCACGGACCGCCCATGTGAACACAACTCGTTTTACCAGTTGGTCCAACCAACCTTGGGTTAACTGGTGAGGTAGTCTCATCATTGATGAATACGGAAGATGGGTGACGAGTTACTTCAGAGATTGGGCACTTCAAATAACTTGCTTGCTAATTGTGTGCCATTCGGGATGGTATTACCATAACCTCGAATAAGCAGACTGAATCAATTCATGTTGAAACAAATGTTTTGGAAGTCCACCATTTAATTTGTGATGACTCGGTTGAGAATTACATTCTTATGTGTATTATTATTGATTGCAGAAATTAGATGAAGAACTTCAAAATATGCAAATTTCGCCATGTCTTTCGAGAAGCAAATAGAATAGCAGATGTGATAGCGAAGCTTGTAGTTAATCAAGAAGATAATTATTTATTTATCCACAATATTCCTCCTCGCCAATCTCATTACCTGTTACTAAAAGACTTGTTAGGAATAGCGGAAACGAGAGATATATTTCGCACGGAGTAGTTTACTCTTATAAGACCTTCTCTTGTAAGACTTTCTTTTGTTTTACCAAAAAAAATAATAAATCTTATACATATACATATAGAAAATTGGGTACATACGTGCAGTGTTTTGAAAACCGGTCCTTGAACTGGTAGTGTGATCGATTCGTGGTCCGACCAGTTCAACCCGGTCTAACCCGATTCAAACGACGATTCGATGTTAAACAGAACGAGAATACCACATTAGGGATGTCAACGAGGCGGGGCGGTTATTGCCGAACCCGGACCCACTACGCGGGTCGACATGGTCGACCCGCCCCGTACATCTCGCGGAGCGGGGCGGGTCGACCCGCGGGTTGACCCATGTGGAAAAAAAAATCGAAACTTTAAATCATAAAATTATGTTTACCGTATCAAAGTTCGAATCACAAATTATAAATTTAACTTAACATTCAAATACAAATCACCAAACATGTTAAAACTTTTATTATTTTGACTATGTATTATATTACACATATAGTTTTATATAGAATTGTGATAGACGTTCCGAGACTTACGTTCCGAGTAGAATCCGACAAGAGACAATGGCAATAGAAGTAATATTCCACAACTTTTGTGGCATTTACTTAGACTCTCTCATTCGGCACATGTCGGATGTTTACAATCGGAACATAAATCATTTCCGTTTTATATAATATACATGGATTATGTATATATGTATAACACATGCACGGGGCGGGGCGGGGCGGGTCGGAGGGGCCCCATGACCCCAAACCCGGACCCGCCCCACGAATTGCGGGTTACGAGTCGGCGGGGCGAAAACGGGACGGGTACCCGCGAGTCAACGGGTAACGGTAACCCATTGCCACCCCTATACCACATATTTTAATCAATACTAGAAAGAAGCCTATCACAGGCCAAAAAGGAAAGAAGCCCATTATTGTACGGAATGGTATTCATCTTCCCACCTCTTCTGCCATGACAACAACATCCATCCACCCACTATTATACATGAAAACCTAACAATGAGGGATCTACAGTAAAAATTGCAGATGGGAGGGCTTTGCGTCCATAACAGCCAGTTGGACACTAGAACTCTCTTCGCAGGATATACACACGACTGGACCTCATCAAGTCTCCACACGGTCGCACCGTCAACCCCGAATATGGTAAGGGGCTAAGACCTTCATTTTCCGCACGTTAGTCCGGTAACACCGGACCGGTCCGGCGTCACAAGGCCGACGCGTCCGACCCCGAGCCCTTGGGTGACTGACGCCCAGGTCTCCACTTATTTACGAAACTGCCCTTTTTACACGGGTCCTACCCGTACAATTCTCAAACTCTATAAATAAGTGAAGTCAGAAGACATTCTTAATTTTACACAGCTTGAATCCAACTTGCTCTGCCTTCTCTCTACTTTATGTCTCTAGAATCCGACTCTGACTTTAGCATCGGAGAGAGTTCGCCAGTGATAACCCCTTTCTGGCGCAATCCCCTCGTGCAGGTGATCGAATACGAGAAAAGACCGACGGTAACACTACGAGACATGTAACACAAAGACAACAAGGACACGACTCGATGCAAGACCGCTTAGTCCGGGACCCCGATGAGCATGTTCCATCATTGGCGTCATCTGCACGATTCGAACAAAAAGTTGTTGATAAGATACCATGTCTGTCGCGAATTTCATGCACGGAGGGTTCAGTGTATGGAGTGAATCATACAATACACGTGATGACTACGCCTCACAAGTAGGTGATGAAGTAATAGAATTCGTATACCCAATGCATTGATGGAGGGCGTAATTCAGTTTTCCAAAGAAGATATGGAGTGTGCAACGCACCCTCATACAGATGCGTTGGTCATCACAATAAAGATGGGTAACATAAATGAGAAGAATATTGGTGGACGGGGGCAGCCGCTCACCTCCGTCACATGCACCTGACCCCCTCCCTAGTTCATACCGCCGCTCATATTCACCACTGCTACAATCTGGACAATATATGTTGCAGAAAAGCTCCAATTCCTCTCCATCCCCGATATCCTCTGGTAGTAGTCCATAACCTTCTAAATTAAACGGTTCTACCTAATCGTCCCCATTTGCCATATCCTGTCGCCCAAAACCTTTCTCACGGTTGGACCGACTTCAGTTTATCCAGTAAAACCCGGTTTAGCTTGGGTTTATCTATTTGAACTAGGTCCGATGTGCATTCCAATCTTTTATTGAAAACGGACAGTTGATATGTCCGATTCACGGTCCTACTCGGCCGACTGCCGGTCCGGTTTTCAAAATACTGCATAGGTGAAATGTAAAAAATCAGGGCCTTTTTCTAATTAGCATAATATGTGAACTGACAAATTTGTTGTTCTTTTGCCGCGCCGTTTTTCTGTCCTCCAGCAGCTCTCAGGTCAGGACTTCTTTCTTCGGACGTCCTCTTTCTTCTCTTCTTGCTCGCCTCCTGCTCACTGCACATCTCTCTTGGCGCTTTCTGGTTCTCACGCGCCGCCGGCCAAACCCGAACTCAGTTTATCTGTCGCTCTCTTTCTTCGGCGAAGCGCACTGTGAAGTAGGAACTACTTCTTTGGACAGAACAAGAGGGCGAAGTCTATATCTCCTCTGCTTATCCCTCTCTCCCGCTCTTCACAGTTCATAGCCACCACCACAAAGGACCCAAATCAAGCTCTAACCAGCAGGCTTTGGAGTAACAGCTCACCGGAGTTTGTAAGTACCCTCATTGCTAATGTTCTGACGGAGATATTTTGCATGTTCTGTTAGAGCCTCGCTTGTGTACGTTTTCTATTATCAATTTGAATTTAGGGTTTTGAGAGATTGGTTGCCTAGGCCCTCATTTTAAATGATTGTGGCTTATTCCAGTGGGATATGTATGTTATATGGTCTTCTGCAGCCTTAGTTTGGATCTTTTCTCCCATGGAGCCTCGAGCTTCTCTTTTTCAGAACTTAAGTATTTAGCATTTGCAGAAACTACAATTTTCAAAGTGAGTCTCCAAGTTTGTTAATTTTTTCAATAGTCTCGCTAAGTTAATGTTTAGATATCATATATGAAAATCGACTGTCTATCTAGAGCTGATCGCAGTTAGTCTTGAATCGAGCCACTGAGCTAAAACACACTCTGCTGCAGCAATGGCAGACGTGGTGCAGTACAGGCTTGAGCGCATGGTCAACGAGCTCGATGACCTAGAGCGTCGAGCCCTATTCACGCGGCAAGAGCTTGCGGAGATTGTTAAGCAGCGCCGCAAGTTTGAGTATCGGCTAAAGAGGCCAAGCCCCCTCAAACAGGACTATCTTGCCTACATTGATTATGAGACCCAGTTGGACTCGCTCCGCCGCCTGAGGAGGAAGAAGGCACAATGTGAGTCTAGTAAGAAGATGAAAAAGTCTGTTTCTGATTTCGCTGGCGTTGCAAGGATTGTGCAGATTTTTAAGATGGCGGTAACGAGGTACAAGGGGGATATAGATCTGTGGTTTCGGTATCTGGAGTTTTGCAGACAGAGGAAAAATGGCAGGATGAAGAAGGTATTTTTGGTTCATAATTATTCAAAATGCTGGTTTATTGCTTGAAATGAACTGGAAGTAGTATTTTTAGATGTGATAACCCCTCATTGTTTTCCTCTTCATATGGAATCTTGGGAAAGACTTCTTTCATATATATATATATATACTAAAAATGTTAAAGAGATGGATGATCTTCTTTTACAGGCCCTGGCTCAGGTGATCAGATTTCACCCAAAGGTCCCAGGAGTGTGGATATATGCTGCTGCATGGGAATTTGACCAGAATCTAAATGTTGCTGCTGCACGTGCTCTAATGCAAAACGGCTTAAGAATGTGCCCAAAGTCCGAAGATCTATGGGTAGAATACCTGAGAATGGAGCTCACTTACCTTAATAAATTGAAAGCTAGAAGGGTTGCTCTTGGAGAGGATAAGGGAACATTGGTTGCTACTAAAGATAAGAATGATGAACAGTGGCAAAATGAGAATGAAGATTTATTTATGTCTCTTAAGGGTGATACGGAAGTCCAGGATGAAGAATCTGAAAAGAAGTCAGACTTATTTCGAGAGCAAGGTTTGATCGTTCTTCAGGCCATTTATGATAGTGCACTGGAAGCTCTTCCTTCTAGTCTCATCCTCAGGAAGAAGTTCTTTGAGATATTACATGAGGTAGACTTGGCAGATTCTGAAGAAATGGGGAAGAAGATATTGGGTGACCTGGGCAGAGATTTCTCAGATGACCCTGAGTATTGGGATTGGCTTGCAAGACTTGAAATTCCGGATCTTCAGAAGATGGAGAGTTTGATTGAAGTTACCATTCAGAATAAACTGCAAAAGTCTATCGAGGTATGGAGGAATTTTCAGTGTATTTGGATTAATTACAAAACTTCATACTGAACTATGGACAAATTGCAGAAAGAAAATATTGAATTATTTTTTGAACAAATAGCAAACTAAACTGAAGCCAATCATACACCGTCAAATTTGCAGATTTTGTAGGAAAATACAGAAATCCCTAATTTTTTTAAAAAAAAAACTAATGAAAGAAAACTAAGAAATGTTGAACCGTACTATTTTCAATATTTTTTTTGCATTATCAGTTTTTAAAATTAAGAGCATATCTGTCCTTTTGAACAAAAGCCGTCATATTTAACGAGAATAGTGTAGGACTATGGTGTCTGCAAATTTGCTTCAGTTCAGTAGTTGTTAAAACAAGTAGTTCTCTATGTTTTTTGCAATTCGTCCAAAGTTCGGTGTGCATATTGGTACTATGCCAAAAACAAATGTATGCCATTTATTTGACCAGCTTGTGTGTAGTCTCTCTCATGATGACATTGCCATCTTTGCATAATGCAGGTCTATGAAGAGGCACTAAGAGCTGCTGCACCTTCAGCAGGCCAACAACTGTTCAATTGTTACATAAACTTCTTGATGGAGATTATTTTTCATGAAGGAAAGCAGATCCGAGGTCATTCCGAGAAGTACATTTCTCACCTCTTAGCAGTGTACACGAAAGCTGAAACAATGGGCTTTCTTACAGAGGATCTTGCATGCAAATATGTGTCACTTTACATACAGCTAGAAAGAGCGGATGAAGCCAGGGGATTGGCACAAAGGCTTTGCAGTGGAACGTTATCAGGCTCTGTGCAGTTATGGCAGTTGAGGCTTTCTACAGAAGTGAAACACGCTACAAGAAATAACTGCTCGCCTGACAAGACAGATCTTCGTAACATCTTACAACTCTTCAAAATTGTTTTAGGAAAAGTGCCTGTGTCGGAATCTGAGAGCTTGTGGCTAATGGTACATTTTATCTGAGGCTAAATGCATTTAAAAAAAAAAAAATCCAAATCATTGAGCTAAATTGTGTAAATCTGTATTGCTGCTGCAGGGTCTTGAGATTTTTGGAGATCAAAAACATTATTTTGAGAAGCTTGTAAAAGTTGCTTTTATTTCCCTAGCTAAAAGTTCTGGTCTTGGAAGTGGGTTTTGTTTATCTTCAACTTTGGTAAAGCATGTGCTTCAGAATGACGGAATTGCATGTGCTAGAGAGATGTATAACAAGTAGGTGGTTTATAAATCTTGAGATCATTATATATATATGCTATCTATCTTCATAATATATGCTAAATTTTGGAACTTGCTATATGGTCAGGTTTATTGGGTTACCACGTCCATCTATTGAAATATTCCGAACAAGTATTGAACTGGAAACTGGATCTGCCTCGTCCGGTACAGATAAAGAAAGTATAGAAAGAGTGCGGAAGTTGTATGAAGCTGCTCTATCAATCTATGATCAAGATCTCAGTTTATGGCAGGATTACCACACTATGGAGATGAAGGTGAGTCAGGCTTCTCTGTTGCTATGCCTCATGGTTCTCTGTTTTGGATTAAAGCAACTTGCTAGCTGAATTTTTTAGGGTGTATACATTTTGCTAGTTGAATTTTCAGGGTATAGATAGATAGTTTGCTAGCTGAGCAATCTGCTAGTTGATTTTGTTAAGAAGTTAATTACATCACTAGTGTTGTGTACTTACTTTAGTTTTGCTAGCAAATTGTATGTTTATTTTAGTTAGTTGAGCTAGCAAATTGTTGAATGAAATAATTCTGATAGAAAACTGTTTATAGCTATAAAGCAATTGGTATTTCACCCATTTTGTTTTGTTATCCAAAATAATAAATAGGGTTAAGAACCAATAAACTGTTTTGAGTTTGCTCTATGTGAGATTGTGGTGTCTGAAGTTTAAATTGTTGAAATTGACTGTTTGAAGTTTCAACTTTGTTGAAATTTGCAGTCTCCGTCTAAATTTGCTGTTAAAATTGACAGAACTTGGTTATATTGGGTGAGATTGTAACATGGAGTTTTTGCAGATGGGAACATCGGAAACTGCAAATGCGGTGTATTGGCGCGCCCGAAAGACACTGAAAGATGTTTCTGCTCTTACCGCGCTTATGAGTTCGTCATGAATGTTAGTTATGCAGCCAAAATGTCTGGTGAGAGACCTTTTGTAATTTACATACATTACTCATTCATTGTAGTACTTAAGTTGAAAGAGTTTGTGAAACCCCAATTTTGAATGGACTTGTTATTCTTGCTCTATTCATTCTTATCTTGTAATCAGTTCATAATTTCAGGAATTCAAGAATTAGGATTAACAGTTAGTTACACAATAAGGATACTAAAAATTCTATCTTTTAGCTTAATTTACTATTACCTCTGGCCTTGAAGAATAATACTGGAAGGAGAGATATGCAAATTCTATACCTCTGCAATTTCAGTGCTGCAAAATAGTATACACAGATGAGTAACATCTTCCCCCACTCACTTAGAGCAAAACTGAACAAGAACACATTTGGTATCCCACTTAAAGGAACTTATAAACTGTCCAAGGTTTGTCAGATGTTGAAATTTGGTGTATGAAGTTTGAAATTTTAAAATGGACAGTCTCATGTTTTATTTTTGTTGAAATTTGATGTCTCCACGCGTAATTTTTGTTGAAATGGACAGTCTCAGACCTTCCATTTTAACATTTTAAACTTCATACACCAAATTTTAACCCTTGGGCAAACATTAGACAGTTTATAGGTTATAATCCTTCACATATTTTTGTATGAGAAGAACACATTCAAGTTTAAGGAGCGGGCTAAACATGAACAGGTAACTTTCTTAGAGGCTCTTGCTCTGAAAATGACAAAAAAGTAAGGGTTAACAGGTGTTTTGGTCCATGATGTTTGACAACTTTTGGGTTTTGGTCAATGATGTTTTTTTTACCTAATTTTGGTACCATATGTTTGCAGATTTTTTCTAGTTTTGGTCTATCCGTTACATTTCGTCCATTTTTTGACATGTTCAAGTCACGTGATCCACTTTAAACTTTAAATTTAGTCCCTCTAATACTTTCTTAACCTTTTTTTTTTGTTCAATTTAGTCCCGAAATTTCAAAATTGACCCCAATTGGACAATATGTCCAATTGAATTTTTGAAACTTCGGGATTAAATTGAACAAAAAAAAGGTTAGGATAGTATTAGAGGGACTAAATTGAAAGTTTAGGGTGGATCACGTGACTTGTACATGTCAAAAAATGGATGGAATGTAACGGTTAGACCAAAACTAGAAAAAATCTGCAAACATATGGTACCAAAACTAGGTAAAAAAAAACATCATTGACCAAAACCCAAAAGTTGTCAAACATCATGGACCAAAACACCTGTTAACCCAAAAAGTAAACATGAAACCGGTTCCATGGTGTAGTGGTTAGCACTCTGGACTTTGAATCCAGTGACCTGGGTTCGAATCCCGGTGGGACCTACCATATCAACCCTACATATTCAGTGTGTAGTTAGTTTATCTATCATTAGCTAGTTGCATTGCCAAAAATTCAACCTTTTGATAATCTATCTTTGCATATACGGAATGACTGACAGAGTAATTGAGTATCAAATTTTTTGACACATAAGCACTCTTAAACCATAAAATTAGCATTCTATTATTTTAATATCACAATTAAAACCTGAAGAAATAGAGAAACTGATAATTGAATAATACAACCTTAACGACGTAAAGAATACCGAGTTTTAATTTCTAAATGACTATACATGTCTATCAAAATTATAATTTAAATATTTAACTTTAAATATATATTCAATCTATGTTGAGATTGATACAAGAAAGCTTCAAACCCTATCTATGAGGAATCCATTAAAGACCGACTACTAATTCCTAACTTTTAGTTAATCCAATGATTCTTGAGAAACTAACAAGATGCTGTCGAAAATGCAAAACTCATTTTATCTCTTTTTTCTTCCATGGACACAAACTGAGCTATATACTGCTATATAGATATGTAATTGTCTTCAGCTTTTATACAAATCCAGAACCAGATTACCACGAACCACATCATCACATCAAAACAAGATGACTAACACATCAACAGTTCGAAGCAAAATCGATCAAGTCATCAACTTCCTGAAATTGAAAAGTTACTCTAAACCAGAAAAGAATTACAGCTTTTAGTGACGATCCGAATTGATCTGCCATTTTCCATTATACTCGGCGCTGAAATTGTATAACGCCTTTTCTTTTTCTTTATGAGAAGAAGAAGAAGTAAGATGAAGAAGATCCTCACCACCATGACTAGGGATACATAAAAATGGATCTTCAAGACCGAACACGCCAACCATTAGCATGAGAAATGACCCATTGACGCATTTCTAGCGATAATTCTTCGAGGATTAACTCCTTAACGTGAACCCCCCTTGTTTCACCAGCGCGAGTGGCGAGTTCTAGGTACACTGCAGCTTTCACCTTCTTACCCTCCTGCATAATACCGACACAATCACCATTTCAGTAACTACTCATTCAACTACATACCAAACTCCTAGTAAATAAGAGGCTTTCTGTGACCATTCCATAAAATCATCTGTTTTCCTCTAGTTTTTCAGTTCATACCAATTTTCTCATAAAGTTTCTATATTCTTTAAGGGGCTGCAACTCATTTACAAAAAGTGGGGCAAATAGCTAAAGCAGCAAAAATATTCACGGACATCATCTTACAGTTTTTAAATCAATTTCTCAATAACAAGCTAATAGAAGAAATACGTACCGAGAAAAGGTTGAGACCATGCTCTAGCTGAGCTTTACTATGACCTCTATCAGCTGCTCGCTTCATCCACTTTCTTGCTCGGTGGTGACTCTTGGCAAAACCTTCCCCGAACGAATAGCAGAGTGAAACATTATACATAGCACGCCCGTATCCTCCCTTTTAGATACCATCTAGCCTATTATATTGAGATAAAACACATTATTTATATGATTAACTAGCAAATTAAGGTATTCACAATGAATATCCAAAGTTGCATACAGCTTCTTGGAGATTACGATCCGTGCCACTTCCTTGTTGCAGGCAAAGTGCAAGTTGGTACTGTGCTCGGGCATGGCCAGCAACTGAAGCTAACTGTAACCAGTGAACAGCTACCTTCAGTTGTGGAGGTTCAGCTGCAAGCATCAGGATAACCATAAGAACTCGACCAATTGAAGACTCAAGAACCTGACTTCACCAGCAAAAGACTGTCAGCTTACTTTCATACACCAATAACAACAATTGAACAACATACAAATTTGCACTTAGTTACTCAGCAAAAGCTAACAAGGACAGCCAAATTGCAAAATTTATCGAGTTTGGTCATGCCTAGCAGTTTCTTGAAACCCCCTTTTCTGCACAATAGAGGAGCCTATGGTTTCTAGCTAACTGATGCATCAAAAGCACCTAGGAGTATAATTCAGCTGAAATTTCTACACAGCAGTTCATTCAATCATTCAATCACACAAATTTGCACTTAGTTACTCAGCAAGCTAACAAGGACAGCCAAATTGCAAAATTTATCGAGTTTGGTCATGCCTCTGGAAACCCCCTTTTCTGCACAATAGAAGAGGGCCTAGGGTTTCTAGCTAACTGATGCACATAGGAGTATAATTCAGCTGAAATTTCTACACAATTCATTCAATTACACCTCAAAAGCAGTAGCAAATCAACAGATCATCAATAACTGTGGATTGAATTTTAATGGCGGCTGATTCCAATTCCAATATCAGAGGAAGAAGAAGATACCTTGCAAGTACGAAATCGCCAAATTGCACTGCCCGGATGGATCACCCAGGGAAGCTGCTCTCTGATAGAGTTCAATTGCCTTATCTCTCTTGCCACTCTCCCAGAAAATCAGCCCAGCGTCGACCATCGCAGGCGTGAAACCTCGAGCAGCACCTTCCAGGAACAAGTCAAGGGCCTTGGTGAGGTTGGGACGGACGCCGCTACGGCCGTGCTTGAACCGCTTCCCCGACCGGAAGCACAGCATACCCTCTCTGAGTGGGCGGAGCGCGTCCCTCCAAGCTCGGCACACCAGAGACGCAGCCTGGAGTTCCGGCAGGTTGAAAGATGCCGCGATCTTCAGGAGGAGGTCGTATGGGAGGGACGCGAAGTCTCGTCCGCCCGAGGAGGAGCGGGAGGATGAAGATGCCGGAGGCTTCCATTTGCGGTGGCTGCCGGAGAATAATAGGTCCCTATAGTGTGTATGAGCGATTCGAGCGGCTTTAGCATCGGCGGCTGAAGGTAGAGACGTGAAACGGGAGCCAGCCGTTGGGTGGGACGGTGACCGGCGGCGCATCGGAGCTGTTCCGTCTCCACGATTGAAGGTGAGGAAACCGGCAAGTGACTAGACTATCAAACAATTGAGCAAGTCGGTATCTTCATTTAATTTCTTTTTTGTATTGTTTAAGTTATCATGTATTTACACTTAAAGATAACACGTAAAGTTATCATGTTACAGACGCCTTTACCTACCTCTTTTCTTTATTTTTTGTTACCTTTACCGATAGAAATCATCATGTTAGTAATTCTAATAACGACTAAAAATACATCGTTGGCAATCTTACAGAACTGATCAAAATATATCAAAATATGTGGTCAGAAATAGGGTTGGGCAAAATTCCGTTTATGGCCGAACTGGTTTTGAACCGAACTAAACTATTTAAACCAATTTGGTTCAATTTTAGACTTAGGGTCTAAATTGCATTGTATAAAATTAGGATATTTGGTTTAGGTTGTAAACCGGTTATGAACTAGTTTGAACTGAACCAAACCATATAATACTTAATATTAAATATGAATAGCAAATTAACATAATTTATTGTTTCAATCAATCTATTTTCAAGTACAAATATTGAAGAGCTTATTATTATTCAAGACAAAAAACTAGAATGACTACTAACTTGTTAAAAGACACGAAACATTATTCCAACTTAAAAATTCTAAGTTTATTGAAAAGAAAAAACCGAAGGGAGCCATTAACAAGAACTATGCGCAAGTTTAGTTAAATTATCAATTATTTTTTCAGTACATGTTTAGTTTTACAATAAATTATATTCAATCTCAAAACCAATCCGGTTCGATTAATTTCTAAACTAATTTATTCTATCCTAGTCCTAAACTGCACTATGTAAAAATAGAAAATCTGGATTGTTTACTAAACCGGTTCGATTGAACCGGTTCTTTACTAGTCCAATCTGGTTCAAAACCAATTCAATTTACCATAACCGGTTTAAACGGCCGAGCCAGTCAGAAATGATTTTTTCTGACAATATGTTTGTGAAATTTTGTAAATTATTACCGACAAAAAAATTAATTTACGAACCAATATATGTGATCGGTACTGGTGTTTACTGACAAAAAATATTTGGTCGGCAATAATGTTCGTACACTTTTGTAAATTATTGCCAACATATAAATTTTGATTTACCGACCAAAATATTTGATGAGTAATGGTTTTTACCGAGCAAAAAATATTCGGTCGACAATGCTATTTGTGAATTTTTTTTTTAAAAATTATTACTTACCAAAATATGTGGTTGACAATGATATTCATGTAATTTTTTAAATTATTGTCGATGGAAAAAATTGGTCGGTAAAGACTTTGTCGATAATAATGATATGTCGCTGGTAATACTAGCGCTTTTGCCAAAGTATAATTTTGTCGACAATTTCGGGATTTTTAATAGTGTTGTCTTTTAGAGCATCAAACTACCAGTCGCTCCACTTCGTCCCGCTTCCTCTTCTTGTAGTGAGATATGTTAAGAATGAACCAGATAAGAGTGTACTGATTTCTTCTTTTAGCAGTCCTGATTTTGTGGTTTATTGTGATTCAGACTGGCATAAATGTGTTGAGACTAGAAAGTCTCTCACTGGATATTGTATTAAGTTGAGAGACTCACTTATTTCTTGGAAAGTGAAGAAACATGAAACTGTTTTAAAGTCTTATGCAAAAGCAGAATATAAGAGTATAGGATATTATGTTTCTGAGATTGTTTGATTGCGTAGTCTGCTGGCTAAGCTTCATTTTGTTCAAAAGGTTCCATCTGTGTTACATTGTGATAACAAAGCGGCTTTACAAATTCCTTTGATCCCAATTTTTTTATGAAATAACCAAACATATTGAGATTAATTGTCATTTTGTCAGACAAAAAATCTTGAATGGTACTGTCCAAATTGTTCATATCAAGACTGATGAACAATTGGCTAATATTTTTACCAAGGCATTGGCTGCTAAGCAGAATATGTATCGTGTTGGTAAAATGAGATTTATAAATATTTTTTCAGGTGTTAGTAATGAGATTGTTAATGGTGCCGATGATGAAAATATTTCTAAATCAGGTGAAGCACCTTGATTGTTTTTTTTTTTTTTCCTCCCAGAGAGAGGGAGAGGAGTGTTGATGTTGGTCAATCTGGACTTGTTTGGTTTGGCTTGATAGTTAGTGGTTGGCCATGTAACCATGTTGCTCGTTATGTTGTCAGTTCGGGTCAAATATGTTGTTGGCTTTGTGTATCTATTTAAGGTGATGACTAATTCATTTTATAATCTAATCCGATGAACCACAAACCAGTTCTTTTTGTTTCCGACAGTTTTAGGACGATAAGAGGAAAAAAAAATGCCAGAATTGGAATTTTCCGACATGGGGCAGGGGCATTTAAAAAATGTTTAATAACTAAAAAACTGTTCAAGGTTTAACATATGTTAAAATTAGATGTCTGAAGTTTGAAATGTTAAAATGGACTGTCTCAAGTTTCATTTTTGTTAAAATTTGGTGTCTCTGCGCGTCTTTTCATCTCCATTCAATCATTATCATCAACCCACCCACTCACTCATAATCCATTACTCTTTACTTTTCACAAAATCGTCAAATTTCACCCAAAAATTGAGCACTAAAAAAAAAGTTTCTAGAAGAGTGGTGTGGAGCCATTTTTCCAAGGACAGCAAAGTGAGATTTACTTGCGCGGATGTGGTCAACTTCTTAGGTGACGGTCCCAGCAAGATGACGAGAAGGGAGTGTGTATGGGAGCTCGAATTTGACAGACGATTTCGTTGGAATTGACTTATCTAAAGTAATCACACCGAGACAACACATTTTAACAAATTTGAAACCTTGTACACTACAGTTTAACGTTTGAAACTTCAGACACCTAATTTTAACATAGGGTAAACTTTGGACAGTTTTTTAGTTATTAACTTATTAAAAAATGGTATTTTTATGGACCTTTCTACAATGCTCTTGGAGCACCATGCTTTTGTCACTAATTTTTTTATTTTTCTATTGCCCTAAAGGTGAACCCCATAGGGAAATTGATATTATTAATAATCTGATACATATCTTAGTTGTAGTTTAAAAAATTCATATTTTTTCATACTTTTAAAGTTTAACTTATGTTACAATTAAGTCCACCATAGTATTAAAAAAACCAAAAGCATGGTACTCCCAAAGCATGGTAGAAAAATCCTATTTTTCTATTCAGTTGTTATTTGAAGGCAGTTTTATGAATTTTTCTAGCAAAGTGGCTCCAATGTTGAAGTCTTTATCGCTCCTGGACCAACTTAAGAGAAATCTAGCAATCCTTTGGCGATACATACATGCTCATGTCGAAATTATTAAAGCCATGCTCGGCTCAAGAACCTAAGAGCGAGCTTCCTGATCCCTACCTTCTGTTCTGCAGTCAACCTCGTCGGAAACTTGGTGTCGAACTTAACCCTAAGGTTTTCTTTCTTGGGTTAAGGGTTCGATTTTGAAATTTATGACTAAATAGAACAAAATAAAAGTCAGAGGTGAATTAGAGGGACTATATTAAATAAAATTAAAAGTTTATGGTGGGTCACGTGATTTGCACATGTCATTTTGCGTCAAAACCAACAGACAACTAATGAATGTATCAAAAGTATATTTTCTTCAAACGTTTGGTATTAAAAGTATATGGAAAAAAATGATAACAAAAATAAAAAATGGTCAAACACATATTTAATCCTTTAAAAAATACATTTTTATCCCTAAATAAAGACATGTGATTGATCAGAATTAGGCTTTTATGAAATGCAGCAGCCTCATAGAAAAGTTCATTCAGGACGGGTTCGATTCTCAATCCACCCTAAATTGTCAAATGAATGTTGGCAAAAAAAATAAAAAAATTAAGAACATAAGAAGGGTCTAAATAATGTCTCATGTTAACAGAAGATGTCTGAAAGTTCAAATGTTAATATTAAGGGTTAAATGGTCTTTTGGTGCCATATGTTTAACCAATGTAGGTTTTTGGTGCAATATGTTTTATTTTGTAGGTATTTGGTGTCAAACGTTTGCATTTTATAGGTTTTTGGTGCATCCATTAGTCAGATGTTAAGTTTGACCATTAAATACTATTATTTTGTTCAATTTAGTCCTCAAATTCATACACCTAGCTTTTAATTTTTACAAAGGGTCCAATTGACACAGCTATGGTGCGACCCATGGCTGGGTCGGACCTAGGGATGGCAATGGGTCAAAATCCGCGGTTTTAAACCACATCCATATCCGCACCACATAATTTTGATGCAACCCATATCCGCTCCATATCCACATGAAAGTTTATGGATTATCCATATCCACACCGCGACACAAAATGGATAACTCATGGATACCCGCACCGCACCGCATAATATTTTTTTAGCCCCTAAAAATGTAAAAATTATCATATTGATCCTCAAAAGTATAAAATACATAATTATAATCCCAAAAGTTCAAAATATATATATATATATATATATATATATATATATATATATATATATGGTCCCTAAATAAGAGTAAAACAACTCACATCTCCTAAAGTTTGAAAACATGTGAAACTGGTTCTTCATCCGATTTAATAATAATAAAATACTCACATGATAATAGTCGTACCCCGTACATAAAAAATTATTGATTTTAAAATATTTTAATTGCTGATTGATTTATCAGGAGGTGTAATTTATTTAATATTCAATTAAGCTTAATTAATTAATAATTATATTTGTTTGGCTATTGGCTGTACCAAATGCTAATGAACTTGTGGGCTGTGGCCACATAATGTAAATTTATTTATAATTAATTCTGATTAGCTAGATTGACTAAATTATTAGTATTTAGAAGTGGGCAAATTAAACAGAAAAAAAAAAAGAATAGAATCTATTGGTGATAATTAATCACCGTAATAATGAGTTTTCCCGAAACCTAACTACCGTAACAATGATATATTTATTTATAGACCTTCCTTACTTGAGGGCTGAGGCCTAAAGCAGTCGCTTCATCTATTATCTACCTGGGGTAGAGCCGGCCCTCCATAGAAGACTTGCACCTAGACTGAGGCGAAATGGGCTAACCGCGGATATCCACGGACTATATGAATTGAAACCGTATTTGGCACATATCCTGTGGTTCTCAATTTAAAAACCATATAAGTACCACGGATTGATGGTGCGGGTATCCGCACTCAAATATGGTGCGGTTTACCCGTGGGGCGGGTTTTTACCCGCCCCATTGCCATCCCTAGTCGGACCATGGCCCAGGTCGCCGTCGCCTAGGACCGGCGACCCGATCCATGGTCCGACCCACCCAGCCTTGGGTCGCACTATGGCTGGGTCAATTGGACCCTATGGTTCAATTGATCACAATTGAACCATAGGGTCCAATTGGGTTCTTTTAGGGTTAAATTGCAAAAATTAAAAGTTAGATATATAAATTTGAGACTAAATTGAACAAAATAAAAGTATTTAACGGTCAAACTTAACATTTGACTAACGGATGCACAAAAAACCTACAAAATGCAAATGTTTGACACCAAAAACCTACAAAATAAAATATATGGCACCAAAACTTACACTGGTCAAACATATAATATTAATGGTCTGAATTATCATGTTTGTTGTTTTTCGGTTTTCCTTCCAAATTTTCTGTCAAATTTAACAGAACCACGTGAATCTCAGAATTACCCCTTTGCAATTATTGAAACAATTTAGCAGTTTAATAAATGAAATATGAAATGTCTAAAATACCACTGCCCACTCATTATGCCCTTAAAACCACCACGGCTCCGGCCACCGCCACCCGGCGACCACCACCCCGACTCCGGCAACCGCCACCCGGCAACCACTTCCCCGACTCCGGCAACCGCCACCCGGCTCCGACGACCACCACCGCCACCCGGCGCCGGAGTTGGATGGTGGTCGCCGGAGCTGGGGTGGTGGTCGTCGGAGCCGGGCGGCGGTTGCCGGAGTCGGGGTGGTGGTCGCCGGGCGGTGGCCGGAGCCGTGGTGGTTTTAATGGCATTTTCGTCTTTTCAGGTCAAGCATGTGAGGGGTACACTTTGGTCGGAGAGCATTTTCAGGATTTAAATTTATTTTCGGTCACATGCCAAGCATGTGACCAAATTCCGTTAGTTTTAACGATAATAATTGACGGAGACCTCTTATATCAATAAAGTTGAAAATTCAGACCTTTAATATTAATATTTGAACATTCAAACCGCTCATGTTAACGTTGGTGTTATTCAGGTCTACTTATGTTATTAACCCAAAAAATAAACTAAGAAGAAAAAACCCCGAACCTTTTCTTTTTTAGGAAAAACCCCAAAAAAACCCATCGCTGATTGCTAGCGCCGTTATCGATAGTTATTTACAGGGAGAAGCAATGTCGGCAGCCTCCGCCGCTCGGTCCTTTCTCCGATCGGCCGCTGCAAGAGCCTCTGCAAGCTCCGCCAGGGCCATGACTTCGACTCCGAAATCGAAGCCAGCACCATTGCCCTTCCGCATCTCAGCCCAGAAGTCCTCGCCTAGAAGGTAAGTTCCTAGAACAGATCTCCTACGTTTAATCTGCAGTATCGTAGTCTAAACTGGTGGATTTGTTGACTTATTTGCGATAACTGAAGATCTCCGGTACAGTTGAGCATCTGTGTGGAGTCATTGCTTCCTTATCACACTGCTACTGCCTCCGCACTGCTTACTTCGATGCTCTCGGTGTCTGCCCGCTCCTACGGTTGGACGTCTGAAGGTACTTTTTCCATGCGATTGTGAATTCCTTTTGTTTGAGGGATCGGTTTGCTCTGGTTGATTACTTCAAATTGTATATATTTGCCTTTTGATGAAGCACTGTCGTTTACTGATCATGCTGAACGATTTTTAATGATTGAATGAGACAGACAGTACTGGTAGAATGATCCGATTTTGAGAATTTGATTGAAGATGTAAATTTGGAACTAGCTTTAGGGTTTAGCATCACCATAGATTTGGATAAATATGTCAACTTTTAGCAGGAAATATAATTTTTGAAGATTGGTTAGGGTAAGCTCAGAAATTCAGAATGAGGGGGGGTTTGGTCCTAATTTTAGTACAGATTCTAATTTTATAGGAAAATAAAAGTTTATGTCTTGGATGGTCTCCTGAGTTATGCTTTGCTTCCCTTACAGGATTTGACATTGACCTTTCTGTTTATGTCTAGCATATAAGAAAGTGAGAGCTTTAACAGAGTAATGGTTAATCTAAACATGTTCTAGCGAGGTAGCTTTGAAGTGTAGCACTATTGATTATCTAAACATGTTCTAGTGAGGTAGCTTTGAACTGTCACAACACATATGAATGAGGCTGAACAGAGGATGACTAACCATTTGAAATGTAATTGCCTAATTGGAGTACCTGCATTAGATAGTCTTTCAACTATATAGAAAACTGAGTATATATACGGGGTTGTTTTTAATTTGATGAGGTATTATGGCTTGGGTCATACGAATTAGAGAACCTTTAGTTCCAGAAATGAAATAAGAGGCAAGGACTACCTTCAGGTGTTACTATAGCTTTTGGTTTGCATGATGTTGTAGAGGCCTTCATTTTTTTTTCTACTAGTATATTCTTAGCTACCATTTCTAATTAATTGAATCTCATTCTGAAGTAGGCTTCTAAAAAGGTCAATCTAAATATGGTGTATCCATAAAGATATGACCCTCAACCAACACTGTTAAAAACCATATTTCATGTAAACTTACATTTGTTGTTTACATATATCATGTATTTGGTGATTATATGTTTTAGATTAGATATTGCTGCAGTAATTTGGAGAACTCTGTCTTTAAGGAAGTTAGAGTAATGTTGCAATGGATGACGGAGTAAATCTTGATCTCCCATTAGGTTTACTCTAATTTCACTTAAAAACCTTTTCAAGAAATTAATTTGAACCTATACCATAAGTGTAGAACAATGTTATCCTGAGGTCCTGTCATTAACAAGGAGCAGAAGAGTCTTTTCTGTTCAGTAATCATCCCAAATAGCTTAACTGGTTCTACTTTACGAACTTTTGCAGTGAAAACGTACTTTAGTTTGAACTCATATTTCTCTTTGTGGTCTATGTATTCAAATTCGCTCAGTGTAGAAGTCTGTTTATGGATAAATTTGAGCCAGATATGTAATGCCATACCTAGCCATTAGGATGGATTCCCTCCTGCAACCACACTTTGTTATGGGTCTTGATAACCCTAAGAACTAGATAATTGAAATAACATAATTGAAATAAACTAGATAATTGAAGTTTTGTTTACATTGATCTCTATTAGAATGATAGTTGAATAACAGAGTACTCGTTTTTGACCCAGATTCCAATGATGATGTATAATGAATGTCGGGAAGGGTTGCAGCATGCATACATGAGCTTTCTTTAAGACAAGGTAGTAAAATAAAGATACTAAGAGTTAGGTTATGCAAGTATGTTTTGTCAAAACTTGCTTAAGCTAAAAAGTTGGGTGGGATTTGTAGGTTTTGAATTTGATGATGCTCCTTTTTGAAATGAAGTGTTATATCTATTGCTGCTATATATATATATATTGGAAAAGTAAGATTATTGCAGCAGTTGTTTCATAGAGGTTGAGATATATATTGCACACTTGACTAAGACACTTGTTTGGTTTGTTTACTACATGTAGATGGATGACATGTTGTGGAGTGGAATGGAATGGGGTGATAGAGCAGTTGGGACTTTTTGGTATTATTAGTAGAGATTTGTGTGGTGCTGTTGACAGCAAACAAGTCTTATTTTTGCTTACTTGTGGCCTAATTCATCATATTGTGGTTCATTCTTTAGTCAATAGAGTTTATGGTATAGTCTTAGTCTCCCTTGTTGATTGAGCGAATCTTTTATTGTGGTTTTTAACCTGATTCAGTTTATTTAGGGTGGTCCAATTGGTGTTCCTTAAACTGAATGTACCAAAAACTATATGATTTACATATTTTTCCCTTTTAATTGGACATTACGTAGGATATTAGATTGTTGCAACTACAATTCATAATTTAGTAAAAGAGAGCTAAATAATAAATATAAAACGATCATTTTATGTCAACATCCTAAAACGTAAAATTGATATGCTTCTTTTCGAAGAGATTGAATGACGCTTTAAAAAATAATAATGGAGTTTTACAAAATAACTAGGCATTAGCGTCTTATACCAAAATAATGAGAGTTTGTAGTATATTTTTCTTTAAAAATAAACTTAAATTAAAAAAAAAAAAAAAGTACTTGATAATTGAATGATGTTAGTCATTCAATTTATATATATGGCTCCGCCTGTAAAACTTTTCGAATCGTCATTTGAATTTGATTTTATACTTACAAAAATATAAATATAAAGTGTTACTTGCTAGTTGCTACACTCGAAAAAATAGAAAAATGTTACTACGTATATATAACGTATATATAGTATGTTTTTAAGGAGAAACTTAAGAGGAGATTATTATCTTTTAGTTTAAAAGTAGAGGCATAATTTTAGAAGAAATGTTTTATTTTATAATTTAATAATTACTGTAATACATTTTTTTAAATAAAATGATAGCAGCCGTTAGATTAGATGAATGTTGACGTAAATATGTCACGTCACAATTTGCCACGCGCTTCACAGTTAACACCCAACAGCGCAGCCGTCTTCCACATCATATCCTGTGTCAAATATCTTGTTGACCATTTTTTTTTATAGCCGATGTTTCTTTTTTGTGCTTTCACCGTTTCGTTGTTAAATATTATTATTTTATTATAAAAGGAACCTCCCCACACACTTTCCTGTCGTCTCTCTTCCTTTTTTCCGACAACATACATATATAATTTGATTGGATTGGATTGTATTTGACAGGACCTCGCTTCGGTCACGCAGCGGAATCGTCCCGCTTTCCATAAATAGTAAGTTTAGAAAGCGGTTATATATGTCTTAAATTAATAAAATTAAATAAAAATGTATAATTACTTATTCTACAGGTTGCAGGTTTTTTATATATATATATTTTTTTTCACTTTTAGCTTCAAATGTTCATAACTTTCGTTTTATAAGACCAAATGATTCACGGTCAGTTGTGTTGCATTCGTTATTTTACGGGTTTCGATTCAAGACCCATATTGATAAATTTATTATAATGTATTCAGCTCACAACTATCTAAAAAGTCACACGTGCCTAAGTTCTATTATTTTTTAAAAAATGTACATGCTTAAATTATATTTTTAACGCTAGGACTGTAAACGAGTCGAGCCGAGTATCTGACAAGCTCGACTCGACTCGACTCATTTTACTCGAGCTCGAACTCGACCGAGCCTTAATATTTTGAGCTCGAGCTCGACTCGGTGCCATACTCGACGAGTTCGAGCTCGACAAAGTTTTTTTAAAAAACAATTAATTAATAAATGGTGTATTTTAGCTCGAACTCGACTCGATTAGGCTTGAATCGAGTTCGAACTCGACTTGAATAGGAAAAAGAAAAAAGCTCGATTAGGCTCGCGAGCCTCTCGAGTCGAGTATCAATGAACTCGAACTCAACTCAGCTTTAGAAAAAGCTCGACTAAACTCAGAATTTAGCGAGTCGAATTTGAATATCGACTGAGCCGATCTCGAGCAGCTCACGACTAGCTTGACTCGTTTACACCCCATACTTAACGCATTCAAATTTTACAACTCAATTAAAAATCGAGTGTTAACACATTAATCATTGTAACGTGTAGGGCTGTAAACGAGTCGAGCTGAGTATCTGGCAAGCTCGACTCGACTCGTTGTACTCGAGCTCGACCTCGAACTCGACCGAACATAAATTTTTCAAACTCGAGCTTGACTAGGTGTCATACTCGACGAGCTCATTCTCGGCTCGACTTGACTCGCCAATTTTAAATTGTTCAATTAAATCATAAAATTGTGTATCTTAGATCGAGCTCGAACTCAGTTTGAATTGAATATATATATTATGCTAGTTAGATATATTATGTTATATATAAAATTTTGTTATGTTGTATATATTATAAAGACTCTATATAAATATTTTGTCAAAGTAATGTAAATATAATATCAAATTAAAATTTTAATATAAATATTCTCACAAATATAATAATTATATGCAAAGGTAATTTTGTATTAATTAGTCATTGTTTGATTTAAAAAATTAATATATGTAGTAATATTATTTATAATATAAACTCGGGTGTAGTTTATAATTTTGCGAAAACTAACATGTGTAATATAACTTATAATATAAAAAATAATGTAATTTATATTTAAAAAACAAATTAAATATAACTTTTATTTTTTAAGACATTTTATTATTTTGTCTTAAATAACCTTCTTGATAGGTTACAAGTTTAAATAATTAAATTATTTTCTAAGTTATTATAACAAACTTTCCTTTTTTATTTTAAATTACTATTTTTAGTAGGCGTGACCATTCCGCAGCGGGATATAAGAATTTTCCATTTGATAGAATTGAATTTGGTCGGATCCACATGGCTCCGAAGAGCAAGACGGCGGCAGCTCTTACACTCGACACCAATAACGGATCCCCTCCCGTCCATTACCGCGGCGTCAGGAAGCGGCCATGGGGCCGCTACGCCGCCGAGATCAGAGATCCCGGCAAGAAAAGCCGCGTCTGGCTCGGCACCTTCGACACCGCCGAGGAGGCCGCCCGCGCCTACGACGCCGCCGCCAGGGAGTTCCGCGGCTCCAAGGCCAAAACCAATTTCCCCGCCGAGATCGATCGGAAAAGCAGCCGCAGCCCCAGCCAGACCAGCACTGTCGAGTCCGGCTGCCACGACGCCGCCGACTCCTCCATGATCGGGCTTGATCTCAACCTAACACATCCAGGTGGATCGATTTCCACCATTGTTAGACGTCCGTTGCCGGCGGCGAGCCATGTTTTGTACCTGGATGCGATGATGAGGGCTGCGGCGGCGAATTGGCATCAGTACCGTCAGCCGCCGCCGGCAAATGGATCTCCGAGTGATTCCGATTCATCTTCTGTGGTTGATCATCGTCATCATCAGGAACAAAAACGCGGCAGAATTCTAGATCTTGATCTAAACCTCCCGGCGCCGGAGTAGTAGCTGTTTAATTATATATATTTATGCATCTTCAATCCTGGCTTTTTAGTCTTTTTTGAAACAGCTGCCGGAGATGTGAATAGGTGGTAGTGGTACACGGCCAAACATCTTTTTTCCGACACAACACAACAATGAAAGGAAAGGAAACTGCAGTTGATGATGATGGATCGAGTTATTGTTATTGCTGTTTTTTTTATATAATTATTATTATAATTATGATTAATTAACGGTACGAGGGTGATGGGCTGATGGCTGCTGAAGCAAGCAAGCCTGCCTTTGTTTTTCCAGCTGTAGTGTTATCTTATCTCCTTCCTTCCTTTTTTTTTTTTTTTTGTGTGTTAATCAAAACAGTGGTTTTTCTTTTTCATCACCTGTTTGTCAATGGCATATTTAATTTTGTGGAATGGATGGATAAGCAACTGCATAGTACGTAAGTAGTGTGCATCAGTAGTACGATATAATTATTTATTAGCCGAAATGTGAAATTTTTTCAAAATTTACCGTATTTATAGAAATTATTAACAAATTAGCCTTCTAAATAAATAATTACAAACTAACTCTTGGTTGCGGTAGTAACCTATAATTAATAGAGTTAATCCTTGTTAATTATGTACACGATCTCATCATGTCCCAAATAATGATTGGGGTTGAAACCGCAGCCCTATGGCTTTGGTTGGACACCGCGGACATCCACAATAGGGGTGAGCAAATATTCCGAAATGCTTAAAATCCCGCCCGTCCCGCCCTAGCTCGTCTTAAAAAGCCCATCCAAAAAATGTGTCCAAGCTCTTATAAGCGGGACTTTTCTTCTCAACTAGGGCTAGGGTTAGGACTAGAGATTTTTTATGAAGTCCCAAAAACCCGTCCCGTCCCTTTTTGTTAACTAATCAGCTATAAACTATAGTTAGTTAAGTTAACTTTAGTGATGGCTCGGGTTGAAGTTCCATTTGATCTGGGATTTGTATTTATAACTTGTTATGTCAGAATTGTTGGTGACTTTCTGTTAGAATCTTGGTAAAACTTAGTTTTGGAGTCATTGGTGAACTATTTTGGAGAACCAAGTTATGTGTTGAACTTGGTGTTCTTACAAGTGACAAAATGTTTGAGTGATTTTGATGTTTTATGGTGAACTTTGTGGTATGTGTTGAACTTTGTTGTTGTTTCTGTGTTTGGTTATGGTTTAAGTAAATTGAGTATGATTTTTTTTTTTTTTTTTTTTATAATTTGGATGAGAATTTGGGTTGGTCCCTAGTCCCCGTAGGCCCGTGGCGGGCGAGTCTTTTCCTACTAGCTAGGGCTCGGGATAGAGCTCGGGACAGCCATTAAGTGGCCCTGGTTTTAGGGCTTGGGCAATTTTTAGAAAAAAAAACCCGCCCATCCGTCCCATGCTCAGCCCTAATCCACATAGTTGCTACCGCAGCCATCCCATGGCTGTTGTTCCCATTTGAACCAGACCGGTCCGGCGGTTTGGAATCCGAACCTGTCAACAAATTTCGAAGTGTCGGATTTTGGTGCGTGTGTAGAGTTTTTCATACGAAAACGGCTGAGCAATACCCTTAGCTTTGTTATGGAGTACGATGTTTTTCGGCCAACTTCTTTCATCTAAAAAGTCACAATCGCAGTTTATATTTCTTTAGGTCGTATTCACAATTTGTCGGTTTTATTAGAACCTATTTTATTTTTTCGAATTTGTTCTAAATTTAGGATTTACTTTCCGTATTTAAACTATATTAAACATTTAACCGGTTCGTATCCCGATTTAGGCCGTCGGACCGGTGCAATTCTAATGGAAACCGCAGCCGTGAGTATAATTGTGGTTCCCAACCGCAAACATATGGATGGCTGCAGTTCCCAACCATAGCCACAAGAATGGCTGCAGATGACGACCGTAACCATTATTTAGCCTAATTAACATGGTTAATAGGGATTAACCTTGTTAACACAGCAACCGACCAAAGCCGATGACTAATTTGTAATTACAATTTTTTAGAGAGCTATTGTTAATAGTTTATTTAAAAATGACAATTTTTTTTTAAAAAAATCGCTGAAATGTTTTTAAAATCTTTTTTTTTTTTTTTTTTTAAATAATGGATGGGGGCTGTTGTACTTGTACCGTACCGGGTAATGTGCGCCCAGAGAAATTCTTCAATATAACACACGTGGATTTTTTTTTTCTGGCTAAAGAATACAACACACGTGGATGTTTGTCGTAATTATTCAACAAATTGAAAAGTGTTTGTTGGGTGGGACGACACGTGGAAGTTGAGAGCTGACGCTGCCAGAAAGTTTTGACCCATTTAATTAACACGCTCAATTATTTACTTACATTCATCACAATTCACAATAAGTAGTAATTCGGTTTCTTTGGTCAAACTCAAACGTCAATCTTTCTCACATTTATTTAATGTATGTATAATTTATTTAATGTATGTATGTAAAGTTTCGTTTCTTATTACACGGACACTCTTAATCTACTACTCTCATTTTCGTTTCTTCTATGTTCTTTATTATCAGTCAATTTTCAAATCAAACTTTGTCATGTTACGAATTAGAAATTTATGAAGTTTTTTCCTTCATTACTAGTCAAAATCCATCTTACCACCTTTTATAATTTTAATCAACATTGTTTGATGAATTTATTAAAACATAAAATTCTATAGTTTATATGAAAAAAAATGTAATTTAAAAATAAGAGATTTTAAAAAAAAAATTATCCAAGGATTAGACCTTATGCCTCGACAAACCTACCAAAGGGTTTGTCCTGGTCTTAGTTTTAGCTCCGTTCGAATAGAGCCGCCGACGATGAGGGTTTGGTGAGATAAACATTTGTACTATAACTTTATTATATTATTATTTTTTTTACTCATATCATAACCATAATGTCCATAATCATTGTAGCTATGTTTCTTCATACCACAACCATGATTTTTCACCACAATTAGACCATTTAATCATAAGTATTCAAACTAATACAATATCATTATTTCATAAAAAAAACCAAAGTAACCAAATCAGAGGTGGGTGGGTCGGAATCGGAGGTGGGTGGGTCGGAATCAAATGCGGATGACCAAATCAGAGGTGGTGGTCGGAATCGGAGGTGGGGTCGATATCGAAGGTGGTGGTCGGAATCGGATGTGGTGGCCGAAATCGGAGGGGTTATTTTAGGAATTTTTAAAATTATTCACTCAAGTGACCACAATTTGTTTAACTTAACCTCAAAATTTGACGAAGACATCAAATAGCAACACATTTAAAACTTGGGACAGTCAATTTCGTCATCAAACACCAAATTGAAACATGAGTCAAACTTTGAACAATTTTTAGATTCTTAACCCTATTTAATATGGTGAGAAGCTAGTATTCTTGTGAAACAAAAGAAGAAATGCTATTTTCATTAATGATGTCACTTACAAGTTACAACACACATGATTTGGGCTTTCAAGAACGCATAGGAAAGAGAGATCATTTTGCTTATATGAAATAAATTAATTTACAGGCGAAAATGAATAGAAAGAAAAGAAAGATATAGCTAGCTGATCCCATGAGTCCCACCTGGTGTTTTGTCATTGCGGGAGTGTTTGTTCTTGTGCTTGGACTTGATGAAGCAGAAGCAAGAGCAGCATGGGAATTGGAACAATACCTTCATTGCGTTAACGTTTCCCCGAATATTGAATCACTCTCACATTCATTTTATATAGAGAGTTATGGCATATTTATAAAGTTACTAGTGCATCGGATGCCATTCCCTCCCTTCTACAGATGCTTAAACCAAACCCATCTATTGTGCTTCTCCTTTCCTTTCTTTTCTCATAAGCCATGCACCAATTTCAATATTTAACCAAGGTTTGAATTTGACCAATGTTAACCGGAGAGATCTGGATTTTCAAAAGTTAATATGGAAGGTCTGAAATTTCAACTTTATTGATATAAGAGTCTCCGTTAATTTTTTCCACTAAAACTGACGAAAATTTGTCATGTGCTTGACTTATGACCGGAAATAAAATTAAATCTAAAAAATGTCATTCTATCAAAGTGTGCTCCTCACATGCTCCACACAGGTCCAGACCTTTCATGGGTTATTAACTCTTTAACATATATAAAAGTGTCCTTATTACCTAGACCTAATCTACTATTCAAAATTCGCGAGATTTAGTTCGTGAAGAATAGCGCTTCCATTTCTAGAAAGTGTGAGTACGATTGACTCTGGTCGGTGAGCCGCAAAACAACCTTATTGAAGACGCTCGGTAGTGAAAAAGCTTAAAGGAGAAGAAATGGACATATCATCTAGTTAAGACCCGTGAAATAATCTCGCGTAATAACTTTATGATTATCCGTTATTTCCGATATTTCCATCCTTATCGAGCATGTCCTTCTTCTCATGATAAGATGCCATATCTCCTGATCTAGAAGGGTATTATTGGTGATTAGACGACTTAAAACAAAGGCATTTTGGAAAGGGAGATAAATGAATGAAGCGTGGGTATGAGTCTGTTTACAATAACCTTAGCAATGATCTTGTAGGCCGTATTGCAAAGGCTAATTGGTCGCCAATCGGTGATCTCCAACAGCTGCTCTTTCTTGGAAAGAAGAATGAATTTGTTCAAGTTCAGTCCTCAACATTCAATCACTCGAAAATTGCAGAAAAGAAGTGAGAATACATACATGATAAGTACTAAATTTATTGCCACAACTGTTCCATGGGGATTCCTCTGTCGCTTGCGACTTCACTAAATTGCCGCATCTTCTGAATGGCGACAACAGTCGCACGAGCATTGTTGAGGGCGTTGCCGCTACCGAGCTGCTTTCCCAACGCATTCTCTACACCCGCCATCTCCATTACAATCCTCACTGCACCTCCTGCGATAACTCCTGTCCCCGGAGATGCTGGTCGAAGCATCACTGTTGCTGCCCCGTATTTCCCATCCGCCCTGTGTCACTCAAACATCATTTATTATTACCTAACTGTATCTACATGAATCAATTCACATATTTTGAAACAACATCATATAAAAGCTCATTCATTCTACCAAAACATACGAAACACTAGAAAAACATCTACAACTTTGCTTACACTGCTATTACTCAAGCAACAACAACTAATTTCTTAAACAAGAAAAATGTCAACCCCTCGGAACAATGCAGACGTGAAAACATAAGAGATCGACCTTATTCGGGTAAACTGGGGAAAATAAGATTTTCATCAACTAATGTATGTTATGTTCTTGGGGGAAGTTCTTTTATTTTTCATATGTAATAATACAGCATCCAACACCAGTGATGGGCTATCGATTTCACCATCAATGCACCAACCAAACGATAGAGATGGGTAGTTTCAGCTCAACTAAAAAAGTTGGTTACTTGCTACCATTTTCACCCTATATCTAAACAACAAAGCCAGCCAGATCATGCTTTCTAATCAACAATCTTCAAGCACAAAACCTACCAGAATCTATTCAATTCAGTAAACATTGACAGTGAATCAAGCGATGTCACCATCAATGCACCACTTTAACAACCGGTAGCTGAGAGATGGTTAGTTTCAGCTCAACTAAAAAACTAAGTTACTTGCTACCATTTTCACCCAATATCTAAACAACAAAGCCAGCCAGATCATGCTTTCTAATCAACAATCTTTAAGCACAAAACCTACCAGAATCTATTCAATTCAGTAAACATTGAGCGAATTTAACATTGAACCAGTCCTACATACCAAATAACACAAACTGAATCTGCAGCAAACAATTAGATAACCAAATTCATAATCATAACCTGTGTGGAAATGTCATAAACAACAAAGTCAGCCAGATCATTCTTTCTAATCAACAATCTTTAAGCACAAAACCTACCAGAATCTATTCAATTCAGTAAACATTGAGCGAATTTAATATTGAACCAGTCCATCATATTAAATAACGCAAATTTAATCGGCAGCTAACAATTAGATAGCCAAAATCATTCATACCTGTGTGGAAATGTCATGTACTTGGTCATGGGGACAGTGATAAGATTCCTTCGGGCATTGACAGCAGATTTCTGCACCGCCGTCACAACCTCCGTGGCCTTACCAACACCCACACCCACATTCCCCTTCCTATCGCCGACCACAACAATGGCTCTGAAATTCAGCTGCTTCCCTCCCTTCACCACCTTCGTCACCCTCCTCACCTGAATCACACGCTCATCTAACCCATCCTTTATCTTCTCCTTCTTCGTTTTTCCAAACGCGGTCTTCTTCTTCAACTTTGAGTCCATTACATAAATGTCGTTCCCCAAAACTGACACGCCGCTGTACGCCGGACCGTACAACTCCTCGTATGCCTCTGCGATCTGTTCCTCCGTCTCAGGGGGGCCATCGTCGAACGAAGCGCTAGGGACGTAGCCCTCTGGAGGTGTAGCCGGATCGTACGCCGCCGCCTGAGCGGATTCTTCGGCGGATTCGGTGTTTTCGAAGAAGAAGGATTCGGATTCTTCGGATGCGGCTCTGATTAAAGCTACTTTGCGTATCGGAGATGATACCAGAAGGAGCGAGGAACTAGAGGGTTTGGGGAAGAGAGATAATCGAGAGTGCACATGGAAATGCTTCTTTGGCTTACTGCTGCAGAGAGAGAATATAGTAGAGGAGAGGCAGTTCGAGGAGGCCGCGGCGGTCGCCATGGATGATAGATAGTGAAGCTCCGAGCTGCTGTGTAGAGATTGAATTTGAAAGGGAAGAAGATTCAAAATCTTATCTTCACCCTCCTAGTCCTAGCAATGGGAAATTGATGACGTGGATGCCATCCTGGAACCTGGTGAGTGTTGCAGTTGTTAGGATCAAATGGGCCTGGCCGAGTTGCTTTTCATTTTTTGGCCCACCAATTTTCTATTTCTCGAAGTTGAAAGAGAGAGAGAAGAAACCTGTCCTGACACGTGGCATGAAAAGAGAACACGTGTAATTCGACAGAGTTGCCACCTTCTTCAAGTCTTCATCCATATTAAGACCACCCGTAATACTTGTCTTTTTTTTTTTTGGTCTTAAAGATATTCAAATATAATAAAGGTCTGAGAAACATACAACCGCTTAGCTAAGGCATTCCCAATGGTATTGGGATGTCCGAAGCAAGCCAAGATCCAGTTACACCTAGGTCCGCCGCACAATTAACAAGTCTATGTGCTTTGGATACCTTACTTCTAGGTACAGCGTAAGTAAAGGCCGAAAGAGAAACAACTAGATACTTAATATCCTGGACGACAGAAAAAACGGTCGGGTTACAGCTTGTCGAAGAGGGGTCTAACTGATTCAGCAGGAGTGTCGAGTCCGTGAACAGGATGTGGTTATCCTGTGGAAACGATCGGGCTAACAGCAGACCTGCCCGGCAAGCCAGTCCTTCCGCCAACAGGGGATTGTCTCCAGGTGCCGATACTACAGAGGCGACCACGACTCTGCCCGAGCCATTTAACAAAAGTGCGCCTCCGAAAACTAGGAACGAACCGGCCCTAACTGCGCCGTCACACACGATGGTGGGCCTGGTGTGTGACGGCATACTCCTTCCGGCCATCAAGGTGCCGGGGGCGCGTGGGGCGCGTTGGTCTCCTGAGTTACAGAAAGCATCCAAATTATCAGTAATAACAGATAGTATACAGTCTAGTGTTCTAACAGGATCCGGGCGCCTATTACTAAATATTACTGCGTTTCTTTCTAACCAGATGCACCACATTATGATACACTTATTCACGAAAAGATCCATCGTCGGGACACTCAGGGGAGTGTGTGGGTGATGGAACAACCAATCGAACACGGGCTCTCCAGGTGTGTCTTCCACATGTAATCCGAAAGAGGAACCGAACCAGATTTTCTTTGCAAAAGGGCATGACCACATCAGATGATTCCAGGATTCCGACGCCTCTGAGCAGAGGTGACACTTTGGGTTGAAAGAGGGAATTCGCTTATGCATGGCTTGTCCCAGGGGCAAGCTGTTGTGACAACCTTTCCAGATGAACATTCGAATTTTTGGAATTAGTTTGGCATTCCAAAGTTTGTTCCAATGGGACGAATTAGCGATCGAAGAGGTTGTTGCTGAATTCCCCTGCTTCTCTGAGATGAGGAGCGAATTAATGAAGTGGTATCCGGATTTGACGGTGTAATTTCCTGATTCGTTGTGCATCCATAGAAAAAGGTCATTCGTATCAAAGAGCGGTAATTGGATCTGGAGGATGGCCGTTCTAATAACTGTAGGAATCTCGGGGGGAAAGTTCGTGAAATCCCATTGTCTTAGTGATATGAAGTCACTTACTTTTCTGCCAACGTCATGGTTGATGTGATTTGGCGTAGTTGTGGGACTTAGCCAGTCTTTCAGTAGACCAAAATTTGGGACCCATGGGTCCGTCCAGAAATTGATTTTCCTTCCATTACCAACGTGCCATCTTCCCCCTCGTCCTAGGATAGATTGGAGCCGTACAAGTGTTCGCCAGACCGGTGAATGGTGGGGGTGTGCTTTTGCAGTAAAGAAAGAATTCTGTCGCAAGTATTTCGCTTGTATGCATCTTACCCAAATTGAAGGTTGGTTTGTCACTATTCTTGCTGCTTGCTTTGTAAGAAGTGCTAGATTGAACGCGTTCATGTTCCTGAATCCTAGGCCCCCTTGTGTTTTTGATTTACAAAGCTTCTCCCAGCTGATCCATGGTATACCTCTTTTGTCAACCTTTGTGTTCCACCAGAACTGTCTATGCAGTTTTTCCAGGTTGTCCGAGGTTTTCTTTGTGAGGTTTACGCAAGACATTACGTAGGTTGGGATTGCAGCCGCTGTTGCTTTTAGTAGAATTTCCTTGCCCGCATGTGAAAGCAATTTTGTCATCCACCCCTGGACGCGTGACGTGGTACGTTGTATAAGGCCCTCCCCTATTTTTCCCTTCTGTTTCGCCCAATCAACCGGGAGCCCTAAGTATATTTCTTCGGGGAGCATTTCCCTTACTCCAATGATGTTCGCCATTGTTTGCCCTTCCTGTTGGGAGATATTTGGGCTGAAGCGAATGCATGATTTGCTGTAATTGATAAGTTGACCTGATTCTCGTTGATAGGTATCAAGAACTTGTTTAAGGTTCGTGATGTTATTGACGGTTGCTTCGAGGAAAAGGAAACTATCATCCGCAAAGAGGAGGTGTGTGATCTCCTCAGTATGCCTTCCTGGTTTTATTCCTTTTATTCTTCCATCCATCTGCGCTCTTGACAGCTCTTGGGATAACATCTGTGACATAAGGATAAAAAGATAAGGTGAGAGCGGGTCACCTTGTCTCAGACCCCTTGTTGGTTTAAAGTACTCCGTCGGGCGTCCATTGATGACCACGTTCAGCCTTGTTGAGGAGATGCATTCCATGATCCACAGGATGAAGTTGTCCGGGAAAGCCATATTTAGGAGGACTTCCTTTAGGAAGGACCATTCAACGCGATCATATGCTTTGGACATATCCAGTTTCAGTGCCAACAAACCTTTTCTGCCTCTTCGCCTTTTCTTTATAGTGTGCAGAATTTCCTGTGCGAGAAGAGTATTGTCCGTAATGCTTCTCCCTGGTACAAAAGCAGATTGGAAGGGGGAAATGAGTCTGGAGATGCAGGTTCTCAGCCTGTTGGTGAGTATCTTGGAAATCGTTTTGTATGTTGTATTGCATAGGCCAATTGGTCTCCAGTCCGCCATTTCCTGTGGGCAGGTTTTCTTGGGGATGAGTACCAAGTTGGTGGAATTGATTTCCTGGCTGAGTCTGCCAGTTAAGAAAAAGTCTTTGACTGCCTTTGAGAGATTTTGCTTTGTGATTTCCCAAGTGTGTTGGAAAAATCTTGCTGGATATCCGTCTGGCCCTGGAGCTTTATCCGCCTGGAACTGTGCGAGCACTTTTGTGATTTCCACATCGCCTACTTGGGTAATAAGTTTTACCCCTTCTTCCTCGGGGAGAAATAGAGCATTTCTTTGAGGGATTTCCGGGATAGGAATATCCCCTCTGGTTGTGAATACATGCACAAAATAGTCTGTGATGTGTTTTGAAATTTCTTCCGGTTTTGTGAGGCACGTTCCATCAGGTAAGGATATAGAATTCAGATTGTTCCGCCTTCTTCTTGCTATTGTGTAGGCGTGAAAGAACTTGGTATTCCTATCTCCCTCTTTTAGCCCCCGTAATACTTGTCTAGTAGTCAAGAACGATTACTTCTATATGGCTTGACTTTGAAATTTCATGGGACGTTATTTTGCAGTGATTTGTCTAAAAAAAAATATCAGGTCCCGCCTAGCTCACAGACTGCGTAGCATATGAGGAGGCGAGTAGAACTAAGCACGTATCAGTGATATTTGGCTCACGTAAAAGATAACAAAGCAGGGCGCGAGCTCCTCGAGTATAACGCTCCAACATATACATTACATGGGCATACAGCTCTTCACAAACATTACCTGGAGACGTTAACTGGAAACACTCAAAGGCCCATACGTGGCTTCATATAAGTTTACTAATAAGGCCTCTCGAGAACAAAACTTAGGGCTACTCTCAATAAGTCATCATCAACAGAATCTCATCACGAGATCTTGTGATGTAGTTTCGTAGGTCTAATCCCATAGGTACATACCCTCCAGCACCATCGGCACAAATGCTCACAGAGTCACAAACTAATACTCTTATTGGGATGGTGACCACCTAGTGGACATAAGAGTTAGAAGCATACGATAACTCATGATCATCCTCCTTGTCCAATCCATTTGAATCGATTTAGAAAGATGAGTCAAGTATTAAGGACACTTTAATAGCAGACCAGTTAGCTATTATGATTGCTTGCACACCTGATAGAGTAAATATTACATTTCTCGAATATGATAACATTCGCCTAACATAACCGAACATTTAACCCTGTAATCGTATATGACACACGCAATATGAATTACATGTGGACAGTCCAACCCTTTGCAGGACTAAGTATTTTTTAAATCCACTATAGGATATAAAATCATTTCATCACAAATTACTTACAATTATGTAGATCCACCACAATATATAAATTTCTATTTGATTTAGTTAGTATTATTATCCTATAAGTATAATTGTTTTATCAATAACTACACAGTACCCAGAGTCCGACATCCCCGCGTAGCAAGGAGAGAGCACCTACCAATTTATTGAAGGATTAATAACTAACTTGCTACCCGAATTTCAATCCATTTATAAATGGCTACTTGGATTTTAATTTTTTAAAATTGATTACCCGAATTTTTTAATTTCAGAGCAAATTGCTATTTCTGTTTTAATTCCTGCAAAATTGGATAGAAAAAATACATATTTATGTCATGTGTGGCCTTTTCACGTATACACAAGATGGATTCAAACACAAATTGAAAGTATTGCAACAAAACATCTTCAATTTGATGCTCAATTAAAAGAGACAGTTCGAATTAGGAAGAAGTCTAATTAAGCATCCAATTGAAGATATTTCGTTACAATATTTTTAATTTATATTTGAATCAATTTTGAGAACATAAGACCTAACGTGACGAAAACTTGCTCATTTTTTGTATAATTTGACGAAAATTAAAACAAATATAACAAGTTGCTCTAAAATTGAAAATACATAGGAAAAAAAAACTGAGCTTCAATTATTTATAAATTGGTCAATTTGGTTATTAAGCTAAAAGATACAGCGGTTCATCCGAGCCCAGTGGGATGCCATGTGGATCAAACCGCACAAGCCAGGTGTCTCTCGTCTCTCTCTCTTTCCTTCTTCGCGGCTCTTGTTTCTCTTTCTACTACGATCCTTGCTTGTTGCTTCCTTCTCAAGTCGCGGCTGTTAGAAACTACACACCACCGTCAGTAATCGCTTCAGTACTTGCAGCTCTCAATGGATGACAAAGCTCGTTTGGTCGGTGCAGCTTCTGATTTCGCGCTCTATCCCGGTAATATATGTTTTCCTCCACTTCTTCAACTTCTTTTCATCATTTTCCCAGGTTCCTCAAATGTCCAGTTTAATTTTCGTGCATTCAGGTGTTCAAAACGATGCCTCGGTAAAGGAGTTCCTTGATCAATTTCCTCTTCCTCTAATTATCAAGTAATTATTATTCTTACATAAGCTCAATCTCTGGCTAAATTAGATTGTTCATAACTTTATATTGCTAAGTCGAATTTGGCGTCTTCTAATTAGACAGAACTCGTCGAGTCTCCAATGGGTTTCTTCAATCTGAGTTAACATTAATTTCTTGATCACTAACCTACAAGAGGTTTTGACTGATGGGTTTTTGGATGGTTCTTGCAGTGTGCTACAAACGAAATCAGATGAACCTGGGGTAGAAAATACCATAGTCAGTTGTCTGGAGAGGGTTTTCAAGACAAAGTATGGTGCCACCCTTATAACTGATTATATGGTATGCTGGCTTGGTTTTAAATCTCTCATTCTGTATCAATCCTTCCTTTTGTAGCCAACCAAACTGAAAAATTATGTCAATTTACTAGCTACAGCAAATGAACTGTGCACAAGGTCGTGACTTGTTTGCACTAATTTTCTAAACGGGTGATAAAAAGAAGTGTTTATCATTAGGGTTAAGAACCTATAAACTGTCTGAAGTTTGCCATATGTGAGATTTTGGTGTTTGAGGTTTAAATTGTTGATATGGGTTGTCTGAAATTCCAACTTTGTTGAAATTTGCTGTTTCCGTCCAAATTTACAGTTAAAGTTTGCTGTCTCCGTCCAAAATCTCACATAGGGCAACCCTTATCATTATGCCCTTTTTATTGATTATTTTAGCTGTGTCATTATCTTTATTAATCTACTTCCCTTTTTCAGGAATTTGTAAAGGTAGGTCTAACTGCAGATTCTCAACTTGTCAAAGCTCTAGCTTGCAAAACAGTAAGTGTATCTCTGTCATCTTGTACATTCATCCCCTCCAATCTTCCCTTATCCCCTGCCCTGCCCCCATCAGCTTGCCCTTGATATTTCCTTGCCATGCTGGTATGACTATGAATACTCCAGGTTACTAGCCTTTTGGAGAATTCTAGTGGGACAACTTTATCTTCCACAAGGCTGATCAGTGAGTACAACATATACCCACTCCTGCTTGGTTGCCTTGTTAATGGGTACGACTTCATGCTTTCCTTGTTATATCGGACATACTGATAAAATAACCAGCGTCTATTCATGTTTTACGAGATGATTAGAGAGGGACAATTCAGTAGCATTATGATATTGATCAATTAATAGCAGCGGAATGATGTAGAGAAGTCAGCAGAATGAATAGCACCGGAATGATAGATTGATTGATGATGGCCATTTGTGCATTCATTACTTACCAATGCTGAATTAATTTCCCTTTAAATGTAGCTCAATAGGAACCTCAGATAATTGGCTGACATAGAGTTTGCCCATTTCGTTTGATAAATTCCAAACAAAAGGAATTAATGCATTTATTGATCATTCTGTCTAAGAAATTTCTTTCTTGGCTATCCTTCTCTGTAGTGACGAAGAAGTCGCAGCATCCTCCATGGACGCGATAAAAGCTTTGGCTCGTTTACCAGAAGGCCTGGTGAGCAAAGTTTGGCAAACTTTGATGCAAATGATTTCGATGATAAACTAAATTAGTTAATTTCTAGCATGTTCTTGGTTTGGTAGGATATTGTTTTCCCAACCAGCAGTCATGAAGCAACCCATCTTGGAAATCTAGCAGCAAGCTGCACATCACTGGTGTGAATTCTCCTTCTTGTGCCATGCGCTTTAGTTGTTTACAATACTGAGCATGATGCTTAGTCATGGTCATAAGTCGCCAAGGTTCATCAGATTCTAAGAGAAAGATCGCCTGAATGGAAAACTTATTTGCCTACAGCGTTTATCCTTATTGATTGGTACTCAGTTCTTGAGGCCCAAAATTTAAGAATTTTTTTTATCTGCATGGAAGGTTCGAGAGCATATATTTTGTTTAATATATTTAATATATATCCCTGCTACTGCATTCAACTGGCCGCCTTTCCTATTCTATTATAATTATAACCATCAAAAGGCTGTGGATAAACGATAAAGTGGGCAAAAGTAGGATAGTTGGCAAGCCTCTAATTGACTTGAATGCGTCTCTTCCAATAACGCTAAGCACCTTAATTTATTCGATCATCCTCGGTTACTCGATACACTAAATCAATTCCTTCATTAGGTGTTCAGTGAGGTTTGCTGTAAATTATACTTGACTCTGAAGGTGGAAGATGATTTTTCATTTGTGCAGTCATTAATGTTATTGTATCTGTTGCTTCTTGCTTAATATCTGATGTCAAAGCCGTTGCATCTTTCTGACTTGTCTCAACTAATACTCATATTTTAGGGGCGTGTACGTGTTTTGGCTTTGCTAGTGAAGCTGTTTTCTATTTCTAGCTCTGTGGCATCAGTAATATTCAGTAGAAATCTGCTAGCTTTGTTGGAGGATGAGATTCGTAATGCAGGAGACACACTTGTAACACTGAGTGCATTGGAGCTATGGTATGAGGTAAACCACAAGTCAATATTTGGTCGTCAATCATTGTACTGTGTATATTGGTCGATAGGTATTGCTATTCAAGTTAAGATCCTCTTGGTTGAGTACCTCTCAAGTATATTTGTCTTGCAAGTGGTTTACATTTGATCCCTTTTTCTTTAAATTATTTTGTTCCTTTGCATGTTTTCGTGAATGAAGTTGTCAGAGATCCAGCATGCTACTGAAATCTTGTCTAGGACAACTGTCCTTGAACTACTTAGATCTATTATAAGGTATTTGACACATATGCTTGTATAGCTTCTGTTTATGATAAGACCTCTGTGATACTCAGTTCCTTTTCAAATTATTTCAGTGATGAATCAAGGGAGTCAATATTAAGATCCAGAGCGATGGCAATCACTGGGAGACTAATGTCCGAAGACAAAATGTATTCATATTTTGATGAGAACAGTATGTCTTGTTTCGATGCTTGGAGTGTCTGATCTCTTGTTCAATCTTCTATTTTAATTTGATGATTAAAGTTCATCTTCTCCTAACTAGAGGATGAAGATCATTATGTCTTGCCTAATAGCTTGCCTTAGCATGCTGTTTGATAGAACATATTCCCTAGAATCCCTACAATTTCTATCTTGGTAGATAACGTTTTCCTATAAAGCTTATTTGACACATTTCTTGTACAGTACAGATTATGGCCCTCCTTTTCATTTTCATTAATAGAAAAAAAAAAATCACCCATCTAGTAGGGGTATTAGTTCTGTAGTTTTGGAACCTCAAGCCGGAAAGTTATTATCAGCCAAAACAAATAAAAAGTAGAAGTCATTGTCATGCTTTTTCAAAGATGATTTTTCATATTAAAAATCAACTTTGTTCACATTCATTGCTATCTGTCATTTCGTGCTGTGGTTGGATTAGTAGCTTATGTACTAATATCTTTACATTCAGGTGTCCGACTAGTTATTTCTGCTATTGATGACAGACTCGATTCGTCCAAAACTGAAGACGTAAATGAACTTGAATCGGCACTCGAAGCATTGGGTCAAATAGGATCATGTAAGTTCAATATTCATCTATGAATGACACGATAAGCAGAAAGTTGATCAGAAACTTAGGTTTCTATCTACCCTTATTCTATGTACGACCATAACTTAGCAGTTGTCAGTTTATGATTTAAGTAGATGCTGGAGTGTTAAGGGCAGACATAGAATTGGGTGGAATGTGGATAGAGACCTAAGTTTCTGTGTAACTTTCTGCTTATTGTTTTATTCATGAGTCTGTCCCTTAAATAGGACTAGACCAGTACAATGTAAGGAGATAGAATATTCTAGCAGATAACAATAGGAAATAAAATATCGAAACTATCACTAATAATAGATATAATATAACTAACCCTTTTACTAACATTGACCCTAATAATAATCATAGATTCTATCCTATCTATTATATATGTAATATATCGGTTATATTTTTCTGTAACATGGAGTTTTATCATTTCTCTAATTTGGACTTTTTCCAGTCATCGACTTCAATAATATTTTACTTGATGGCGTTCCTTCACATATACAGTCGAAACACAGTCTACATGTTATGCGATCTATAATGATGTATTCTTGTAGTACAGATAAATCATTTATCATAGTAGAAACAAGATAGCACTAATATTTCAGCAAACTTCTGATTTTCGTTACCTAATATTTATGGAAAATCTCACGTTGGGTCACCAAGTCATGCTTGTTCTTAACTGTTCATGGTAGTAGTGGGTAAATTTTATGGGTCCAAGATTTTCTATTGTAAGATTTTTTTTTTGTTGGAAAGAAAAAACTCGAGCCATTTCAGATGTAGAAGTATGCACTGGGAAGTTTAGTTTATTTAACTATATGCATTCATCAGTTATTGGCTGCATATGCATATTCTCTTTGGAAGGAAACACTGCTGATATTGTATAGACTTTGTCTAGTCAAATATCAACTGTTTTCACTGTTGGATGTAATTCATGAGTAACTTTACAGCTGAGTTGTTCGTGCCATACTAAGTATCTCACCACACAATAATTTATCTTCTGCTTTAGCAACTCAGGGAGCGATACTTGTGTTATCAAGTCCAACTCCAGCTGCAAGACACTTAACAAATGCTGCCTTCGACAGGCATGGTCGTGGAAAACAGCTGGTTAGTTACATACGTTCCTTAGCTTATTCGTGTTACTTTTCACTGTTCCTTTTTTTCGGGTCTTGCTGATTACTGATTTTAATATTCGAGTTCTGTCTTTTGCTATAACAAATAGCATTAGTCGAATGATCTGTTGTGAGTTTAGCAATTGTAGCTGTAAAAGAATAAGAAAGTCCTAGTTGGCTACATTGAGTATACTATAGTGATGCTGCCATGCTGGATTTTGCATGTATGTGAATTGTTTTTCTTAGTGAGATTTTTCTGACACTAAGAACGGGATGGGGTTAGAGTGTTATAAGTCTTGTGGATGTTTTATGGCTTATCTTGAGCTTCATTAACTGTTAAATGGAGTTTGCAGGCTGCATTACATGGTCTTGGAAACTTGGTCGGAGAAACTCGACCAGAGAACAGTGTCTTACTAAGTAGTGAGGCAGAAGAGACCCTTAGGCACTTGGTATATGATGCAGCATCCAAGAGTCTAAAGATGACACTATCTGTAAGTCTTCCAACTTTTTTTCGTTTTAAATCACGGTTATAATTTTGTTAAGGGATTATCCTATTAAGAGTGGTTGTGGTTTTCCAGAAGTTATATGCAGTGGATTACTAATTGATCCTGATATGTAGAACAGCTACAAATTATTGCTTTTCTTCTTTGTTTGACACTTCTGGACGAAAACACTTTTCGATGCCCAGACCAGACTAGATAGAGAAACTCGCGAGTTATATGTAATTTAGTCTGGGCAGCATATTATTGGCATGGTGAACTACGAGTACATAATTTTTCTAGTTTTATAGGGAAAAAAACTTATTTAGTATCTCAGGTTTACCCCATGTGTCAATTTGGTGTCTCGGGATTAAATTGTTACTTTTTACTGTCCCAAGTTTCAACTTTGTTGCTATTTTGTGTCCCCGTCAAATTTTTGGGTTAAATTTAACATAAATTGATCATGTGCTAGTCGTATGACCGGATAAAATTTAAAAATTCCTACATTACCCCCAAAATGCACGGAATCGCCATAATCGGGTCAACTCAGAATCAGAGGTGGGTGGCCGGTATTGGAGGGGTGGCTTTAAAAAAAAGTATAAGGACAAAATTGTTTTTTCATCTCAATATGTGAAAGTTAATCCAAAATTGGACGGAAAACCAACTCACAACAAAAATCGAAACTTGGGACACCAAATATTAACAATTTAATCATGTGACACCAAATTGACACATGACACATGGGGCAAACCGGACACTAAATATGTTTTTTTCCCATTTTTCTATTCATGAGTATTTGGGTTCGCTGTAAGTAGTTTTTGAAAGTGGAGTTTGTGATACATGGAGAAGTAGCAAAATATAGTGTAGAAGATAGTAGGAGAGAGAAGAAGAATTAAAGAGTAAGGAACAGAGAAGATAGAGATAGCTTTCAGTGAGAATGTGTTTTATTCCCAAGTACGTATACGAGACTTCAGTATGGCAATGGCTATGTCATCACTCTATTCTAGGACAATTGATGTGGCTTCTAGTATTTTTCACACCACATGTTTGACTGAATATGACTTTTAGTACTGAATGTTTGGTTTTATATATTTTTGGTATTAAACGTTTGAAAACCAAACATCCAGTATCAAAAGCCACATTTTTTCAAACGTGTTGGTACCAAAAGTATACAAAACCAAACATCCAGGACTAAAAACCACATTCGGTCAAACATATGGTGTGAAAAGTACATTTAACCCTTAATTGTATCATGTTTATGTGGGTGTGGCTAAGTGGTGGTATTGTGATTGGCAGGGGCTTTTTCTATCAATTTTTCAGCAGGAAGCTGAATTCCGCGTAGCGGTGAGTTTTTCTTTATTATTATTTTGAAGAAAGACACATGGGTTTGGAGGAGTGAATCGGAGTGTGTGTTGGTTTAGGGATACCGAGTGCTGTGTGGGTTGGTTGCTCGTGGGTGGTGTCTGGTCGAGATATGCTCAAAACCGGAGATAGTAGACACAATAACCAACCCTAGTATTGAATCCTCTAAAATAGGTATTGCTTGTTTCTCTTATAAATTTAAGCATCATCTCTTTGATGATGTGTTGTTGAGAAGTGGTGGTGAATGGGAAGTTGTAATGGAAGTAGCCTAAATTGAAACAACAGGGATGGAAGTTAGATACAAGTGTTGCAAAGCTATGTATGAGGCATTCACATCAAGCAAACTGGCGGAGGACTCTTCACTTGCTGGAATCGCAACCAAGGTAATATTTTATTTAGGGTTAAGAATCTATAAACTGTCTGAAATTTGCCCAATGTGAGATTTTTGAGTTAGAAGTTTAAAATGTTGATATGGAATGTCTGAAATTTCACTTTTGTTGAAATTTGATTTTCTATCTAAATTTGCTGTTAAAATTGACAGAATGATTGTGAAATGTCAAAATTGCTCCTTATACTATTATGTATACTCCAGCCAGCCATCACCCCCACCCCACTTCGGCTGGCCACCACCCTACTCCGGCCGGCCACCACCCTACTCCGGCCGGCCACCACAACCAAAACTCCGGCTACCGCCACTACAACTCCACAACCCACCACCACCCAACAAGGGTCACTGACACATGATCAAGTTCTGTCAATTTTAACAATAAATTTTTGGACGGAGACATCAGATTTCAACAAAATTGAAACTTAAGACATTCCATTTCAACATTTTAAACTTCAGACCACAAATTTCACGTAAATTTATATGTTTTTAACCCTTTTATTAATTTATTATGAGGATCAAGAAGAAGATGATGTATGGCTTGGTTTTAAATTGGTGTGATGTATGTTATGTGTGTAGTTGGAGGATGGTGTTCGAAGAGGACCGTACCTGACAAGAACGCAGCGGAGACAGCAGGAAGTTCAACCACTTGTAGTCACTGCAGACAGGTTTTAGTTAGTGTTAACCCTTTTTTCTAGAAAGAAACAAAGAAACCCTGTTTGTTACTCTTTTTGTTTTGACAGTGCGACTGTCGAAGGTTGGATCAATATGTTTAGATACTTGTCATATACATGACACTGTGTTTACATGCATATTTTTTTGAGTTAAGAACGTATAAACGGTTTGAGGTTTGCTCTATGTGAGATTTTAGTGTCTGAAGTTTAAATTGTTGATATTGACTGTTCGAAATTTTAACTTTATTGAAATTTGTTGTTTTCGTTCAAATTTGTTGTTAAAATTGACAGAACTTGGTCATGTGCTTGTCACATGACATGACCCAATAAAAAAATGAATCTTAAAATTGCCCCTAGTTGGGTGGTGGTCGGCCGGAGTAAACATAAAAGCATAGGGGGGAATTTTGACTTTTCACACAATTTTGTCAATTTTAATAAAGTTGAAACTTCAGCCTCCTACATTATCAATTTAAAATTCAGATACTTACATGCGGTAAACATAGGGGAATCAAGACTATCATAACATTCTGACATAGAACGACCATAAAAAACTACAAATGTAGGCATCACAACTGAATCAGAAGATGTATGAAACACAAGGTCATTACGATTTAACACGAAAATTCGAGGTAATGACTCACCCTGAATCCGAACAAATTCACTATGCGCGGACCACAACCGAGCGGGCCAATTCACTCTGCACGAACCATGACCAAGTGGAACCTCCTCATCGACGACAAGGTCGTTGGTGATGAATATTCACCCGATAAAACTACACATGGTATACATGAAAGATGCATCGACTACAAAGTTATCCCTGCGAACTCAACGACTATGAACTACTTCATGGGGATCAAAAGTTATCTACTGCGAAGAGCAACGACGGAAATTACAATATTTGACAACAAGTCACCATAAGTTCTTCTTAGGTTGCTCGAACCAAGGAGAATTAGTTAGACATCGGACGAAGCGACTCCAACTCAATTGAGGTCTTTCCGATCTACAAAATAAAGCTAAAGTAAATGTAAAACATTCACTTGGCTTGGGGAAAAATAATGGATATATACACCCCGATGATATTAAATCGGATCAATATCATGAATAGCAATATCTATATCTAAGCTATCAAGTCAATTCATCATCAAGAATTGCCTAATTAATATCAACCGACTGACTCGATGACGGAACAACGGATTCGACTAATGCAAGGTAAGAACAAAGCTACAATTTTGGCTAAGTTCTCGAGGTAAAAATACATCGAGAAATAAACACCCACGTAAAAGGTCTGAGCGGATTGATCCGCTCAGAATAATGGTCTGAATGGGACCATACTGTTCGGACCCCTTGATGCACCGAGAAGCCCAAAACCCCTCGGGGTACGTGAGAAGAACGACATGTGCTACTCGACATCGATATCTACAAGAAGAACAAATCGAACCTCTACTCGACTTATAAACCCTTCAGTCGCCAAACATCAGGCTTACTATAGCTTATCCACGGTTAATAAGGTGACTATCGCAGAATAATACTATTATAAATACGATTAACTCCTATCCGAGAATAAGGACCCAAATTACTAAAAATACTCAACTCTCTATACTTAAGCTGTCGGATCAAAAACAGATTTCCATTTTTTATATTTCAGTCCTTATATTTTTTAACTTTTTATTTTATATCCTACATATTTGATCATTGCGTCTAAGACTTGGTAAAAGCAACAGACACCAAATCGTATCTCATCAGATCAGAGACTACAACCGCAAGCAACCAACTACTCGGAAATGGCGGCTGCGTCACCTCCTCCCTACTTCAAAATCCAACCTTTCCAAACCCTAAATTCTCTTCCGCAATTCCATCTATCTCCATTATCAACTACTCTCTCACGCTCCAAGCTTCGTTTGGACTGCAGATGCGAGATCAGGAGCTTCGATAACTCCCAGAATTGGGTGACAGTCGACTACTTCCCCAGCACGGATCCCGTCCACATTATCCACAGATCTTCTGCTCCTTCCATGCCAATGGCTTCACTGGATTCCGCTGCCAAGACCGCCAAGAAGGTGTGCCTCTTCTACTGCGACGAGACCAAGCCACTGGCTGAGAGAATTGCTGCTCAGTCCGACTTCATCGAGCTCCGCAACATTAATTGGCGGTATCTTCCTTGATTCTGATCAAGAAATTTCTACGATTTCGAATTGCCATTGTTCTGGATGCTTTGATCATTAAAATGCATTGATTTTGTTTTACCTGAATAGTTTCAGTGTAATTGGTCCTCTGGCAACGATTGATGATGTTTGGATTTGAATCAATGCCTTTAGGACGTTTGATGATGGATTCCCCAACTTGTTCATACCCAATGCCCAGGGAATCCGTGGACAGCATGTAGCATTCCTCGCCTCGTTTAGCTCTCCTGCAGTGATTTTTGAGCAACTATCGATCATCTATGCTTTACCAAAGTTGTTCATCTCCTCTTTCACGCTCGTGCTTCCTTTTTTCCCTACTGGCACTTCTGAACGGATGGAGGATGAGGGAGATGTGGCAACAGCTTTTACTCTAGCAAGAATATTATCAAATGTACCAATTTCAAGGGGAGGACCTACTAGCTTAGTGACTTTTGATATCCATGCTTTGCAGGTTTGTGAATAATGTTGTTTATTATATAGCAAGCAGAGTAAACGAGTATTTAGTGTTGTGAATCTGATTGATTGCATCGTTGTCTCTTCATAGGAGAGGTTTTACTTTGGTGACAATATCTTGCCGTGCTTTGAGAGTGGGATACCATTGCTCAAAAATAGACTTCAGCAACTGCCCGATTCCAATAATGTAAGATCCTGCATTCTGTCTTTGGCATTTTCTTTTCTACTAACAACAGGTAATTGCATGCTGATTCATTGAGCAGTGTGCAAGTAATGTCATTAAAAGAGCTTCAAAGATCTGCTGAGGTGAACAAATATAATAAGAACTCATTGATGGGACAGTTACTTATAAATGGGCTGCCATGTCTCCATTCCAGCAACGTTTGTCACAAATTGCCAGAATCTTTCTATATTGTATGCTTCAGTGTTTAGACTTTGGTGATGCCTTTAAAAGCCATAATTATGGCCAGTAAAGACGGCTAAAACTTACTTTTCTAAACTTAGGTAAACTGTTGTTTATATAAATACATTTAAAATATTTGTTTGGGTCAAGGAATAGACCATCAGATTCTTAGTCTTGACTTTCTGATTTGGCTGGACCATAAGTGCTAAACCGATTAATCACATTATTAATGTTTGAAATAATTTATCCGTATTTGCATTCTCATCTGGTGTTTTCCATGATGCTCTTTATGCCTAGTTGCAGCTTATGTCTACAGATGCTCCTTCGTTATGTATCTTCAATATGTGAAATTCATTTATGTTCGATTTTTCTACAGCTAATGATCTGTACTGAACTGCACTGCTGCAGATATCCATTGCCTTTCCAGATGATGGTGCATGGAAAAGGTTTCACAAACAACTGCAGCATTATCCTATGGTATGTGCGATTTTTCACAGAGAAGTTTCTGTCTCCAATTCCATTGGCTTAGTGGTTTTTACAGTCACAGAGTCAGAGTCTGAAGATTGTCACTTCCTTTATTACTCATCTCTGCATTCATGACTTACAATTTAGGGTCAATAACCTGTGAGAGGTCTGAAGTTTGACCCTTGTGAATTTGAGAGGTCTGAAGTTTGAAATGGTGATAACAAAGGTCTGAAGTTTCGACTTGTAGATAATAGAGGTCTCCGTTAGTTTTTTCCGTTAAAACCGAAGTAAGTTGGTCATGTGCATTGCATGTGACCAGAAATAAAAAATAATTCCAAAAATACCCTTCTTGCATCTCACATGATTGAATGAAAAGACGAAAATGCCCTTAAGACCACCACCCAACTCCAGCCACCACCACGGCTCCAGCCGGCCACTACCCAACTCCGGCGACCACCACTCTCTCCGGCGACCACCACCCTCTCCGGCCGGCCACCACCCTCTCCGACGACCGCCACCACGGCCCCAATTGGGCCCAAATCGGAGCCACCGGCCCCGATTGGGCCCAAATCGGAGCCACAAAGCTCCGATTGGAGCTCGGTGGCTCCGATCGGAGCTCGGTGGCTCCGATTTGGGGCCACAGAGCTCCAAATCGGAGCTTTGTGGCTCCGATTTGGGCCCAATCGGGGCCGGTGGCTCCGATTTGGGCCCAATTGGGGCCGTGGTGGCGGTCGTCGGAGAGGGTGGTGGCCGGCCGGAGAGGGTGGTGGTCGCCGGAGAGGGTGGTGGCCGGCCGGAGCCGTGGTGGTGGTCGGAGTTGGGTTAGGTATGAACAGGGGTATTTTTGTCTTTTCATCTTTATATTAATTAAACTTTTTATTAATTCAAATATTACAAAAGGGTATTTTTGACATTTCACACGGTTCTGTTAAATTTGACAGAAAATTTGGACGGAAAACCTAAAAATCACAAAGTCCAAATTTCAGACCTCAGTTATCACCATTTTAATTAGGGCTGGCAATTTGTGACACGACACGATAGCACGACACGAACACGCACGAAAAAAACCGTGTTCGTGCTAGCATATGGCAGTACGATAACACGATAGCACGAACACGACTAACACGATATAACTTCCGTGTCGTGTTGTGTTCGTGTTTGAGTATCCTAACACGACACGCACGATAACACGATAAAGTTGTGCTAATAAGACTAAATTTTAAGTATTTTTTGAGCAAATCTTATCTATTACCTCCAATTAGTGGTTTATTATTTAGTGTTTTTAAACTATATAATACTAACTTAAGAATAGTGACATATTAATTCATGGTTTTTTAAATATGAAGTTAATTATTTTGATTTTTGCTCAAAGATCTCGTATATATATATATATACAACCGAATATCCTTCACAACACGATAGCACGACACAAACACGCACGAAAATATCCGTGTCGTGTTCGTGTTTGTAAAATGTGGCACGATAAGCTTATCGTGCGTGTTCGTGTTCAGTAAGTTTAACACGACACGATCACTGATGCGCACGATAGCACGCACGATAGCACGAAGTGCCACCCCTAATTTTAATCTTCAGACCTCTCAAATTAACAAGGGTCAAACTTCAGACCTCTCCCAGGTTATTGACCCTACAATTTATCGTTTAATTTAGCATTGTATGGATTATGGATTAGGAAATGTAATTTCTACACCTCACATATATATGTAGTAATTGCAGAAAACAGCAACAAGATTAGGTTGGTATATCTTCTTCCCTTTCCACCTTTAAGCATTTAATTATGTGTACCTCCTGTATATAAATATGCTGTGTTCATGAAAAACGGCTAGAAGTTGACAGACTTAACATTCATTTTAATTGCAGCTAAGTTCATTTGTTTGTTGACAGTATATATAGGTTAGCAGTCCATCTGTAATACTTGACTTTGATATTGTAGATACTACTTATTCTCCCTCTATGCTTATATTAATCATCGGATCATGTTTATATTAATCATCGGATCTGGCTAAAATTAATGCCCATGTGATATAATTGTCTATGTTTTATTCATGTGGGTGATGTTAAGAAAAATCAGTCAGTTCTTCAGTCTGAATTGAGTAATGCCTGCTTTGTTGTCATTGTCGCACCCTAAACCCACCCTATCCTTCAAATTTTAGATTGTTTGTGCTAAAGTTCGGGAAGGTGATCAACGCATAGTACGAATAAAAGAGGGAGATCCCAAAGGTAGACACGTTGTCATAGTCGATGATTTGGTCCAATCAGGCGGTACCTTGATAGAATGCCAGGTAGGCAGTCTTGTGTACATACCATTTTCCCTCCTATTACAAAAAAGTGATTGACTTGGGAGTTTTGATGCATTTCAGAAAGTGTTGGCTGCCCACGGAGCATCAAAAATCAGCGCGTACGTGACACACGGGATTTTTCCTAATAAATCATGGGCACGGTTTGAACATGATAATGGAGGTAAACTTTTTACATCAACTAGTGTTTATAAAAGGGTTAAGAACCTTTAAACTGTTTGAAGTTTGCCCTATGTGAGATTTTGGTGTCTGAAGTTTAAATTGTTGATATTGACCGTCTGAAGTTTCAACTTTGTTAAAATTTAGTTTTTCATCCATTTTTGTTGTCAAATTTGATAGAAATTATGTGAAAAGTCGAAATTGCCCCTGATATTAATATGTTTACTCCGACCGCCACCAACTCAGGCCACCACCCTATGCCAAACAAAGGCAATTTTGAGATTTATTTTTTTATCGGGTCATGTGACAAGCACATGACCAAGTTCTGTCAATTTTAACAGCAAATTTAGACTGAGACAGCAAATTTAAACAAAGTTGAAACTTCAGACAGTCAATATCAACAATTTAAACTTCAGACATCAAAATCTCACATGGACAAACTTCAGACAGTTTATAGATTTTTAACCCTTTAGAAAATCATAATCAAGTCGCATGTAACGTATAAGAGTTGATTTGGGTAGGGAAACCCGAAGATGGGTTGAGTTACTTCTGGATTACGGATTCGTGCCCTAAGACAGTGAACGAGGTGAAGAAGAAAGCTCCATTTGAGGTGCTCAGCCTTGCAGGTCCCATAGCAGCTAGTCTCCTTATTTAAGTGAGGGTATTATTAGATTGAATCATTGATCTTGCTATAGAGATAAGTGTTGTTGAACGGCAAAACTAGTGTTTTTTCTGGAGTGTTACTTTGGTTTAATCTTCTTCATGTTTCTGTTGTAAATTTGGCATAAGGACATTGTAAGAGAGGGAAAAAAGACGTCAATTAAATAATTGTCATTTGCCCTCTTTGTCCCTCCCATCCTGTAATTGCTGCTTGCTACTATTTTTTTTTCTATGGAAAATTGTCAATTTCTCCGTCCAAACAATAGGAAAGGCGATTGTGACACATTCATTATTGTCAACATTGGATGGATCCATTGGCGCTATGCTATTGTCTCTCCCTTTCATCCGATCCGACACACCGCCATGCTAAGTGTTGCCACCAGGAGCTCTCTAATTCATTCTCCTACCAATAAAAAGAAATATTATATTTTGTATACTTTTTGGTGTTGTGCATTTAAACTTTATAGAGTTTTGGTCAATACACGTCAGTTAACCATTAGTTTTTGCCGTTAGGTAGCACGTGCAAGTCACGTGATTTGTCATATACTTTTGATTTTGTTCAATTTAAGTCCTCTAATACATTTCTAACTTTTTTTTTTATTCAATTTAGTCACAGAAAACCTATCAAACCACTGGGCTCGATTGACCAAGCCCTTGGTTAGCCAAGAACTGGTCTAATTGGACCTAGTCCAATTGGGGAAAAATTGACCCCATTTAGACTAGCTCCAATTGACTTAGCCAAGGCTAGCTTAGGGCTGGGATAGTCCTCGGTTGGAGTCGCCGTACCCATCAGTAGCTTAGACTAGCTTCATGTAGTCAGTAGTCAGACAAAACATGTCTGGATCTTTCAGGTGTTGGAATTGTACCCATCGATAAGAATCTGCCGAGGGATTATAGCGAGCTGACTTAATACCACCAAGATTAACATTGTTAATGACGAAACCAAACATAGTACAAGACACTTAATTACTGATGCAGCGTGATAGGATAGATGAGCGCAAAAGCTCGTTAATTAAAATAATATCGAAAGTTTGACGTTGAAGAATACCTAAATTTTTTATTAATAATTAACTGAATGCAAACGAAGAAAGTTAATAGAGTTTTAAATACTTTAAACATAAATTCTAACCCTAGTATAAACAAAAACAAAACAAACAAATCTAAACATACCGAAAAATTACAAAAAGACCCGAAAAAAACACAAAAATGCTATTTTAAGTCTCTAAAACATTGAATTTGGCTGGAAAGCAGTGCACTTCATGGCGAAACTATGACTTTTGCTACACTTCAAAATTTGAGACTAAAAATCGCAAAATTTTTAAAATTGCAGAATTACTCAATTGCGCCCGCATCAATTAACAAAGTATATTCTCTTCAAGTAGTACGGACAATCATGTCTTGACAACCATAATATGTTGCATCTACTGTCATCTCTCTCTGTTTCCCTTCTTCTTATTTCTTCTGCACACAAAGAGCAGTTCCCAGGACCAATGGCTTTCTCCAGCTATCTTCTTCATTTCCTGTTGGCATCATCTTCACTATGCCTAGCTCTATCCAACAAAGACAACTTATACGACCCGGCCAAAAACTACGCGGTTTGTTTAGACAAAATCCCGCGCTGCAACGCGTCGCTCTTCTACCACAACAGCGCCGGTCTTTCCCCTGCGAACATTGCCTTGTATTATAATGTTAGTGTGTCGCATATCGAGAAGTTTACGCGCCGGCCGGGGCAAGACTACCTTGTAACGGTCCCCTGTTCTTGCATGAACGTAAACCGGACAATCGGGTACATGTTGTTGATTACTTGTTGCTTGAATTTTGGCCACCCTTAGTATTACGTAGTTTGGATCTATTAAAACTAGGGTTTATAACTTATTTATAGTCTCATGTTTTATTTTGTTATGATTTGGTGTCTTATGATTAAAATGTTAATATGGTTGGTCATAGATTTCATTTTGGATGTTTTTCGGTGTATCAGTGTGATTACTTTAGAGAAATCAATCCTGATAAACCGACTGTTCAATTCGAACTTTCATGCACGCTCCATTCCCGTCATCTTGTCGGGACTGTTACCTAAAAAGCTGACAACGTCCGCGCTAGTACATCATGCTTCGTTATCGCTGGAAATCGCTCCACATCACTCTGGTGGAAACCCTATCTTTTGGGTGTTCAAGTTTAGGAGGAAATTTGGTGATTTTGTGAAAAATAAAGACTGATAGATTATGAGTGGTTGAGTTGGTTAATGAAAATGATTGAAAGGAGAAGAAAAAGACGCGCGGAAACATCAAAAGTCAACCAAAATGAAACCTGAGACCGTTCATATTAACATTTTAATTATGAGATACCAAATCGCAATATGGGTGAAATATGGAACTCTAAATAGGTTCTTAAATCTTTTTTTTATAAGTATCAAACCGAAATTTCTATAGGTAGCACACATGCGTTGTCTAGATAAGTGTTCCATATAAATATTTTCCGTATAAGATTAACAGATAAAAGGCTAGCACTATTATATTTTAGTTTTTTTTTTTGGGCCGACGTATATTTTTTAGTTCAGTATTATTTCAACTAGTAAAAAGTTGCACCAAACATAATTAAGTTAGTAACTAACTCATCAACCACAAATTTAGTGGCCAATTTGCTACTTAACCCTTAAGTAAATATTAGGGTTCCAGGGCGGTGAATCACGTAAATCGTTGTATTAGTATTTTTCGCTTCTTTTATTCGTACATAATTTTCGTTCCTTGTTTTTTCAACAGGTACTTCTACAACACGTCGTACACTGTCAAAGAAAACGACACCTTCGTGAATATTTCATCCCAGATTTATAGCGGCCAAGCATATAAGTTGGGAAACGAGGAGAGTACTTTCAAGGCAGGGATCACGGTTCCGATGTACATTATGTGCGGGTGCGTCGATAGGGCGGATCAGATCGTTGTGACGTACACGGTTCAAAATCAAGATACATTGTTAGGCATCGCTCAAGATTTCTGGTCCGATATAAGTTCGATTGAGAATATTAACACGATTTTGAATAACAACGCGGATTTCATAAACTTGGGGTGGGTTTTGTTCGTGCCGATGAGCTTGAATGGTCCGCCCCATCTGCATAAGAAAGGTAAAATGCTTTTGCTTTCTAAGATTGCTTGTTTTCCAAGAAATGTTAGTAGTTAACTTGAACATCAAGTTATTGATAATACTATAAAGAGGAACTACTCAAGAGTGTCTATCACGATCCACAAAGTGTTAGGATCGATTCTCTCAACACTCACAGACGATTAAAAAAGAAAGCAATAGAGAATGCAAGATTTAACGTGGTTCGGTCAGTTCGACCTACGTCCACAGATAATGAAGGCTGGCGATTTTATTGATTGATCCCTATATATATCTTTGGAGAATAAATTCATAAATAATGCGGGTCAGTCTAAAAAAAATTGGATCAATAACTTAACACTAAGATGTCGCTTCGATCGCAGGGATACACAAGTGGACGATTGTAATTGGAGTTTTAGCGGCTATGTTGTTATGTTCGGTCGGCGCGATGATTATCATCCTTAGACTATGCCGGTCGAGACAAAACAATAAAGAGGACCCGAAAATAGCGAGATCAAGAACCTTGAGCGCCAAGAAAGCGGCATCTTCCCAAGCATTCTACAAGGAAAACATGGAAGGTAAGATTAATATGTGAAAAATTCATGTAAAATCATAGATTCATCTGGTGTCTAAATATATGATTAATTTATAAGTTACTAGATCGAAAGTTTATGATCAACTGTCGGTGCGTCGCTAGCTAACCAGTCGGTCTTTGAATTACGTGCAGATTTTGAGTCGGAAAGGCCATTGGTATTTTCTCTAGAGGAGATTGAGGAGGCTACAAACGACTTTGATGATAGAAAGAAGATCGGAGAGGGCGGGTACGGGAAGGTCTATTTTGGTGTACTAGGAGGACAGGTAGCTAGCTCACTTCTTGACCTCTCTATGGGATCAGATCACTTATCCCACTCTTCATACGTACTTCAGATCGTGACTCACTGTTAAGATTTTGATACGTGTCCTAAGTGTAATTAATTTTGTGATTTTTTTTTTTCTAAAACCCTATTGGGATTGTGAACCCTATAAGAAAAGTATTAAGTTTAAGGACACGTGTCAACATCTTAACGGTGATGCAAAATTCGGGACAAAAACAGTGGAGCAGGTGATCTGAATCTCTATCTATGTATACTGCATTTCTAACTAACTGCATCTTATCGACCACGGTTTTGATCTAATCGCGTGATTCGATGCATAAATGTCGCATTTTTGTAGGAAGTGGCAATAAAGAAGATGCGATCGAGCAAATCCAAGGAGTTTTTTGTGGAGCTCAAGGTCTTGGCGAAGATCCATCACATAAATGTGGTACGTGTTAAAAGACATTGTGTACAAGCATGGTTTCTGATTTCAATTTTCAGCGACGTTTGTTTTAATTTAATACTAAAAAAATAAAAACTAGTTTCTTGCGAAGCGAAAATGTGTTGCCATAAAAATAGTGATGTATCTACCGACGTAAATAGATACGTCTTTTTTAGTATCGTCACAAAAAATACACTGAGGATGTGACTATTTACAGTAGCGTTGTAAAACTCTTAAAAATGTGACGCGGCTTTCTCACATCAACCGTAAATGCAAATGAAACACTAGAAAGTGTCCTTGTAGTAAATTTCCTCTCATAATGTTAAGATTTTCTTAACGTTTAAAAGCGTCAGTGAATCAAAATATAATAAAACATAAAAATATATAAGAAAAACGACACTACTACCTTTGTAGTCGCTGAATAGTGCAAAGAAATCTACGTCCTTCAGAAACACTTGACCTAGAGAAGTCACCTAAATTTCCTTTTCTTGTACTATAAGCATCCTTAAAACTTTAACAGTGTTTACATAGTAGCGTGCTTAGAATTGACGTGGTAGATTTCATTTGTGGTTGATATATATATATATATATAGGTGGAGTTGTTAGGATATGCTAGTGATGAAGACCACTTCTACTTGATTTACGAATATGTTCGAAACGGCTCACTCAACGAACATCTGCACGATCCTTTACTCAAAGGTTGGGTATCTAATTTGTTTCATCTAATAATTTTTTTAAAGGGTAAGAAACTATAAATTGTCTGAAATTCCACCATTGTTAAAATTTGGTGTCTGAAATTTGAAATGTTAAAATAGACAGTCTCAAATTTCATTTTTGTTGAAATTTGGTATCTACGCGTGTATTTTCCTCTCCCTTTAATCATTTTCGCCAACTCACTCATAATCCATCACTCTTTATTTTTCACAAAGTCGCCAATTTCCCCTGAAACTTGAACATCCAAAAGAAAATGTTTCTAACAAAGTGGTGTGGAGCAATTTTCAGCGATAATGGAGCGAAATTTACTTGTGTTGATGTGATCAGCTTCTTAGATGTTGGTCCCGGCAAAGTGACGAGAATGGAGCGTGCATGAGAGGTTGAATTGACACAAAATTTCAACATTGGTGAAACTAATATATAGTTTATAGGTTCTTAACCCTTTTTTAAAACCAGAGTTGTCATAATAATTAAAATTAAAATTGAATTGTAAATGATGAATAATCAGGTCACAGGCCTCTGTCTTGGCTTGCAAGGGCACAAATCGCACTGGATGCTGCAAAAGGTGTGGAATACATCCACGATCACACTAAGGCCAGATACGTCCACCGTGATATTAAGACTAGTAACATTCTTCTCGACGAATCCCTCCGAGCCAAGGTACTTAACACAGTAATTAATTGGGTTAAGATCCTATTATAAACTGTCTGAAGTTTGTCCTATGTAAAATTTTGGTATCGGGAGTTTAAAATGTTGATGTGAAATGCTTAAGTTTCACTTTTGTTGAAATTTTATGTCTGCGTCCAAATTTATAGTTAAAATTGACAGAACTTGGTCATGTGTTTGTCACATGACTCAATAACAAAATAAATCTCAAAATTTCCCTTAGTCGGGTGGTGGCCGGTCAGAGTAAGGTGGTAGCCGGCCGGAATAGGGTAGTGGCCAGTCGGAGTTAGGAAGTGGACGGTCGCCGGTCGGAGTAGGGTGGTGGCTGGTCGGAGTTAAGTGGTGGTCAGTCGCCGGAATTGTTGTGGCGGTGGCCGGAGTTTAGGTGGTACAATTTTATATAAAAATTTTAAATGATAGATTTATGGAAGTACCAATTCTCTTGGTTAAAACATTTTGATACAAATCCGAAGTTAGTTGGATCAACTAGTAAAGCGAGTTGTGTTCCTAAAGGCGTCCTGATGTTGAATTTTGCTAAAGACATCTTCTTGGAGAGGGTTTTAACTTAACGCTTCTAGGCTGATATTGTGAAAGTAATCTTGTATATATATATAAAAAGAAAAAAATTTGATACAAAATGCCATTTTTGTCAAATATATATATTGCAATTAAATTTTAAACTTTCATTTTTTTTTTTTTTTCCACTACAATATATTGTTCCAATTTGATACAAAAGGTAGCGGATTTTGGACTGGCTAAGCTTGTGGGAAGAACAAACGACGAGGATTTCGTAGCTACCCGACTCGTTGGCACGCCGGGCTATCTTCCACCCGAGTAACCAACCCTTTATTTATTTCTTCAATCTCATCCTACCTATATATAAGCTTCTTAATTAGCATTTCTTATTATCTAATCTAAATACGTACCCCAATCTAGATCGGTGAAGGAACTCCAAGTTACTCCAAAAACCGATGTCTTTGCGTTCGGAGTCGTCCTCGCGGAACTAATAACGGGTCAGCGGGCACTCAATCGTGACAATCGTGAACCTAACAGAATGAGGTCCCTCATTACCGTGGTAAGTCAAACTTAAAAACCCTCTAAACTTTTGGTGATGTGTACTTTTAACCCTACAAAAAAAATATTTTTAATATAACTTTTTAAAAAAACTTACATTTGTTCATAATTTTGCCAATCTCAAGAAAAAACCTAGCTTCGCGCATGCTCTTGACGATCTTCACCATGATTCTGACAGATAAATAGGGTTTTCTCCGATTCCGATCCAGAGGCTGCGCTAGTAGATATAATCGACGGCAATCTTCACGGCGACTATCCTATGGATGATGTCTACATGGTAAGAACTAAACTAACTGAATTCCGAAAATTCATGTTATATTATTATTCGCGAAGAATAAATATAGAGAGCTGCTACAATATGCGACATAGCATGCGAATAGCATGCAAATCACTCACAATGGCAATGATAGTAATTAATGGAAAAATGAAGGATATTTACGCATGCTAGTCGCATGAAATCTTTCGCATGAACAAGCATTTTTTATAAATACATCATCCTTACCGATTTTTTCTTAATTTGCTCGAAATATATAGATGGCAGAGCTAGCCGATCTTTGCATGAGCGAAGAAGCGATGGACCGACCGGAAATGCGTGAGGTTGTTGTGACAATGTCTAAGGTCGTCACATCCTCGATCGAGTGGGAAGCTTCATTAGGAGGGAACAGCCAAGTTTTTAGTGGAATGTTCACCGGAAGATAAAACGTTTTAATTTCGGCACCAAAGAAATGAAGGATTTTTCGATACAAGAAACGGAAGATATATGTATATATGTATCAAGTTATTTCAAGTTTGATATTTAATTAGCAAACATATTTTACATTGCAGAATGTGTTAAGTGTATATTTGAGTGAGTAGTACCACATCGGTTAGATTAAAGAGTTGGGACACTATATAAATTTGGTGGGCTACTCTTACTATTACTATTTAGTTTTAGTATGGAACCTCACTGGGTTTATGTAGTGGGTCTGGACTCGCTCCCCAATTTTAAATCTCCTAACAATGAATATTGAAGGTTAGGATCAATAGTAAGTACATATGTGAATTTCTAACTCAAAATGGATAGTAATAATACAGATTAAGAAGGTTTCTAGCAGAGTGGCGATTTCCAACTACAACGGAGCGGGATTTACTTGCGCAGATATGACCAGCTTCCTAGGTGACGGTCCCGTCAAGATGACGAGAAGGGAGTGTGTATGGGAGCTCGAATTTGACAGTCGGAATTGACTTCTCTAAAGTAATCACACTGAGACACCACATTTTAACAAAATTGAAACATTGGACACTACAGTTTAACATTTAAAACTTCAAACACATACTTTTAATATAAGGTAAACCTTAGACGGTTTTTTTAGTTTAATCCTAATTTAATTGCAACAACTGTAACGAACACAACTGAAATTTAAGTTAGCTTTAAAAAATCCAAATTGGAAGTCCACTCTCATCAATTTTTACACCATATTGGTCTCCATACTAATCAAATTCAATAATCTAACATCATTATGAAGCATTGAAAAAAACACGAGGAAATGATCTCTTGTTATGCCAAAAAGAATCTTAGTAAATACCTAAATATAGGTTGGAGTTTTCTAGAGTAATTGAATGAGATAGATGAAGTGTTACAATTTTGAACTAACTAATGTCAAAAAATATGACGTTGGTACTTTATCTTGCACCTCTCCTGGTGCAAGTAGAAATTAATCTAGGTGTGGAGTAAAAATGCTACGGGTGCTGCTCTTCTAATGGGAGTCCCTCATAGAACCATCCCGCATGAAGAAAAAAAAAAAACTCTTAAAACGCACCAACTTTTAAGTATGGAAGACGAATAGAGCTTCCAACTTAAAGTTTGAAAAATGAAGAGAGCTCCAGTGCGTAAAAGAAACGTAATATAATTACACTTCTTGTTATCTTTTATTGTTGATTTTTTAACTATTAAATTTAATTACTTATGTAACGCGTTCTACTTAAACAATAAAGCTGATATCGACTCGAGGTAAATCATACCTTTCACCTCCAGAATTAGTATTAGTATAGATGATATATTCCATTATTCAATTACATTATAACCTTTCATTGTGAAAGACACCACCACACTTACAATTTCAACCCCAACAAAATAATAAATACGTATTATAACAATTATGTACCTCGTCGGATGCTCCATTTTTTTCCCCGAGCTGAGCTGCCTCTCGCTTATTCCCGGGTATAGCCATACAACTGTTGCATCTAGCCATTGCTTCGTTTTGCTTTATTTTAGACTCAAATCATCACTATCTCCATTTAGGAAAGATCATCAATCACATCTGGGGCCTTGTTTGAACAACGTACAGCTTCCCTTCCTTGATTACACCTTCGATGTCTTGAGGCGTGCCGTCGTACAGCTCCTCTATCTCGTGTCCTGCTTTCGCAATGCTCGACAGTATCGACTTCTGGAAGTTTCCGTCAGCAATGAGAGGGTCTGAAGTGTAATCTACCACTACCTCGTCTTCTTCATCCATAGGCACACTGCGTTCGCGTAAATCACAGATTATGCCTCGTATTAAAGATGAGAACAGCAAGAAGAGAACCAAGAGGTTTAAGAATTTAGTTTACCTATCGTAGAGTCCTGCACCAGCATAGCCTTCAAGATCTTCACCGTTGGAATCCGATCTGAAAATGATGGATCGTCTAATGAACAGTCCAATGGGCTTGCTCGGGTAACCCAACACCTACAATATGAATAGAGGGTTAAGAACCGGTTTGAAGTTTCAACTTTGTTGAAATTTGCCGTCTTCATTCAAATTTGCTGTTAAAATTGACAGAACTTGGTCATGTGCTTGTCACATGACCTGATAAAAAAAAAAAATTCAAAATTGGCCCTAGTTAGGTGGTGGCCGACCGGAATAGGGTGGTGGCCGTAGTAAACATAATATCAGGGGCAATTTTGACTTTTTACACAATTCTATCAAATTTGACAGCAAAAAATGGACGGAAAACTGAATTTCAACAAAGTTGAAACTTCAGACAATCAACAACAATTTAAACTTCAGAGACCAAAATCTCACAAATGGCAAACCTTAGACTTAGACAGTTTATAGGTTCTAAACCCATGAATGAATGAAATGAAAATGCTCATATTATGCTTTCTTTTGGTAATCGAAAAGGAATGGGCGGGCTCATGTTATGTTACGTTAGTTGCAAATGGCATATCGATTTGACTTAAAACGTGTAATTTGATAATCTTTACAGTAACACCGAGTACGAACAAAGATGTTATTACCTGAGGGGAAGATAGATTATTTTTCTTGCATATGAAGCTGAGAGCACGACCTGGGTAAGCTCCCACCAGAGTTTCGCCGAGCCCTTTAACAACCTTCAGAAGCACGGGAAAAAAAAAAAAAAAAAAAAAGCCAATCAGTGATTGTACTTTGACCCGTGGCAACACACGTACATATCACGTATTATATATCAGGCTAGCTACTCCAAGAAATACATACCTCAGCATAAATCTCGGATGAGTCCCCTGATGAAGGATTAGTTGTATGGATAACAAATGCATAATCCGCATTTATTATCTCTTGTACTAGTACAGCCATACTAAGATACTCGTGATCGAGTTTTACTTTTCTTGTGCTGAAGTAGGCTCTCTCATTCCACTTGGAAGCCCACACCTGCAAATTCATCCAAAGATTTAATTGGTCTACAGCTTGCCAGCTTAAAACTACACATTGACAAGTTAGAACATACCTTCTTGATAGCTGTCCATGCCTGCTCCCATCTCTGCTCACCTTCATCACCAGGCCAGGGCATTTCTGATCTTTTCATCTCAGTCTTCAGTTCTTCCACCTGCCAATTTCCAAGGAGTTGGACGTTCCGTATACTAATATTTAGATGTTAACTGTTCGTTTGACTGAAGGTCTCACTCGGATGAGTACAGACATACCAATTGTTTTGGTGCTTGCAGCTCAAGAACTACCTCACGAATCTCCCCTAGGGCAGTGACATCTCCTCCCCCTAGTTTCTGCTTTAGTTTTTGCATCTTTTCAGCAACTTCCTGTAGGTATGCCAAAGAAAATTGTTACAATCGTTAGTGGCTAGATTATTATTAGGGATAATATCTTTAGGTTAGGGATAATATCTATAGGTTAAATAATATCTTTAGGGTAATAATATCTTTAGATTATATTTTATATGCTTAGAATATATATCTTTAGGTTCTTGTAATCCCTATATATAGGGTATTCTTACTAATGAAATATCAAGCTTCCAACAATTAATCTTAGTCTCAAATAGAGATTAGGGTTGATTAGGAAGTAAGCTTTCCTATTTCCATATATTCATGTGTTCTTCGTACTATCGATATTCGGGCACGTATCAAAAATCCATCATAAGGGTGTCTTTCTCAACTATATGTTGAATCCTGCCTAACAATGTGGCTTTTCTTAAAGTAACTGTTTAATTTCAGTAGAATTGATCTGCATGTAAAGTGCATCCTATTTCTGCTACGTTAATTTTACTTTCTTTACCCCAGTTGAGAACTTGTCAAAAGTAACTATCCGTCGGTGAAGGCCTATAGAGGGGTTATGTTATGGTCTATAGTACCATTGCAAGGTATGAGACTTGTACCACATTGGTTGTGTACTTGTATGGGCAATCATTATGGTGTTTATAAGTCAAATGGGTCGGCCCACCTAATGAACTATTTTATTGGGTTGAGCTCTTCCATTTGGTTTGTAACAAGTTACCTTATTGGCACTATCTGAAAGAGCCTTCTCGAATGATCCGAAAGGTAGGGCTACTGATGTAGGAATCCCAATCCAAGATGGCACCTTATTTTTCAGGTAAGATATATTCCGTGATTTAGCCCCAACCTGAAAACCCATACCAGGCATATGTCAGCAAATCTTCATATGTAACAACCAGTTAAAATTTGCAAGAAATATGTTGATGAGCCTAACCAAGTCATTTGTGAACTCATCAGCAGATATCGCGTATCTACCACCAAACTTCTTTTTGACCAAAGTTAAAGATGGGATGTCATCATCCACCGCCTGAGTTGAACTTGCACTTGCCAACTCGCCTTCTTTTACCTCACTGAATTCAAAGCAATTGCATCGGTAAATAGGTTAAAATGTACGAGTTTTAGCGCTCTTTTGTTTTTTAAGAAAAAACAAACAGAAAAGCATAGAGAAGATCACTAGTTTCTCAAGAGCCGCCGAATAAGAAGAAGAACTACCTGTAGATTATACCATCTGAGGTTAGCTTGAGGCTCAATAACTTCCCTTCCTTAGATTGGAAATCGGCAAGGATATCCGGATCAAAGCATGTTGCAAAACAGACCTGCAGAAAGTTTTCAGACTTAGATCTTCACAACAAAAACTCAGTCTCTGACTAGCTTGAGATATTAAAAGCAACGACTATCACCTTACTATTCCTTGCTCGCACTGAAACATGAGACAGGACATCAGGCATGTCAGGAGTCAGCAAAGCAACTGCACCATCTGGAATTTCTTCCTCTCCTTTCACACTTTTTGCTATCAAGATGGTAGGCTCGTCATAGTGTTTATCCTGGACACTGAGTAGTTCATTGACGACAACAACACGTCCGACAACTTCAACTGGACTAATAACCTGCCAGCTGTATGGATAGGGAAGATTCATCTAAGAAATTAATACAGTGAAAGAATGCAACAAAAAACCCTAAAGAATCATTTAGGTTGAAAAGTTATGCAACCTTCCAAGATTAGCGGTCTCCCGAAGAATTGGATCGAGTTTATTAAGAAGTGAAGACAATGATGCAGCAGATCCAGCTCGGATAATTTCTTCTGTGAAGATATCCACCTAGAGAAAAAGCCGTAATCATTGAAACAATGACTCAATGAGTCACAAACAGGCTAGAGAAGCAAATAATTCTTTCTGTGACAAGTGATAGCATACCGCCCATTGTTCAACTCCTAGCAATGAGCCGAGGTACTCTGCCGACGGTTGCAGGAGATGGTGGTAAGATTCTGACTTGTGGGCCAATGCAAGGCGTGTCCTATCTAGAACTGATTTTGCATACAATGCCCAATGCTCGCTTCTACTGCTGGACATGTTCATCGCCTGACTCCATCCCTTCACAACCAAATCAGCGATCAACATATAATTTAGAGGATAAAAATAATAATATTGTATTGCTCCAGTTAAAGTTCTCTATGTAGCAGGCGGCACATCCATGGTTTCTAAACTTGTTTTCTGTTCCTCTTAAAACTTGAGAAAGGGTGATGGCACTGGAAGTTTATTCAATTCCTGATTAAATTATTGTGGGCTAGTCTTTGTTGATGTCAAAATCTTCAAGGCTAGAAGGTCCAACATAATCATAAGTGGGAACACCTATTCGCTTTGGATTGGACACGGATTCATCTTGTTAGTAGGTCTCTTGGTGTTTATCATCATCTGAAAATGTCACGGAACACTCACACCATGACAGGCAGAACTTCGGAATTATTAAGGCTCAGTTGGTACTTGGAGTCCAACGACCAACTGGCATGGTGTTAAAAGTCATGACACATCAGGCTGGTGTTAAAAAGAGTTATTCGAGATTAGAGAAGAGGCTGGATTGGTTTGACCGCCTCAAGCTTACAGTTTGGGTAGGACTCCATTTAGTATGCCCATGTGTTTGTATTGATAGCATTCTGCTAATGACTACTAGAAAGTTAAACTTACATTCCAACAGTAAATGAGATCCTCATTATCATCTGATGACAAAGCAAGATTTTCGAGAACCAGGCTAATGAAATGCATAATTTTCTGCAAGGTGCACAAAGCTCATTAGATGCAAAATTTCTAAATAGCTATCATGCAGGTTAAAAACAAAGGTAAAACTGAGATTCAAACTCTCAGTGGTATAATTCTAAAAAAAAATTAGGGTTAAAGGTACTTTTCATACCACATGTTTGACCGAATGTGGATTTTAGTACCGGATGTTTAGTTTTGTATACTTTTGGTACCAAACGTTTGAAAAAATGTGGTTTTTGGTACATCCGTTAGTTGGCCGTTAGTTTTTTCCGTCAAATGACATGTGCAAGTTACGTGACCGACCCTAAACTTTCGATTTTATTCAATTTAGTCCCTCAAATATATTCCTAACTTTTAATTTGTTTAATTTAGTCCCAAAACTTCAAAATCGATTCCAATTTAACCATTGAACCCAATTGACCTAGCCGGACCTAGCCTAGGAGGCCCGACCCTGGTTCGGGGTCGCTGGACCCAGCCAACCTTGACCCAGGGTCGAACCTAGCCCTAGGCTAGGTCCGGCTAGGTCAATTGGGACCTAGCCGAATTTGGGTCGAATTTGGGCTAGGTCCCAATTGACCTATCCGGACCTAGGGCTAGGTCAGGGTCGGCTGGGTCCGGCGACCCCAACCCAGGTTCGGACCTAGCCCTAGACTATGACCGGCTAGGTCAATTAGGTTCGATGATTCAATTAGAATTGATTTTGAAGTTATGAGACTAAATTAAACAAATTAAAAGTTATGAATATATTTGAGGGAATAAATTGAACAAAATCGAAAGTTTAGGGTCGGTCACGTGACTTGCACATGTCACTTAACGGAAAAAACTAACGGTCAACTAACGGATGTACCAAAAGCCACATTTTTTCAAACGTTTGGTACCAAAAGTATACAAAACCAAACATCCGGTACTAAAAGCCACATTCGGCCAAACATGTGGTATAAAAAGTACCTTTAACCCAAAAAATTAACTTTATACCTCTGGGGCAGCATGATTTAGTTCCTCATATCCTCGTTCAATAGCTGTCCTTACAGTAGAATCAAGAGCAATGTCCAGAAATAGAAGGTCTTTCAAACGGTCACTTGATTTGAGCAACACAGGTCTGAGCTCCTGACGAGCCTCAAGAAGACCCTGCATAATAACATATTAGAACAGGAGACAGGAATTACATAATGAGACCAAATGAACCTGGGAACAAATAATCATTTAGCATAAGAACTTAGACACCTCAAGCAGGGATTCCACATTTCTATCTTCAACATGCTCCATTACAAATTGAAGCAGCTCCTGTTAATAAGATCATAATAAGCATACATTTTCCCAAAATATAACATGGACCTCATAAAAGCAGTTTGGCAGCAAATTTATATGATGGAGAAGAATTTTAAACAGATCAAGCCAAAATAATATTACAGGGAATCTGGATGGCAGTCCGGGTATTGGATTTATCTGTACTCCAACCATAAAGCCTTGACCCTGAAAAATTTGAATTATGAGGACACTAAACTGAGACCTTAAAACTTGTTAAGAGTGAAGGGTCGAGCTAGTTAATGCTTAATACCTCTGACTTGTAACCCATACAATTTGTGATAGCAGATTCAAGATCTGCACCTGAATGAACAGCCTGTCAAAGATAACAGCCAAACACTTAAGTCATACCGATTAGAGTTAATAGGGTGTTGCTATGATAAACATCTCCTAAGAAATTCAACACTACGGAAATAAGAACACATGCAAGGGAGTCTGCATTATATACTTGGTCTGATCTTGATAGTATGACCCTAATAGACTGGTATAACACTAAGGTCTTCGCCAAACATAACCCTTAGTATGACCCTAATAGACTGGTATTGTTCTTCACCATGATGACTATTGTTTATCCTTTTCCTTTCCAAGACTCATTCTAACAGAGAGTTGCCCCTTAGTATGACCCAAATTTGGAGCTCTGTGGCTCCGATTTGGGCCCAATTAGGGCCGTGGTGGCGGTTGTCGGAGTTTGGTGGCAGTCGTCGGAGTTGTGAGTGGTGGTCGCCGGAGTTGGGTGGCCGGCCGGAGCCGTGGTGGTGGCCGGAGTTGGGTTAGGTTTAAATTATGGACATGGGTATTTTTGTCATTTCATATTTATAATTAAACTTTTTATTAATTCAAATATTACAAAAAGGTATTTTTGACATTTCATGCGGTTCTGTTAAATTTAACCGAAAATTTGGACGGAAAACCTAAAAATCACAAAGTCCAAACTTCAGACCTCAGTTATCACCATTTCAATCTTCAGACCTCTCAAATTCATAAGGGTCAATCTTCATACCTCTCCCAGGTTACTGACCATTTTTTAATTGTTCTAATACAAAATAAGATTTTGGTAGTAACTCCACTAACTTGCAGTTTATGATTACTGATTTTATCTATTGGTCTGATTAGTAGCATATTGAATATATAATATATTTGGAAAAAGGAAGGTGCTGAGCCTGTGTTCAGAAAGATATTAAAAAAAATTCAAACTGCTAATATATGAAGCATAAACAAAGAGTCATACTGGAGCCAACCTTCAAGGTCCTCAAATAGTTTTTGAGGTCGCGCAGAAGACCATCCTTTTGATCTCTTCTGAAACTAGGTTCATTATGAATGGCACGATCATAACTAAGAAGGCGTTCTTTAGTTATTCCATTGTCATTCAAAGTTTTCCAGTAAACACCAATATCAAGGTCGCTGCTAAGGTAATCAATTAGAGCCTGTAATATAGATTGCATTAGTAGAAAAATTAAATCAACCCAATTCCATCTATATAATTTTCTTTACCTGGCAGATAATAACATCATCTGGACTTGTGTTGTTGTGTAACTTCTGATGCCATTCCTCCATCATTGAACCCTTGCAGTCATTCTTTCTCTAAAAAAATTGAAATATTCTAAAGGTAAGATGTTAGGGAAGCAAAAATAAGTTAGATATCAACATGATGTACCACCTGGACAACTAAAATCTCATCACGAATTCGCTGCCCAACATCTCCTTCACCACCACGACCTACTGTAGACAGAATCATGCGCAGAAGTTCTCGATATCCAGGTTGGCTTGTATATATGTTTTGGAGCATATCCGTGAGCCTATCCTGAGCCTTGCTGATTTCACTGCACGAAGAAATACAATCTCCTATTAGGAAAACTAAAGATAATGTCTGACAATCGAGAAAATGAATTGGTTCAAGACTTCAAGCATTATCATAACCAGCTTGTAGTCCATGAGGACCAATTCTACATGTATCAAGCCAAACTTTGATAGCACCAGATTACTTGTTTATCCAAATTCTTACCGTGGTTTCACATTGTAGTTTTTATTCCAAATGAGCTGTCTAGTAGCCATAAACCTCATCCACACCAAAATTCCAGCAAGACCCAGATCACCAGCCTCCTGGGCTTGGTCAATCAAATCAGCTGCTATGTTAAACCTAGAAAGAAAAAAGAGCACAATGAAAGGAGACTCGGTAACATCGAATATCACAAATAAGAAATGGCATTGGCAATGTCATATAATAACTAAGAAAGTTGAAGGCCACACTTAAAGAGCCTTTACAAACCAGAGAAGGCTACATGCAGAATCTGTGATATTTATCATGGAAATCCTTGAGATCCAGAAAGTAAAATATCAAGATTAAGAAGGATTTTGGATAAAAAAAAAAACATCAGAAGGTACAAGACTATACATTTAAATCATGTCAGCGCTACACACTTGGCTTTGCACCAAATTACACAAGTTGGATACATGTGTTTTTGCTAACCACTTATTAGCTTCTACACCACTAGGGACCTTGCAATTGGAAATACGGGAAGGAAATGGGAGACTGATAATTCATTCTCATTTAAATGTAGACTGATGCTTGGGACAAAGTTCAAAGCAAATTTATGCTACATTTGATGCATCAAGAAGCTAAAGCAAGGAGACAAACATAGAACGTGGATAACACAATAACGACTTCTTTTAAGGCAGGTAAAGGGAAAAAGGTGCTGCTAAATTAGATAATATTATCTATCTGGATGGGAAAAACACGGATTTTGTAAAAACTGATTCTTAATAAATAAAAAAATTTGAAAGATATTTGGTCAAAGAATAGCTTCTGGTCTTATCCATTAATCAGAGTATATTATAAAACGAAATTAGTCAGTAGCAACCCAATTCATTGCATCTTCCAACCCTTTCATGGAATGTATTTTCTAGTTTCCACTTACCCATGACAGTCTTAAATATTTTGAACTTTAGCAACCGCCAGCTATAGAGACTATCTACCAGAATCACTTGCAAACAATTATGTTACGGTCAGTAGTTATCCTAGGGTTTATTATCCTAGGGCTGCCGATCTAGAGGATATATTTAGAAGATAGGGTTATACATTTTATTTCCTAGTTTAATCAGCTGAAATATAATCTGTACATTGGCTGAAAATTTGATTTCCCTAGATTGTATTCCCTAAGTCCTATTTAAAGGGCAAGGTTATCAATAAAGAGGCAAGATCAGAAACCTAGGTTTCAGAGATTTGATTCTCTCTCAAACGAGGTCCAGGGTTCGTGCACCCCTTGACGAGCTCAACTATCCACCATTCTATCCACCTTAGCACATCCTGTTATGGATATTTTTATCCATATCATATTCATGACCACTTGATCGTAACAAATTAACCCAAATTTCTATCTTGCTATGAAAGGATAATACAACTTTCGTTTCTCCATAGAAGCAGACAACTAATCATTGTAGACTTATAAGGTATCACCTAAGTTCGAATATTTGAAACAAAAGAACCTGTAGTTTGAGACTGTCAATAAGTTGAAAACTTACAAAGCATTCAGATTCACCAACCTATGCATAAAGGATTTTTGTGCCTGATTCTCCATTGAAGCAATTTTATCCAGCAAACTCTTCGCAGTTCCTTTCCCATTACCAACATCCTTCAACAAAAAGGTTACAAGTCAATTATGGAAACCAGAGCCAATTTAAACAGCAGTAGAGCATAATAACAATAGAGAAGGTGAGGTGAAGCAACCTTTTGAACTGGCTTAGATCCAGCATTAAAATCAATATAAAAATCAGACCCACTATTTTTAATCCAATTTTCGCCACAATGAATTACAAATGGCATTCCGATGAAGCTGCCATCTTCAAGCTCTATTTCCGTACATTGAACCTGAATATGATAATTTAATTATGATTACACTATTGGAAATACATAATAATGAAGGGAGAGCTTGTTCAGGAGTATAAATGTTGCACGCATACACAAACTTGCCTTATAAGATGGATTGACTGAAGTGACACCAGAAAGCTGAGTTTCAGTTGCTCCACTCAGTGATACCGACCCTGGTGGCAGGATACTTTGGGGAGGTTGCTGAAAAATGTTTCATAATGTATTTTGTGCATTAAATATACAGCAGAAGTTCATAGAAATTTTTTGATACTATCAAGTTGTAGCTAAATAGACTAGAACCTAACCTCCCATTCTCCAGCTCCTTTCCTTGACAAAGCCCAGTGAAGTGTTGCTGGTTCATCAAAGTTTGCAGCCAAATGAACCTTTTTCTTACCCTCAGTCTTAGATGCCATGACCTACATGAAAGAATTGAAATTGAGAAGCACAACATGATGTTTCTTGCTTTGTTCTGAAGAATGAAAAGATATAAGCATGATGTTTCTTGCTTTCTTACTGTAGTCCAACTTCTTACCAGGAGTTCTTTCTCACCAAATCTATAGATTTTTTTGCTGATAATGTTACTTCCATCACGTTGCTCTATATCCTTGGCAAAGAGTTCCACTACTGTCAAGGCCCTTGGTTCAGACAGTGTTTTTTCATCTACAGATTTAGCTCGGTGTTTATTTAAAAGATTCATAATCTCTATCTGCCTGCGTTGGATTCTACCCTCTCTGGAAGCCTTTTTACTTTCAATATGCTTCGTAACATTAGTTTCTGTGTGCCCTTTAGATTCAGAGTGAGAATGATCCTTGGTTTCACTTGTGTCAGTTTTCTTTAAGAGTCTTTTCCGCAGTTCCTCTACAGAAGCACCCCTTGCAATCTCCTCCAATAGCTCGGTGCGCGCAGCTTTATATTCCACCTAGGACAAAAAAAAAGATCAACTATAAATTGACAGCAGAATGCTAAATTGCTAGTTGACAGGACTATAGGTTCACGACTTATCAAGGAACAGTGTCTTCTACTAAGCAAGTATAAGCAGAACTCTAATTTGCTTAACAAAAACACTGGATGAAGTTGAAAGTAATATAGTACCACCAATGTAAGTTAGAATGACATGTTGAGTAAACTGGGACAGTAACTAATGTAAAGATATACTACAATCTTTACAAGCATGAATCAAACATCAAAACACAATTTTATTCCCCATAACTTCCGCAAGTTGAAGTCAATTATGTTCCATCTCTTTTTTTATGCAAAAGCAATCAAGAAATTCCATCCATGGTCCCTGCAGATCTCATCGTCCATATGACCAACAAATAAACTTGGCAGTACACAGAAAAAAATAAAAACAAAAAAAGAACAGAACAGAACAGAAGGCATATATCTATATCAACCTAGTTTTCGGCTAATAATTTAGTGTCCTCATGTTCCACAGACATGACATTGCTGGAGAACCTACAAAAAGCAATTACGATGATAGATTATGGTTCTAATATTTCTAGTATGTCTTTTTACCATCTCCAAACTGTTGAACCCACATACCTCTTCTATTATTTCTTCAATTTTGTATACTGAAATTCTGAAACAATACTATCCTGATCAAACATTCACATATGGTACTTGCAGCAAGAGGCACAATTATGAAGGTGGAAAGCAATTTCTTGCAAAGAATTGAATAAACAAAACTAGTTGTATCCTCTATGAAATGAGAGGAAGTGTGCGGATGAGAGAACCTTTTCTTGCTCAGGAGTATACATTTGTCTACCCTTCCTTTCCCATCTTAGATAAGCTTGGACTTGTACGAGCTCTTCAGGAACTGACACATCAGTCGTTGACTTCTGGCTCAAAGGCAGTTTGACGTGAAAGTTGTCTCCATTGTTTTTGAACCTGATAGCATAGATGAATAACAGAAAGGGAGAAGCAAGTTGATTTTTCAAATAAAAAGAAGCCAGCAAAATTTGATACATCTAGCTTAAAAGCTAGAAATAAGAAAAGAGTAGATTACCATTTGTTCTGAGCTTCATCAACAATGAGAAACTCCACAGCTTGTACCTTTGGATCATCAATCTCTATTCTGAGGAAGGAATTGGAACCAGACTATACAGATAATATCAGAATTAGTTATAAGTACAGTTGTTTTGTCAATTGCTCACAACCCATGATATCTTTAGTTCAAACTTGTCTTACTTTAACAAATGGAGTTCTAAGAGCTCTGTTCTTATAAATGTTGGTTCCATGTGGATGATGTGAAGGTAGAACCCACTTTCTGCAATTAGGAAATGAAGAATAAATAAAAATTCCAGAACAGACAGAAAAGATCAGACTCATGTTCAGCAAATAAAACCAAAGAATGAACTATACAGAAGGTAGGTTAACTAACTCTTTTTGATGTTGTATTACACCCCAGTGCAAAACCAAAGAATCACTGCTATTCATAACCTGAAACTCTACTTGATTTTTAGATGTAGCAGTTGGAGCACTAACTGAGACCTGCTTGGTTGAATTGGTAGTTAGTGACAATAAGGTTAACTCCATATATGAGATGATAACCAAAAAAGACAAGATGAACTTATTTTTCAGGTTGACATACCTTCAACTTAATGTTTCCATCAAGGTTGAATTTCCCTGAAAGCTGCCAAGAGTTATCAACTTTGGTAAGTTTATAAGCATGTCATACCCGCTTTATAAGGGTATAAGAGGAAAAAATATATTTCATCTTGAATATACATAATTTATTACTTTCCAGAGTGCCAACTATAAAAGTATCCTTATCGTTTGGCATGAACAAAGATGATAGTAATGTGAAGCGTACGCTGATGATAATGTCTCAAGTATTACCATTCTATTTTCATAAGGAGAAGGAAGAAGTACAACTTCAAAATCAAACATAGACAAATATTCTAAGAAAGAAGCCTGTCAAAGCAAATTATGAATTCTCTTTTCAGTGCGTTATTTGAAAAATTAGCTCAGGGATATTATATAGACCTAGTTAGTGGCTCAAAGAAATGAAATATTCCTAACCATTGAAGCACATATGAGAACATGAGTTTTAAAAGCTTGAACTGAAGCACAATCCCACTTATTATGTTTCTCATATAAAACACTCAGAAACAGTTCTGCTGAAAATTATTCAGAAGGTAAATAAATAGAAACTATATGTGTCAGTCAGTGAGCTTAGAATCCAAGCAAAAACATGTTCGACCCTATCTATCAAGACTGTTCCTGAGACATACGAATTGAATTTGAACAGCATTCAGAAGTTTGGCTCAGAAGAAATTTAACCTCAGAAGAAGTGGGATCACTTGTCAAAACCGCACGTGCTACTAATGCATCTCCATGGACCCTCGCCATAGGTGGTCTTGATGTCCTCACAGGTAGTTTGTTCCCAAGAAATTTTGTAGATAGTTTCGATTTCCTAACTCTAGCTGCAGATTTATTAGTGGATGCCGATTGGAATAAAGTGGTGGCAGGAATGGAGGAAGAATTGAGCTTGCTTTGATGCTCTACAACTACAGGACAAAGCAAGCTATGCTGAAGCAGAATTTGGCTGACACTGTTACTCATCTTCTTAGATACCCCTCCTTATCCTGAAGAAAGTCTAGAATCTGTAAATAGTTACAGAAAACCTCCTGGAATTAGATTATCAATGTATGCTAATTGCTAATCTTAAAATAAAAAAATACTAGAAAATTGCATGAGGCTTATGCCACGAAAACTTTGGATGTAATCAACTAAGATCATTCTTCTAGAATCACAAATTTTCCACTTAAGTCCAAATTCCTCAACTCGATCCAAGGACTCTGCTCCATCAATCAGGATGACGAAAAGAGTACGACATTCAGTATCAGCATATCATTATTTCACAACTAAACATCTCCAGTTAACTCACCTAATCTAGTACTAAGCTCGAGAAATATATCTTAGGCTCACAAAAGCATATCACGACTGTACTCAGAAATGCGACAAAATTACGCCACACACAACTTAGCAATCTTTTCCTTGATATTCTCAGGTACCCGTACCATACAGCAAAAAGAGCAAATATAGTAATAATTCAGAAATGGCAGTTCAAAACTCCGAATGAAGGAATATTAAGATGGACAGTTAAAGAGCCAAACCGTACAATTCAGTACTGAGAGGCGATCAAAGTCAGTACGAAGCGGAATTGAAGCTGAAATCGGTGGGAGTGTAAGAAATGTACCTTGGATCAACTGAAGAAACGGAGAAAATGGAGACGATCAGAACGGATCGAGACGACAGAAATAGCAAAGCTCGGCAGAAGCGGAGAAGTCTGGGGACTGGAGAGTTCGTCGTCTTGGTCCTTGGTTCTGGACTGAGACTGATTCTCCTACTGAACAACAGATCATAAAGAAAAGGAAACAAGGACGAATCAGTGGATTTGATGCGACTGACGATTATTAATGTATGAACCAAGGAATTCGTGGCGGTTGATTGCTCCCCCACGTAATGTTGAAAAGGCCGATGAAGTGGGGGGATCACTTGTCAAACTCAACTTTATTTTTCTTTTGTTATATATAAAAAATGGGGTGTTGCTAAAAACTGTGAAATTTTCTGTGAAATTTCTATAGAAAGTGATATAGGTTCCCACCAAACACCAATATATTTGTTCATTTACTTTCTCTTTCTTACTTTCTATTAAAATTTCACAAGAAATTTCACACTTTAAAGATTTTGTCTTATTTGTTAAAAGAAAAAATAATTTTGTATTAAAATTAGAAACTTACGCTATATTAAATTAGTAAATAAATAGTTTATATAATTATATTCGACGACACAATATTAAGGGTGTAAACAAGTCAAGTCGGGCGTATGTCAAGCTCGACTCGGTTAAAATTGACTGAGCTCAAACTCGGTCGAGCTCAAATTTCTAAAACACGATCTCGACTCGCGCCTGAACCGACATAATCGAGTTGAACTCAATTCGACTCGTAAGCCGGTTATACATCACAATAAGTTAGCATTTCTCATGACTACCTGACTTGACATGGATGTTCGTTATACATTACAATAAGTAGCATTTCTCATATTATAATAATTGAGCTCGACTCGAACTCGGATAAATTATGTGTATATTAAAAAAACTCGATTTGGCTCGCAAGTACTTCGAGTCGATTATTATCAAGCTCGAGCTGGACTGGACATACCAAAAATATCAACTCGAGTTCGACTTGAAATTTTCCAAGTCAAATTCGAGTTTTGACCAAGCCGATTCCGAGTAGCTCGCGAGTAGCTTGATTCATTTACAACCATATAATTGATCACCACTTAAAAAAAAAAAAAACACGTGTAAAGTACAAAATCGTGTGTTGACAATGATACGTCGCTCCCCGGGGCTTGCTCTGCCTTACCGCGAGCTCTGGCATGATGGTTGAGGTTGGGTGGTATCAACCTTGAATCGTTTGGCCAGACGTGTTTAGTAGACTTGGAAATTTCCATGCCTTCAACTGCTTAGTAGTCAATCCATTCATCTCTTGGGGCGGCTCTTTCATTGACTCTTTCATTCTCCCGGCGGAATGGTTGGGGATCGAGACCAGGCGTAGTGACCTCCTCAATCACAATCGTAGTCGTTTTTGCGGGGTCGTTCTTCAGTGGTGCCATGACTTTTTTATTAGGATTCCCACAGACGGCGTCAAATGTTGGATCGTCAGAGTCTGACTAAGCTCGATGGTGGCTTTCCTGATTCTCACCTAGGGACCTCTCTGAAGTTTGAAACTTTGTAGGTTAGCTTATTCTTCTTGGCCGAACCTGAGAAAGGTGGGGTTTCCCCCTAATTATACTCCGAAACTTAAGTTAGTATAAGTGGACCTTAAGTAGGAATCTTAAAAATGAATGTAAATATCTTACTATTTATAGGAGGTTTTGAATCGACTCTGCTGCGGCTTTACCTTCTTATGAGAGTTCGCCTTTGTGGCTGTTCCAAGCAGGTTGCCACCTCACATTTACTTAGGAAAGTGGGTTTCCTTATGACGACGTCAAGCAGGTGACAACCAAGTCGCCACCTCAGAATTCCTTAAGATCACGGTTTCCTCCAAGTCGGTACTAAGCTGGTCATCATCTTATTATTCCTTAATATGATGAGTTTACTTGGGGCGTCGCCTTTCGTACCATCCTTGGAAAATTTCGTGAGTCATCGCCTTTTATGCTTCCCTTAAGGATTTCCTATGGCCATTTTCTATCAGTCGTCGACTTTTGTGTAACGGTGTATATTGGTTCCAACAAGCATTAACGTTACAAAAATTATTATATATTTTTTTTCCACGGAAATAATTTTTTTAACTGAAACTTCAAAATAAAATGTTCAAATAGATGAAACATTACAATCTGCTAACAATAAATTCGAAAAAGGGGGTGGGGTTTAGAAACCCGATCATCAAGTCGCATCCCCTTTCTAGCTTGCTGCACAATTCAATTCACACATTCATTTGTCGTTCTATTAACATAATTCCAAGTGATATTCCTGAGACATCAGCTAAGTGAATGATATTCGCCACCAAGGAGTTAACACGCCAATTTAATCGCTCATTCCCGGAATGGATTTGCTTGATTATCACCAAGAAATGAGATTCAATTACGACCATACTTTATAACATTCGCGTACTAGGATAGCTCCTTCCAAGATAGCTTTCGCCTAAATTACATCAGCTCCACGTAACTTCGATCTTCAATTAACACCACCTAGCACCGTCCTAATACTATACCGAGCTATAACAACATACCACCAGTTTGCCTAACTTCATTCCACGACGCGTGACAATTAACTTTAACCACACCTTGGCTTGGTCTTTCCCAAGTGGCTATCCTCATTGAAGAAACTCCCCTTACCGTGGATTATGTTGCTTGGTGCATTCCCAAAACATGCATTGCTCCTTGGTGATCATCGAGATAATCTTATTTGGATCGAGCGGTATGTTATCGAAGATAGTGATACCTTGATTTCTCCCCGTCCATACGGGATCCAAATCTCCTGCCCCACTCTACATGCTCTAGATCTTGCCTCCTCGTTAAGATCTTGACACGTGTCCTGAGTGTAATTAATTTTATTGTTTTTTTTTCTAAAACCCTATGAGATTAGTGAGCCCTATAAGGAAAATATTAAATCTAAGGACACGTATCAAAATTTTAATGGTGATGTTCGAATTGAGACATAAAAAGTGGTGCAGATGATCTGAATACGTTCATATGGCCCAGCAGACCGTACCAAATAGAGACCATCTCCTCTATTACTTTCTTAATAATTCATTTTTAATAAGATTTATTTATTTATTTTTACTAAAAAAATTTTTTTGCTATCTACTCTAAATTACCGCACAAGATGTATTTGCAAGAATACTATGTGCATTTTTCGCGCAACGCTACACATAGCGCGGGATGACTTACAAAATATGTATAATTAACAAACTAATATCCGATGAAATTTATATTGACTATTTGTAATATGTTGAAACACTATTTTTAAATAAAATATCAGTCTAGAATTTGAAAAAGTAAATGAAAGTTTGAAAATTTTGAACCATAAAATACCATTGCGCAAATTCACAAATAAATTTTAGATGCCCGTACCGCATGCTACATTTAGTCGTCGGATCCGTGTCAAGCGTCTATTTTTCAACATATATGGCTTCGAGGACCATCGACGATATCTCATGGTAGATATAGATGGCTTTGCCACTGAGACTGTCAGCCGACCGTACCGCCTGGTATCTTCGTTCGCCGGCTCCGCGTCAAGCATTTGTTAAAAACCAACGAAATTTTAATTTTGATTAATTACATACATTGAATCTTGAACGGCCCGAAATTTTTATTGCGATTAATTGCATACATTGAATCTTAAACGGTTCGAAATTAGGGAAATTTTAATTGCAACTAATTGCATACATTGAATCTTGAACGATCCGAAATTTTAATTGCGATTAATTGTATACATTGAATTTTGAACGGTTCGAAATTTTAATTGCGATTAATTGCAGCTTAAAAACTCTTAGCTCTCTAGTGCAGTCAATGCTACGGAGTTAATAACTACCAAACACTTACTCTATTAGTATTTTTCCTTCAAAATTTATATCTGTTAGTATTTTTCCTTCAAAATTTATAATATATATATTGATATATAGATACCTTTTCATAAATTATTCATATCTTATCATTTTATATATATATATATATATATATATATATATATATATATTTTTTTTTTTGGTAAAACCGCAAAAGTCGTTTTCTTAAAAATCGACTGAAAAAAAAAATTATTAAAAATAAAATAAAAAATTAGAGCAGCTATCAAAGTTAGATTCCATAACGGATCTTTCTTTTGCCAAAGAGCTGCAATAGCAGGTCGATCCCAACTTCCAGTCTTCTGCACCGACGACGATGATGATTGTCACCAACACCCCCGCGCCGGATCTCGCCTTCACCAACCACGCCTACTGCTGCGCTTCCGATCTTCCCAATTTCTCCGTCCCCGGTTCCAAGCTCTTCCTCGCCTCCGTCGGCGATTCCTTCGTCCTTTCCCTCTCATATCCTTCTAAGTTTTCGATAATTAAATTCGTTCAGCTTTCTTTGTGTATGAGTTCGTGTCTGTGTTTTGATTGCTGTGTGATACACGATCTCCTGATCAACTCACAGTTGACTCATTGGAATTGTTTGATTCTGAATGTACTGGATAAACTAAAACGATTTTAACTTGATATAGCGAGAACATTTGCATCCGTGATGTGCATTTTCTCGGGATTTCCCTCAAATGGCTGGTTCTAATTGGCAGTAGCAAAGTTTGTTGCATAATGGAAATTGGAAGGGTTGGTATTCGTGATTTAACGTTCATTAATAGAAATGTTGATTGATAGATTGATGATTGTGCAATGAACTCATTACAAATGGATAATGAAACCACATATATAGGTAAAAGTACTCGTCTAGGAAAAACCACTCAGCCATTTCTTGTATTTTGAGAATGCACCAGCCACCCCTTCTACTAATTATTCCGGTTAGCTTTTTTAGATATGCATATGAATATGAGTGTGATTACTTGATGTTGCCTTTTGGAGGAGACTCCAAAAAAATGCTTTTATCCTTTATCAACGATGTGAGGTGAATTGAACCTGTATGACGATGACCTTAACATAGACAAACTGCCCATCAGAGTATTCAACCTGGCCATATTGCATTAAATTCTGTTCAGCGACGACATGCCAAAGTGTCTAGCGGTGACACAATATCTGTCACAAGGTCAGTCAATAGCTTCCATATTGCATCTACCACACTTGCTCGATAATCAATTTAATCATGCCATTTTCTTTCTAGATTTCTCCCACCAGACAACTTTTATCTGGCCCTACTTACAGTTGAGTTGGAGTTCGTCAAGAAAGCATCTAAAAGCGAACAGGTAGGATTTGAAAAAAAAAATATTGCTTCCTTTTCAAAGGGCTGCATGAACTTCTTCTAAGTTTTTGTTGTATTTATTTTCTTTACTTGCGATGGTTACTGAGTTGATTCTAATGCTTCTACAGATCGATGCTGTTCATCTTTCCAAACAACTCAGGAAAAGATTTATTAACCAAGTAAGGTTATGCTTCACAATGTGTCCTCCCCCCACCTATACGTTTTGCTTGGATATTTGGCTGGTAGCATCGGATGATAGTTTTTAGTGTCAGTCCCATATGGTCCAGCTTTACAAGATGTCATTAATATAAATTTAACTGGATAAGCCAATTTATTGCCAACTTCTTGATTGTTGTGTGTTTGGGATTTCCATCAGACCCTTAGGTCATGGTAATTGCTACAAGATTCTTAGTTTTTGTGTTTGGGATATCTAATACGTTCTATTGTTCATTGTATCTCTGGGTAAATCTTCTCTTCCCATACGCAGGTCATGACAGTTGGGCAAAGAGTTATATTTGAATATCAAGGAACTAACTATATATTCACAGTCAACCATGCTGCTGCTGAAGGCCAAGAAAAGTCTGGTAATACTCCTGACAGAGGGATGATTTCAGATGACACATACATTGTCTTTGAAGCACCAAATACTAGTGGAATAAAGGTTAGATGCATTTCCACAACAGTTAGCAGCTCTAGACTAAGTCTGTTTTTCCTGGGAAGTGGTCATTTTAAAATTTTCATATTCGAGTAAAACCATTCCCCGAGGTACTAAACTTTACGATTTCTACTGATTTTCTTTTTTAATAAATTGGTGCAGATTACTAACCAACGTGAAGCTGCTAGCAGCAGCATCTTCAAGCATAAAGAGTTCAATCTTCAATCACTTGGTATTGGTGGCTTGAGTGATGAGTTTGCTGACATATTTCGAAGAGCTTTCGCTTCACGTGTTTTACCGCCACACGTGACAAACAAGTAATTAATGATATTTCAGCTTCCATTCATTGATATTCTTGTGAGTTTACATTAATCTTATTGTTAAACTTGAATTGTTTGCTGTTCCAGACTTGGGATTAAGCATGTCAAAGGTATGTTGCTTTACGGGCCTCCTGGGACAGGAAAGACTTTAATTGCTCGTCAGATTGGGAAAATGTTGAATGGCAAGGATCCAAAGGTTTGGAGTTGGCTCTCCCTCTCTGTATGCTATGTACATTTATGATTGAACTTGTGGCGTTGATAACTTTCAAGCTACAAGCAGTTGTGTGTTTAAAAGTTAAGACCGATTTTATTAGTTCTCAGCCAAGAAAATACGTAGTATCTAAATAGTTTGCAAGATCACAGTTTAACTTCATGAAGATAGCAACTTATTGATTTTGTCTGCCTCTTGTAGTCACTTTCCCTTTTATTATAGCTTTCAAAATGATTGCTTACTAGGTCCCATTTAAATTTAATAATTGCTTTGATAATCAGTTATATATACCATTCAGGATGATAAGAATGCCTCCTTTATTCATGCATACTAAGATTTCTAAGTTTCCTTTTTGTATATCTTGCCCCTTCTCGGTACGGTTGATGATATTATCTGACCTTACCATTAATAAAACAGTTTCTCTTAGTTGCTTCCTGGTTGATGATCTAGGCTACAGTTTAATGGGGATTCCTTGGGCCATCCGATTTAATGGGTTTTTAATTTTGGAAATAAGAAAGATACTGTGGCAAAAAAAAAAAAAAAAAATCATGGCAAAAGTAAAAGATCTGGCTCATTGACAAACTTCATAGAGTAAATACTATAATGCTATCAACTTTTCTCTTAGTTCCGTCCATTATTTAGCTCTTAGAAGTTAGAACAGTTGGATCTTCATAATATACAGAGGTTATTATTGGTTCACTATTTATCAGATGTGTTAATATGCTCGATAACTTAGAAGCTCATAATTATCTTATAATTATCATTGCAAATTGTTTAATATTATTGGTAGAAATACTGTTTTCTTTTTGCCTTGCCTCTTTTGAAGTTCTTATATCTCAAGTCCATCAACCTTTTATCCTAATTCCTAGGCTTTCAGTCTGATGACACTGAAAATAAATATAGTGGAAGGATCATAGTGGTATTGGGATATTACTTGGCATATTAAGTTTGCTGTATTCCTTCTCTTCCCAGTGAATTTATCTTAGATGTTAACTGATGTTTAATTGTATAGATTATCAATGGTCCTGAAGTTCTCAGCAAATTTGTTGGTGAAACTGAGAAGAATGTTAGAGATCTGTTTGCTGATGCTGAGAATGATCAAAGGACACTTGGTGAGGAACATGAGTGTAACTCTTCATATTAGGTTTTATGTCTTAATTCAACCTAAACCCACTGCTCTGAATTGCTTTCCAGGGGATCAAAGTGAGCTACATGTGATAATATTTGATGAAATTGATGCTATTTGCAAGGTACAAAAATTATCACTGATTTTAACTGATTAGATATTCTATTTAGTTCCTCCAAATGCTTTTATGTTAAGTAATATAAGTGGGCTGCTTTTACTTCATATAAGTATTATTTCCTTTAAAAAAAAACATTTGGTGTTGATATTTTTGTTAAGTGTTAGGTATCAAGAACTTTATATCTTGGAAAGTTCTAAAGGTTTATTTATTGCCTCAGAAATCAAGGGTTCTTTTATTTGAATCTGTAGGCTAGAGGATCCACACGAGATGGTACTGGAGTCCATGATGGAATTGTTAACCAGCTTCTGACAAAGGTTCTGAATAGTTCATGTTTCTCATCGTGGAATCATCGACTTTCTTGCAATTATACTCCTTTCTCAGATAATACACTCAGTAGATTTACAGGTTACAAAATTGACTGTCAATTTTTTTTTTCAAATTTTCAGATAGATGGGGTGGAGTCTTTAAATAATGTCTTGCTTATTGGAATGACAAACAGGAAAGATTTGCTTGATGAAGCCCTTTTGAGGTCTCTATTTTTATACCTTTTTATCTGTTTACTTTTTCTGGGTCATAGTATGTTGAGAAGTAGATCCCAAAACAGTTATCGTTTAGACAACAGAGATTTTCCTTGGACATTATATTGGTGGACAGATGCATACACATTGTTTTGGACATAATTCTATCTCTTCTTGTGAGCTTGGCAGGTAGAAAAAAATGTTAACTTAAATTGTTAAACTGATATTGGAGCCGCACAACTTTCGTTTTTGTTTAACCAAACACGGTGCTTAAACGTACTGCCGCATACAAGTAATGTAAGCACATCTTTCACATGCACAGATCATTAGGTGAACCTGCGTTTTGAGATTGGGTACTCAGTGAGTACATAATAAGTATAAAGATGGGTTACAAGTTTAAGGAACAGTTGGACAAAAAGTACGTAATTTAATTTCTTTCTTATAGTTATATGTTAGCCGATGTATCAACTGGTACTAAGTCGAGCTCTTTTTTTTTTGTTAAACATGGAGCAATATTCAATATGTACCCATATCCCAGAAATATTAAACACGTACTAATTCTTTGTTTTTCAGACCAGGGCGTTTGGAGGTTCAAGTTGAGATAAGCCTTCCTGATGAAAATGGTCGATTACAGATATTTGAAATCCATACCAACAAAATGAAGGAGAATTCTTTTCTATCACCTGATGTGAACCTTCATGAACTTGGTATGAGTAGTTTTGCTTTTGCCATGTTTATTTGTATCATTACCGGTCTACGACTAATAGAGTTTTATCGCTATACATCTCCTATTTCAATGTCCGATAAGAGTTTTATAGAGTTTATTTTGATGTACAGTTTCCAATAAGATTGTAGTTTATGTACCATTACCATTCTAGGACTCACTAACTCATGTTTATCTATTTTGAAATTCCTCTATTCTTCTAGCAATTCAGTGATTTAGATTTAAGGGTGCAAAATGAATATCTAGTTAACTTTCCTATGATCCAGCTGCTCGCTCCAAGAACTACAGTGGTGCTGAAATTGAGGGTGTTGTCAAGAGTGCAGTATCATATGCTTTGAACAGGCAACTGAGTCTTGAGGATTTGACTAAGCCTGTGGATGAAGAGAGTATTAAAGTTACCATGGAAGATTTCTTGAATGCACTTCATGAAATTGTTCCTGCTTTTGGAGCCTCAACTGATGACCTGGAAAGGCGCAGGTCAGTATCCAAGTTGAAATTTAATCTGATTAAGGTTTCATAGTTGGCATAAGTTTATTTAGAGTTTCATGTAGCTTTTGGTTTACCTAGCTTTAGCTAAACTAGTTATTGTAGAAGTAGCGCTCTCTCTTTTAGTGTTGCTTTTATATAAACCTTTATATATACTTAATTTTTTCCCCAGAATTGTCATTTGGCCCTTGGATTTGAATTTTGTACGCGCAACTGGTTTATACAGATTTCCCTTTGGCTGAAGGGAAGCTGAAGTTATGATTTTGGTTTTCTTAAACTGTACGACCAACAGAATTTGTCAGTTGGTTTAAATTAACTAAATGAATTCATGGTGATGCAAAAACTACATATTGGGTTTTCTCCATTTTTTTCTGCTCAATTAGTTTCTAGGTTTTCCAGATAGAGAGGAGCTAGAGCCTAGAGGTGTGTTGAGAGCTTTTGCACAAGAATTCTGGGACTTCACTCTCTACGAAGAGAACACCTTGTTTCTGATGTTATGCTAGTTGTTGTATAAAAGCTTCCAGAAGAGATATAATAGAAAGTTTAACCATCCATCACTTACAGAGTTCCGTCTTCATTTGATCACATAATTAGATTTCTTTCTGCCTTTCACCTTCTGTTCATAAGTACTCTTATCCAGTTTAGCTTCAGGCATTAGATGGGTTGTATCTACTCTGAGATGAACCCCTTCGAAATATTATTTTATGCCTTACACTTTACAGGGGATACTTCGAAATTTTGTTTGTTTTCGAGGGCCTGAATGTTGCTATATTGACTGTTGTAGACTAAACGGAATGGTCGACTGTGGTGATCGTCATAAGCACATATATGAAAGAGCTATGCTGCTGGTTGATCAAGTAAAAGAAAGCAAGGGAAGTCCACTTTTGACATGTCTTTTGGAGGGACCAAGTGGAAGGTATGCGTAGTTTTAACTTCTCAATGTTGAACTCCAGTGAATTTAATCTAAAAAGTGTACCTTGTTTGGCAGTGGTAAAACTGCATTGGCAGCTACAGTTGGAATTGACAGTGATTTCCCATACGTTAAAATAGTAAGCACTAGCTTGTCACACACATTAAACGTTTACTTATCTGTCAGATCTGATTATTAAAATGTACTTTGTAATTGTCCAAGTAGATTTCTGCTGAGTCAATGATTGGTCTTCTTGAGAGCACAAAATCTGCACAGATTGTCAAGGTTTGTCAAGGCGACTCTATAAGTTTAGCTTTTCTCTTATGGAGATCTTGAGTTACTGCATATTCCATAGTTTCTTGGGATGAATCTTCAATCCTACTTGGTCCTGCGTAGGTTTTTGAAGATGCATACAAGTCCCCCTTGAGCATAATCATTCTTGATGATATTGAAAGGTAAATCTGGGTGTGTATTTGGGGGTGTTCGCCCCTCCTCTTTCTTTCATTTAGTAATTTCCATGAATTTATTTAATTTTTGCAGGTTATTAGAGTATATTCCCATTGGACCACGTTTCTCAAATGTGATTTCTCAGACACTCTTGGTCCTCCTTAAAAGGCCCCCTCCTAAGGTTTGGTACTCTTTCCTTTCATATAAGCTGTTGGTGTAGTCTATTTGTTTCTTGATTCATTACCATTATTCTCATAAAAATACCGAAATTCTTGAGAATGAAACTTCTTTTCTCCTGTTATTTTATATAGAAGCCTGTTCACTTTTACTTCCCCAACACACTATATTAACTAAAGTAAACCTGGAAACCCTGCCAATATAGGCTTTGTCTGTACATCTGTCATATGGTATTGATTTAGTACCTTCGAAGATGTTTTACATCGTATTTTGTACATTTAGTTTTAAAGTCTTATAGGAGGTAAAAAGATAATCTAATCAATTTGTTTAATCAGGCTTCACATCTTAGTTCTATCACTTTTACTTCCCCAACACACTATATTAACTAAAGTAAACCTGGAAACCCTGCCAATATAGGTTTTGTCTGTACATCTGTCATATGGTATTGATTTAGTACCTTCGAAGATGTTTTACCTCGAATTTTGTACATTTAGTTTTAAAGTCTTATAGGAGGTAAAAAAATTATCTAATCAATTTGTTTAATCAGGCTTCACTTCTTAGTTCTAGCTCTATTTGGGACTGACTTAACTACTGATACAAAGTTTTGAAGGTCTGGCTGATCATGGGCACCTAGCTGTGTACTTATATTTAACATTAAATCACATGGTCTTGAAGATTTAATAAACTAACACCATTAAGCATCATTTAAAACTCGTTGCAAGAGTTCAGTATTGATAGAAATCTGTAGATCTCTTGAAAAGAGAGTGAATAATCTTAGAAGCAGAGTCTCTGTTTCTACTTTTAGAGAGACTAGGGTACATACTGCACACTAATTAATGTTATTACGTTATTTGATGTTTGACCAATTGGACACTCTCCGGCCCTATATTTTATCAGGGCAAACTCCTGGTGATAGGAACCACAAGTGAAGTGACCTTCCTGGATTCAGTCGGTTTCTGTGACACTTTCTCTGTCACTTACCACGTACCAACGTTAAACAAAGATGACGCTGAAAGGGTAAACTATTTCTTTCTTTGGGTGCTATTATTAATCATTCTTTTTATATATTCGGAATCAGTGGGGTCACATTTTTCGTTGAGTCTTGCTATTCTAGAAGGAAGTAGAGCTCTTCAGAGTTTTATAGCTTAGCTCGTCTGACCAGCGTGATTGATTCAAATCAAGATTTTGGTGTTGAATATCTTCTGGTGTCTTTTTTTACTCTAGGTTCTGAATCAGCTCAATGTCTTTGCCCCCGAGGACGTTCCCGTTGCTGCTGAGGCTCTCAATGATGTAAGTGCCGTACATTGAGCATATTTGGATTTTATTTGTGTCCACTTTAACGCTTTTACATGATGAAGACCACCTTCATGCTGCATGCATTTGATCTAATATAAAAAGGGCTAATAAGTCTTTTGGTACAACAATGTTTCATCACTTTTGTCTTTTGGTGCAACATTTTTTTTTGTATACAAAAGCCAAAAGTGGTCAAACGTACTGCACCAAAAGTATAGTTAAAAATTTGCCATTTTTGGTGATGATTTGGATTTGTTTCTCACAGATGCCCATCAAAAAGCTTTACATGTTAGTAGAAATGGCAGCCCAAGGGGAGCGAGGTGGGTCAGCAGAGGCTATTTACTCCGGAAAAGACAAGATCAACATTTCCCATTTCTCTGATTGCCTTCAGGATGTCATTCGGTATTAAACACGAAAGAATCGAGACTACTATGTTTGCTTGGTTGAAGAGTTGAGGAGGTGATTTTGGGATTAATTGCGTGATCATAGAATAATATAATGTTGTGCGGTTTTGAGCGTGTTTGTTTGTTTGTACACTCGACAAAAACAAGGTTATACCTCTGCATATTGTTGTGCTGTTGCAATTTCAGTCATCTTCATTCAGACGACCGAATTACGTCTGCATAATTGGATTGTTGACATAATTCTGTTTCTCTACCCAGGCAGGCACGGTGTTGTGATGGTTTTGTGGCCAAAATAAGGGTTAATAACTAGTAAACCGTCTGGGTTTGACCCATGTTGAAATCGGGTGTCCGTTGTTGAAATTGATTGTCTCAAGTTTGCTGTTTGTTGAAATTTGGTCTCTGTCTATATTTGGATTAAGTCTAATGGAAGTGTATCACGTGACCTCGATAAAATGAATATCCAAAAATGCCATTTGGTGAAAAATCTGAGCTTTCATTACCTAGTGAATTGACGAAATTACCCCTCCTAACTAAATCAACAACTATAGGGTTTTTGGGTGGTGGCCGGCCGGAGTTGGGTGGTGGCCGGCCGGAGTAGAGTGGTGGCCGCCGGAGTTGGGTGGTGGTTGTTTTAATTTGACTATAGGGAAAATTTTGTCACTTCATATTTGGTAGAAATGGCAATTTCGACTTTTCACAACATTTTGTAAAAATTAACTGCAATTTTGGACGGAAAACTAAATTTCAATAAAGTTCAAACATCAGACAGTCAATTTCAACACTTTAAAGTTCAGGCACCAGATTTCAACTTGAGCCAAATCTCAGACAATTTACTAGTTATTGACCCCCAAAATAATTCAGGTGGGTATGTGATGGATATGAACCCGACTATAACAAATTTGAGGTCAGTCATCCCTCTCAAGATGCATGCGTAATTGATTTTCTGTCACTAGTGATTAATCTGTCGTTTTTGGTATAGTTTTATCATCAAATCTCCTCAGAAATGGGGAAGAATGATAGTATATTAAAACCTTCGATAGATCTGAGCTTTAATATTTTGAAGTGGGGTATTTGTACGAGACCTAAGCATTTGCATTAGGTACTTTCGTACATATGCCTGCATGCCATATTTTCCCATGTTTGCATGTTAGTTTTCTCAAAATAAAAAACTAAAGTTTGCAATAGTGATTGATTGGTTTTAGAAAGTGGTTATATATTTCTCATTTTTTTTAAGGTCTTAAGAAATTGAAAACTATCAAAGCCAAAATACTATTGACTTGCGAAAGGGAAGATCCGAAGATAAAGAGGCCCTCTACTAATTATGCTAAAGGTAAAACTAGTGTTCCAATTCAACTTAGATGCATCAAATAGTTTAAATTTGGGTTCATCACATTAACTAAAGCTTGAATCACTTTATTAGAGTATTTTTATATGGTGCTTTGCAGTTGTTGTTGGTTGACAAGATCACAGATGCAAGTTATCTTATCAAAATCTTGGAAGATGTCATTCATGTGGATAGCCCAGTTGTGATAATCGTAAAACATATTCAGCAAATAAGCTTTGGCATTATTCGTACTTTCTTTTCCGAAATAGTGCTTGTAAACATTATTTGAAGTGTATAATTAATAATTTAACAAATGACAACGTTAACATAATTTATTTTACCCAAATTGAAATGTTTTTATGTACTTTAAATTGTTAAAATTTAATTAATAGAAATACAAAAATATTGTATATATATTATACATATTCAGTAGAGGTAATTGTTTGCAACTATACATATTTTTAGTTGTAGAATTTACTGTTGCTATACAAGGTTTTTACTTAAGAATATTTGTTGTTGCTAATACAAATCTTTAGTGGCGACCTACTGCTAAATGTAATGTTTAGTGATAACTTCTTTTTATTGCTACTACATATACATTTAGTAGCGGAACATTGTTGTTGCTAAAACCTTTAGCCACAGGTTTTTACCAACGACTTTTTGTGGCGGCAATGCCGCCGCTAAAATGTTTAGCAACGACATTTGGAGATCTAGTAGCAAATTTTTACCGCTGTTATTTTCCTTGTAGCGAATTTATTTACATATATGGGGAGAGAATAAGTCATCACGTTAGCTACATCAGCTATTCAAACGGATTCCAAAAAAAGGGGTTCGACAAATTTCGACACGTCAACATCTTCAATAAGTTATTCATATTCATAGTATAAGCAATTTTCAATTGTACAACAACTCATTTGAATTCCAAAACGAACATCATATCTAATTCCAAATAATTAATATTCTTAAACATACACATTCATATATCATAAAACCAACCACTCATATTCCAATCATTCAAATTTCAAAACAAACACCTTAATCAATTTTAAATCATTCATATTCTTAAACTTACATATATATTCATGTATTGTAAAATTAACCACTTATATTACATAACTAAAAATACCCTGAAAGTTGAACAACTCAGGTGACTAATAAAAAAAAAAGTACGTACTACATTGTATACTTCTTAAACTATTTTTTTCTTTTGGAAAGAAAATAGAAAATCGATCTATCTAATGAAATTTAATGAATAACGCTTTATTTTAACTTGCTTCGTATGCTTAAAGTGACCCTTATTGTTTTATTATTAATATTAAATTTGCGGCTTCTCTTTTTTTTTTTTATTCTCTCCATCAAAATTAGTCCGAATTAATATATATGTGGATAAATTTTGCATTACTTCTTCGACTCGATACATATCTTGGCCTACCTTAAATGATGCTGAACTTAATAATAAGAATAACAATAAGCGAGAATATCTTGAATGAGAATGAATTTCGTTTGCTTCCAAAATAGTAAAGTGAAGAAACAAATATCGCCTTATAAAAGAGATTTTGGGTTCGTCGATCATATGAATATATATATACACCAAAAAATTAATGGGGAAAGGAAGGAATATGATATATCTTACCAAAAGTTGCTCACTCCTTTTCATCCATAGCTGGATGTTGGATGGATTTGACGTTTAAGACTTCCTTCCTATGATGCATCTGCTAGCCTAATAGTCCAGCCATGCCGTGAGGTAATAATGATAGGAAGATTAACTGTCCACCCGAACAATTAGAAGATGGTTTCTCTTCTTCTTGTTTTATTATTGATGAATGATGGTATTATCTCAAATCAGTTGTTTCTCTATTTCCTGCAGCAACTTTCCTGTGACGCCTCGAACCCCTTCTATCCCTCCTCTGTGAGGCTCTTCTGAGGGGCGGTTGAGGAGTTGTGGGCGCCCTTCGGTTCTCTTTGGTTGGTAGTGGTAGTAGTGGTGGTGATGGTGGTGGAGTATACACAGTAATCGCAGGAGGTTGAAGAATAGCAGTTTTTTGCTCTAAAACATCCCTGTGGTATTTCTGCATATTCAATACAAACAATAAGACTTACAGTGTGGGCAAGGGCCAACTCTTTTGTGAGTTCAGTGTTTACACCAAATCAATATAAATAAAAATAAACCAAGTGTCACACTTTTTTTGAACCTTATTGTTTAAACCAAACCAATTACAGTAAGCCAATTGTCACACTTCTTCTCTTTTGTTTTGTGAGTTCAGTGTTTACACCAAATCAATATAAATAAAAATAAACCAAGTGTCACACTTTTTTTGAACCTTATTGTTTAAACCAAACCAATTACAATAAGCCAATTGTCACACTTCTTCTATGAGCTTAGAGTATATACACCAAACCAATAGAAATAAGTAAATTGTCACATTATCTGAGTTTCTTTTCTAGAACTCTAAAAGTGAACCCTAAAATGATGGGAGTTAAAAGACAGCTTCTAATTGTTTTGGTGTACAAAACTACCTCCATTCCATAAGAATTTTCCATGAACAAAAGATGAATGAATTAGTATATACCATACCTGGATGACGAAGTTTCTCCTCTCACAATCCCAGAACATATTGATAGTCCAATTAGTTTTGGACATAATTTTGTCCCTCACTGTTGAAAAACTGATCTGATCCCTGGAAGTGAATCTGTCCACCTCATTGAACCACAGGCAGGTGAAGAGATTGGAGATGGGGACGTGCTCTCTTATGATTACGCATCCTTCCGGAACATCTGTTTTGTCCTCAACAAAACATTCATTCCTCCTTAATCACAAACAAAAATACCAATGAATCAAAAAGATGTCTCTTAAGATACTAAAAGCTTTACCGCTTGTGATTGGAAGCTTGGCTTCAGTGTAAGGAGTCAATCCTTCCTTTTTGTAGAAATCGATCTGGAAGTCAATAGATGCGTTCTCATATTTTCCAGCCGCTTTGTTTGCTTCCGCTTCCACAAACACATCAAACCTCTTATAATGTCGAGATATAGCAAATGTTGCATTTTTCCTCCACAAGAACCTGAATTCAGCCTAACATGCATTAGATAAGGTTTTCCTTTTGTTTTAATAATAAAGATTAAGGGTATAGTAGTCTTTTCATAGTCTTATTCCTATCCAGTTTACTTGTCTTCTTTGTGACCAAACAACTTCATATTTTATATTAAAATAAACTTTAACATCTGTCATACTGTCAATATAAAGGATACCGCATCCGTTTAATTTGTTACATGTTGACAACACATGCATGTTATTGTCTTGCTCTGTTTTTCATGCAAATTGCTAGCTAAAATATTGAGAAATTCAAAGCAATTTTCAATTTACTAGGTGAATTTTGATGACACGCGCATGTCTATGCCACCAGTCGACAACAAATTAGCTGGAGCTAGTAACATGCAACTTTACACAAGTTCAGCTAGTAATTTGTCCAAAATAAGTTCAGCTAGGAACTGTAGAAATCTCCAAACCTCACCTAACAAGTAGATAATTAACAAAAAATGTTATAAACTGTAGGACAAAGAACGTCGATACAATTATGCAAATGCAGCAAATTACTAATTACCTTTCAAGTATTTGGTATGGATCCACAACTAGCTCAAGTTTTCCATCAATCCAAAGAGAATAGCGAGCACTTGGGAAGAGCCTGTGCAATAGAAGCTTTGGAATCTAGTACAAACACAATACAATGTCAACCACCTCCAATTATAACATTAAAGCCCAAAATTACATGTCTTGTGCTATGTTAATTTCCCTAAATGCTTAACGATTTTAAGAACACATCGTTATGTGAAAAAATCCTATCTGAAAGTATTCCTTCATATTTTTTTCTATTATATAGAGAAACAAAAGAGCTGCAATGTCAAAAAGGTGGTATTCAACTCACAACTCAACCAAAATGAACTAGAAGGTTTGAAAGAACATTAGAAAAAATCAAAACCTAAGAAATGTGGCTGAAAGCACTACATGTCATATATATATATATATAAAACACCAAATGGAGAGCCCAACCAAATAAACTAGTCTATAAACACCACATTAGTGGCCTATACAGCCAATGAGTTACAGGTCTCATACCTTCCAATGGGTACTAACTAGACTATGGCATTACACATATTGCATGCCTAAAAAAGAAAGATTCAAAGCCTTAAAATATACCTTGCCAGTGCGCCTAGAATCATTATAGGGAAGGTTGCGAGCAACAACAACTCTCCACATGCCAATTCTCTTGCCATCCTCCAAAGCGCTGGTGTTCTTTAAATATTCTTGTGTTTCTTCATCCACAAACAAGTAGAAGCACACTGTCTTCTTCGTGTGATCGCTCATATTATGTGGCTGTTGAATCTCATCAAAATTTCCTGATTAAGAATGCACGCGTCAAGTGAACCTCACCCTAGTTAAAGAACTAAGGAACCATGAAAAAATAGTAATACCAAATATCGCTGAAGCAACAACCACACCCTGACATTGCTCCATCTCGAGAAGATCAGACTCATCAATGTCAAATCCTGTTTGATGCCCTGGTTTGCTTCCTTTCACAAATCTGCTCAAATGATAGTCATAAAACAAAAAATTGTTCTATGAAAATGAACAAGGGACAAAGCCAGAAATTCCATTCAGAGGGGCAAGAATTAAGTTGGGATTAAATAACTAGTATAAAATAGTTTCAGAGGGGGCAAACGTAAGATTTTAATGGGAAAAAACTGATGACAATAACAAATTTAGTGTAAAAATTGCAAATTGCAAAAATTTGAGGATGGGCAACTCACTACATTGTAGCTTCGCCCCTAATATATATATATATATATGTTTGTGTGGTAAAAGAAACCATATTGATAGAATCTAATAAAGATGCAAGAGACCTACCCACAATGCACATTCATTGACTCCCGAATATCATAAGAATCGTTTCTTTGTCTAAGGGTGGGATAACCTCCAAAATCCGACCCACCAAATTCTCCTTCTCTGCTCAGAGTTTCCTCATGTACATATGTCAAATTTCTTACAGGAGATGGTGACGGAAGCTTGGGCATCAACGCAATAGCTTCTTCCACGGGAAGATAACAGACAGGACAAGCTGAAAAACCCAAGCAGCAAAACTCAACTTCAGATTGATAATCCAACTCTAAGAACGTGGTTATTTAAGAAAAAAAAAACGAACATAGTATTTTTAGATTGATAACTCACAACTTCAGATTGATAATCCAACTCTAAGAAGTTAGTATTTAAAAAAAAATATATATATATGATCATATTTCCTTCAATGAATTCTTGTTTTAAAGGCGAAGTAATAGACTGTAACCAACCATTTAAAGCTTAAACTGCATGGTAAAGGTGTGAGCAAACTAATATTTAGTAAAAAAATAACTGACCAATCCTTTTTCGAGCAAACCCCATCAATGATCAACCAAACTGGAGAATAAAAATTGATAATGTAACACTCACGCCGAGGCCCGGTTCTTTTCTTGTCAGCAGGAGGAGGCGGTAATGTAAAACTGTTACATGGATGCCCCGGTGGTAGGCTGTAGCCAACAAAAAACTCAGGGGCTGGGGGTGGCATCAAAGCTGGAGGCATGATACCATCTTTGACCTCGTCATCAACCATGGTAGCATTACTAATATTTTCAATTTTGTGTCTTGGAGAAAAGCTCACAACTGGCGTGCTATTATTAAAACTAACAATATCAATCCTATTCCTAACATTTGTTTCTTCACCTGCAAAAAGATAGATAACATTCAAACTCCAAATTGTTGCACCAAAGACAAAGACTCTTCAACGTTGAATCCATAATGTTTCACATAAAAGTATGATTATCCAGGGAGCGTAAATGGAATTTCCCTACGTTCATCAAGTGCCAAGCAATCAAATTTGAAGAGGAAAATCATCAATCTGTTGAGCTTTCTGCAGCTGCGCGCCAGAAGGGCGAATCACTTTAAAAAATCATCATACTGATCTAAAAATTCAAAATATTCAGTTGGCTTGTACAATGTAGATGAACAATTTCACAGAAAATAAAGCACTGTATTCTGTTAAGTGGCAAAATTAGCAAGATAAATTGGATTAGGGAATCCGATACATCCAGTAGAAACCTGAAGGAATATGCTTCAAACTAATCCGATACATCCAGTAGAATCATACTGGTCTAAGAATGTTCAGTTGGCTTGTACAATGTAGATGAACAATAATCCAGACCACTTATTTTCACACAAAATAAAGCACTCATCAGTAGAGACTGTATTCTGTTAAGTGGCAAAATTAGAAAGATAAATTGGATTAGGAAATTGCAGGGAATCCGAAACATCCAGTAGAAACCTGAAGGAATATGCTTCAAACTAAATGTAATTCACACCGACAGTACGAAATTCAGTACAAGTGAAGCTAACAATCTCAACCGTCCAATCAATAATCCAAGGGAAGGGAATTGAATTGAGGAAAGAAAAAGTGCTAACCTTTGCCGACATACAAAACCCAACCAAACACGGCGGCAGAAATCAAACACAGAAACAACATCCCAACTTTCTTCCGTCCAGCAAACTTCCAGATCCAATGGAACAACTTCTCTCTGTCCCTAGACATCTTGTTTGGTTTGCGTGGAGGTGTTGTTTGGATTGGCAGTAAAGCGCCGTTCTGCTGGAGCTGGAGCTGTTGCTGCTGCAGAGACCCATAACTACTGGAGCGGATCCCCAATCCTTCTCCAGTCATTGTTCCTCCAGAATCAGAGGAACCACTCTCATCTCAATTCTCCCAATTGATGACAATCCCAAGACAAATCCTATGCAATCATGAAAACAACAACAAAAACCGACATCCGAAAGATGTGCAATATTCAATTTTGGAGCTTTTTCACTGAATTTGATGCAGCTGAATCACCCACCACTCCGGATTGGAAACCCTAATAATGAATACCCAGTTGAAAAACAAATCTTCAGTGAGTTGGAAAATGTCTGTAATCGCTCTGAAATATACAGGTCATATCAAACATATATTATATTTTTTTTGTAGAATCGTACATGTGATGATGATATATAAACGGCGAGATTGATCTGATCTATTATGTGTAAAATACAGTAGGACAAATCTCCCCTATGCTTTGATTTGATGTCTTGTTTGATTTGGTTGTTCCTGATTTTAATACTTGCTATACATACAGTAATTATTAATACATTTATTTTATGCATGTATATGTATGTAATGTATCTTTCAGCAAGAATGGGACAGAAATTAATGCACGTACGTGTACATGATGAGAGGGGCAAAAGGTTTAGTAATTTTTCCATTTCTTATTAAGGTCAAAGAGTTTGCGAAATTCTTAAGGGAAAAGAATATCTCAACCAATCTCATCTAACCTAAGGGAAAGCTTAGAATTTTAAAAAAGGGAGAAGAAAGGTTTTAAATGGAAATGCTCAAATTTAAGTATTTATTTATCACAGATCTCAAATCCGGTGAATGTTCTTAGTACCCCAATATAACCTAAACAGTTGTTTTCAATTATATCCTTAAAATTCCCAAAAAAAAAGTTGTATATTGGGCTTTGTTTGGGCCAAATTTGATATTGGGCTTGAATAATTATCTTTTGCCATATATATTTCTATTTTCCTTATAATTTTTTTTTTGGGGCTTGGTAGGTGAGCGGAATTTCAAAGGTCGATACTTTACTTTTTAGATATACAACTATATCTCATGTTGGTCAATTCTCTGCAAGTCCGAATTCGAAATCCGTAACTACTACATAAACTAATTGATGTCCATTTTTAAACAAATTGATGATAATAGAAGTAATTCACTGAGTTTATATAGTGTTCAAATTCTTTCTAACTATCTAACGTTGTACTATTTATTCACATGTGGATTGTAACAATCTCCCCCAGCACATGGGAGTCCATTATAACTCCTTATTAACCGAAAGCCTACCTTTTATGACATCATACATGCACGTGAGGATCTCACGTTGTCCATACATGTTATTTTCAAACCAGGCCTTCGAACGACCACGCCATGCTCGTAGTCTCCCCATGCTCAAACCCGCATGTTCCCATTTAGGTGTGATAATTTCTCACACGAGCTGTAACGAAGCTATTTTTATGTTCATGTACTACATGAATTTTTTCCATTGTCTAACAACTCTCTAACACGAACAGAAACAGTTTTAAGCATGTCAGTACATCTCAGAGCTTCAGGTGCACAAATAAACACGCTTAGACACGGTTCATCTGAAACTTATTATTTATAGGCACATTAATTTTAAAAATATTGCAACTTAGTCCGTATATATATAATGTTATTATATAAAAGTATATAAGTTATCTTATCCTAATAGAAACAATAGGGGTCCATTTATTGGCTTAAGAACAATCACCCATTTTTTTTATTTCATGTACTAGTTTGGAATTTAGATATCGATTTACATAGTTTACGGTTGTAATGTTGGATATTTCATATTTAAGTAATTTTCTTTATGAACTTGTGTATATAATTGGAAGACTTCAACTTATTTGTCAAAATATGAAGGTGCTTGATTTAGGATCATTTTGTAACATTAGTAAAGATCTTGGGCATAAAATTTAATACTGTTCGTGTCAGAACAACTTTCGTGTCGACGTGGAGTTGTTTTGACACAAAAAGTTTATGTCACGTGTCGTATGACACGGGATCTGCCCATGTATGCTCCGTGTTAGGAAAATAAGTGACACATTTAGGGGTAATGTATTTTGACACGAGAGCATCATGTATGAGTCCATTGTAGTTCCCTATTAACCGGAAGCCTACTTTTTACGTCACAAACATACACGCAATGACCCTACGTTGTCTACACGTGACTTCAAACCAGATTTTTACTGTACAATGACCCTACGTTGCCCAAACATGGTCTTTTCACACCAGCTTTTTATTGGGAAATTTGGGCCGTCATTAATGGTAGTTCATTAACTTATCAATTGAGATGTAAATTAATTAGAGCAATTAACCCTAATTAAAGAAGCTTGGCCGAATTAATAAGATTAGAGACCATATAGGGCTTACTCATTACTATAAGGGATTAAGGTCACATATGGGCTTTTGACCATACTTTCTTCAAGTATTCACTTTACTTATTTTTTCCTGGATTGTTATCAGATTAGTAACTAAAGCACTGCTTGAAATTTGACATAAATACAAATTATTATCCAATTTTTTTAAATTTGTTATTTAGGCTTTCAATTGTAGTCTGTCAAATCGAATTCGAAATGTGCTGACCACGCGATGTCTTTTAATCTATAGTCAAGACAAATTGAAAGAATTACAACAAAGTATAACATTCAATAGAAGTTGAATTAAACGATACCCTTAGTATTAAGAGGAGCTCTTTTTAAGCATCCAATCAAAGATATTTTATTGCAATCTTTTTAATTTCGTGACGAAACTATTATGGGTACACATCATAAGACAAGTGGATAGCACATGAGTATTTTCTGTCATATTGACGAAAAGTAGTAAAACATATAACAATTTTCTCAAAACTCAGATACCAATTTAGAGAATCAAAATTCGACTAATAATTTATAATTGAGTCAAACTTCATATAGAATTTGATTTAGGATTAAAAACCTATAAAAGGTCTGAAGTTTGGCTAATGTTAACGGGAGAAGTCTGAAGTTTAAAATGTTAATATGAGAGGTCAGAAGTTTCAACTTTGTGAATTTTTGGTTTTCCGTCCAAATTTTCTGTCAAATTTAACAGAACCACGTGAAATGTCTAATTTACTCCTTTGCAATATTTTAAATAAATTAAAGTTTAATTAATGGAACATGAAATGACGAAAACACCCCTTTCACTAATTAAAACATAACCCAACTTCGGCCACCACCCAACTCTGGCGACCACCAGCACGGCCGGTCACCACCCAACTCCGACGACCACCACCCAACTCCGGCGACCACCACCGCGGCCCCGATTGGCCCAAATCGGGGCCACAGAGCTCTGATCGGAGCTCCGTGGCTCTGATATGGGGCTATAGAGCCCCAGATCGGAGTTCCGTGGCTCCAGATCGGAGCCACAGAGCTCCAAATCAAAGCTCTATGGCCCTAGATCGGAGCCACAGAGCTCCAAATCGGAGCTTTGTGGTTCCGATTTGGGCCCAATCGAAGCCGCGGTTGTAGTCGCCGGAGTTGGGTGGTGGTCGCCGGATTCGGAATGGTGGTCGCCGAAGCCGGGGCGGATGTCGGAGCCGTGGTGGCTTTAAGGGCATTTTCGTCTTTTCATTCAAGCATGTGAGGGGCACACTTGGATAGAATGACATTTTTGGAATTTAATTTTATTTCTGGTCACATGCCAAGCACATGACCAACTTCCGTCAGTTTTAACGGAAAAAATCAACGAAGACCTCTTATATCAACAAAGTTGAAACCTCAGACCTCTCATATTAACATTTGAAACTTCAGACCTATCCGGTTAACATGGGACCTTTCATACTTTGATTTATCATTCTTATTCATGCTTCGCAAAACCGTCAAAGTTGGAGAAACAAATGGAAGCTTAAATTAAGAAAAAATACTTAACAAACACGAAAAAAGTATATATATGTTTATTAAACTTCCAACATTAAGGTTGCTATGGTGCCAAGCAACCATCTGTACAATGCCACCAGACTATCTTATTACTGTTCTTCCCACCCAAAATCAAGCAGCCAAAAGGCAATTTGACAACCGCAAAATCATCAAAATTACTGCATCCTATATTTCACAATCAACAATTGCAGCACAAATCTACTTCATCCTAATATCATCACCGGAAAACCAAAAAGAATTACCAGAGCTAGCTTGCTCCCCAAGACAATGAATTACCAACCCTATATCATGTCATCTTAATATCAACAGGCCGTTAAATAACAATGGAACTCACAGATCATTGAAGTAGGACTGTCCTCTGCTGGTTCCATTAGAATCAACAGCTTGGTAAAAAGGCGATTGTAATTCACTTGAGTGGTATGATCTTCGTCCTCTACTCGCATTTGGAGATGCATAATGATCAATGGAGCTCGTGGAGTATATCGACGAAGAAGGTAACCCACCAATCCTCGGCAATCCAGTGGAATCGGAACCTGACTGATACCCCTTCTCGACTGATTCGACCTCCATAGGCAATTCGTCCAATGTCTACCACGAAAAGACACGAATCGATCAAGAAACCATTAAACAAGGTTGCTTTTAATTTTTCATTTTACCCTCTTAATATATTGGGTTTAGAACCTATAAACTGTCTGAAGTTTGCGTTATATGAGATTTTTGGTGTCTGAAGTTTAAATTGTTGATATTGACTGTCTGAAGTTTCAACTTTGTTAAAATTTGTTGTCTACGTCCAAATATGCTGTTAACATTTACAGAATTTGGTCATGTGCTTGTCACATGACCAAATAAAAAAATGAATCCCAAAATTGCCCCTAGTTGGGTGGTGGCTGGCCGGAGTAGGGTGGTGGCCGGTCGGAGTAGGGTGATGGCCGGCCGGAGTTGAGTGGTGGCCGGCCGGAGTTGAGTGGTGGCCGGCCGGAGTTGGGTGGTGGCCGGCCGGAGTTGGGTGGTGGCCGGCCGGAGTAGGGTGGTGGCCGGCCGGAGTAGGGTGTGGCAGGAGTAAACATAAAAGTATCAGGGGCAATTTCGACATTTCACACCATTCAATCAAATTTGAAAGAAAAAATGGACGGAAAACTAAAATTCAACAAAGTTGAAACTTCAAACAGCCAATATCAACAATTTAATCTTCAGACACCAAAATCTCACATAAGGCAAACACAGTTTATAGGTTCCCCTAATATATTCTCTATATACGTGTGCTTGTGAATGTAGAGATTCAGAATTTAAAGTCTCAATTTATTATTTTTTGGGTTGAATTTAAATATTTTGTGAGGGTGGGGTACCCTACTGCATCCTTTATAGATACTTACTCGGAAAGCTTGTTGAAGAACACGGAGGGTTTCCCTTGTTTGCTTTCTCTTCCTCGCCACCTCGTCGGGTTCCTGAAGCATTTCTTCAAATACGTTCTCTCTGTTTGAACGAATGATTTCGGAAGGAGTCACCAATCAGTTATAGCAGTAAAATAAATTACTCTTTTGCAAATATAAGGGTATATAATTGAATATGAACCTGTAAAGCTTTTTAATGAAGATGTTGTGGAGCTCACGCTTTGTATGGTTCACCTGATAAATAAAAAATAATGAATCATCAGCGAAATTGAAAACACAGAGCTTACGTCTTTGTGATTTTTTTGGGGGAAAACGGATTTGGGGATTACAATGAGACTACGCTTATTTTCTTCACTCTCATTTTATCAGATAAAACTATTAAGGTCAATTTGATCTAATTAAATTAATCTTCTACTTCTGTTCTCTCCAAGTATATAGAGTAAATTCGAATCATGTTATCAGAAAAAAGATGAGCAATGAAACTAACCAAAAAGTGCATGATAGCTTTTGGCACGGAGTCCTCAATGTTCTTTCTTACAATGTCGTAATATGAAATGAGTAGCATTTTTGTGATCTCAATTTCAACAGCCTCTTGTTCAGAATAGTTGTCAGTGGGCCGCAGGACAGTCGGGGGCTGATGAAAGAAAATGGATAAACAAAAGCAGATGAGTAAAATAATGAACTAACTTCTACCCAACATTTCATTCCTCTTTAAGAAAAAGAATCAAGAACATACCTCCCTCAAATGTATCATCGAAAACGATTGCTCAGTTTCTTGAATAGGATCTCTCTGCCGTTTGCTTCTTGTGATTTCCTTGGTAGATGCACCACCACTGAAAATCGATGAGATTCCTCCCCAACTTGAAGTACTAGAACTCCCTGCTCATCATCATATTATATATAGTAAACTTTACGCTGATTTATCACACTCGAGGAAAACTATACTCATTTGGTTATGACATTTTGCTGCTACATATACACACTATTATAACATAAAGCATAACAAAATCATCAGAAATATACCTGTAGGACCTGATTTGTCAGTCTCTGCACCAGACCGAACAAACTGTCCATTATACAGACAGAACAATGTACATTAGCAAACCCTAGTGAACAATGCATATTGCCTAGAAATATAATCCCAGAATTTCCACGGACAACAAATCTTGACTCTAATCGACCAGGCTCATGTTATTTCTCCTCAACAATACTATACCCCACTTTTTTGAAAAGGTTCATTTTTTTAAGCACCATTTTATATACCTGATCAGGGACAATTCCATTCACGGTCCTAGCAAGTGTCCTGGCCTTGGAACTCCTCTCAGGTGTTTGTCCCTTTTCAGACTCTGCGCTTTCCTATAGGGTGATTAAGAGAGATTTTCATGTCAAATAATGATCACAAAGATCTCTACTGATGTACAAGATGCAAACAAGATACTCTTTTCTTTTATGTCGAATGCAAGCCAATTACTTATAATTACCTTCTGCCTCTGGAGGGATACTGACATCCTAGAGGTCTTAACTTTCTGTGTTGCCAATTCCACCGCTTTATTCCCACCAATAAAATTTGGGTGTGAAGTGTTTATGTAATCCATCTGTCAAGTAGAATCACTTACCAGTCAAAAAAGCAAATAGACACCCATTTTCTCAAAAAGTTTATTAATTAGCAAGAAAAGAATCTTGTGGCAAAATATACATATAGATAGAAGTAAATGCTCTTTTCTCCATCCATTTTATAAATATTACAAGAATCAGGAAATATAAAATGAAAACCAAAAAGGAATCACTAGTCTTTTCCCCCATCATTCAAGTTAACAGTTAGTATTACCTCCATCTCTATGATGTGGCGTATCATAATCTCAGAGGGCTCTAGACCATCTCGCAAGAAGTTTCCTATAACTTCATCCATGCGTTTTCTTAAAACGGGAAAGCGCTGAAGTTCATTGACCATACACCTATGGCCAATCTAAAAACAAAGAAAAATTGAGAATGTAGATTCAGTTTTCCCAAAAAGTATCATTATAAAAAAAGTCAATACATTCAACATGTACCACACCTTTATTAGTTCATCATAGATGAATCTAGCACACTGAATGCTTGGTTCCAATAATCGAGATATTTGCCTTCGAACAAGAACTTCAAATGGTACCTACAACCACGAGAATAAACATAATTCTCTAAATATGTTCTAATATAGAACTAGATAATAGATATATAATAATCACAATAGGAACAAAGAAGGCCCAGTATCCTTACATCTGGCACAAATAAAGCAGATCTAGGACCAGTTGCATTCTGAATGGCAGTTCTAATATCATCATCAGTCAAACCTTCACATGGATCTACCTCCTGCATAGGCGCTCAGATACAAAAAATTGTCAGAACACAAGTAAGAATATCATCACAATAAGGAGATTAGAGTCACAATTTATCCATTTGTCTCACTTATATGCCGTAGTACTATCAAAAATATAAATTACAAAGTTCAAAAGAATGTTACATATACATGTTTGGGATTTAATATCATAAGAGTTCAGCCCAGCCTAAGGTTATCAAAAAATTGGAAGAAGGCTCCTCACTTCTTACTAACACTTCTACTAAGAAAAAAATAAGATAAGAATGAAATCACATAGACCATGATTAAATGCCAAACACCCACCTCTAAGCTTTTCACGAAAATAGATTGAAATATGTAGTGAATACGAGCTCCACCAGACAGCTCGGTAGTCGACATTTCTTCATTTTTTCCCTCTACCATTGATGAAAATGCTGCCCAGTGAAAGGAAGTATCGAAAAATGTAAGTGCTACGCCAAACAACCAAATAAACTCTGAACTCAAGAAACAAATAAGAGTCTGTTCGAACTGCAGTTGCAGTAACCTTCAGAGTACTTTGATAGAATGTTCAACAGTAGAGCCCCCTGACCAGCCTACATTCAAGAGGTAAGACAGATAAATTGTTTCGATACAAAGAAAACAAGCATAAAGATAAATAACAGCCCATGATGACTAAGATCACATTTGAGATCAAGAATGAGACTGGAACTAAAGAAGTATGTTAAAATCTTTTCTTGTTCACCGAAAAAATAGCATGACAGAAAAAAAAAATGCAATAGCCGAGGGCGATACAAACTAGAATAGAAGTTTATTCCACATAAGGAAAATGACTAAGCATACCTTTGACTCAGTGATTTCCCCATAACTAGCATGCTCCTTCGCGACATAGACCAGCTCATTACTAATGCGTGACTTGAGGGCTGGAAGGACTGCCTTAATATGCTGAACTAGAATCTGCAAATGTTTTAGAATGCTGTTTGAGATCTTCTCCGCGTGTATAAGTAGATTATCATTCTTAAATAAAAAAATCATCCCTACTCGTTTATCTTGATAACAAATTAATCTACGGTCTTGAGCGCGGGAAGGTAATCTACGGTCTTGTGCGGGAAGCATAGGTTCACAGTTACTAATATTAGCAGTAATCACCATGTATGCCCTCATATCTTTTGCTGCTATGAATATGTAACCACGATCCTAACAGGGTGTTTTCTAAGCAATTGGTATAAATGACAAACCATCATGCAAAGAGGCAGGTTCATTCAACTAAAACTCAACTGCACATTTCATATTACCTGATTCAGTTTCTTCGCCAACTGTGGGACACCACATCGATCAGCTAGACCATTATAAACCTACATTGAGATTAATTTATTTTTTAGAAAAATCAATGGTTCCCTAAGCAGAATATAATAATTATTGCAAAACAACAGAGCCGAATAATAATCATACAGGACGACTACGGAAGAAGTTCTCCTCCGCCACAAGCGCATCCTTTATACTTCGGTTCATCAGAATATCCTGCTCAAACTCAAAACAATATAAGATGTTTAATTAAACCTGCAAAACTAGAGGTGAGCTATGAGACATATAAATTATGAGGAAGTATATAATAATACGAGGAACTCATGAATCCCAATTAAACCAAGTCACGGAGGTTCTTTCAAAAATTATAACAGCATGATGGTCTTTCTACTTACTGTTGACTAGTAAAACACACTAACCTACCACATAACGAATATTAGAAAAAATTACTATAATGGCATGCATTATGCTGTTTCTATATGCCCCTACACCATTTAGAATCCATGAACTTAGATAAGGATATAAAATGAGACAAACGGATAAAATCTGAAAGGACGACTCGCAGCTCTCACAGAATGTCAACAATCAAAGACCTCGAATAAAAAAAAATATTCATCTGAGTTCCCATTTACTATAATTCAATTAGCAGACCAAAGATATAAATTAAAGGATGTCCACAGAATGCACATAACTTCATCTTCCTATAATCAGTCAATTGACTGATGCATGAAACAGTACCTCCTGACTTCGATTAACGACACCAACATATCCCAGCCGAAGAGGAACCTTTTTCCCAAGCAGACTATCAAGTGCATCAGTACCTCTATCCATGATGTCCAACTGATCTTGCAGAACAAAAAAAACAACACTTAGTAACCACTAACCAAGTAGAACATAACCATATCAAATGATGGCAAGTTTGTGTTCCGCACCTTTGTTATAACACCTATAGTTCTATGACCTGAAATAGATACATATAGATCACAGGCAAAGAAAGGTCAATCAAATAACCAATAGAAATAAATTAAACAAAACCAAACAAAATGCCACAGAGTGATTGATAACATATAAAGAACATTTACATGGGGGAAAATAGCACAAAGAAAAGTGTGAAAAGACAAGCGGAGTAACATGATGAAGAAGCTACCATCAGGATCAGCTATTCCTGCCATCTGCAAAGCATCCGAGTTTGCCAAATCTGCATTTGCTGGTGATACCGCTAATATCAAACAGCTAGGCTCTTTAATGTATGACATGATCATAGTTCGGATCTTGGCCTCAATATCAGTTGGTTGATCACCAACTGGAACTTTCGTTAGACCAGGCAAATCAACCAAGGTGATGTCGAGAACGTTTGGAGAAAAAATCTTCAGACGGATCTGCCTGTCTGAAACACCTTTGTTTCCTCCTGCTTCTCTTGCAGTCTCAGCCTATTTACCATTTACACAATTAGAAAAACACGTCTTACCATTCAGCCTATCATGTTTCTGCAATGTCATGCAACAAGCTTTACACATCAAGCACATCACAACCTTAGAACCTCAGAGAAAGTATCATCATGAATAATGAGCGATGCTGTAACCACTAGTTTAATTTCAGTATGACCTATGATCTATACACCTTCATTTCTTGTTTTAGCTATGGAAGTTACTGTTAAGCTCAAGAAACCAGCTTAGTAGGTAAATTCAGCTCTACAATGGCAATATACGCACAATCATGGTTATGCCATTGATAATTAACTTCGTTTTGGTTTTGGTTCAGATTTAATTTGCAGAAAAATAGAAAGGTGAATAGTGTATTTCATCACGCTAACAAAAATAGTATCAAAAAAATTGTAATTCCAATTGAAACGAGAATTAGTACATATCTAATCAACAATGACAGAATTGGAAGATCAACATAGATGATGAGAGAATGGCAGATACCTCTATTTCCCTTTTAATCTCCGTGAAATTGTAAAACCGCTTTCCCGGCAAGTGCAGGAACTCCCCATACTCCTCCTCCGCCCCATCGGGCTTCTTCTTCGTCTGCAGGAGCTGCAGCACAAGCGGGCGGCGGGTGCATATGTCACTACCCCTAGGCAAGAAATCGCGGCCAACAAGGGCTTCTAGAACGCTGGATTTGCCACTGCTCTGGCTGCCTACGACGGCGACCTGTGGGAGCTCGATAGTTGATTCACTTCCCAGCTGGGCGAAGATATCCTGGAGCTTGTTGACCGTTGGAATCACGGAGGAGCCGAGTGGCGCCACGGCGGACGGTGGCGATTGCGGCTGCGAGGGAGGAGCTGTCTCTTCCGCCATGGATGGGGATCGGAGGGAGCTTCGGCAGTGGAGCTTTCGAGAAGAGAGGGGCACCGACCAACAGTGGTGATTGTGGAGGGGAATGGCCTGAGCTGCTTGCACCGTTCAATTCGTTTCTGAAAATGAAAAATTACTTGCACCTTTTTACACGGGAATTTAAAAAGAAATATATATTTCTTGGCCAGAAAGAAAGTTTTCTTTCTTGGCCAAAAAGAAAACGATCAATAAGAATCAGATTAATCTTAGGTAGAATTTTTTGTGATGTCTTTAAAAAAAATTGTGAAATGCCTGGGTAGAAAATTAATCTTGGAAGAAGTCTATTGTTGGATATGAGTTTATTATAGGTATGGATTCAAGTCTAATTTCGAAAGACCAGGTTCATCACCATAGTTTATTGTAATTTGCAATGGTGCCTTCCTTGCTTAATCATACAAATAATGTGTGCCTGAAAGATGATGACGATGTATTTTTAGTTGCAATAGACGACATACTCGATATGCGACACATCGACTAAGTACAACCAAGTGACAATAGAGTGAGCTAATAGTAGAGGCGAAGCCTTACCGAACATCGCCTTGCCTGAAATCAATAAAGACAATCGGAGGTAATCCCACTTTTGAATATTACATGTGACACCCTAGAACGCCCCAATGGCGATGGAAGGGACAAAACTTAAGGATAAGAAGTATTTACCAAATAGGGAACTGTCAACTTAGACGCGATTAGGTAAAGAAGCATGTTGAACCCCCTACAAACAAAAGAATTAACGATAGAGTTTTTTTCAAGTGACAACTAGAAATTTCATACTCAACAGAAGATTAGGTCAGCGCCATCGTCAAAGATCGAGTCATTTACATATAGAATTAATATAGCGCGAACATCTAAGAGTCGGCGTCGCCTGAGCCAACAAGACAGGTGGTGACCTTAATGTCACCTTCTTTAGGTGGCAACATGCTTGTCACTTTCTTTGGTGACGACCTGCTTGTCACCACCTGACAAGACACAACCGCATACTTTGGACATTGAGGAACCAAATACCACTGCTAAGATTGCGAAAATCTTCTTATGGTCTTAAACAAGCAAGTAGACAATTGTCATATAGAGCAATGTTTCTTCTTGAAATTGGTTATACTTAGTCTCAACTTGATTATTCTATGTTTACAAAATTTGATGGTACTCAGTTTACTGTCCTACTTGTCTATATTGATGACTAATTTATGGAAATAAACGAAATTTAATTTCTAAGTTAGACTTCTTTTTTTTAAACCAATTTCAAAATGAAAGATTTGACTGAGTTAAACTATTCCTTGAAATTAAAGTAATGCGGTCTCATATAGGAATTGTCTTAAATCAAAAGAAATTTGCTTTGGAACTAAATTCTAGTACAGGTTCATCTGGTGCAAAGGTTGCGAGAACAACAATGGAAGTCGAACGGAAATTGGCTATAAGGAAATATGGTAACTCCGCGCACCACGCGGGTAAGAAAATCAAACTAAAAAAAATTGAGTCCAACGTTACAAAAATTTTAAAGTAAAATCGTTGAAATTAAATTTGAGAAATAAATATTATTTGAAGATTTTCATAAATATAATACTAAAGAGGGAACCACTATTAAAAACCGTAAGTATATTTTTATCGAACCGGTGGAACTAAGTATTTAGTGTTTTGGCCAAAAAAAAATTATTTTGTGTAAATCTCCATTATAAAATGACACGGACCTGTTCGGAATTGAACCAGGACAATTTTTTATAAACCGGTTCTAAATAGACCAATTCTTTTAAAATAAATCAGGGTCGGACCGGTTTCATGCCAACTCCAAGAAAAAAAAATACAAATCGATCTTGAAGGGGGTGGGGGAATCAAAAAGGTTGTTTCGTTGTTGAATTGATCAGGCCACCTAATTCACTTGCCTCCTCCGACCCATTTGGTATATATATGCATATTATTAACGTCAGCATGCATTAAGTTGATGCTATTTGTCAATAATAGTGGAACATGTGGCTGTTTCTATTAACGGAAAAATTGAGGTCAACAGACAGACAACCTTGTACACATCGAGAGGTGTGCTTCGCTTACCAAACCCTAACCACAACTCATCAACTGAATCCATCGTGCATCGCACCGTTAAAAAAAGCATGCTTTTACATTCAATTCAACCACTAGAGTTTTTTTTTTTTTTTCCCGCGGGGTGATCCTAGGTGGGCCCCATCAGGAGGGCAGCACCCGTAGCATGCTTGCTCCAACCTAGACTAATCCCCACTCGCACCGGGGTCAGCCCGTAAGGGGTAAGGTGCTGGCCATGAATATTTTTCCATTCCCATAGTCACTAGCGGGGTTTGAACCCCTGAGCTTTGGTTAAGGGATGAGGCGCTGAACCACCACACTTTATTACATGGTTACTAGAGTTTAATTTGTTGGTCCCACATTTTCGCTTTTTCTTCTTTTCGATTTTCACTTTTATTGCTATGTGATATGTCCGACATCTTGACTATACTAGGATGCTGGTGGACTATGTTGATGACGCAAGTGCGTGCGCTGGTTGCTCGCTAAGTCTGCTCGGAAAAAAAAAAAAAAAAAAACTCAGACCGAGAGCAGGAGAGCTCGAACATTACGTAGCGGGATGGGCCAAGGGTCGCCACTACTAAACTATTCATTTTTCTTAGAAAAAAATAATAATTTAGACTCTTATGCTCACTGACTATAGTTTTTTTTTTCACTAAACTTAATGAACAGTCAAATCATACATTAATCATGTCAGCGTGTCGTCTGGTTAAGCCCAATTTTATTTACATCCTCTTAATTTTATTCATCAGTGCATTACCAAGTCCGTACACAGTTAGTTAACTATAATTATATATACATAAACTAATAATAACTATCTAAATCTAAGTATATAGTAGAGAAGCGAAAGTGATTAGTGATATGCAGAAACCTGAAAATGAAATCGATTGGTCCACATATGTTCTCATCCTTATTGTTGAGCTAACTAAACTTTTCTCTTCTAATAATATATCTATTACTTTCTCCACTGTGATATACATTAATTATATTTGTAGAAACTACATAAATTAAAAGGTTGAAATTACTCACCTTCGCGTGTACGTGAGTCCACACATATTCCTATTTAATTAAGATTACATCATTTTATATTTAAAGGTGCAAATATATCAAAATTCAATATATCTATCTATCTATCTATAAATAAATAAATAAAGCATATAAATTTGACGGGTTGTAAATGCCCCTCACTTTATGTGGATCCGTCGATATAACTAGCCTGCAACATTAAAATCCTACTATATAATTTATATGTACATACGAAAATAGAAAAAAAAAATGCAACAAATTATAATATCGCTTTTAGAAAATGTGACGCAAATAATAATAATAATTATTATAATAAAACTTTAGAGGGTAATAATTCTAACAAACATACATATAGGGAGTTCAGTGGTTAGTAACTAACCCCATAACCTTGTGCATATTATAATAATCTTTCTAAATAATTTATTTTATTTTACAATAGAAAAGTAGCTTTCAAGTGGAGTTGCATGCATATAAATAGAGAGCCAATATGTCTCATAACAGACCAACTCACCCTCACTACTACAACCATAACTTATATACCAATGGAAGCTCATAAGATTGCACATGTGCAATGCTGCTCTCGACTCATATTCAGCTTCGTTGTTCTGATCATATCTATGGCTTCTTTCTCGGAAGCCGAAACTCACTACCATGAATTTGTCGTATGTATTTTTTCGACCATTTTAATTGATCTTCTTATATAGTGGGTATATATATAGATAGGGTTAAGAACTTATAAACTGTTTGAAGCTTACTCTATATAAGATTTTGGTGTCTGAATTTTAAATTGTTGATATTAACTGTCCGAAGTTAGTTTTTAAAATTTGTTGTCTCCGCTCAAATTTATTGTTAAAATTAACAGAATTTGGTCATGTGCTTGTCACATGACCCGATAAAAAGATCCTAAAATTGCCCCTAGTTGGGTGGTGGCCTGCAGTAGGGTGGTAGCCGTCCGGAGTAGGTTGGTGGCCGGAGTAAACATAATCATATTAGGTGCAATTTCAACTTTTCACACCATTATGTCAAATTTGACAGAAAAATGGACAGAAAACCAAATTTCAACAAAGTTGAAACTTCGAACAGTTGATATCAACAATTTAAATTTCAGACACTAAAATCTCATATAGAGCAAACATCAGACAGTTTATAGGTTATTAAACCATAAATATTATTTATAATCTTTGGTTGGATGGGATGGAATAACAGATTGGAGCAAAGCCAGTGAAGAGGCTGTGCAGAACCCACAACACTATCACTGTGAATGGGCAGTTTCCAGGACCAACCTTGGAAGTGAGAAATGGAGACACTCTTGTCATCAAAGCCATCAACAATGCCAAATACAACATCTCCCTTCATTGGTAACACATACCATATTTGTGACATTATCCAATTTCGTATTCATTATCGTCGGGTGCATATTCATCAGAATTTAAAACTAAAACGCAAAACGGTTCGATACATTTTTCCAAGTAACTTAATTTTCAATGGATTAGGCACGGAATTCATCAACGGCGCAACCCGTGGGCGGACGGGCCCGAGTATGTAACCCAATGCCCGATCCAGCCTGGACGATCTTACACATACCGTTTCACCATCGAGAATCAGGAAGGAACACTTTGGTGGCATGCGCATAGCCGGTGGCTCAGGGCCACTGTTTATGGAGCTCTCATCATTTACCCTAAATTGGGCTCTCACTATCCTTTCCCAACCCCCCACAGAGAATACCCTATTCTTCTAGGTAAAATAAACCCTAAACCCTTACATATGATCATCTAGCATATTCAGTATTCTTAAGAGTGATTGTTGGTACAAAACAGGGGAATGGTGGGATAGAAATCCAATGGATGTTTTGAAGTTAGCACAATACACCGGCGCAGCCCCGAATGTCTCTGATGCATACACCATCAACGGCCAACCTGGTGATCTTTATCGATGCTCAAACAAAGGTTAGTTACTTTGTGTTAGCATCCACATGTGAGTAAATAGTAACACAGCTATAGTTTGAAAGAGTTATAACACTATATAAACTTATTGGGCTACTCATATGATCACCTGTCTAGACTAGCTCCCTAATTTTGGCTGATTTTGTTTTGTTCGATTACAGAAACCCAAGTTTTCCAAGTAGAATCTGGAGAAACGGTTCTCTTGAGGATCATCAACTCTGCACTCAATCAAGAGCTCTTCTACTCTGTTGCTAACCATCAACTAACCGTTGTGAGTGTCGACTCTTCGTACATCAAGCCATTCTCCACCAATGTGATCATGGTCGGCCCGGGCCAGACCACCACTGTACTTATCACCGCCAACCAAAGCCCGGCCCGGTACTACATGGCCGCCCGAGCATACAACACCGCCCAAAATGCTGCCTTTGACAACACAACCACCACTGCCATCCTCCAATACAAATCCGGGGCTAAGAACAGCCCGATTCTACCACAACTTCCTGCTTATAACGACACAAACACGGCAATGGCATTCACAACAAGAGTCAAGAGTCCTCACCAAGTAAATGTCCCGAATGAAGTTGATGAGAGTCTTTTCTTCACGGTCGGGCTGGGGTTAATCAATTGTTCCCGCCCGAGCCCGCGTTGCCAAGGCCCAAATAATACTCGATTTGCTGCTAGCATTAACAATGTTTCCTTTGTGCTACCAAGAGCCAACTCATTGATGCAAGCCTATTACCAGTCCCAGCCCGGGATTTTCACAACGGATTTTCCACCAAATCCACCTATTAAATTTGATTACACGGGTAATGTGAGTCGGGGATTATGGCAACCCAGAAAGGGAACCAAACTATACAAGTTGAAGTTCGGGTCGAAGGTACAAATTGTGTTACAAGATACAAGCATTGTCACAACAGAGGACCACCCTATGCATCTCCATGGACATGATTTTGCTGTTATTGGAATGGGATTCGGGAATTTTGATGCAAGACGGAACTCACCTTCATTCAATCTTGTCGATCCACCCATAAGGAACACCATTGGAACACCACCTGGAGGATGGGTGGCCATTCGTTTTGTTGCTCAGAATCCAGGTAACTTTAAACTAGAACGTGAACAAAGAACACAATCCATTTAAATTCAGGATATTAAAAAAAATATAGTTTTACTAAACTTGAAAGTTTTATAAAATGTTATGAAACAGGTGTGTGGCTGATGCATTGTCACATTGATGCTCATCTTGGTACGGGTCTTGCAATGGCTTTCTTGGTCGAGAATGGGGTTGGCGAATTACAGTCAGTGATACCTCCACCTGCAGATCTACCCCAGTGTTGAGTTGAGATTATTATTAATTAATCATCAAAGAAGATTTACCGGTGACCCCCTCTTCTTTAGGTCCGACATTATTGTTCGAGAGTATTGGAGCATTGTTTTGTAATGATTTTAGTATTTTGTTGGTGTTGCTACTACAATTTGTGTTGGTCCTCCCTATCAATGATTTTAGTATCAGTTTGGTGTTTAAGGATAGCATTTGTAACTTTCTTATCACTAGTTTGAATGAAGTTATACCCTTTTTATCTAATACAGTAGTCAGCACGATCGGTTTTTAGGTTTTCCATAACTTCAATGATGTTAAGAGACTTAACAATACGAACTACCTCATGGCAAGAGAATTAAGCTGCTAAGTTTCAACAAACTATATGCAAGTTGATTCCAAAAACACACAATTTTAAATTGTTTTTTTTTTTTTTATAAAAAAGTTTAACTAACCTGTTTCAAGCTACAAACTTCTGACATCGAGTATCATTGTGAATATTCTGGCACCTACGTGCGCAAAATCGCATACCACACCTCACACATGTATAATTAGCAGTGAAACCACAGACAGTGCAGAAATGGCGCCGTGAGGTACAGCTTGGAGGTCCAACTGCTGCCCTTAAGTAAGAAGGCACATGTGGAGGCAATGATTCAAGATTTGCCTGTAATATTGAAAAAAAGAATGTGGAGATCCAATTAGGCAGATTCAAAAACAACAGTACACGAACTGGGACTGTTACAAAATTCACCTCTTGTAAGAGCTCGAGGAAACTTCTAGGCGCCTTCCTAGCATTTTCAAGAGCTTTTGCTTGCCTTGTCTTGCGCTTAGTGCCCTTCAACGTCTTCTTTTGGATATAACCTGCATTTCAGGATCAATCAGAAAGGCAACATTACACAATAAGGATATCGAATCATTGTTAGCTACCAATGAGCCATGAATCACTGATAAAAAATGATCAAGACAGTACGGACCAAAAACCGAGTACTTTCGGTATGTAGAACTAGAAAATGAGCAAAGATAAAAGCTTCTAAATTTATTTCAACTGAGCAATGAAATTGGGAATGTAAGAAGTATTAAAAGTTTCTGATAGAAACTGCATTGAGTTCTATGAGGAATTATGATGAATTGCTCAATCTGAACAAAGAAGCAACCTTCATCATCATCATCGAGTGAAGCCTCATCATCATCGACAGGATGCTCTGGTTCCATTCCCGTGTTATCATTCTCCAATGCCTCAAGCCGAGCAAGTGCAGCCTGAAACAATGCGTCCCCAAATTATTCAAATTTCCCTTCTACTAACCTACAATGGCAGGACAAAGCGGAATCTGATGATTCTATTTCATTCCAGATCAAGAAACCAGCTACGGATTAATGTTGATGGCGATCCTTATCTATCACATTGGCAAAGAACAGAAATGGTAGGAAAAAAAAAAAAAAAACTGACCTGAGTTCGATTGTCGGTGCTGGCCAGGGCGGCTGCCATCTTCGTGGCAACCTTACGCGTCCGGCTGGACACTCGACGAAATGCGTTCGAACCTTCATCTTCCATAGCTGAAAATGAAACTTCAAGTGAAATCGGAGAGAAACGAAGCTCACTTCTCAACCCTAATATCCAATCGAAAGAATTGAGCTACCAACTGCAACGCCCGACGGCGAATCTCCACAAGGACGATGAGTCGCACTTCTGCAGCCTAAGGTTTGTTTCCGCCGCCGCGGATTATTGGTTTGAGAAGTTTTGAGTGGTGGGGTGGCTGACGACGGCTGCTACGGCCAGCAACGGCGGAAAAGCATATATGGGCCTCAGACTCTATTTCTCGTTGGGCCATTGGGGTTAAATGGGCCTATAAACGGGTCAAGCCCGCCCAAAAATTTCCGTTGAATATTAAGGAAACATTGCAATTACAGTTGAGGCCTGAGGGTTTAGGGTTCAAATATAATCAAGCTCATACCCAATTTTTTTTTTTCCGAAAAAATGAATGGGTTAGTAGTGGCGACTCAAGACTTATCACGTTATGTAATGTTCGAGCTATCATGTTCACGGTCTAAGCTGACCAGACTTAGCGAGCAATCAGCGCACGCACCGGTCTCGTCAATGTAGCCCCACCAACAGCTAGTATAGTCAAGAGGTCGATCCGTGCCCAGTTCTACTCGCTTCCTCATATGCCTGACACGGTGTGTGGGCCAGACGAAACCTAATATTTTTTAAGCAGGTCACCGCGAGACAACGCCCTTAAGGGGTTTCAAACCTGAGACATCAGAATCAAACCACATAAGAGCAAGCTCATACACAATTACAACTATTAATTGGTCGATTTTTCAAGATGACAAGTCAACCCATGAAATATTCATTGGTCTTGCTTCACTTAATCTTATTAAGCAGGTTAATCCATTTGTTCAGTATTAGTGCTAGTGGACCTGCTTAATTAACCCGCATATCAGTGTCAAAAGCCATTCCTAAACATAAAATATGCATTCATTTTCATCCATATCTAAACTTTCACAGTTGATACATATACACACATTCTTATTTTTATAAATGATTTTTATTATTTCCTAAATTTTTTTTTTGGTATAAACTACTTTTTCAGTATTTTAATAGATTTGTAATTTTTTTAGAATAGAACAAAACAATATAAATCAAAGGGATATAAATTGTATTAAGTGAGGTATTTATTTATATATATAATATATAGTAGTAATTGGTGAGATGTATTTGAATTTGAAGAAATTAAAGGAGTTTTGAATTAATTAATTAATTATTATCTGAGTTAATGGGGGTGCAGGTGCAGCTATCTCCATTGGTTTGTCAGGGCATAGAATTTAATATTAGAGACAGAAATATTAATGGTGTTATAATGATGTGCGTACAGAAAAGAATTGATGAAAGAAACGGACCACTGCTGTTTCTGGATGGTTGAATCAGGGTTTTCTATTTTAATGTCAACTACATTTAATATATTCTCAGGAATTACAGCTGATCACACATTTCACATTAATGTCCATATACTTCTCAAAACAATGACACTTAAAACCCACCCCATACGCATACTCAGACAAATTGAAACAGCCTTTGTAGAATACTTAAAAAAAAAAAATCTATATAACATTCTAAAATTTTATCAATGTTAAAATTTGATGTTTACGTTAAAATGGAGTGTCACAGATTTTATTATTATTGAAATTTGGTGTTTCGGTGTGATCACTTTAGATTAGTCAATTCCGACGAAATTGATTTTCAATTTCGACCTCCCATGCACGCTCCATTCTCGTTACATTGCCGAGATCGTCACCAAAGAAGCTGGCAACATCCGCGCAAGTAAATCTCGCTCCATTGTCGTTGGAAATTGCTCAACGTCACTCTGTTGGAAACCATTTTTTTTGGATGATCAAGTTTTGGAGAAATTTTAGCGACTTTGTTAAAAGTAAAAGAGTGATGGGTTATAAGTAGGTGAGTAGGTAAATGATCGAGGAAAATAAAATACGCGCAGTCGCAGAGATACCAAATTTCAACAAAATAAAACTTGAGACTGTCTATTTTAACATTTAAAACTTCAGACATCAAATTTCAATATTGGGTAAATTTCAGACAGTTTAGGTTCTTGACCAAAAAAAATAGGAATATCCAAAAAATAGGGGGAATATTGATAATGATAACTATAATCCATTCGACAAATAAGAGTCGTTTTGCTAAGTAGGCATGTTTTTAATCGTAATTACGAAAATAAGCATGTAAAGTTGGAAATTCCAACTTTAAGCAAATCCTCATCTCCCAGTTGAGGATTTGACCAAAAGCTTTGGTCAAATCCTCGGTTGGGAGACGAGGATTTGACCAAAGCGTTTGGTCAAATCCTCGTCTCCCAGCCGAGGATTTGACCAAAGCTTTTGGTCAAATCCTCGACTCCCGGTTGAGGATTTGACCGTAGCTTTGGTCAAATCCTAGATTTTTTTTTAATAAAATACCATAAATAAAAAAAAAAAGGTTCCAAAATTACAAAAAAAAAAAAAAAAATCATTACAACATTTAAATACTACACACAAATTCATAAGTTCCAAATCCATAAGTTCCATAAATCTTGTTCGTTCAAATACAAAAAAAACGTCGTCAAATACTACATAGTCAATGTCTCCATGGTTGCCCACCTTGCCTATCCCGAATGGCCGCTCTCCCACCTCTACGTCCTCTCACATTTCATCCGGGATAGGCAATGTGGGCAACTATGGAGACATTGACTATGTAGTATTTGATAACGTGTTTTGTATTTGAACGAACAAGATTTATGGAACTTATGAATTTGTGTGTAGTATTTAAATGTTGTAATGATTTTTTTTTTTTTTGTAATGTTGGAACTTTTTTTTAATTTCAGGTATTTTATTAATTTTTTTTTTTTAAGATTTGACCAAAGCTACGGTCAAATCCTCGGATGGGAGTCGAGGATTTGACCAAAAGCTTTGGTCAAATCCTCGGATGGGAGACGAGGATTTGACCAATATTTTGGTCAAATCCTCGGATGGGAGTCGAGGATTTGACCAAAGATGGGAGACGAGGATTTGACCAATATTTTGGTCAAATCCTCGACTGGGAAACGAGGATTTGCCTAAATTCAAAATTTCAAACTTTACTTGCTCAATTTTGTATTTTTATACTATAATATGCTTAGTTTAGTAAATTTCTCGACAAATAACGTGCGATTGTAGTACGATAAGAAGACGTGCTTTTTTATTTATAGAACAAACAATTAATATGGACCAAATCTCTATCTTATAAAAATATAATTGGGATGTATTAGTGTTGTACATGAGTGATGACCAATTGAGCATATATATATATTATATGAATATCCATCTGATCTTCTTCACACAATATATATATATATTAGTATATAGTGTGGGCATATAATATAATTAAGAAATAGATAAAGAATGGATGCTACAGATAAAAATGTTGATATGTCTCCAAACATAAGGACACACTTTGTGCCCTAAAGCTTGCTTCACTTCCACTTTCCCTCATACAAATCTCCATCCCAACCATAGAAATTCATCCACTTTAATGCCCAACCAGACATGAATCAATTTATATATTACACTTTCAAAGCACCATTATTATTAATGCTAGCTGGATATATATATATATATTCACGGGTCATATGTGTTAGTGGCATCAATTCAGCTTGATATGGAACTAAATAGGGGTGAGCTCGGGCCGGGACGGGCGGGATTTTACCTGAGCCCGAGCATGAAATTTTCGGGACACTAATTTTTAGCCCGAAAATGAGGAAAATGACCCACCCGAGCCGGGACTTCGGGACTCGGGTTCGGGCTAGCCCGAATTTTAACAAAAAATTTTGAAAAAAAAAAATAAAAAAATTCAAACATGGAGGAAGATGGAGTGCTGGAATTTGGAGAGGGAGACGCATCGTCATTTTAAGAGCTTGAGAAGAATACAAATCGTGAGGAAAAGAAGAATCCGAGAAAAGGAGGCGTAGAAACCAAATAATGGAGATATGTACGACTTACGAGAGAATAGTAACAACAACTGTACTTTTCTGTTTTTTCCTATGTTCTGTATACTGTATAGTAACTAGTACTCACTAGATAGTTAGATAAAATAGCAACTAACTAAATAGTAATATATATAATTATATATATTTATATAGTATTAAGAAAAATTCGGGACGGGCTCGGGCTTTTCGGGATTTTGGCACAAAAGCCCGAGCCCGAATTGAAAATAAAAGTCCCGCCCGCTCAGGCTCGGGTCTATTGGGGACCGGGCTTTTTGGGACGGGTCCGGGACAGGTTTTTCGGGCTTTCGGCTTTCAGGTTTTCCTGCTCAGCCCTAGAACTAAACTTGAATCATTTAATTAAGAGAACGAGCATATTACTTGGTTTGTATATATATAATATATAAATTAATATTTAAATAATTCAAATAAATAGAAAATTAAGGTTGAATTATAAATATTTATTTTTGAAAATTACTTATATACCTAGGTAATTCACTATATAAGACTAAGAGTATTGCGATTTTGCAATTTTTTCATCATTTCCAATGAATTTCATACCTTTCCAAAGCAATTATCACCAGTATTTTATTGTTGACAGGTATTAACAACGTGCAGCCTTACAAGTTACAAGAATAATCAATGACTTGTGTTTCTAAAAATTAACCAGGAAAATAATATTTCGTTTCGGGCTTATCAACCTTTAATGCAGGGTAATAAATTAATTATGGTTAAAGAATCTAAAAACAGTCTCGTATTTCACCATTTTTAAAATTTTGTGTTTCAGAATTATAAGTTTCATTTTTATTCATATTTTGTATATATATGCGTCTTATTCTCTCCCTCAATCATTTCTATCAACTCACTCAGAATATATCATTTTTTACTTTTTCCAATCCACCAAACTTAAACATCCAAAAGAAAAGGTTTCCAGCAAATTGGTGTTGATAGATTTTCAGCGACAATGGTGCGGAATTTATGACGCGGATGTGACCAGCTTCTCAAGTGACGGTACGACAAGGTGACGGGAAGAGAACGTGCATAAGAACTCACGAATTTGACAGTCGGTTTCGTTGGGATTAGCTTCTCTATAGTAATCACGCCGAGACACCGAAAAACAACAAAATGAAACCTAGGACTATCCGTATTAAAATTTTAATCTTAAGACACTAAATTTCAACATGAGTGAAACCTGAGACTGTTTTTTAGATTCTTAACCCAATTAATTAATCAATTAGTCTAACTTTTAGTCATTTTCTCTTCTATAATTATTAGTGGAAAGAAAGGAGCAATTCGAGTGTGATGAAATCATATACTTTGTGGTACATCTACCAAGTTCAACTTTATGTTCTTTTTGCAATTGGAAAACTGATAACCCGAATTTTATCACCCAAGAAAGCGCAAAATGTGAGAATAATTAGGGTTTCATGCCATAGAAAAACATATGTTTGTCCATCAATTAAGACACATTAAATTTATATAAAATTAGCAATACCACACATATGTTTATTTTAGATTTAATAATTGAGAGTAATAATTAGGGTTTCATGACATAGAAAAACAGCTTGTGTGCCTAAAAAAATATGTCTATACTTAAATGTATGCACTTCAACAACTCTACATTTTATGAATGAAGCATTGAAATACTATATAATTACATTTAAGACATAGATCTGATTTAGAAGGATATCGGTCCGGACTCGGAAAACCCTAAATCCATAACAAATAAAAGAAAAAATCATACCAAAGCAACATTACTTGATGATGTTTTGATGAGAAGAACCCGTGAAACTCAGGATGGATAGCGTCATATATACATACATATATATATATATATAGTTGGCGCTATCCCTCCTGAGCTTTACCGGTACTTCAACAATGAAGACGGATCGAAAAGAGAACGACGGCTTGAATTTGTTTATGAAAAGAGAAAGGAAAAGGTTTTTGCTGGAGAAGTTTAGCTCTGAGGCATACATGGTGGAGGAGAAGCTAAGAAGAAGGAGCTGTATTTATAGTAATTAATTAATATATTTTTTTGATATCAAATTGGGAAAAGAAGAGAGAGATTGGAGATGGGATTTTTTTTTTAGGAGAGCGATGTTTTGAAAACCGGACCGGTTGTAGGATCGTCTCGGACTGTGATTCGGTTACATTGGCAGCTCGGAGCTAGTAAAATATTAGAATGCATAATGAATTTGGCTCGATCAATGAATATTAGGTTGGACTGGATAGATTGATGCAAATTCTTTGAATGAAAAAAATATTAACTAGACTGCGTTTTGGGTATGAACTATGAAGATTTAGAAAGGAAGATTGGTCTGGGTTTTTTTATTGTTGCTAAAACCAGTCGAATATGATTGAAGTGATCCAATGTCGAATCGGGTTGAGCCGGTCAAATCGAACGTCAATGTCTGATTTTGTTTTCAAAACATCAATTTTTGTACGAGATTTTAGTTGTTATATCATGTAAATCAAGATCTACTCCACTAATGAAATTTGGTTAAGTTTATATTTCCTGAAATCTAACTAATTATATCTCTCGTAATTTAACGACTAGTAGTTCGACTATAATTGCAGTAGACTGCATTGTAGTCGAATCCTATATCATATGATATACAGAAATGATTTAGAATATACTCAAACTGAATTAGATTTTTATTATCTAATTATATTTAGGCTTCTAGCCAATTATAAATTCGATGCTTCATAGTTGATTGATAAATCAGTCAGATTCACTTTACAATTTGCTAAAAGAAACAGTTATTTATGATTGAATCTAGATAGTAATTTCTCTATTTTTACATGGGTTATTGTTATTATTTTTTTAAATATTAGGTCTAATTTATATATAATATCCCTTATTTTATTTTACTAATTAAAGCAACTGCAAAATCTGATACATTTGCTAGGGCTAACTTTCCATACTTATTATTATTATTATTATTATTATTATTATTATTATTTATTAATATTATTATTTTAAACAATGGATGAACGGCTTTATAGTTTAAATTTATTTATTCAGCAAATAATAAAATGGTTTGATTTAATTATTTGTTTATCGTCCGTTACTTCGTATATACGCTGCCGACTACGTTCCTGTTCTTCCTTGTCTCCTAGTTATGGGGTTTTTTTTTTTTTTTTTCGCTGGGTTCCTAGTTATGGGGTTGGTTGACTCTCCACAACGCTAAAAAATATAGTTTATTATTACTACACATTTTTCTAAAAATATACATACTGATTAGACAGACATATAATAGTCGTTTACCACAAAAAAAAAAAAAAAAAAACATAATGAACTGTTTTAATGAACAAGCGCATCTAAATAAATATAATAAATATATATACTTAGTTAAATTAATTATTAAATAATAAATCCAATACCAATTATTCTAAACTTGAAACGCACTAAATAATCATGTCATTAAATAATACTTATAAATATATATTTGTTTACTTTGTTATACTATTATATTATTTCTATTTAAATGTTGTAATTAAATATATATAACTTCTTATACGGTACTCTAATTTACGAATTGTTTTTTTAATTATACTATTGAAATAAATTAATCAACAATGATATGTATACATTTTTTTTCGTGCATTAATTTTGAAAATAGAATATTTACACAAAGCACAAGTTAATAACTTTATAAAGCAAGATTTACTGAAATAGACCGCATAAAAAAATTATACACTCAAACGACGAATATATTAACCACTATTTGTCAATGTTTGGCAAAAAAAAAAGGACATTTTTGTAAGTCTTTTATCACTTGAATACCATATATTAACCACTATTGATATGTATGATTATAAGTTTAAGAGTATATGTAATTATATCATATCATTTAAAAAATGAAGAACAATATATACATGTAATATAATAAACACTTAAAATATACGTTTTTATATAAATTAATTAATTTAATGATTAAGAATTAAGATTATATATATAGATAAACCATATGTAGTTAATTAGGTTGTAGGTCTAATCTTGGCCCTTCATTGTCCCAACATCTCTCGATAAAGAGCGACTTTGGGCAACTACTTCTTCAATACATTCATGATGAGTTTATATAATCCTTTAACCTTTTTTTTTTTTTTTGTCGGCAAGAGACATATACATTGAATTTAACGAATAAATATACTTATCAAAAAAAGGTTTATTTGTAATTTGTCCCTCTTATATCAATATCAATATATAAATAGAAAATTAGTTTCCACCTATTGCATCTCTTACAAAAGTGTTGGCATGCCGTAGTTTTGATGTAATTTAAAACAGTGGCCCTATTATATATATATATATATAGAAAAAAAAAATACATTAGAGCACTTCTTTGGAAGTGTTTAGTGCCTCCACATCAGCAGCCACGTCACTGCCAACTCATCAAAGTGGCACTGCTACAGTATTTGCTACAGTAAATAGCACTGTAAAATTGGCACTCTCTCCAGTAGTGGAGGCCAAGTTCCACTTCTACATTGGGACCCACATAATTTCATAATTCAAATATAATTTTTGCATTATATATCATTATATATAAATTATATATTCATATTTTTTTACAAATACAGACATGAATAAATAATGAGATTCAAGTATTAGATGTCTTAATTAAAAAAAAGGGAAAATATATACAAAATTATAAAAATGTAATTGAATTTTTAATAAAAATTTACATTCTATATGGATAAGAAAATAACCGGTCCGGTCGGTTCGGAACTGGTATAGACTGGACCGGTTCCAAACATATCAATTATGCGAGAGGAGAACCAGACCAAAAACCGGTAATATACTTCTCAAAAAATTGATTTTTGACTGGACCAGACTGTTCTGAACTGGTTTTTAACTGTATCAGTTTTGTCGGAGGATCAGTTTTTCGTTTTTTTTAATTAGGGTAAATTTGTATAGGAAAATGGGTCGGACCAGTTTTGAACCGAACCAGACTTTTTTTCCAGTTCCAGTCCAAAATAGATCCAGAATTTTTATTGCTAATTTCAAATTCAGTCCAGACCGGACCATACTGTTTTAATTAGTACCAATCCAGTTCGGAACATATTCGGGCCCGACCGGTTCGTGCATATCCATAGTTCTCTATTGTCAATTCATTGTAATAATTATACGTTACTTGACCAAGGTAAAATTACTATTAGATGCAGTCCCCATGCGGCATGCAGAATGATTGATAAGTATAATTGTTGATATAATAACATTGATCAATCAAATTCATTGAATCTATTATTTCACCATAATCAGTGTATATTTGTTATACGTTGATTGACATATCTTAATTCAACATCATCAACATATTCACGTTTATGTACATCCATGATCATATTAGTAAATTGATTATTGCATTAATCATGTGTTTTTATATATGATTTCCAATATATGTAAATTAGAAATATATTATATATACATCATTCTAAAAGTATAATTTTTATAATAATTTATCGTAAAAGATATATTTCTTTCATATAATAATATAATATAATATAATATAATACGTAAAATATATAAAAATATATATGCATTAAAATAATATAATATTTTGTAGTAATTATTTTCCATATTTAATAATTTGAAATGTTATACTATTTCAAAATTTAGAATTAACGGTTATTCAACATGGTAACATATAAACAAATTAGATATGGAAATTTCGAAATTGATTCAAAGTTAAAAAGTAGTAATTTTGGTTCGTGTCGTTATTTATGTAACATAATATTCAAAATGACTGATTACGGCTCTTGTCTATCTGACTTAGCGTAACCGAATATATATACAATCAAAGAGATGAGCAACACAATCGAATAAAATAATATTAAAAAGTTGGCACCGACATGAACAGTAACTTGGGAGTTCCTACTAGTAGGCACTGTCCCACTTCACTATTCACTCAATAATGGCAAAACAGTAATATTAGTAATCCTAGTCACGCCTAGTGGCGCCTAGTCAGCGTCCAGTGGCAAAAATTGGAACTAGGCACTCCCATTTTGGAACAAGGCACTCCCATTTTGGAACAAGGCACTCCTATTGAAAATGCAAGTGCCTATTTAATCATTATCAGTAGGGACCAACAGTAAATGGCACTAGGCACTAGGTACTCTCTACAATAATAAATTTACAACATGGAACTAGAAACTAGGCACTAGGCACTACTATTGGAAGTGCTATTAGAATTGATTGATACACTATACACATGTAAAATTATAAAATATTTATTTGACATTATAGTCCATCGAAGTTTTCAACCATATAAAGATGGTTAAAACCTTAAGAACTGGCCAAAAACTAGCTAGCACATTTTCTCACCATATGGCAAGCCATTAGAAAAAGAAATACTTAGTAAAAAAAAGCGTGTAGACTATTATTTATTAGATTAATAGCGACTTTAAACTCGCTTCAATACGTAATATTATATATTTGGAATTTATTGTTCACGGCTTGGATTTTTCCAACTATAATTTATGAAAAGTCAGCGTCCTGTCAACACATACAATATCAATAGTCTAGTATTTTTAAGAGCTAGTTCGTTAAGCCAAGTTCTACTCAATTATATTTGACACAATATACAAGTCAGGGAAACCTAATATTTTAATCAGGCCACCGCGACGCCGATATGTTTAGAATTTGAGAGTTTGAAACAAACTATATTAGAGTAAACGTTTTTAACCACCGGATCATCAATCCCGGTGGTGTAAATAAATTATAGAATATTTTTATTTATTTATTATTATTTTTAGGACAATTTTCATTTGATAAATAATAATGGCTACAAGGTTGTCATCGTCCATAATTTACGGAAAAAAATGCAGTTTATATACAAAAATTAATTATATAAATTAAGATATGCCCTCCATGGACCGGTCCACTTTAAGGGCTGAGCATCGTTTTGGGCCCTTAATATATTAACCACAATTACCTCATGGTCTAGGCCCGTGAGGATTTGTTTAGTTATTACCTCATGGTCTAGGGCTTTGTGATTAGGATTGAATTTGATCATTGCCAGGGCAATTCGGTAACTCTATCAATTTCTACCTCATATTGATTTAATTAGGGTTAATTACCAAATTGCTAGCTAAAATTTACGTGAATGTGCAAAATGCTAGTGAAACTTCTTTTTGTAGCAAATTGCTAGCTGGATTTTCTATATTGTGAAAAAAAAACTAGTTCATACTTTAAAAATTGTTTAAAACATCTCAATATTTTACTGTAATAATATAATGACATGAGGTTTTATATAAAATCGAATTTTCAAATAGTAGCTTAGAAACACAAAAAATAAATATTAATTTTTTTTTAATTTCTATAAGACACAAACTTTTATAAAATATATTTAATTTTTTAATTTTGGAGTTATATATTTAACTTATTAATTTTTTTTTTTGGTATAAATGAATCGTTCTAAAAATTATTCAAGATTTATATTTGTTTGTATATAAAACTTGAGGTTATTTTAGAATTATAGTAGAACTTTGTGATACTTTTAATAATTTAAGAAAATAGATTTCGTCCTTAATTAACGGAAAAATTTACCGAGCTAGCAAATTGCACATTAGCAAAAGTTCGGCTAGCAATTTGCTACAAAAGAAAAGTATGGTTAGCAAATTGCACGTTCAAATGAAGTTCAACTAGCAATTTAATAATTAACTATTTTAATTGATATCAATAAATTACTTTAGAAAATATAATAATTTAATATTGGTAAATTACCTCAATGCATTACTATATTTTATACACCATATATTTTTTTGGTGAAAAATACACCATATATGTTATCTTCTACACTATTATTTTTTTAATATTATCACATGTAATCGCTAATCAGTCAAATTGGATTACAATTTATTAAGAATCAATTCAATTCTAATTTAGATGGGATAATGTTGTAATATTCGTATAAATTATTAGGTTTTTATTTTGATATTTAGAGAATTTTTTTTGGCCATCGATATTTAGAGATTTACATGATTAAATTCGTAATTTGTTTTGCATTTTTTTTTCGTAAATTTAAAATGTATTTAACAACAGTATTGAAGTTAGTATCAAAATACGTTTTGTACATTTTTAATATATAATATTTTTTTCAAACATGTATATTTTATGTATTTTCTTCTATTATTACATTTTTATTATAAAAGGAATCAACAAAAGAAGTGAATATAAAACATGTATTTTGTTTCCTCAACACTATGCTGGCAAGCAAGCCCGAGCTTCTTCGTAAGCTCCGCTGACAAGCTAATATAAACAAAGAGCTTCCACCATTTTCATGGAAGCTCTGCTCCATCACCATCTCCATCTCCATTGTCATCATCTACTCCCCTCTTTACATTCACTTTCCAGAATGAGTTCTGCGCTCGCTCTTCCGTCCGTCTCTATTCCTCTCACCGCCGCCGCCTCCTCCTACTCGTCCAGGAACAGAATCCGTAGCTTGAATATCAAGCAAAATGGGCGCGGTAGGGTTTCTACGAGCGTATCCGTTGGATCGCAGCAGGCAGTTGATGATGCCTTGTTCGTGGATTACAAGCCTAGCACAGCTTTCCTGTTTCCCGGCCAGGTGAGAGTTCAATTTTCCTTTCCATCAATTGGGTGAAATCTTGTTCTGTTATTTTGCTACATTTGTAAATTGAAGATTACTGGGGATTGGGTAAGTTCTTGCAGTGGAAACTTCAGAATGCTGGATTGTGTTATGCTTCAGAATTTATAAATCCTTACGATGATTAGAAATTACTACAAAATGAAGTAGCTTAGGAAATTCATCCTAAGTTTCTGCTGCAGTTGTCAACCACCGATAATTCTATTGATGACTTACTACAGTCTTGTCAGTGATTCCTCATGTCAAAGGCAATTCTTTGATCAATTAATTCATGGTTTACTGTTTGTAGCCGATGTTCGATCATTTTCCTTATGATCTTTGATATCAGAGCATTGTTTCTAATTATTGATCATGACCTGCAATGGGGAAAATTCTGCAGGGTGCACAAGCTGTTGGAATGGGAAAAGATGCTCAAAATGTACCAGCTGCTGCGGAATTGTACAAAAAGGCTAATGATATATTAGGGTAATTTGCTACATGCCTAAATTTTCAATATGTCCAAGTCAATATCTAAGAGGATGATGGGAGGGTATTAAGAAACGAGAGTCTTAATCTATACTTGATAAATCTCAATGTTTATTAGCTGTTTGGAGAAATTAAGGTTCAGAATACACTAGTGCTATATATGCTAGTGTCCTATGCACTGAGTGGAACTCTGCATTCGAAGTGTCTATTCTTTCCGGCATTTTTGGCCGAATTGATTCATTCTTTATGTCTATGATCTCAGCTTTGATCTTCTAGACATTTGTGTCACTGGGCCAAAAGAGAAGCTTGATTCAACTGTCATAAGTCAGGTAACATCTTATTTCTTGTTGGTTGATTCTCCGTAATTTCTGCTCATGAAGTTGTTAATGTAAATCCATGCATGTTAAGAATACTATCTTTTCTTAATATGTTATGATAAGGTGTGGTGATGTCGTGTGGATAAAATTTTATTCGTGTTAGGACTTGTCGAATCCTGTGTTTGCTTATCGTCCAACCAGATGATTTGTTAAAATTTCTTGGAACATTATGTCTCATTTTCCCTTGAGATCTGGCCAAATCTTCTCTGTGTAATATGTTGATATATAGAAATAAGCAGAAAAAGGGGAAAGAAAGATAAATTCTGGCAATGCCAATATTGCTATGGAGTATGAACAAACTCTGCAATCATTTAAGTGAAAAATTTCGTGTTTCAGCCAGCTATTTATGTGACTAGCTTAGCAGCTGTGGAAGTATTACGGGCTCGTGAAGGTGGTCAGCAGATAATTGACTCTGTCGATGTAACTTGTGGTCTAAGCTTGGGGGAGTATACTGCTCTCGCATTTGCTGGAGCTTTCAGGTAAGACATATCATGCACTTCTCATCACTTGATGATGCTTCTGCCCCATCTTAAATATGAATTTTCAATCTATCTGGAGAATAACTGCATTTATGAAATTTTTCCTTTTTCCTTTTCACTTTTCTTTTTCAGTTTTGAGGATGGCCTCAAGTTGGTTAAACTAAGAGGACAAGCAATGCAGGTAACTTTCTGCTCCTCTTCGACGAATCAATTTGTTAAAGTTTGACATTGTTGAAATGTAACGGCTATACTTGGTAGTAACGGCTGTTATTACTCTCGGACGCTGTTTTCCATTAGGAAGCTGCAGATGCAGCTAAAAGTGCCATGGTTAGCATCATTGGACTAGATTCAGATAAGGTCCAACAGCTGTGTGATGCTGCTAATGCAGAAGTTGATGAATGCGATAGAGTTCAAATTGCAAATTATCTATGCACCGTAAGATTTCTGCAATCTCAGTCTTGCTAGTTTCATATCCGGATCTTTTCAACTCGTTTTCTTTCCTGTCCGGAGCTAATATATAAATTTTCACACTCCTGGCAGGGGAATTATGCAGTGTCTGGTGGTGTTAAAGGAGTGGAAGCTGTAGAAGCTAAAGCAAAGTCCTTTAAGGCTCGAATGACGGTATTATCGTAAACTAAACCAAACTGCCTGCCATAGACAAATCACAATGATAAAATTCCTTAAGAGTCTACTTGGGTTTTTGTTTGAACGGTTTGTTAGGTGCGGTTAGCCGTTGCTGGTGCTTTCCACACAGGCTTCATGGAACCAGCTGTGTCGAGACTGGAAGCTGCATTGGCTGCAACAGAAATCAGAACTCCAAGAATCCCTGTTATATCTAATGTAGATGCAAATCCACATGCAGATCCAGATACGATTAAGAAGATACTCGCCCGTCAGGTGAGATATGCTAGGATTGAGTTGTCCAGTAAATGAGGATGCTAATTGGTCTATATCTTTCATCATTACTGTAGGTAACTTCCCCTGTTCAATGGGAGACAACCATTAAGACTCTGCTGACCCGAGGGCTCAAGAAGAGTTACGAATTAGGACCCGGAAAGGTACAAACTTTGATATTCATTTCTTACTGGAAATTCCAGATAGAGAGACCAAAATATACAGAAACTTGAATGAAATGACCCACAAACAAATCGGTCATTTTTATAGTTTATTTATAGGGTTAGGAACCTAAATATTGTCCAGGTTTGCCTCATGTGTCAGTCTGATGTCTCATGATTAATTTGTTGATATTTAGTGTCCCAAGTTTCACTCTTATTGCAATTTGGTTTTCCTTTAGATTTTGGTGTTAACTTTGACAGACTGAGATGAAATGACTACTGTGCCCCTTGTTTGGTTTTTCTCGTACACACGTGCCACACACGTGCATTTTCATTTGCACATGAAAATGGGCATTTTCATCTTTAAATCTTGTACCCGCAAATTTGAAAAAAAAAATCGCATGTCACTGGCACGCTTCAATTTGGTTCTAATTTAGAAATTTTCTTAATTATTCACTCACTTGACCACATTCCGTTCAACTTAACTGCAAAGACGGAGACACCAAATTGCAGCAAATATGAAACTTGGGACAGTCAATTTCGTCCTCAGACATCAACTGAAACATGAGGCAAATTTGGACAGTTTTTAGGTTCTTTACCCTTATTTATATTGCAGCCTCGCTATGCACAAATGTGGTTGATCACCAAGTTTTTCATCTGTTTAATTTTGGCCTACATTGTATCTCAGGTCATAGCGGGTATTGTCAAGAGAATGGACAAACAAGCAGTTCTTGAAAACATTAGTGCCTGAGGTTCATGGAAGCTTTTGAAGGGCAGGCATCATGCAGAGCAATTACTTGTATTTTTTGTTTATTGTTTTTTCTGGTTTATATTATAAATCACTTAGAAGAAGACCAAGTATGTTACTAGAGTGATTTCTTCTTTAATTTTGTCAACTTGCAATAGAAAAGCAAAACTGACTTGTGTATTAGCATTCTGGCATTTAAGTTGATCAAGATTGTGTTTGATCTGTCATGAGTATTTCAAGCAGAAGCTACTAAGTTTTGAGCATGGAAGAATCGGTTTTACATTTTTCAGATCAAGAAAATCAGCAGTTAAGGCGTAAAGTTGAACAACTATATGCAAAATTAGATCAAGGGGAAAAAAAAAAAAAAGAGTTCATTGAGGAAATTGGTCTAACACGTTCATGGCAAACTATCATCTGGGGTTTCTCTGCGATCGCCAAGCAATTGAGATTTGAGCCGCCATCACCAATAACGACAAACCAAACTATAACTTTCGAAGATTCAGATGGAGAAACAATCTCGTTCATCGCTTCCTCCGCCACAGTTCCAGAGTGAAAGAGACCAACTGTTCTATTCGGTAGACGAAGCTGATAAATCAACATGAAAAAGAAAATGCTTGCACCAGCCGGGAATCGAACCCGGGTCTGTACCGTGGCAGGGTACTATTCTACCACTAGACCACTGGTGCTTCTTGCTCAAGTGAAAGATCATGTTCTTACTAATACGTATATACTACATACATACATACATTACATCCATCCGGAGTACATACTTACTAATACACCACAACTTGAAAAAATTAGTCAAAGAATAGACATTCTTACAGGTTTTTTTTTTTTTTTTTTTTTTTCCCTACATGGTTTTATAGATGATTTCATCAAGATGCTACTAATCACCTAATTGGTAAAGTTCCAGACATTGATATTTTTTCATTCCCAGAGCATTCTATTGGATTGTAATGAATATTCTATTGGATTATAACGATGTCGTTATTAAAAAGGAAGAAAATCAAAGGAGATTCAAGATGAATAAAATGAACTTTAAGAGAATAATTCATAATTTTTACCTAGCGAAATTGTACCATCTCAAAGACTCAAACACAAATTAATTTTGTGAACAATGATTTATTTATTTATTTTTTTCGAACAATCCAATTCAGTTGGAACTCATTTTCCCACATAAAGATCCCCCGTTTAATTATGTATTTTCAGATTCATATTTTTTTGGCAGCCGGAGAGATATCAAATTAGCTTGTTCTTCATAATCTTCAAAGAAAAAGATCCCTTTATATAATTTTTGAAACTTTTATTTAAAGAACGAAGTGCTGAACTTCTACATATTCCGACACTCACCAATTCTAAGTAAATAATCTCCGATAATGAACTGGAGCTGCAGTGACAAGCCTCGCAGGAAATCAAATGATTTACGCAATGTTATTAATAATTATATGAAGAGCATAGAAAATGAAGTGGTCCTTGTCCATATGAACCAAACTCCGCCCAACTCTTTTAATGTTCACATGTACAATTAAAATTTAAAATTGACATTTTGACATGGACTTATGAAAACCACATAATATGATGTAGTGGTTCAGCGGCTGATTCTTTAATCAGAGGTTGAAGTTCAATCCTAGTAACCCTACTCTTTATAGGATGATGGCGCTAGTGCGAGTGGAAATTAATCTAGAATTGGAGTAAGCATGCTACAAGTGCTGCCCTCCTAATAGGGCCCACTTAGGACAAAATAAAACATGGACTTATGAAGTTTCTTCCACTCATACAGCTTTTGTTTTCCTATAGTTACTATAGTTAGGAGTAAAGTCAAATTCATATCCTTAAACCATGTCAAATTCATTCATCCTCATTACTTAGTGATACCACTTATGAAAGCATCTAGATTCACATCAGAACTTCCTCCCTTAGCAACCGCCCTCCGACACCATTCCTTTACTTCGGTCGATTTCCGCTTCATTTCTCGGCCTTCTTCGCTACTCACATCCATCAACCTCCTCACAAGCCCCGCAATCTCGTCTCTCCTCACCAAACCCTCACCACCTTCTCTCTGAACCCTAATCCCGATTCCCCAGTCCTCGCTCACCTCCTTACTGTTCGGAATCTGGTCCCAAAATATCGGACACGTCAGCATCGGAAGCCCGGCATAAATACCCTCCAGCGTCGAGTTCCACCCACAGTGCGTCCAAAACCCTCCGACTGAACTGTGACACAAAACCTTCATTTGGTCACACCACGACACAACCATACACTTGTCGCCCGATCCACACGCGTCACGAAGCCTCTCCATGTCTCCACGCGCCACCCAAAGGAACCTGACGCCACTATTGCAGATACCTGTTATTAAAGTATAAAGATTAAACAATGCCTTTACCTATCACCGTATGATTTTTAAACAGTTTGTTAAGTGGTTAGTCTAAACTTTCACAAAGTATCAGAGCGAGTATGTTTGAATTTCTGCAGCGCCGCATTAAACCCCTTATTAAAAAAAAGTTTTACGTGACGTACCTTCAAAATGTTTCAGCCACGCTAGGGGAATGTTAAAGTATAAAGATTAAATAATGTCTTCGTCTATGACATTAAGGTGGTTTTAGGACAGTTGGTTAAGTGAATAGTATAAACTTTCACATTACCCGCAATGATCTCGTTGAGTTGGGTTTCGGAAACGGAGAGGAAGCTTCCGAGGGAGACGTAAAGGACGGAGTTCGACGGTTGAGAGTCGAGCCAACGAAAATAACGGTGGTCTTCGGTGTTTAGGGTTTGGTCAGGTTCGATGGCGTAAGGTATGGTCGGTCCGACGGTGTAGATCGGGAAAGAGATTGTGGATTTGAGGGAGTCGATTGTCGAAGGTTCGAGCTCATAGAAGGAGGAGAAGAGGAGGTACTGTGCTTCGAGAAAGTCGGTGAATACTTGTTGAACGTCGGGCAGTACGGCGCGGCCGTTGCCGTCGAATATTGTCGGAAGGTCGGAAAGACGGATTTTGGAGACGCCGGGTATGTAATCTACTAGTTCGTGCCCTCTTTCTGCATACACAAAATATATGTGATGTTCATATTTATTCATATAATGTAAGAACATACATACATAAATAAATAGTCCTAAAGTTGAGAATAGGAGTCGATCACTTGAACTGTTGAAGACCGATATGACCAGCATAGAATTCAATGATGAAACCAAAATTTCGTTTTTAGTAAGAACTGAAAATTGGGTTTTTCTACCATGCTCCAAGAGCACCATGTTTTTGGTTTTTCTATTATTAGGGTGGACTTAATTGTAATATAAAACTTTAAAAATATGAAAAAATATGAAATTTTTTAACACCTAATATTTGCTTCATAATATTAATAATATCAATTTCCATCTAGGATTCACCTTTAGGGCAATAGAAAAATACCAAAAAAAAAAAAAAAAAAACAAAAGCATTGTGCTCTTGGAGCATGATAGAAAGATCTGATTGAATTCATGAGAGTGTAACAATTTAAATGGTTAAATTGATAATAATTATAATATTTAAGTAAAAATTGTACATCATAAAAAATTAAGGGGACTTATCCCCTCATTTCAATGTAGCTCTCTCCCAGCTGCATAAAAATTTCAATCAGCTGTAGATTTATCACATTCTTTCTATTTTCACATAGTGTCTCGCTGTTATGAACATAATACATGTCTTTAAATTAAATATTTTCTTTTATAGTTCATCATTCCTAACAGTTTTTGTTTTTTTAAACAATCACAAAATTAACCACGTTAGTTAGATAATATATATAGTGGAATGATCTTTGATATATTTCAATATATATGTGTAGATTTAAAATTATTAAGTAAAGGAAATCGCACGTAACACCAACAAACTATATGTGATGCAAAATATAATTTCAATTTAAAATGGCTTAGATGTTGCATGTGCGATTTACACAGCTGCACAAAAGACTATGTAGATTTTCCAATTATTCTATCTTGATTCCTTCAAAAAAAATATATGAAACAACGTGTCACGTCATGACACTAAAGAAGTTCAATATATTTTATATTAAACTTTTATCGATGTAAGTTTAATCTTGCTATTATATGTGCTAGAAATTTCTTTTAGTTTTCAGTTTATTTTGTTTGACTAGTGTTATATTTTTTATTTTGTAGGTTTTTTTATGTCAAAACGTTTCCATTTTGTAGGCTTTTGGTGCATCCGTTAATCAAATGTTAAGTTTTACCGTTAAATACTTTTATTTTGTTCAATTAGTTCTCAAATTTTTACACCTAACTTTTAATTTTTGCAATTTAGCCCTAAAAGAATCCAATTGGACACTAGGATCCAATTGACTTAGCCATGGTGCGACCCATGACTGGGTCGACCACGGATCGGGTCGCCCAGGTCCGGCGACCCCAGCCGTGGCCGACCCATGGCTGGGTCGGACCACGGCTCGGGTCGCCCAGGTCTGGCGACCCCAGCCATGGCCACACAGCCATCAGCCATGGGTCGCAAAATGGCTGGGTCAATTGAACCCTTGGGTCCGATTGACACCAGCCATGGTGCGACCCATGGCTGGGTCGGACCACAGCTGGGGTCGCCCAGGTCCGACGACCTGAGCCGTGGTCCAACCCAGTCATGGGTGGCACCATGGCTAGGTTAATTGGACCCTAGAGTCCAATTGGGTTCTTATATGTCTAATTTGCAAAAATTAAAAACTAGGTGTATAAATTGTTGGGTTTGTCTAGAATTAGTTGGTTAAGTCCAATAAGCAATTTAGCCCGTTAGCTATTTTAGGTAGCAAATTGATTATGTAATATATATATATATATATATAGTTGAGTTATATAATATATATAGATAGACAGATTAGGCAGTGGTGTGCCTTGGGCTATATATATATATATATATATATAGGGTTAAACATTAAGCTGCCGTGACAAAAGGGGAGTCTTCATAGGGTTTTAACAAAACAGCCGCCACTTGAAGGATTTTCAACAGGGAGCGATTTGGCTTGGTGTTAGCCATGTGCGAGAGGGTTTGGTGAGTTTGTATTTAGACGAGTGTTTATGTGTCTTTAGAGCATTGAGTAATAGGTCTCTACATGTATTATGAGAGTGAGTGCTTTATGTGGTCTCGTCTTGTAACCCTCCGGTGTTGATTGTGCTAGTGAAGTGGTGCTCCTCCTTTTCCGTGGACGTAGGTCGTGTTGACCGAAACACGTTAAATCTTGTATTCTTTATTGCTTTCTTTTAATCCGTTTGTGAGTGTTGAGAGAATCGATCCTAACAACTGATATCGGAGCTAAGGAGATTCAACACGATCACTGAAGATGGAGTTGTTGAAAGGAATAGAGAAGTTCGATGGAAACGATTTCGGTTTCTGGAGATGCAGATTGAAGATTATTTGTACCAGAAGAATCTGTACGAACCCTTGTTTGGGGAGAAGCCGGAATCCATGACGGAGCAACAGTGGAAGCTCAAGGATCGACAAGCTCTGGGGTTGATCCGGTTGTGCTTGTCCAGGAACGTTGCGTTCAACATCGTCAAGGAAACATCGACGGCGGGCTTGTTAAAAGCGTTGGCAAACATGTACGAGAAACCATCGGCGATGAACAAGGTATATTTGATGCGTAGATTGTTCAATTTACAGATGGGTTGAAGGTGGTTCTGTTGCTGAACATATTAATGCCTTTAATATGATTGTGTCGCAATTGAGCTCTGTTGAGATTAATTTTGAGGATGAGGTTAAAACTTTAATTTTGTTGTCATCTTTGTCTGAGTCGTGGGATATTGTTTCCGCAGTTAGTAGTTCCCGTGGATCTGAGAAGCTGAAGTTTGATGAAATCCGAGACGTTGTTCTTAGCGAAAGCATTCGCAAAAGAGAAATTGGTGAGTCATCAGGAAGTGTTTTCAGTGTTGACAGAAGGGGATGAGTAAATTAAAGGGTTTTAATCAGCATGGACGCTCAAAATCAAGAAACAGAGTAATACCACAGGGAACATGTTGGAATCGTGGTGAAAGAGGCCACTATCGATATGATTGTCCGAAGTCAAAGAAGAAGAATCACGAACCTGGCTATGATAGTGATTCTGTGAATTCAGCAGAAGACATTGGGGACGTGTTAACCCTCAGTGAGGACAGCTCACTTGAATCCTGGATTGTGGATTCTGGAGCGTCGTTTCATTCGTCTCCGAGCAAGAAGTTGTTCAGAAATTTCAAGTCAGGAAAGTTTGGAAAAGTGTATCTTGCTGACAACAAGGTGTTGGAGATCGAAGGAAGGGGGAATGTCTGCATTCACAGTCCAGCAGGAAATCAGTGGACATTGGAAGATGTCAGGTACATTCCTGGTCTCAAGAAGAATCTGATCTCGGTTGGTCAGTTGGATCACACAGGTTATGCAGCAGAGTTTGAGAATGGTTCGTGGATGATTAAGAAGGGTGCTATGGTTGTAGCACGGTGCTAAAGTTGAGAATAGGAGTCGATCACTTGAACGGTTGAAGACCGATATGACCAGCATAGAATTCAAGGATGAAACCAAAATTTCGTTTCTAGTAAGTAAGAACTGAAAATTGGGTTTTTCTACCATGCTCCAAGAGCACCATGTTTTTGGTTTTTTTATTATTAGGGTGGACTTAATTGTAATATAAAACTTTAAAAGTATGAAAAAAAATATGAAATTTTTTAACCACACCTAATATTTGCTTCATAATATTAATAATATCAATTTTCATCTAGGATTCACCTTTAGGGCAATAGAAAAAAAAAAACCAAAAGCATTGTGCTCTTGGAGCATGATAGAAAGATCTGATTGAATTCATGAGAGTGTAACAATTTAAAAGGTTAAATTGATAATAATTATAATATTTAAGTAAAAATTGTACATCATAAAAAATTAAGGGGACTTATCCCCTCATTTCAATGTAGCTCTATCCCAACTGTATAAAAATTTCAATCAGCTGTAGATTTATCACATTCTTTCTATTTTCACATAGTGTCTCACTGTTGTGATCTTAATATACGTCGTTAAATTAAATATTTTCTTTTATAATTCATCATTTCTAACAGTTTTTTTATTAAAATAATCATAAAATTAACCACGTGTTAAGATCAAAAGTGAGATAATATATATATATAGTGGATTAGATGATCTTTGATATATTTCAATATATATGTGTAGATTTAAATTATTAAGTAAAGGAAATCGCACGTAACACCAACAAACGATATGTGATCAAAATATAATTTCAATTTAAAATGGCTTAGATGTTGCATGTGCGATTTACACAGCTGCACAAAAGACTATGTAGATTCTATTCTCCAATTATTCTATCTTGATTTCTTCACAAAAAAATATGAAACAACGTGTCACGTCATGACACTAGAGAAATTCAATATATTTTATATTAAATATATTATGTAGATATTCTGTTAAAATTTTATCGATGTAAGTTTTTTTTTTTTTGGTAACTCGATGTAAGTTTAATCTTGCTATTATATGTGCTAGAAATTTCCTTTTGTTTTCGGTTTGCCCAGGTCCGGCGACCCCAGCCGTGGCCGACCCAGCCATGGGTCGCACAATGGTTGAATCAATTAAACCATTGGGTCCGATTGACCCAGCCATGGTGCGACCCATGGCTGGGTCGGACCACAACTGGGGTCGCCCAGGTCTTGCGAACTGAGCCGTGGTCCGACCCAGTCATGGGTCGCACCATGGCTAGGTTAATTGGAGGGTCCAATTCGGTTCTTATATGGCTAAATATCAAAAAATAAAATTAGGTGTATAAATTTGAGGATTAAAATGAAGAAAATAAAAGTATTTAACGGTCAAACTTAACATTTGACTAACGGATGCACCAAAAGCTTACAAAATGGAAACGTTTAACACCAAAAAACCTACAGGATAATATATGACCCCAAAAGCCTACACTAGTCAAACAAAATAAACCAAAAACAAAAAGGAATTTCTAGCACAATTGAACAAATCTTTTTTTTGCCAAAATAAATTTGTTTTGATATTTGTAATATTGTAGATTTTTTTTTTGATATATTTACATTTTTCTTTTATATATTGTAGAAATTGATAATTATTTTCTTCCTCACATATTCAATATGTTGACGTTTATCAAAAAAAAAAATATGTTGACGATTTCAAAAAAAAAATGGTAACCTAGAAGCGCAGTTAATATAATTTATACACATCTAAAAATTTAGATATTTTTTTTTAATAAAAAATCAGTTAACCATTGGTTTGATTAAAACATGTTATTAATAATTTGTAAAAAAACTAATAATTTAATTTTTATGGAGTGTCATAACTCCTAAGTATTAATTAATTCTTAAAATAATATTTCCTAGTATCGAGTAATAAACAAACCCAAACAATGATTAAATAATATCGTTGGGAGTTGGGACTGACACCTGTCAAATCTGCCGGAAAGTGGCCGTGCCGTTCAAGGAGGTGGAAGTGGTGCAGCACCGAGAACGTCAACGCCGACTGCGTCCAAAACGACGCCACCGGAATTTTCCTCCGTTTCCCTGCTCCGACCGCCCACTTCAGAAACGTGTCAGCCACTATGGCCGTCGGCGGCGGCTCGAGCCGGTCCAGCAGCTGCTCAAACGGCCCTGGAAGCTCTCTGTAGACAGCGGTGACGAAGCCAGGGAAGTCCTTGGCCCTGTCGAGCTCGGAGGGGATAACGTTGGGCAACGTGGCGAAGCGGAGGTTGCACGGCGGCGGCGGCGGCTTGGTCGTGTCGGAGGTGATGAAGCCGAGCCACTCCTCGGTGACGACAAAGGTTATGAGGATGTCTGGTTTTTTGGAGATTAGGAGGTTGCAGAGGGTCATCATCGGGTTGACGTGGCCTCGACCTGGATACGGCACGGCCACCACATGGCACGGCTGAGTTGGCTGCTGCTGCGGCTGCGGCGCCATTATTGTTAGGCAAGGGAGAGAGAAAGAGAGGATATAATACAACCGGCTACTCCAAAAGGGTGGGGTTATACAAGCCACAAGGGTTTGTAATTCTAAAAGTATATATATTATTATTTATTTATTATTATTGATTGTTTTGAAATGCGACCCGCAACCGTAGCAAGCTTGATCCGCTCGCACCGATCAGTCCGTAAGGGGTAAAGTGCTGACCATGAACAATTTTCTATTCTCATGGTCACTAGCGGGAATGAACACCTGACCTCTGATTAATGGATAATGCGCTGAACTACCACACCATTGTTACATGGTTTGCGAATATATTGTTTATGAATGCTTATGTGTCACAAATTTATTAGCTGATAGAATAAACGTGTCACCACCAGCAGTGGTGATCTAGTAGTTAAAATTGTTTAATCCCATGTGGTTTGGCTCCGAAGTTTCAGGTTCGAAATCCATCAAGAGGGCGTCACATCACGGTGACCTGTTTAAAAAATATCAAGTCTCGCTGGCTAAAAATAAACGTGTCGATTTGAAATTTACCATATTATTATTTCATATTTATAATTAATATTATTAGCAGAGATAGATTTTGGTTTGCTTTTCATACCCATCCATAATTACTCCATTACCATATTTAAGTTAATAATAATATTAACTATTATAATATTATACAAATTCAAATATATTACTAGAACTACCAATAATGTAGTTTATATAAGGTTACAATTATAATCATGCTATATTTCTTATAGTCATATCATAACCATTAAAAGTACATATTTTAGTACCATAAGTATAATGGTGAATTTTTACTACGATTTATATACTTATTATATTTCTTTTTAATTGTATGCATAATGGGTAACTATATTAATGAACAAATTCATACAAAATTACAACAGTTTTATTTTAAAACCAATTGAATCTAAAGGTAGTCCCGGCTCAACATACACAAAATTCAAAGTAATATAAAAACTTTATTTCACGTTGTGAGTGAAAATGAGCCGTCAATAATTAAGAAGGGACGAAGTAAGTGGAAATTAGAAGTTTGGAATTGATCTATATAGTAATGGTGATTATAACTTATAACTATTGTTGGGATCTCTACAAAACACAAAAGTCGACAGAGAACTTGCCTCCGACACAAAAATCAAGAAAAGCCCGCTAGAAAAAATAAATGTGTCACTCTAAAAGAAAATGTAAGCTACTCTACAAAATCGGAACGAGATAAGGAAGTGATGACACCCACAAAAAATAGGCGTCGATCATAAGGAAAAAGATGCGACAATCTGATTGCCACCTTCTTAGAGGGAACCTTTCATCTTAAGAAAAAAGAAGTGGCGAACTGCTTGTCACCTGCTTAGAGGAAACCCTCATTGTGACGATCTGCTTGTTACATGATTGAAGGAAAACTCTTCGTTTTAAGGAAGAAGATGTGACAACATGTTTGTCACCTATTAAGGGGAAACCCTTCCTCTTCAAGAAAAAAGATGTGTCGATCTGCTTGTCACATACTGACTCTCCATTTCCACCAATAAATAAAAGGTGGCTACCGCCCTGTAAACCAATTATGAAGGAGACTACCGCCCCTATAAGTCAGTTTAAGAAGTCCCTGTAAACAGTATGACTTACATTCATTTACAAAATTCTCAATACAATATCTACCACTATACTAATTTAAGTTTCAGAATAGAAATGTGGGGAACAACCCAACATTTTTCATCTTGCATGTCCCGACGATGTACAATCCAGTTCAAGCAACTTAGAGGCGTGAGTGCCGACCTAGGCGGGACCCAAAGAGCTCACTCCGAGCAAGCCCGACTTTGTGATCCAACAACCATGTGTATGAAGTCAATCTTATAACCATAACAATTATGGGTACAAAATTCATCACCATAACCGCATCACACCATAATGATTCGGTTAACCATAAGGAAAAATGATGCGAAAAATAATGGTTGTTGAATTTTCACCACATCATTGTCGACCCTATATATGACACTCGTTTACAATTATAATTAGTTTATTATTAACTATTACATGCATTTCAAAAGATTATAAACACTATGAAATGAATGAGGTGCATTATATGAAGTGTCTCATAGGGTTCACCTAATTTAATTACTTTAAAAAAAACTACAAAAATATAACACTATTAACACTCGTTACTTATTATTTATTGGATGAATGTAAATACCAAACTCACTCACTTAAGAAAATTACTCACTTAAGAATTACCATGGGTTTCCATTAAATTCCACGTCTAATTCTACATAGGCATTACAAATTATTGAAAAGATCATTGAACTATAAATCGAGTATATAAACTGAAACTCACACAATTGTAATGTGAGCATTATTATTTTAAAAATATAAATCCTTCATATTTCACCATTTTTTCTGTAACATATATATTTAAAAATAATCATACTCAGATTCATATTAATTCAATTTTTATAATGAGTTATATTGTTAAACAAGTGACTCATAAGTCATAAGTCATAACTCATAATATTAAATTAAATATAAAATACAATATTTGGCGGAGAACTACAATTTCCAAAAACCACATGTTACTAATTAAGAGGGGTTGTCGACAAGACTCAACGGACAAAAGTCACCCTACTCTCTGGCATAAAGAAGTGACCCACAGGTTTGGATCAAGGTGAATAAGTTTGAACAAATCACCGTACTCTCGATTGCATTTATAAAATAATTAACGTTCATATCGAATTAAATTATAAGGTTAAAGTACTGAATATATATATATTTTCTTTTCATATGTAGAGTTCTAATAAAGTTTTAACCACATTTAAAGAGGGTTTTCAGCGTCTGTAAAATGCTTGTTTCACCTATAAAAGATAATCTTCGCTCACTTTAGATCAATTCATTAGAGTTAAAATGCTGGATATAATTAGTATTTTTTTCATTTTTAATGCTCTTGAAGTTTAAAACCAAAATATTTAATATAGAATAGTATATTGTATTGTCTGTAGATTTATATAACTTTTTTTTTTATAGTATATAATTTGATACATAGAATTATACGTGGGTTTGATCATTTCGTGGAAATTGTAGTACGACACGCGTGATGTATAGGCAGATTTTATACGTGGAATTGATTTTGCGCTGTATAAAGCTGATTTTTTTTTTTTTTTTTTTTTTCAGTGCTCATCATGCATGCCATGGGGTTCTTGGCATATAATATAGGCATCGACGACAGCATAATGTCGATCGTATTATGTCATTCGTAATTGTGCTAGACAATAGCACTATGCAGTATGCAACAGTATATATATATATAATTATGAAAAATACAACTAATTAAAAATTTGTATTGAAGCGATTTTCACGTGTATGATTTTGTTAATTAGGATTTGGTCATGTTGTAATTTATACTGATTTTGTCTTGTCTTATAGATGGTTTTCGCACATAAATTTGTTTTGCCTTGGGCATCTGGGCTCACTTTAAGGTAGGGATAAATTTTAGAAATTCCGTAAGAACAATAATTGAGTTACATACAGATAATTAATATAAATAAATTTTAAGGAGCTAAAGGTAAAATTTTAAAGAGTTAATCGACAATATTATATTTTCAAAGTAAAAAAAAAAAAAAATATACAAATCACAACAAATTGAGGTGTCAATTGAGCTCTCTAACATTGTGTCTTTGTTCATCATGCTTGGAGAAATATATATGTATATATGAGTTATAAATTTAAAGCAGTCTCAATTATATATATTATGTTGCTAATCGCTTTTTTATATTTAAAATATTGGTATTAGATATCCAAATTCCAAATTATAAGAATCCTTGAATTCCTTTTTTTTTTCTCTTAAAATTTATGAAATAAATTTTTTTTTTTAATCATCAAATAAGTCTAAATTATATACAAACAAATCTAATCTAATATTTTATAACAACACATTTTTTACCCTACGACGCGTTCAAAAAAACACACTTCTCCTAAAAAACTGCATCCTTTTGCCTTTAAAGGTGGTCCAAAGTTCAAACTAGGGGCGTAAACGAGTCAAGCTACTCGTGAGCTACTCGAGATCGGCTCGATTGATATTCAAATTCGACTTGGTAAATTTCGAGCTCGAGTGAGCTTTTTCTGAAGTCGAGTCGAGTACGAGTTCAGTGGTACTCGACTCGAGAGGCTCGCGAGCCTAATCAAGCTTTTTTATTTTGCCTATTCGAGTCGAGTTCGAGCTCGATCTCGAGTTTATTCGAGCTTTACAGAATATTATATATATGTATATTCAAGTAGAGTCGAGTTCGAGCTCGAGCCAAAACACTAATCGAGTCGAGTTCGAGCTAAGGCGCACACTTTATGATTTAATTGAATTTTAAACTTATCGACCCGACTCAAGTCGAGCTCAAACTCGTCGAGTATGGAATCGAGTCGAGTTCGAGCTTGAAAAATTTAAGCTCGATCGAGTTCGAGCTCGAGTAAAGTGAGTCGAGTCGAGTCGAGCTTGCCAGATACTCGGTTCGACTCAGCTCGTTTACCCCCTAGTTCAAACTCCACATCTAATAATGATGATTGTAAAAACACTGTTCAAATCCTAGACTGATTCAGTATAGCATTGATGTCTTCACTCCATAATAAACCTTGGACAATTATTCATTATAATTTCATTATATGTACACACTTATTTAACACAAGTCAAAATAAAACAAAAGTAGAAAACAAAAGTGTTCTTTTGTTCTTTCTTATTCTTTAAATGGTATTGCTATTGAATTTCATGACACCATTGGATCAAAATTCATAAAGTTTAATAAAAAAACGGACGGAAAATAAAAAAGTTATGAAAACGAAAGCTAAAACACTTATTAGCAACAAATTTAAACCTAGAACATTTAAAAGAAAAACGGTTGGAACTATGATTAGATTCTTAACCCTTTATATATCATGTTATTCTGATGCATTTTGTTTTGGTCAGCTGAGACATGTATTTTTTTTGTTATATACAATTGCTTCTGCAATTTTGGACCGAGAGTGTTAAGGTTAAAGCCCTCCACAAGGTACGTTCAAAGTGGAATTCAACCCCAAGTCGCCCCTATAAACGCAACTCGCTTTACTAATTGGTCCAACCAACCTTGGGCGTGTGAGATATGTATGGGTTTAGGGTATGTGCAATTCGGGGTCAGGAGTGGTTTGTGATAGGGCTCGAACCAAAATCTGGTAGGATTGAAAATTCGGCAAATTGGGCTCAAACTTTGTGAAATATGTATTTTCTTACACTACGAATTGGGCTCAGCCCATTACACAAGGAATTAGGTATCTACTACATGAGTATCATGTTTAAACTTTAAACAAGTACTTTTATCTGTCGGTTTTCCTTTATGCATAGAGTTGCCACGTCAGCTTCGCCGCTTTTTCAAAGCGCAGGGAATATATCCTGAATATGCACAGCAATCCCAGTTAGCATGTCACGCCAAGTTGCTGCTCTTTCAAAGTGCTCCAATAGTTATATGCGTAGTTACATTTGTTAACATTTTCGTATTTTGCAACTGTCTGATGATCACTTGAGAAAAAATATATTCTTGTATAGTATAGTGATTCAACACGTCATCCATTAAACGATTTGTCAGGGTTTAAACTGCTTTGAAACACTGCGAATAAAAAAAATTACAGTCAGCCATTTACCTCTTACGAATTGACTCGTTGCAAATAAACTAAATTTGTATATATAGAACGAGTATGCTACGGGTGCTGTCCTCTAAACAATACTAATTAATTATGTTATCATAGCATTGAATTAGATAGATAAGTTACATTTTCCTCATCAAGTCCAAAGAGAGTCTCTATTGCGAGGATCTTGATTACAATATGACATGGTGTTATTAAGGTTACTCTGCATGTTCGATAAAAGAAGCACTGCCGTCGACTTATTATCATCATCATCAATATTGGTTATGGGTAGGTTGACTTGGTGGTGCATTTGAATAGAGATTATTTCGGCTTGGGCCACTGCGAGCTGCAGCTGCAACTCAGATACTTGATTTTGCAGGTACAATATGGCTCCTACGCATCCGTAAACTGGGTCACGGACTCGAGCGTTTGCTTCGTACACAAGGCTGCTTACTGCGTCTGCTCTTTGATGAACCGGTAGTTCCTGCACATTTCAAAACATTCGTCAACACCACAACTTTTCGGGTTTAGACTAGGGGTGTAAACGAGTTAATATATTCGCGAGTAACTCGGTTCGGTCGATATTCAAATTCAATTCGCTAAATTTTGAATCGAGTCGAGATTTTTGTATTACCGAGTCGAGTTTACCGGTACTCGACTCGAGAGGCTCACGAACCTAATCGAACTTTTTTAGTTTGCCTAGTTCGAGCTCGAGTTCAAGTTTTTCGAGATTTACATAATAATAAAATTAATAATAATAATAAATATATATATATATATATATAGTTCGAACCAAAAGCCTAATCGGGTCAAGTTCGAGCTCTAGCTAAGGTGCACAATTTATGATTTAATTGAACAATTTAAAATTTAACGAGTCGAGCCCGAACTTGAAAATATTAAGCTGGTCGAGTTCGAACTCAAGTAAAATGAGTTGAGTCGAGCTTTGTCAGATACTTGGCTCGACTCAGCTCGTTTACAGCCCTAGTTTAGACCCTAACCAACCGCAGCTATATGTCATTACAAATCGTGGTTCTAAATTTAAATTATGGATATTATGTGTTAAATCTATCAATTTGTTGATTTTCGCTTTTTTCTTCTTAAAATTGACAAAATAAAATAAAATTAAGCATCAAATAAACATACACCATGGTAACAAATCTGATACAGAGTGAAAAATAACATATTTCTGTTGCTTAAAACGCTAATTCTAATGCCAAAATCAGTCGAACAAAGTTGAAAGTAACAAACTAAAAGTTGGATATCAAATATCAACATTTTAACTTTAGAATAACGATTAACAACCTAACCTATAATTTTGACTATTTTTAGGTTCTTAACCCCACCTAAAACTTTAACATGGTATAAGACTATTTGCGGGTTCGAATCTCCGCAGAGCTGAGTTAAAAAAATTTCATCATCGCACATTCACGAGTTTTATGGATAATCGGTTAAGTGATCCGTCTGAAATTTCATATACAGTTTGATGAGAATGGGAGAGAGAGAGAGAAACCTGCAGGATTTTGCTGACATTGCTAGAGCCGAAGACCTTGTGAACTAGGGCAAACTTGAGAGGTTCGTCGGAGGGAAAATAAGGAGCGAAGATGCAGTCCTTTGTGCAGCGACGGCGGAGGAGCTTGCAGGAGGCGCATGGTGAAGAAGATGAACCAGTAGGAGCCATTTTTAGCCTTGTTCTAACACAGAAGAAGAAATTAAACCTCAAATAATAATTTTATAAATTTGGTGTGTTGATTAATTGATGAAGTGTGGAAGAAACTAAAGACACTAACACATGCTAAGCAGCAGCTTAGAGTTGAAGAGAGACTTAGCAACCCAACTTGAGTATTATATATGAATGAATGAACGACGACTTGAAAGAATGCATCCCCATTTGACGTGTATATATTAACTATTACTATTTTTTTAATTAATTAATTATTATTTAATAATCAATTAAGAATAAACGTCAATGACCACTAGCTAGCTCCTAATATTAATTAGTAGTGTTTTTCATATTAGCATGTACAAACTAAGAAATTAATTAATAGATCCATGTCGGTTGTCCCTCCAGAGTGAAAAGTTACATCAGGGAATGCCATGAACCTTATTTATGTTTCACATGCATGTTCGGTATTCTACTAACTCTATTGCCTCGAAAATGAATGGTACTTCCTAATTATCTAAATTCATTCGGCTACCTAATATTTAGACTTTTTTTTATAAAATTTACTGAACGATAATAAACGCATGCACTGACTCTGTTAATATAATCACATACATTAACAGTATAGTATGCATAGTTAAGCCAAATTCTACTTATATCATCTTATACGGTTATACCTGACGCAATATATAAACTTGGTGATACCTATATTGACCAGTTAACATTTTTAGCTAAATTACAGATGTTATGTATATATTTAGAATTAGAGTGATAATTAAACGGTATAATCTAATGATTAACTGGCATATTATACTTATTAGTCAAGCAAATTCTGTTTTAGGATTAAAATCCGCTGAATTTTGTGTATGGAAAAATATATTAAGTGTTACAGTCCAACATGAAAGTTATAGTAATATTAGGAGGAAAACAAGATATATTTGTAGCAAAATGGTCTGATTTCCAAATCTACTGGAATAATAATTATATGAAAATGAAAAAAAAAGCCAACCAAGAGAAAATAACACCAAATTAAAATTAGAGGGAGGAAGCCACCGTCATCACGTGAGATTATTCTTATCTAAATCTGCTGCCTTGACTCTTGAGTCATTTCATTACACGTTTTCGGGGTTTAGTTTTATCAACACAGGCATGTTACAGCCGATGTCACAGCAAAGTATGAATGTATTCATAAGATCTGATACAACACTTTTTTTTAATGTAAATAAAACGCGTTTGGGTTTCGTAGATCACATGCCCCAGATTGTGCCTTACCGTTGTGATTTTGATACGTGTACTTACTGTAATTAATTTTGTGGCTTTTTCTAAAAATCTAGTGTGATTGGTGAACCCTAGAATGAAAAATATTAAATTTAAGAACATGTATCAAAATATTAACAGTGAGACACGATCTGAAACATAAATAGTGGACTAGGTGATCTACTGAGATTTAAAAAAAAAAATCACAAAATTAATTACAGCGAGTACACATATCAAAATTACTATGATAAAACACGATCAGAATCAGAAATAGTGGAGCGGTTGATCTAAATCTCCGAATACAACCTCAAACACCCAATTCACTATTCTCTTAGCATTAATGGCGCGCTCACATGATTACAAATTTCTAATCTTTTTCTGTTTGATGCTCTGCTTTCCTAGTTGTCACGGCATATTATTAATGCACAATTACAAAGTATAATATATGGCGTAATATTTGTCATTACAGTATAGCATTAATGGCGCTCACTACTTATCTCTTGACCTAAGTTTGCCTTTACTAGCTAGAACTTAGAAGTAGAAGTAGAACACCCTATATTTTACGATTCCTTAGGAGAGACAGAAATGTTTTAACAGCTGATCATCCACTAAATATAATGCAATTTTGCTTGTTTTGCATATAAAAAATAGGGTTATAAAACTAATCATAATTCCAAATTTGCACAATGTACTCAAAAGTGTCCACGTGTTTTGGTTTTCCGTTTGTTTTTTCTGTTAAGTTTGACGGATTTGAGTATGGATTTTCTTCAATTCATACGTATTTATGTCAATTAAGCTAATTGTACCTCAATTTTGAATAAGTTCTTCAATTTCATTATATGTATATACTAATTGACATAAATTAAAGGGAAGCAGAAGTGTTTTTTTTTTGTTCTGTCCTCTTCTTTAAATGATATTGTAGTTGAATTTTATGAAGCCATTAGTCTAAAATCCGTAAAATTTAAAATAAAAAACAGATGAAAAACAAAAAATAAACGAAAATGAAACTAGAGACAATTAATAGCAACAATTTAAATTTGTGACACCTAAAAACAACATTGTGCAAACTTAAGACTGTGATTATGATTCTAAACCCTAAAAATAGCTTCAACAGAAAAAAAGTTTAAATTGTTTTTTTTACAAAACACCTAATAATTAACCCTAATCTGTACCTTATAAGACGCGTATGGTCCTGAGCTCTAGGAAAAACAAAAGATCAGTTTTTTGTTCTGTTGCTATAATAATTACTTGTGCAGCACGAAGCCTGCAGTTAAATTAATGTGGGTTCCAACTTCCACGAATTTCATTTGTACTTTTGTTCAAACTTTTAAAACAACACGACTTTGCTAGAATTAGGGAAGGTTTAAAGATTTTCTAACCTTATTTGTCATACTACCTAGTTAGCAATTTAAAATAGGGTTAACAGTGAATGGTTTCATTTTCAAGTATCAGCATTGTAAACAGTGAAGGTTTCATTTTCAAGTAGCAGCATCTGGCCCTAAAATTCAATTGCTTCAACACAAGGGTTTTGGATTTCCAATGTGCTATTAAAAAAAAACAATGCAAGTTCCAAATTGTCAACTCATTTAGGCAGTAGATATTTAAACAAGCACATTATCAGAATATTGCACCGTGTGAATAAAATCATATGCATTAGTTATCCAAATAATATACTCCAGTAGGTCACTATAAGAAAATTGGTAATTTGTGACGACATTTTTTTAAGAGAATCAAATCTCTCACGAATTATATGCATTTTTTAGGGATTTATTATGTTTTGAAGAAAATACTTTGATTTTAAAGGAAGATTTTAGCCAAGCTTTTTGTTAGGAGTCATTCCCTTAAAAAAAATTGAATGTTGTATTTGTAAGAAATTTTTATAATTCCCTAACAAATAAGATTATATGTCTCTCACAAATAAATCGCTCACAAACAACTAGGATTTCTTGTAGTGATCTGAGTTGTGTGTTGTATAGAAGAAATTAAACCCTAGGAAATGTGTGTATTACTCAAAGCTAGGTAGGGAACCAAGAGATTCAGTGTGATTGAAGCAATGCTTCAACCGAGGTGTTGTTTAAAAATTAGAAACGTCCATTGACTAAGATTTCAGAAAATTGATGATTCACATTGCTTGTGTGAAAACCCAGTATTCATTCGACTAAAGGATAAAACTGACGATTTCACATTGTTTGTGTCATTTACCAACCAAGAAATCCTATTTTCTGTCCTTGGAACAAACTCTTCTCTATGTTGGTCCTTAAGTTTTAGCTTATTTTCTACTTTTTTTTGGCCAACTTTTTTTTTCTACTTTATATTCCTATAAAAATCTCAAATTATCACCTGCATATTTATTGTTACTAAAAGGAAAGGAAAGAGTTACCAGAAAGGTGTTATGTTGCATATTCCCAAACATTGTAAATTTTCTGCATTCATTCGACGTTGTAGATGGATTCCACACGGCTAATATCAATCCTGAAACACAAGAAAATTCAATTATTATGATCCTGTTCGTGTATCTGCACTGCGCATTTACGACGGATCACAGAGACACTAAAACAGTATTACCTCAGATTTGCAGCTACCTCCAGGTTCTTACGTGCACTCAAATCTCGTGCATTCGATTTCTAATACCATCTCTGAATACATAACTTGTTAATTGTTTGGCGGGGCATTCTGAAGATGATTGGCTGTTCTTTGCTGCATTCTTTTCTTCAGGTGCTTTGCTGCCACTGCTTTGACTGAGTCATTCAGGAATAAAAACCATGTAAGTTCGATTAGGATCAAGAAGCACTCAGCAATTCGAATAACTCAGCAATAAAATTGACAACTTCTTATATGAATTTTTGCATAAGCACTGCAATCAAGGTGGATTTTCAGTGAAGAGTCATGGTATGACAATAGATGATTTCCTATAGTTTGTTTTTTGTAAGTTATCATGGAAATGTAGTTAGGCCTTTCCAGTTACCATCAAAATCTTTAGGTTTCTTGTTTGGCAAACTTTATATTAAGACATGCAGTGCTATCAACAGGAAATTTCCAGTTTCTTACAACGAAGCTAGACGGCCTATACACTTCATTGACAATGAAGTGCAGCAGAAAATGTAATATTTCCGAGTATGTGATTGGAGAAACAGATAGACTAATCAGATGCTGAACATAACTGGCTTAAGTATATGTACTTTCTGCAATAATTGAGCAGTACAATAGTACATGATTATGGAGAAAATGTCCTCATTAGTATAATCCAATTATGCAAGAAAAATATAACTTACCAGAGTACGGACCAGCAGATATTATTGCGATGTCCTTAAATCTCTCTGCTCTTAAAGTAAATCCTTTAGCTCTGTCAACTTCTAGATCATTGTTCCTCCGAAGACTCACTAGTGCATTTTCACATGCCTAAACACCGCAGGAAAAAGGCTAAGTTTGAAGAAAATTACCATAACAGAACATACAGCCAACAATTTGATGATACTACACAAAGAAATCGGAGATGTTGATTCGAAAACTTGTAAGATAAGTTTTCTCACGCAGGAATCTTAACAATGGGCAAAAAATGCTGAGATCAGTAAGAATACTCGACTTCAGTTACTAATGACATGGATTTATGACATGCAGAGAGCATTTAGAACTCAATCATCAAAGCAGCAAAGTAGATATTAGACTAAAAGGCAAAGCATATTCTCTATTCCTAGAACATCCATAATTCTATATACGCAGAAGGTTTTGAAAACTGAAACAGCTATCTATCCGGAATTGGAGGGGCAACTTACCTGATTTAATGGAATTTGAATGGAAAAGAACAACAATATCAAACCTATGCTTCCTACAATGTGAGACTACACAAACCTTTCCGGCAATTGAGTAAAAACCATTATCCATTGAATGCTCTGCAAATTTGAACCACTCGATGTGGTTAACTTTCAGCCATTGATGAGTCGCAGACTTGAATTCCCTTAGGAGCAGTGCATCATATCGTAGAGCCAAACAGCTCTGGCAGTGACACAGGAAACAACAAATATTAACTGAAGAACTCCAAAGAAGTTAGATGCAGCGCTTGGATTTGAATCCTACGTATCACATGTCAAAATTTCTCAGAAGAATCCCAACAGGAAATCTAAAATTCTCTATGAATACAGATCCAGCATCGATATTATCTTATAAGGATGATCAATCGGAGGACATACCTCAAAATCGCCAATGAGAGCAAAAGCTCGGACGAAGAAATTCTGTAAGCTTTTGCTCGACGGAGCTTTGAGCGATTTCCTGGAGCACACGGATAGATTCGGATCTCATCAACTGCTTGAGGCTTGATCTCACTTCCAGTGACGAGTTAACGTCCTTCGATATAAGAAGAGCTTCAAGAATTGCAAGTGTCACTTCGTCGAATCTGTGAGAGGATGAAGATAACGCCACAAAAATTGAGAAGCGAGATCAAACTAGAGAAACGAGAGTTGTATGATCTGGAAATGGATGGTCGAAGCAGAAGGTACCTTCTGTTCATGACTTGGGAAAGGAAGAGGGAGATTTGAGGTGGCGCCAACGAGTCTGACATTTCTGTGGTGGCGAAATTTTGAACTTCCAGTGGCCAATTTTTATTTCAAACTGAGAAGACTTAGCCCAACGGCCCAACATCTCCATTTTTTTTTTTTGGTAGAAAAAGGAAAGAACTAGCAATAAAGAGGCTAAGCGTTGTGTAAGACAATCGCCTAACCAACTTATTACCTACAGACTGACACTCCTAATAACTCGGGGCGTACACACCCCTACAATGTCTTTAAGCGTACATAACCGGGCCTCTCTAGGAGGGACACAGTGCAAAACAAAACTGGATTGTTGAAGGGCTCCAATCCTAGCCATGGCGTCCGCAACTGAGTTGGCTTCCCGATAAATATGCCTAAGCTTGTATCTCCGAAACTGAAGCAATAAATTCCTGCAATCCAAAATAATAGGCATGAATTTCAAATTGAGATCCACAGTTTCGGAGATAAGTTGCTGCACAACCAGAGCATCAGTTTCGATATGTAGATTCTTGATCTCCAATTGGATAGCAAGGGAAAGGCCATCCCGAATAGCCCAAAGCTCAGCCAATAAACTGTTAGTAATTCCCAAATTTCGGGAGAAACCCGATACCCAGTTTCCATTGTAATCACGGATAACACCTCCCGCCCCTGCTTTCCCCGGATTCCCATGTGAAGCTCCATCCGTGTTAAGTTTTTCCCATCCATAATCGGGTGGGATCCACTTCACTTGGATGGTCGAGATCGACACCTCAGGGGATTCTCTCTCCATGGCCTCCTGAAAATACCTAGCTTGCACAAGAGAAACACTAAGTACATCGTTAGTAGCATGAGTTCCTCGAAAAATAGAGGCATTTCGATTCTTCCAAAGGTTCCACAGACAATAACAAAAAAATGTTCTCCAATCCACACCCTGAATAAAAGTATCAATGATAGTGCAGTTAAATTTAATCCACTCCTCCAAAGGAAAATTGAAAGAAGCTAATGCGATTGTAGGGGTTGGACATTTATCCCACAATGTTCTTGCAGGAGAACAAACCCTAAGAATATGATCAATATCCTCAACATCCCTAGAACAAACCTGACAAATGGGGGAGAGATTACACCCTCGTCGATTGAGGAGCAGGGTAGTGGCAAGTCTACCCTTGAAACCAAGCCAAATGAAGTAATGAATCTTGGGTACAATGGGGATTTTCCAAATCCAGGTCCAGTCAGAATTTGCTGGGAGGTTGCTCCTGTCATTAAGAGCCTCGTAAGCAGAGGCATTGGAGTAGGATCCTGTACTTGAGTGCCTCCAAATCCGAGTATCACGCATTTGACCGGTCAGACTTCCGGGTATGCTTTTAATAGCGTCGATTAACTCGGTTGGGAGTCTCAATGAGAGAGAATCCAAATTCCATGTTCCGTTTTGGAAAATATTTCCAACTTTCAAAGCAACTTCATGTTCAAGGAGGGGACCAGAAACAACCGATCTCAAAGTGGAATTCCCTAACCAAATATCATCCCAAAGCCTAATGGAGTCTCCATTGGAAACTGACCATCCCATCCCAAGTTGAAGAGTTTTTTGCCCTTCATGGATAGCTTTCCAATTACAAGGGGTGCGGCAAGAAGGGGAAGCATTTTGTCTTTGGAACCTGTTGTTAAGCAAGTTCGACCACGGAGCGTCCACATTATTCAGTCTCCACGCCAAACCCCCAAGGAGGGCCTTATTTCTCATCTCGGTTGTTGTAATGCCCAAGCCACCCAGGGCGACAGGTTTGGTAATCTCATCCCAACTAACCAAATGCATTTTTTTCTTCTCATCTGTACTCCCCCAAACAAAATTCCTATTCAATCTATCAAGTTCATTACAAACCTTCTTAGGGAGCATAGTACATTGCATATAGTAAGAAGGAATAGAAGACATGACAGATTTAACCAGAGTAACTCTACCAGCCATGGAAAGAAGGTTAGATCTCCAACCAGTCAGTTTAGATCTAACCTTATCAATGATAAAGTTAAATGAGCTAGCTTTAGCATTAGAGGTATCCAGTGGAAATCCCAAGTATGACCCAAAATTTTCCACATGCCTAACATTAAGCAAGTCAGAGAGCACAGTCTTATCGTGATCAGAGGTGTTCTTCGAGAAAGCAACGATAGACTTTCCAAGATTAATTTTCTGCCCGGACATATCACAAAAGTTCTCGAGAACCGACCGAATGCACAAACAATTACTGACTGTGGCCTCACCCATGAGGATAAGATCATCAGCAAAGAACAGATGAGTGATGGGTACTGTACCACGCCCCACCCTAATACCTTTCCAACTATTATTCATCACTTCTTCATCCATATTATATAGTATACTTGACTTTTCTTTTTTTTTTGGGCCTAATATACTTTGACGGATTATTATTTATTAAAGTTACTAAATAACTCATATGAACACGAACGCTCGCGTTCATTTTGTATATATATAGTGAAACAGAGACATGGGAGAATATTTGTACTAAGAGCATCCACAGTGGTATTACGTAAAGATTACGTATACGTGTGTACTACATGTTTATTTAAATAAAGCAACAAAATCTATTTACATTGATTTTACATAACATTCCTTAAAGATGGAACCTACACGTAAATTTATATTTTTACATAAAGCATTCCTTAAATTTAAGTAATGCACTATGTATTACGTAACTAATTTTTTATTATAAATTAATTCATTTTATAATTAATTTTATTGGTGGTTGTTGGAAAATTTAATAATAAAATATATTTAAGGAATATGTTTAATTAATACGATTGCAGAGAAAATATTTTTTACGTGTGTCTTAAATTTACGTATTACTTAAAGTGTACATAAATGTCTACGTAGCAAATTTAAAGAATACAATTTATGCAAAACCATTGTGGATGCTCTAAGTGTGCTAACCCTCTAAGTTTGTTTTATTAAAAATAAATATATAAAATTAACCTCATTATTTTTATTGTTTTAAAAGACCCCTTTAAGCCCAAGATTTATGTCTATAAATTAAACATTTTACCCCCACTTGCCCACCTAAACTGAATGAGACACTGTCTAATTCCTAAGCCTGAACCAATGTCCCGACTAGCTAATCTAACCTATTGAGCATGTTGAGCTCACTTGAGTAGAGAAAAATAAGAAAAACATGTTAAACTTCAATAATACATCTATTGCTAGTATTACAACCTATTGAGCATGTTGTCCTCACTTGAGTAGAGAAAAATAAGAAAAACATGTTAAACTTCAATAATACATCTATTGCTAGTATTACAATCAAACTATTAATGCACGCCACATCCTCGTCGCGACCCAAATCAGAATCTTTTACTTTGAGTAGGATGATCGGGACTACATGGTTCAGTAGCTCCTGCAAGATAGATCATATCCTAGGTCGGTTTTAATACCATTCTGTCATGCCTTCAAACCCGATCGGTTGTCCACACTTGCATAACCTTAATTGAGTTTATTGTCCTCACTTAGACCCAAAAAGACAACTTAACCCTAGAAAAGGAAGAGCTCATGTTAAAATGTTAAACTTGGGTAATTACTTATTAAGATTCCAGATTTCTTATTTTCAATCAATGTGGTAACACACTCTTCCTTAATTTTATTTTATTTTCAAATATAGTGAACTTCATTAGAGATCATTAAACAAATATCAAAACAATAAATTTCTCACAATAAAATTATAAATTCATATCTCAAATTTCATTGTCCTACTGATGAATATCCACAAATTGAAGGTCTGCAGTCGAGTACGAGAATGGAATCTTCAGATACAAAATGGAGGAGAACATGGTTTTTATGTCCCAGGGAAAAAACTTCATGCTGAGCTTGAGAATGGCGAGAAGATAGCTAGAATGGCTGCATTAGTAGAATGCCGAACTGTGCAAATCCAGGTCTAAAACGACAGTACAACACGTTGCAGCATTCACAAATAGACCTCTTAGATAGAATACATCAAACCGTGAGCACCAATCGAGCTCGATAACAAGGCGGACCTCTTTTCTTTGCCCCCAAGCCATGAAGGGTTACCATCTCACCGGGACTAAAGGAGCCAACAAACATAGCGGTCGTAAATCATTTAAAACAACAAAGGAAATACCCTAAATCGAATTCCAAGTCCCTAATAGAAACTTCTTCCTAGTGGTGCAATCCTTAATAGCCTATAAAATGTCTGAATTTTGACTCATGTTAACTGGAAATGTCTGAATTTTCAAAAAGATAATTTGAAAAGTCTGAATTTTCAACTTTATTGATATAAGAGATCCGGTCAATTTTCACCGTTAAAACTGACTGAATTTATGTGACTGGAAATAAACTCAAATTCCGAAAATGCCCTCCGACCAAAGTGTACCCCTCACATGCTTAATCTAAAAAACAAAATTGCCCCTTAAAGCAAAAAAAAAAACATTCTTCTTCGGCGGAAAACACGCCGGTGACCACCCAAGGCCGCCCAAAGCTCCGGAATAAATGGGTAAATGTGTCATTTCACACAATTCTGTTAAATTTAACCCTAAAATGGACGGAAAACTAAAGTTCAACAAATTTGAAAATTCAAACATTCCAAATTAATTTTTGAAAATTCAGACCTCATCGATTAACATATGTCAAAATTCAGACATTCTATAGGTTATTACCCTTCTATCAATGATGCAGTTTTTTTTTTGTTTTTAAAAGACAAGAACAGCAAGAGAAGCCACTTCTGCAGAATGAAGTCGAGACAGTTCCCGATTGCTCGGTTGGTTGTCAGGAATGTCTTAGATAGATACTTAAACATCATCAAAACCTAAAACAAACCTCCTGCATATGTTTGTTAGGCAACTAATGGGATGGCCATTTTGAAGGAGAGGATTAAATAGCTCAATTTCAAAGGGGCAGCACTCACCTGACAGGCATAATCCTACCTTAGAGCACCAAAGCAAGCAAGCAAGTTGGAGATTATTTCCATTTGCCTCTAAAACACAAGAAACAAAACAAAACATTGCACACAACAATAGATCAATTTCTCTGGTCTCCTTACTAGAGAAGATTTGATTAATAATGGAGAAAAAGGGGTACTGCTCGAGTCAGTGAACCTACCTCTTAGTCTCTCCAGTCAAAGAACAAAACCTGCAACTGCAAAATATTACTAACAAAAACCCTTCATCATTCTAGACAACCCATCATTTCTAGTATACATATTAAATGTCCCCCAATCCTCAAATTCAATCAGTATGGCCGTGATCGATTTCCACCATGGTAATTCCTATCAGGCCCTGAGCCTCCATCCCTGCTGCGCCTGTCCCCACCTCCTCCATAGCCTCCTCCTCTGCCACCACCTCCACCCCTGTAGCGCAGTCATTATACATGCTTAAGTTTGAGTATAGCACACTTAAGACTTGGAAACTAGTTCATCAATGATTAAATACAGCTTCAATCAGAAACAAGATATAGATAGAAGTAGTGAGAGCTTTGATACGGAAGTCAAAGTTTAAAATGGGGCTAAAGGATCGGAAGGTGGTTTTTGCAAAGTTATCTGTTTCCCAACCATATATATATATGAAACGAAAAGGCTTCTGCAGCTTCTCACATATGCATTCTCAGATACGAGTCCTTGTCATGACTTAGGGCACTGTCTTACCATTTTTCAATAGTATATTATGTAACATACTACTTTAATAATATGTATTGGTTGTTCCTATTAGCATATACAAGAAAATAAACGGAATGAAATCTATAAATGGAACTTACCCACGCTCAAATGCAGGTTTTGGGGCTGTCTTTTCTGCCATAGCAACCTGAATCTTGTATCCCCTCATGTCAAACTCTGGAAGAACACAAGACAAATAAATAAGTGAATAAAGAACTTGACAGCTTAATATGGGGAGAAAAAAAAATTAAGGCTCATATACCATTGAAGTAACCACGTGCACAATGTGCTGCTTGTGGGTCTTCATAAACTAAGCACGCATCACCCTTGTTCTTTCCACTATCATCAGTGTAGATCTTTACATTCCATGGCCACTGATCCTTGAAGCCACGCTTCTGCTTGATTCTTGCAATCTACACATGATGATATAATGAAACATTTCATCATTCCGTCAGATACAACAACAAAAAATCATCACTGTAATGGTTCAAGACCAATTAGATTCTAGGTGATACTAATATGACAAGAAAATGTCTGAATGGATAGTTACAGAACACTTATCTACATCTTTAATCAAATATTAGCAATACTAAGACTATAAACATCCAAAACACGTCTAACAAGGGCGACCAGAAATATAACTAATAGCCAAAAGGATGAGACTTCCATTAAGTAAACAACTCAATCAATTGAGCGCATACCTGTCCTATGCCCTTGAATAACTCGGTTAAATCATCAACAGTCACATCTGGGGGCAAATTTGATATGTAGATTCTTGAGTTTTCACAAGAATCTCCGCAAGTCTCATCACACTGCTTCACCTTGGCTGGGGCAGCTTCAGGAGCACTGCCATAACCACCACCAGCAGCACCACCGTAACTACCACCACCGCCGCCACCACCAGCTACACTACTTCCCTGGTTCCGAGGAGCACTACCACCATAGCCACTATCAAATCCAGAAGGACCTCTTCGACCGCCATTCCTTGAATCTCCCATATCATCACCACCATAACTTCCTGCTGGGGCACCATAAGATGGAGGGTATGCAGGAGCCCCAGTATAGCTTGTAGGAGGCGGCACAGCTTCAGTGCCATAGTTTGTGTTCCCACCATAGGTATTCACTGGTGGGGCATAATCTGCTGCTCCAGCTCCACCATAGGATGCTGGTGCAGGGGCAGCATACTGCGCATGGCCACCATCTTCCCTTCCCCTACTACCTCCATAAGAGCCACCTCTGTCACCACTACCAGCTCTCGAGTCATAGCCACCACTTCTACTACTCTCATTACCACTTCTACCTCCTCGGCTGCCACCATATCCTCCACCACTTCCTCTGCTGTATCCACTATCTCGGCCACCATCCCGGCCACCATCTCGGCCACCACCTCCACGGTCATTGCCATTACTCCGATCACCAGAACCAGCAGGGCTAGGTGTTCCACATTTGTTGCACTCAGTTCTTCTTGCAAAATTGAGATTGCCACAACTACACAAGAAAAGAGCTCAAAGATTCACATAAACTAACCAAGAAGTGGAGATCGATGAACAATTCCCTTTCATTCTATCATGAAACTAATGCATTCCTTATGTGGTACTTTGGAATAACGTAATTCCTATCTAGATGATACACTGGTATGTGAGGTACATTTCCATGCCCTTCAGTTCAAGTTTATTCTAATCTCCTGAAACTTCTCGCTTCATGAAGATTGAACTTGGAAGGACTCGGACTATGAGGGCGACTGATTTCCCAGAGACTCTCCAGTGAAGGAAAAAAAATCATCTTCTTCTAAAGAAGAGGAAAGACTCGAACACTCATTTTGACAGTTATCAAGATAGATGAAAATAAAAAAAGCGTACCCGGGATTCGGACAGGGCCAGTCACCATCCCGACCACTACCTCCGCGGCCTCCACCTCTGCCGGCGTCTCGGCCACCACCTCCACGGCCTCCACCACGATCTGCTCCTTTAGTGGAGATTATATAAAGATCAGACAATTAAACAAAACCATATTGAAATAACCAAAATATGGAGATCGATACATGGAAGCTCAGATCCGTAACTCATAGGCTAAACCCTGTTAAGCAACAATTAAATGAAAAATATTGTACCTCGGTTTCCGCCATAGCTTCCTCCACCTCCACCACGGCCTCCGCGGTCCCCGCCATAGCCACCGCCACCGCCTCCACTATAGCCTCCATATCCACCGCCACCGCCACCTTGACCTCCAGTACTGCCACCATAACTGCCGCTACCGCCATAGCTCCCACCGCCACCGTATCCACCGCCTCCATATCCTCCGTCGCTTTGACCATACACCCCTGACATCTTCTCCAGTACTCTAGGGTAGCTAAGCTAGCGAATCACCGAAAGAGAAACAGGGAATAAGCTCAATTGAAAGATGCCCTAGCTGGCAAGATAAAGAGACTGATATTTTGTAGCTAAATTACAAAAAGGTCACCAATAGTTTTTAAGTTGCAATATGTACCCTAATGTTCCAATTTTAAGTTTCGCTTTGGGATTAAGTTACCAGCTATAAAAAGGTAAGGGAGCAGTGATACAATTTATCCAAAATAATAAACTGGGCTCGCTTAGGCCCAAAAAATAAAATAAAATAAACTGGGCTCGCCCTTAGTGTGAGGCCTTGAATATTGGCCCAACTGGGGATCACTGACCCTCCTCTCTCCAGTCTCACTTGTCAATTTCCGGCGAGGCGACCAAAGGATAGCGAAGCTCAGGCCGAAATATAGCTCTCGTCGGCGGCAGCAGCCCCGGCGATCAATCCAATTCCTTTTTCGTTCAAAGTAAGCTTTTCTTTCGTTCTTTTTTCCGCTAATCCTGTTACTTACAAGCTTGATGGAGCATTTCGCTGTCTGTTAAGACACCCACCAACTGTTCGACGAAATTACTATGAGACCTCAGGTCGTAGGATCTGCAGCTCAGTGTACTTCAAAAACACAATTGATAGAGCTGTGATCAGCTGACAACGTTTTGGCTATACTATACATAGTAAAAACCAGCCTGAATATTTTGAACTGGGGAGAAGCATGGCATATGTATTACGAACTGATTCTATTATATAACTTGGACACTGTTAAAAACGATTGTATGATGCAGTGCCCATTTTGGTGCTCCTATTTAACAGTGTTTCAGTTTCTGATTCAGGTCTATTAAAATGGCTAGCAGTTCAGAATCTGAAGTAAAGAACGGCAGCCCTTCCGACTCGGGGGCACCAGAAAATCCTGGGATTCAACCCCTCCGGTTGCCTACACCTGAGGAGATCCGTGGTCAAGATATATGGAACAACTGTGCAGTTCGCAGTGTTGTTAGTGGAGTGATGGGTAAGAGCTCTTTCTTACTAGAACTAGTATCATTATGCTTTATCGGATTGACCTTCAGTTATGTTAGTTAATGGTGATTGAGACACATATCCAGTTATATTGCTGGAAGTAGTTAAGGATGAATGAATGGTCATGGGCCATGGCTTTCTTGTCAGATTTCATGTCCTTACAGGTCCAATGGATGTTTTTAGATAGTTGAGTTATCTAGTCTAGCTGATGCTGCTTCCACATATGGTGATATTTCAGTATATATATATATATTCTTATTGTAGACTTCTACATTTTCTGCAGGAGGTGGACTTGGTTTAGCTATGGGTCTGTTTCTGGGAGCACTGGACAACCCTATAACACAGGATACGATGACGGGTAGGCAACAGTTCATTTACACTGCTAAACAGATGGGGAGCCGGAGTTGGGGCTCAGCTAAAGCATTTGCTGTAATGGGCTTTATTTTCTCGGCCGCTGAGTGTGTTGTTGAAAAGGTATGTTTGGAACCAGAAAGTTATAAGATAGAAATTCTTTTTAACATCTAAATCTACATTTGCCCCCAAAGATTATTTCTCTGTTTACCTTGTTCTAGGCAAGGGCGAAGCATGACATTACTAACACCGTTGTTGCTGGTTGTGCTACTGGAGGTGCTATCTCGGCAAAAGGTTGCTCTCTTTTCTATCTCATTTTCCTCAACTTCCCTTTCCACCAAAGGGAATGTTTGTGTATCAATTGCTTGGTTGTTTGTTGTGTATTTTTTTTTAGAAGTTGCATATATGCAAAACATAAGTAACATGTCTAGATCCATAAATTGATTTGAGAAAGAAAACTAAGTTTGTGAACTTTCATAGTTAATTTGGATACTCTTTGTAAAATTGGCACATGTAGAGTAGGAGAACACCTAATATGAAAAGCTGCGAGATTGGTGAATCTTATATAGGGTAGGGAAATAATTCAACGTTTGGAATAAAATCTTGTCACTGTTTTCTTAATACTGTTGAATTTGAACTAAGAAGATGAAAAATGGTGAGCTGTTGCTCTTCATCACTGGAGGAAGTTAATCGACTAGAATTGCATACTGTTTTCTTATTTTTATTTTTTTTGCACATTATCTTTTTGCGATAGATAGAATAGTTCAGCATATCTTATGATTGTGGATTGTAGGTGGCCCCAAAGCAGCATGTTTTGGTTGTGCTGGATTTGCAGCATTTTCAGTAGTGATAGAGAAGTTCCTGGATGGCCATAGTTGATCAACACTACTATATTTACAAGGAATGCATATATACCAAGTCTGGGCAAAATGAATTATACCCAGTTTTATTTTTTGGCTTAACGCGATAAGTCGGGATGTTTCTGGTATTTGTAGTACTAGTACCTTTCTTTTTCAAATTCAAGGGTGCTGATAATAAGTAATATGCAGTGGCTTTATACTATTTTGGCTATCAGGGGTGCTGGTATCAGTTTATGTTAGTGCAGGAATAGCAAGACAGTGTTTGAGATTTTGTATTTGATATCACTGCGTTTCTTATAGAAACCCTTCTTTCGTTGATACAACTTAGTGGATATTTGATCAAATGGTATTGAATGTTTATCCTCTGGATTGGGTTATGTGTCTGTTTTGTGTTTTGATGTTGATGAAGATTGGGCTTCAATTGAATCATTTGGAGACTTGTATGGGCAATGCCCAAGGATTTTCCTTGGTCATAATGGTGGCAACTGGCAAAATACCCTTTATTTTCCTTCACTAAAATCATATTTGACAAATATTTGTTAATGACCAAAATACCCTTTATTTACTTGATGGATAATGACTTTAGCTTGACTCCGGCGACTTTGGACCGTGCTCTAGTGTCCTCGGACCGGGCTCTACCAACTTCGGGACCGGACTTCGACAACTCCAGGACTAATTTTAAAAATAATAATTTTAAAAATATGTACGTAGGGTATTTACTTTATAAGTATATCTTAATTTATATTTTATCTAAATATTGTATTAGCTAAGCACCTACTATGATATATTGTCGATTATTAACTAATATACGTGGATGCAAGTAGGTGTGTAAACGAGCTAAATCGAGCCGAGTATCAGTCAAGCTCGACTCGATTAGTATTTGACCAGCTCAAATTCGAGCTCGAACTCGGTCGTGCTCTAATTTTGAAACTCGACTCGAACCAAGCTCGACTCGATTCGTTAGTCAATTATATATCGCAATAAACTAACATTTCTCATTACTAAAAAAATCGAGCTCGGCTCGACTAAACTCGAATTCGATTGACTAATATAATAATTAATTATTATTATTAAATATGAATAATAATAAAAATCAAAACTTGTTTAGGCTCACAAGTAACTCAAGTCGAGCATTACCAAACTGAAGCTTGAATCGGCGTACCAGAAAGCTCGATTTGAATTCAACACGAATTTTACATGCAAAATTTCATGAAAACGCAAGAAACTTTACATGTTGGTTTAATCACTAATTGAATTAGTGTGACTAAGTATGGATCATGAATGATCTCTCCCACATACGCAGCCGGCCCAAAAACAATCTGAACCGCAGTATCGTCCGGTTGATCCGTACCTGCGACGCACTCGAAGTGATTGGTCTCGATTAGGTGAGTGAGAGCTTCCACTCCCATTGATTTGGCCTCTGATACCCATTGCCGTGTAGGAAGGCGAAATGTCCAAGGAGAGTGAGGTGGTTTGCGTCACCGGCGGCAGTGGCTGCATCGGCTCTTGGCTCGTCCGTTTTCTCCTTGAACGCGGATACACCGTTCATGCCACCGTTCAGAATCTCAGTTACTTCTTCCTCTTCTCGGCTCTCAATTCTGAGCTACTTCGATTTGATCGTATTTGGCAAGTATGTGTAATCGAATGTTTTTTTCTGATAAATTATGCAGAGGATGAAGCTGAGACGAAGCATCTTGAAGCAATGGAAGGAGCTCTGTCGCGTCTTCGTCTTTTCCAGGTAGATCTCATTGATTACGATTCTGTTGCCGCTGCAGTCAGTGGTTGTGCTGGCGTCTTCCATCTCGCGTCTCCATGCATTGTCGATCAAGTGCGGGATCCTGAGGTAATTACTTTGAGCTGTATGAAGAAGCTAAATCATTTGTCTGGATGGCCATTTATAAGTTTAAAAAATCTCAAATTTTGGTGTTCGTTTTGCATGGTGTAAATTCTTGATGTGAAATGCATCAGAATGGAACTATTTTAGCTTACTGGTGTGGTCAGTTCAGTGTTCTATATGCTGAAGCAGTAGATTGCAACGAAATCCTCTCGTGTGCAGATGATCTGTTCGTTGATAGTCCTGATCATGGTACCTGTTTGATTTTTTGTGATTTGCAGAAGCAGCTGCTTGATCCAGCCATTAAAGGGACGAACAATGTCTTGAGAGCTGCAAAGGGAGCCGGAGTTCGTCGTGTGGTGGTGACTTCCTCGATCTCAGCCATAACGCCAAGCCCCTCTTGGCCTGCTGATAAAGTGAAGGCTGAAGATTGCTGGTCAGACATTGAGTACTGCAAGAAAAAGGAGGTCAGTGATGTCTTAAAGACCTTTTCTAGACAATTTTCTTCAGAATCCGTAGCATAAGAGCTATGTCTCGCATATAGTATTATATGGTTAGTTACTGCCGAATTATGATTCAGCTTCCTTGCCATGTAGTTGTGGTATCCTCTGTCAAAAACACTAGCAGAGAAGGCTGCTTGGGAGTTTGGGAAAGAGGAAGGATTGGATGTTGTTGTGGTGAATCCTGGAACTGTCATGGGCCCTGTGATTTCGCCTAGACTCAATGCAAGCATGGTGATGCTTGTACGCCTTCTACAAGGTGCTGCATTAATCCATTACCTTCTCTTTATGTATCACATAGTATTTCGAACTTCATCTAATTGCGTTAGTTTTTAGGGTTAAAAACCTAAAAACAATTCCAACTATAGGTCATGTTGTTAATCGCTGTCACAGATTTAATATGTTGATATTCGGTGTCCCAACTATCAGATTTATTATTTTCACTTTTTCCGATTGGTTTTGTTGGTAAAATCGGTGTTGTAAGCAACAAAAACATGTTGTTTTCAACTTTTCCTAAGTATAAGATTTGTTGTCATGGTTTATGCTTTTTTGCTTAAAAAACATGTTTTTGTTCAGTTAATTTTAAGAGAAAAAGTGAAATTGAACAAATCTGATAGTTGAGACACTGAATATCAACATTTTAAATATGGATCAACCGTTAGTTATTAAATCTTTTTATTAGCTAGGATCTAACTATTCATTACCACTGAAAATACTCCAAGAACGCTGAGGTATCTTGGACCCTTTAATAGCCTTCTCCGGGAAACCAGAGCAAGACAACTGCAAAATGCTTAACAAATTACAATGAGTTGATCTATGATGATCCGCTGCGCTGCTTTATATCTTGTGCTGGCAAACTCTGAAAAAAAAAACAGGCCCGTGTAGAATTTTGTGATTAGAATCTCATTTGACCCAAAAAAAAAGGGCGATTTTTTTAAGTTGGTCAGATGCAGGTCTAGATGCTAAAATATCTCATGTAATCAATCCATTTCTTTATCTTTTTTCATGCAGGATGCACAGAGACATACGAGGACTTCTTCATGGGATCTGTTCATTTTAAGGATGTTGCTTTAGCACATATTATGGTGTACGAGAATAAGGCAGCAACAGGGAGGCATCTGTGTGTAGAAGCTATATCACATTATGGAGATTTTGTTGCAAAGGTTGCTGAACTTTATCCCGAATATAACGTGCCAAGGTAAAACGCTCAATTCGACCGTACCATAGAAGTGATCGTTTTTAACCTATTTTGTGAGCAATGTAATGATTGAATCTGAAAGTAGACACAAACAAACATGAATTTTATTATGTGCCGCTTTTTTGCAGGTTAACGAGGGATACACAACCCGGGCTCTTGCGAGACAAGAACGGAGGAAAAAAGCTGATGGATTTGGGTTTGGATTTCATTCCAATGGAACAGATAATCAAGGATGCTGTTGAGAGCTTGAAGAGCAAAGGATTCATTTCCTGAGAAAACAAAGTTCTTCTCGGTTTTGATCACCGAGCGGCAAGCTTGATATATCAATCGCGTCTTTCTCATTTCTTGATTTCTAGTATTGAGATGTGGTAATAGGAATCTCGTGTGGATTCGAGGTTTGTGTTCATCCACGACATATACTCGATCCGATAACGATATGTATCAGCACAATTTACTGTAATAGAATGCACTATAGTAATGCAATTTTCTCAACTTTTGGGAAAATGCACATAACAGTCCTTTAGGTGAGGAAAACTGCACAGAAGGCGCCTAGTTTGTATGGAGGGAAAATTTCCAGTTGTTGCTATTTATATTGCCAGGAAACAGAGGACGCAAATAGTACATATACAGACGCTACAAGCTTCGAATTGTCGTGATTGATTGATCCAAAAAGGAATCATCTCCCTCTCATCGCTCACCCAATCCATAAAAATCGTGGCCAGATTGGGAGTGCTTGCGCTATCCGATCGCAGATCATCTCCCTCTCATGGAAGCTCTCTGGCGTAAGACTCTCCCTTACTCGTTGCTTTTGATTTTCGTCATAGCTGTGGCCGGAGTTAACGCCGACGGCAAGGTCCAGCTCGTTCTGTACTATGAGACGTTGTGTCCGTACTGCTCCAATTTCATCGTCAACGGCCTTAGCGAGATCTTCGAGAATGGCCTCATCTCCATTACCGATCTCAGACTCGTCCCCTACGGCAACGCTAGGATCGGAGCTAATAACACTATTTCTTGCCAGGTGAATCCTCTTCTTCACCTGCAATTGTGGATTTATTTTTGGATTGAATTAATCGTTATGTCAAACTGTGAATACGAACGCTTGCTGAAAATCGGTTAGGTTTCTCGTCTTCGAAGCTGCAGTTGGACCATAAACCCTAATAATCTCCGTACTTTTGATTTATCATCCTTGATTAGCGGCTGAGAGAGATCACTGGGAAAGGTAATCTCTGCACAGAACCGTTTCGAGTAGTTAGATTCCAATTGGTGGCTGACATCGGACACCTGGTAACTGGTTGCTCCTCCACGTTACCTGACAGTTCAGCCCTCGTCATTGATGATGTTAGCTTTGCTCTCCTTTGTCTGTACATGATCGCAGCTAAAATAGCTGCGAAAAGAGATTCAGCCCCATCTCTGAGATTACTGTAGCTCTTCATCCATGGCTTCTGGGTTTCTTTCTCTCCTGCTACTGTTGAGCTGCTTCTCTTCATCTTCTTCATCCTCTGAAAAAATATCCTTGCCTTCAAACTCCGGTAAAGTCTCCCTCAGCCTCTACTATGAGTCCCTCTGCCCATATAGTGCTCAATTCGTTGTCGATGGCCTGGCTAAGCTATTTGAAAGCAATATCATCTCTTTCGTCGATCTCAGGCTTGTTCCTTGGGGCAATGCTAAGATCAGTAGTGGTAACAACACCTTTCAGTGCCAGGTCCTCTATCCATCATTTTTTCGCTATCTCTTGGATGCTAATATCCGGAAATGTAGTCAGAAGTTGAACTGTGTTCCTGGTTCTCTCTTTCACTGTCTTTAAGGTTTCTGGATTTTAGATTAGCTTTGATTTGTGTACTGAAGTTGTGTTTTGGCTATTTGCAGCATGGCTCGGCTGAATGCTTGCTCAACACCGTGGAAGCATGCGCAATCGATACTTGGCCTAATCTGGTAATAACTAACTGCTGTTAGAAACTTGAACATGTTATTTAGTTGCCCCTTGGCTGCCCTGTGAACATGTTCTTTGGGATTTATAGGTTTATCAACTTTGAACTATCCAATTACAGCTCCCTAAAAATAACCAGTTATAGTTTTGCAGCATCATAATTGAATGGTTTTCTAATGGGGTGGCTTCTATTGCAGAGTGATCATTTTCGTCTAATCTATTGCATTGAGAATTTGGTCTACAAGCACGAATATCCGCAGTGGGAGTCCTGCTTTGATCAGCTGGGACTCGAATCGAAGCCTGTGCTAGATTGTTACGCTGGTGGACGCGGGAAGGAGGTTAGTTCTATCTTTCCAGTAATCTTTGAATCATTTGATAGTGATACCGGTATAAACGAGCAGAACTCGAATAGGAATTTGACCAAAAAAAACTTGAATAAGCTCGCGAGCCTTTTGAGTCGAGTATAAATGAACTCGTACTCTAACTCGGTACCAGAAAAAGCTTGACTTGAGCGCAACTCAAAATATAACGAGTCGAATTTGAATATTAACCGAGTCGATCTCGAGTAGTTTGACTCGCTTACTGCCGTATAGTGACAACTCTGTTTCGATAGAGCTATAATCATTATGACAATTCGGAACTTTTATTCGGGTAATTGTGGGAAGATACTAGTCCGTTGAAGATACATAAGATTATTGCATTGGTATAATGCTGTCATATTTGTGCAGCTGGAATTGGGATATGCAGATGAAACCGGTGCACTAGAGCCCCCTCACCAGTACGTTCCATGGGTTACAGTCAATGGAACTCCTCTTTACGAAGTAAGCTCCAGTTTCCTCTTTGTTTTTCGTCTAAATTTTTTCGACTTTTCGATAATTTGCGTTTCTCGGAACTCAAATATGAAGTAAAACTTGCAGGATTATGAAGACTTCATTAGGTACATCTGCGCAGCCTACAAAGGAGTCTCTGCACCCGAAGCCTGCAGCAAACTCTCCCTCAAATCCGTGACCGAGAAGAAGACGCCCGGAACCAAAGTCTGCAACAAAACCAAGTCGGCTCCTTCGTTCATACGTCGGACCGTTGAGTCGGTGATGGGTTGGATGAACGTGTTAGGTTAAGTCATGGCCCTATATATATATATCAATCTATGTGTTGTTGTGAAACATTAACCGGATGGGGTTACTCAGTTTGTTGATATTCTGTACACTTGTAAGTTGTAATGTTATAAGGATCAACATCAGTCTTTTGGACTAATCATGTGCAAGTTACATAATCACGTGCAACTTACATGAATATTTAACGGTCAACTAACGGATGAACTACAATTTGCAAACGTATTGCTCTAAAAGTATAACATATGTTCGAGCAAAGTTGACTTTTAGTGCCATAATTTTTTTTTTTTTTAATTTTTGGTGTTGTACATTTGTGTTTTGTAGACTTTTGGTGCATCCGTTAGTTGATTATTAAATATTCACATGACTTGCAGGTGTCACTTAACATACCAATTAACATAAAGTTAACGAATGCACCAAAAGTCTACAAAACGCAAACACATGACTTGCACGTGCATCCGTTAGTAGACTTTTGGTGCATTCTTTAATTGATTGTTAAATATTCACACGACTTGCATGTGCCACTTATCAGACCAAATTAACAGAAATTTAACAAATGCACAAAAAGTTTACAAAACGCAAACGTATGACACCAAAAGTCAACTTTACCCAGACATATGACATCAAAAGACATTTTACCCAAAAAAAATTGTTTCACCAAAAGTCAAAATTGTTCAAATATGTCTGTACCAAAATACACCAAAAAAATCTATTAACCTGATCGATTGACTATTGTAAGGTTTGCTTTACCAGATTTCCGACCATTCATCCTCGGACGTTTTCTTCACCCTTCCGATAATTAAGAACCAGATTTCATCATCATGAACTATGCTCTGAAGTTACACCCAAAGAACACTTTGAATAACACTAATATTTATTGGAAGAACAAACATTTAGTTTCTGTTAGAGATAAACACTAGTTTTACTCCAAGTGCAGGAGATTAATCACAAGAGGCAACAGACAGGGCGGCTCGAAGATCATTCGAGGTTCCACAGATGTACATTCTGTACGTTTCGAGCTCTTCCTCCCCATGATGCTTTCTGGGAGTTCCAGCTGCATAGTGATTACCTGACAATATATCTCTCTTCGAAAATACGAGTTCCCGAACTATAGGTTCGTGCCCATTGAGCAAATTCCCCATGCTCAGTACTTTCCTCCACGATTGGTTAGCTGTGGGAGGAGTAAACATATCCGATATCAACTGTCTCTCGTTGTTCTTCAGCTGAATCGTCATCTCAAATTCCTAAAAAAAATCCGAATCGGTCGAAATTTAGGGTTTAGATCTTCAATCCAAGTAAAATCATCAAAATCCTACATTTAACAGCTGGAGTAAGGGTGTTCTTTTTATTTACCAATTCGTCATCTTCTTCTTTAGAGGCCGTCCCCATTGTTTTCGCGTGAAACTTGCAGTAGTCGGTAAAAATTGCGTGTGAGAGAGCCGGTGCTTTCTGGAACTTGCGGTGAAGAGAAGCTGCAACTGTCATTAACTTCTCGACATTTCCAAAAATGGAACAGAGACGTCTCAAGTCGTCAATAGTCTCACTGCCCGCAGACAAACGATTTGCTGCGAAATCAATGAATCCATCAAGACTGCTTTTTTCCAATCAATGATTTTACCAAATAGGTCAAAGGAAGCAGTAACTTTGATAAGTGTTAATAAGTTTTTTTGGTACAACATGTTTGACAGCTTTTTGTACAACATCTATTTTCTTTTTAATATTTTGTTGCAATACGTTTTGCAAGTTGTACACTTTTTGTGCATTCGTTAACTTTTCATCAATTTCAACTGGAAAGCACTTCAAGAGAGTAACAATATAAAACCTAAAATATATACCTTGTAAGAACTTCAGCATGGATGCCATGGTAAGATACAGTTGATCCATTCGTGTTGCCATTAGTTTTAGATCGCCAAAATTAGTTTGGTTAATGGTGTCAGCTGCTGCCCGGAACGATGTGCAGACCATTTGCTCAAGCAACTGATGGGGCCTTACTGTTTCCAGGTAATGAAGGATCTGGAGCACAAACATAGTTCAGACACATTAAACATAAAATAATCCCAAACAGTTTTGCAAGTAGTGATCCTTTTTAGGGTTAAGAACCTAAAACAGTCTCAACTATAAGACATGTTTCTAATCAGTGTCCTAGATTTAAAATGTTGATATTCCGTGTCCCAACTATCAGATTGGTTGTTTCCAAATTTTTTTTTTAAAAATTGAGGAACAAAAACATGTTTTTTAAGCATCAAATAAGCCTAAACCATAAGCAACAAATCTGATGCTTCGAAAAAGTGGAAAACAACAAGTTTATATTGCTTAAAACGTCAACTTTAACACCAAAATCAGTCGAAAAAAATGATGGTGTAATAACAAGGACCTTTTCCCCTTCTCTGTTTGGATCGAGCAGAGGTTTCTGCTCAGAAATGGGTAGAGCAGGAGCATTATCCCAAATTTTTCTCCACAAGTTACCCTTCTCGGACATTCTCCTTGAAAGATGCCCTCGAGGAGGCCAATCATCTTTCAAGCCTGATAAAGATGATGATGGTCCACTCTCCTTCACCACCTCATCGTCCTCCCAATCTCCAGGTGAATGCCACCGGATAAAATCTTCAAACACAGCATCTGGGTTTGCTGCTTTGAATGCTGACATATCTATTCTTCACATGCAAGCAAATGTATTAATAACCATATACATGGCGACTACAATGAACACCAATTATGCGGTTTAATGTGGGAAAGCCGTGACCAAAGTTATGGATATAAAGTTAGACAGTTGAAGAAAGTACCTGAATTTAGGATCTCTTTCTCCAGCTGAGCAGAGAAGTTCTGCAGTTAAAACGAAGATCGAAATTTATTTGGTATCGAATTAGTTAAAACATGTGAACCGTGGTTAGTAACTTTTGCAGTAATGGGGAAGACTTACCAGAGATTCCCCAAGGGCATCAACTGCTTGGAGCCGTTCTTCATGCATGTCCTCGGTCATAAGTGGTGCCTCCTGCAATGAGAATTTAGAGTGGAAGCTCATACATTTGCAGAGACTCATAACACTTTCAAAGACAAGGACAAACAATCAAACATGTCGTCAAACCTGGGTATAAGGGATATGCATGCTTTTTCGTGACTTTAGAAGCATCATAGAACCCACAACACCAGCTGAACCCCTTCTTGAGGAATCTGAAGATTCGGGATTAGCTGAAGGTGTAAAAACTTCTGGCTTAACTGTTGCAACATTTGTCTGATAATGGTGCACATTACTTGGTGTTGAGGGGCTGCTAATGACCGGAAAAAAAAAAAAAAAAAAAAAAAGCTTATCAAACCATATGCATATAGGTCAACAAAACAAACTACTCATCTATCTGCTGCGAATAGGTGAGTTGAGCTCGGGAAAGAAAGTAAAAAAACAAAGATCCAACAGCCAAAACAGGTTTAGCTATAGAATCCCTCTCTGTACATCTTGTTTTACAGAATATGAATCTCATAATCTAAGTAAGATGTAACATTCATACCCCCTAGAGAGAAGTCCAACTGATACATTTCAAGGACAGAATGGGAAATCAATAAAATAATCAAATTTCAAGATCTTGAAATTTACCTGTTATTCTTCTCATTGGAAAAATCAACATTTTGTTGCAGAATTGATGGGTCTCCTTCAGATTGATCATTCTCCTGCTTGTCCAGACAAATGGGAAAAAATGACTTTCAGAAGATTACTCTAGATATGCAAAATAACAAAAAAAAAAAGAACAGATGACAGAAATGTTTCAGATGGTAACCTCCATATTGACAGAACTATCCTCGCTGCCAATACAATCTTGAAATTCTTCATTTAGCTGTTGCTTTCTGTCGATGCATATAGCAAGCTGGAAATAAAGCATAGAAGTTAAAAGTTATTTCTATTTCCTTTTTTTTATTGACAAGTAATGCTTATTATCATTTTCCACTACCATGTGTAACTTCTGGTTGATTATGCATGTTGACAAGTCAAGTGAACCACTAGAAGGCATTCGAGGCAATGGCAATGATTCCTCCCAACAAAAGCGAACTTCCCTGACGAATTCTATCCATAGCACAGCAATAGCTATAAAAAACCATAAAAACATGTTATTAAGAACAAAGATATCAAAATTAATCCTCAAACATTTGTGTACATACCACGTATGTTACAGTTTCCGATCCAGAGGGAGTTCAAACAGAACTGTGTAAAAAGATATTCAAGAGGCGCGCCTTTAATAACTCGAGAACTCTTATGCTCGTTTTTGTTGAAAAAATGAGTTTTAGCACCTGAAAAGGAGGCAACACTAACTATTACAATTAACTAAGATATAAGGATAACAATGAAATAACTTTGAAATTAGATATTTTGCGAACAAGACAGTGCCAGCATTAATTGTCCTAAAAAAATTTCACTCAATATATCTTGATTGTAACCCTCAGATATCAGCTATAAGATAAGCTTGCACAGATATCCTCTGCATAAACTCGCATATACATCTTTAAATTCCAGTAAAATACGTTGCAGTAAAGTTGATCTCATCTAGGGAGCCAAAGGAAGATACCATCCTGGAATAGTTCTTTGAGCACCCGATCAATGACTGTCGGTGGGGGAGTGACCATAGAGGAATTATCGGTGCTAGCCCTTTCTACTGCTACAAAGAAGAAATCATATTAGTTTATGAAAACTTCAAAGTTATTATAATTTTTTCTTGGTTGGATAAAAATGTTTTAATGCTGAAATGTACATTAGATCAAACCTGAGGTAAAATCCTCCATGAATTGAGCCTCAAAGGACATGTCCAACGCGTCAACCAAAAGAGATAACTGGAAAGCAAAACCAAGGTTGTTTCCCCTACAATAATCATTTCTAGAGATAAGTTACACAGAAAAGTTAGGCATAAAACTCATTTTTCAATAAAGTTAACAAGTATACCTACTCCTACTCAGTACTATTTGGAATAAGATAAATGGAGAAAGTACAGCAAAATCTTGAAGTATGAACTAGAACCTAATTTGTTATTCATCCTTAATAAAAAAAACCTTTGCTCATAAGTATAAAAACTAATATTTGTGGGAGAATAAGCGATGATGAAGTTTCTCATCAGACCTTCTATATCACAAATAACTTGTTTTGATCTCCGACTACATATATTCAAAGGTTTTAAAAAAAAAGATAAAGAAAATTATGCAAAAAAGAGTGCTTCAGAAAAGCATAGGACCAGAAAGGGCAAAATACAATTTATATTTACTCAAGAAACAACAGAAGGTATTCTTACAATGTTCGAGATATTCTGGGAGACAATATCAGCTTCTCAGCTTCATGAGGCGAGGCATTCTCCAGTTCTGCCATTTCCAGAGCGCTTTCAACTATTTTGTCATTCCATATGGCGATCAGTTTGAATCCTGAAAATACTTGGTCGTGTTCACTTCTACATTCTAAATACAGAGTAGCTATAATCGACATTATCTATTAAAATAAACTCAAGAAATCTTTTTCCACATTCTCCAATTTAATGGTCTCAGTCACCCTTCAAAAAGTTCCAAATGTGAACGCACTGAACTAATCTGCAAAAACTTCATAAAGTACAGGAGGCACCTTTTACTGGGTTTTCTGCTGAATACCACTCACTCCAAGGACAATCATCGTCCCACATTGATTTGGTGTGATTGTCTCCAGCTCTCTCCCCAGATTCTGAGAATTCAGAATTAGCTCCTTGAATATCGTCCTCCTCATCAGTAGCAAGAGTCTGATAAGTTAACTTCATTGTGAAGTGAACTCGGAACACATGCACAGAGAGGTCCATTGTGTTGTACGCCTTGAATATCAAAAGAGCTATCATCAGCAATATCGAATATGTAATGACATTTAACTTATACACAATATCTTCAAACTTTCTGCTAAACGGCCCCCACCGTAGTAGACAGTAGACACATAAGCTCAAGTTTTACATAAATAATATATATTATAATTTTATAGTACCATAAAGGCCAGCATTACAAGAAAACCCAGAACTAACTCATGGCATAAACCTAAATAGAAATAGTTATACTGCGAAAATCAGCACATAGGAATACTAATAATTTCATGCTATATACGATATTACTATGATCCCATATCCAACTGTGGTTAGCCTGTATAATTTACTTTAAAAAATCAAAGATAAACCATGAACATGAGCAACTTCATAAATTGCTTATAGAGAAACTAACTGATCTTTACTCTTCCTAAACAGCCCGTGAAAAAAAAAAAAGGATAGGTAAAAGAAAGGAATATGTTTTCTTCAATTTAAACAAAAACACAACACACAAGAGTAACTCCGATTCTGTGTCATTATATATGAAGTTCGAGCAAAATCTCATTCTAGTCAAAGGGAAGCCAATATATTGCCTTTAGCTTCCTGCCAGCTGTTAACACTAGATACTTACAAACTTAGAGACAAACAGTTCATGTAGTCCTTCTAGATGCATTAGCTTCACAGGGACTTGACTACCAATGTGATCAGCCTCAAACCTTCGAGTGAAAACAGTGCCCATGTTTTGAATGCCAATATATGCTTTGCGAGAAGGATCATGCACCGGAACAAAGGCAGGCCACGTGCTGCATCACCAACGTGTTGAAGATATCATGTAATTGTTATGAAAACCAAATGTTGATCCACTGAGATCTGATTTCTTAGTGTGGCAAGCTATTGCTATTGCACGGCTCCAAGTTAACTACGCAACTTTGATTAGTCCACTTGGAGAAAAACATAACTCGATATGTGTATTAATTTCCTTCCACGGAACTAAGGGCCCAAATAATCTGGAAGACTCACCTGGAACAGTTTGATAGGGCAATTGCAACTGCACTTAAAAGCTTGCTTGATTCTGGAGCATCAAGAATTACTCCACTAGCACTTTGTGGAGCAATGACCTGCAAATGCATATAATATCAATGATGTAGAGATATATCCATGTCTAAATGATAGCAGGAGATACAGTTAAAGTGTACCAAAAAGTCCTTAACGCCAAAGCATAGTTGCAAATCATGCACACTGCAGTCCCACTCTGTCATTTTGCCTGTGCCAACCACACTGTAGAGAGATCAACACTGAACAGCAATTGAGGAACTGTTCTAATCAAAGCATTCCAAATACCGTCATTGTTGGCGTCAAAAAAGTACTCCATGAGATAGCTTTTCAATGCATACTTCAGTTCTGACTTCACTCTGTACAAGTTAGGGCATGAACTCTCATAAATTGCACCCTTTTCCTACAAAATGGAAAGTAATAGGCAACCTGCTTAAAATACATTTGATGAAAGTGACTAAAGTTTTATCTATGAATCTATGACCACAAAAAATGGCTGCAAATGTTGTCGCTATAAAACGGAAGACCAAGAGATTGGTTAAACTTAAGCAAAGCACAAGACCACAGAGAAATGGCAAACAAGTTCAAGAATTTCTATCAAAACATACCAAGAGGTTCTTCGGACCATCAGCTATCCACTGTCGACATATAGCCTCTATGTCTGATATAAACCTGGAATTTTATTTTTCAATATCAGGTAGTTCTGCTACAAAATATGCATCAAATGGAGACTGAGTACAATCTATAAAATAGTATCAAGGCACAAATTAAAGGAAAGAAAATGATAAATAATCTGCAACGAAGTACCTTTCCCATGAAGAAGCTAGAGTGAAGTCATCAAACCGGTCAAGCTCAAGCTGCAAATGACAAGAATCGGGCCTTATGCAGCTAAATTATGCAATCAGTAATTTAAGGCAAGCTGAAGGAAAACTACAAATTGGATAACAGAAGTTGTAACACCAAGATTACTTCCATTTAATAACCCTACTCAGTCTTACTGGCGTTAAATATCCAAACATCGTTTTTGAAACCACACATTTCATAATATTGAGCAAAAAACTGAAAATCAGCATCAAACTTGCAATAGAGTGCAACGCCATTCTTTTCAAGCAAGTATACAGAAAGCATCCGTCTACACGTCCGGATTGGCTTCTTTGCCATGAAAGTATGCTTTCCTTCGATCAACTCCAATCAAACTACTACAGCCACAATTGGATTACAAACACTAACTGGACAACAGGAATCAATGCAACAATTATTGAGGCAATTAAAATCAAAGTAAAACCGGGCGATACATAGCGTGATCAAATAGCTTGGAAGATGACTGAGAGAAAAGCTGGGAGGATGATCTGCAGCAGAAAAAGAAAGGAATAATAAGAATACCTCTTCTTCCGGAGCTTCGTCGTCGTCTACAACCACAGATTTCATCTTGCCGGTGGATGCCATGAGATCGCGTCCGCAATGATGAAAAATTCCAGAGAGCAAAACTGAAGATGGGGTGTTGCAGTTTGAAAAATCCTTGAAGTGTTCTAAAAGTCTGATTATTCGTTCTTACAAATTAGAAAATATGGAAATATGTCGTCTTTGCGTGGTTCGAACTTCGATCTCATGGATTATTGGATTTAGGGATGTAATTAGGAAGATAAGCAAGTGACTTGCTCAGGATTAACCCTCTCAAAACGAAATCGGCATGGTTAATATTCGAATCTATGCAGTCAAAAACGAGTTTCTAAGTAGAGACGGAAAAGGGTAGGTAAAGTCGAGTCGTAAAGACGGAACGTAAAAACGTAAGTTTCTACCAATGCTAAAATTACATTAGTAATAAAATGTATAAATGTACATATATGTAATTATGCAAAAGAGATACGAAAATATTCAATATGCTCATTAATAGCCTGTAACATTGTTTTAATAAAAGATATGGCCCCACCAGTAGTCACCTCAGTCGTCACGGTGAGCAATTGTTGTGGAATCGTGAGAATAATTGACGGGTCAATTAGAGTGTGGGCCAGTATCTCAATTAATATTTTATTATTTTAAAAACTTAAAAGAGAAAAATATATTTATGGAGTCTAAGACTCTTGCATATTATTAAATATTTAATGGATACTGAACTTGAATAGAATAAGAATAAGTTTTGAATTAATAAAATATGACTTGACCCACAAATTACGATCCATGAAAAAAACTCTCGTAGGTTTGGTTGATAAATTTTGTGGGATTGACATAATTTATTAGATTTGAGCAATTTTTAGCAAATTAAGGTAAAAATTCTAGAAACGGGTAGAAACTTACGTTTTTACCGTTTCTACCCGTTTTTACGACTCTACTCGCGTTTCTACCCGTTTCTACTCAGAAAGCGATTCTGGTACGTTTTAACTCGTTTTTTATGGTAAAAACGTAAAAACGTGCGTTTTTACGACCTAGAAACGAGTTTTTAACTACATAGATTCGAATTCGTTAAATTTAAAGTCGAGATTGAGTCGAGTTTTTTCTAGTATCATGTTTTGAGAATTGCGAGCGTATTTCAATCGATTTTAAGTTTATTTGATAGGCTATGATAAGTCTATTTGGTCCGCGCGGTTCAGACTAGACGCACCGCACAAATCAGCTTGATCCGCGCGGTGTGGCCTGAGTGAGGTAACCTCACTCAAACCGTATACGTGTGCATGTATATAATTTACCTTGAGTGTGTGGTTGAATTCTTTGCTCCGCATAACTCGTAGTCGAATCATTCCGTTATTAAATCGGTCGATCGATGTAGCAATTGAGCGTATATTCATCAGTTGCATGGCCGCTCAATCCACCATCCTTATCCATCTTGTCCGACGAGCTATAGCTAACACAACTGAATTCTGCGTCTCTCTTAGGAGGAAAGCTCTGAATCTGATTGAGTTATCCAGTATCTATTGCTTCCAAAATAGTTTCGTTAAAAAACAATGATATATGTTCCGAAATGGCATTCTGATGTTCCGAAAAAAGACACAATGGCATAATATCTTCTTCTAATCAATATATCAACTTTAAGTCTATAAGATCTTTTAAAAAAAAAAACTTAGTCCATTTTAATTATACACTCGTCTCGGAATTTAGCGGAACACAGGCGTTGGAGGTTTAAACATTTTCCTTTGTTAAATAAACTTGATAGTGTTTCGGCCAAAAACAAAAACTTTTTTGTGGGTAGTGGAAGCCAGCCCATTAGCGCGGATCGGATCCATTATCCAGAATTTGGGCTTTAGTTGGGAACGAAAGACTAAAAGCCCTGGAGGTCCAATGGGCCCTTTGAAGTTTATTTTTTCAATTAGCGGTCCAACTATTTTCCGTTAATAAAAAGTAAAGACAAGTGAAAACCTGTGACACGTGAGCTCTTATTGACACATATTTAGGACACGTGTATTTAGATGCAATGTCACGCGCTGAATAGGGAGAAATTATTCAGTAGAGCCGAACCAACACCTGTCTCCCATATGGTACCATTTGAGCCATTCATCATGTGACACGTGTCAAAATTGCCTGACACATGGACACATGTCACATGATGATTAGCTCAAGTGGTACTATGTATGAGACATGTTGGCTCAGTGGTACCGAAGAATTTATAGGTCCTGCAGCGCTTTCTAATAATGTAAGGGAGGTTGCGGAGTCATTGTTGAGGGTGACCCACTGAACCCCACGTCAGCTAAAAAGTCTAGCTCTAGGCAAACCTTACCTACCTAATAATTCAGTGGAGTAAGTAGATGACGTGGACCTTAATACCACGAGAAATTATTCAGTACAACTGAGTCAACACCTGACTACTATATGGTACCACATCAGCCAATCAATAGGTAACAAGTGTCCATGTGTCAGTCATTTGCTGAAACTGTCGCACAATGATTGGCTAAAGGGATAGTAAGGTGTTTGCTCAGCTGTACCTAATAATTTCTCACCACTGTGCACGGCCTGATCCGTCAGTTGGATCCGCCCCACCTCGCGTGTAATAATTGATAGGCCCGGCCTCGCCATTTTTGTCTTTAACAATAACAATTCTTTTAAGAAAAAAAAAACTATACATCATTTCTGAATTATTTAGGATGATTATCAGCTCTATTAGATTTGGAATATCGTATAGTCATTGACTAATACTTTGTAGTAATATATGTAAATTATAAGTATATATATATGCTATTATATCATATCATATGTTAAAACGCTTTTTACATGAAAAATACAAGTTGTTAAATCGAAGCATTACATAAAAAGTTATGAAAATTTAACTCTGATATTCAAAAAGTAGATAATAATACAGTGAATAAAACTATATATATATATATATATATATATATATTAAACTTTATTATAGTATAATGTTATTTATTAGTGTGGATTTTACTAATGTATTTTAATTAAGCTCGAAATCACACTGATTGACTGCGTAACATAATAATAGAACATATGTTTAAAGTTCAAAACTTTAAAATTAATTTTAAATTTCAGAATTACTAATTTATTACTGATTTAATAAAGTAAGGTTATATTTATCTCCTTAGATATATGTAGCCAGGCACGCACGTAGGAATGAGCAATACATGGTGTTATTTCACGCAGGCTGTCGGCAATGATATGTGTAATTCATATTAATTAATCTGTCCAACTTAAAAAAGAGTTATGATATCAAAAGTTTCACATCATGATCAGTTGGAAACCATAAAAAACATTATATATATATACCGGTTTTAGCCTAAATGCTCGCAATTCCAAATTGCGAAAACAACTAAAAATAAATACAAATACTCTTTGTTCTCTTTGAAAATTTTGTAGTGAGACGAAACCAAATGAAGATTAGTATTCCTTGTGAGACACTTCTAAACAACAAGTCGACTGCGTGCAGGTAGTTGGTACAATATATAATCAATACATAGAGGAATATAATACGCATGTTTTAGATTGCATTTTTAGAACCATGTACATGGTGGTATAGTGTCTGATTTAGTGTTTTACCCTATAATTATAGTCTATAGATATTGGGTTTAAATTTATTTAAGCTTTAAGATAAAAAAATATTCACAATCAAAATTTTAACTTTTACGAGTTGATTCAATATGAGCATTGGAAGGTGGTAATAGAGGCAACATGCAACATATAATAGTGGATACTGGAACACGTCAACAATGTTTTACTATAAATGTTTATTCAACAAGAACAATAATTTGAATAATAATAATAATAAAGTATATATACTCCAAGAAGAAGATGCATGGCTGTAGAAGACGACGGAATGCATGGTATATGACAAATTCAAGTGTTATCGTTTAAACGCCTAATGTCTTTCAAGTTTCAACCGTATACGTCCCTCACACACACATATATATATATATATATATGATATAATTATGTTATTATGTGTATTTATTTATTGTTTGTTTAAACTGCATGCACATGTGTAGCAGTGTAGGTGACCTGGGTCACTGGGTGGTTACCCTCGTGAACAGTGGCGGACCCAGGACCCGGGACTAGGGGGTGCATGATTGATCGATTTTTTTTAAAAAGAAAATGTTGCATATAAATAGTAATAATAAATAAAAAGCCAATAAATAAACTAGATTCATTATGGTAAAACACTAACTAATTACAATATTCCCCTACGGGTTTTCATACTTTGAAAATGTAACATAACAGATTCATTATCAACTGAGTCAAGTACATATTTCTCAATGAAAGTCACCAAGAAATCACTCATGAAATCATCTCCCATTCGGTTTCGAAGTCTTGTTTTCACAAATTTCATAGCGGAGAAAGCTCTTTCTACTGTTGCAGTAGCCAAGGGTAAAAGTAACGCCAATTTCAAGAGCAAATAAACCAGGGATAGCATATACTTCTCTTCTTGACAAATAGCTTCTCTGCCAAGGTAGAGATCGATGTTATCCTTGAAAAGTCGTCACTTTTTCGTACCTCAACAATGTACGCCTGAAGTTGATTATCAAGTGCCATCAACTCAATCCGAGAGAATTCACACGGATAAAACTGAGGATCAACTTGTCCTTGTCAAATGCTGAAAAGTTATTATCCGGACTGAAACATGCCACGCAAATAAGCAACTATGTACTCACCTCATTAAACCGAGCATTTAACTCTTGGAGTTGCCTATCAAGAACAACATAGAACAAACCTGCGAGATATCGATCCAAATTAAGCATTTGTTGAGCTTCACGTCTTCGTCTCCCCTTAGATATAAATAATTCATTCTTGTTAGGAACATCAATATCATGTTCCTTACAAAATAAGGAGACTTCAATCAGTAAAGCATCCCATCATTCATCTCTCATGGCCTGCAAGCGTTCCTTAGAAGCATCAACCATCATCATCACATTAACAATATCTTGATCTTTCCTCTACAAAACTTGTGACAATTCATTTGTTACCCCTAAAACGGTCTTCATCAAATGCAATGTGAAAACAAATTCAAATGATTGCATGATTCTAAGAGTCTATTTGCTTCTGCTCTTTGACCTGAACATGCACCATCTTCTTTGATAATTTCAAGTACATCAATAACTGAAGAAAACATGAGTACTAGATTCATAAGAGTACCGAAGCGTGTTCCCCAACGAGTATCGTCATGCCTCTTGAGACCGGTCTCTTGATTTAGTCATCGTCCACTTTGAATTTTCCATTTCTCTAATGCTTCTCTTACTTTAGCAATCTGTATGTCTCGAAGCATATCAAGTCGCTTACCTGAACCTCCCACAATATTTATTATATTTCCCACTAAATTAAAAAGCACGGCAACTTGAATCTCATTTTTCGCTACACAAACAAGAGTTAGTTGAAGTTGATGGGCAAAACAATGCACATAAAAAGCAGATGAGCTTTCCCGCATGATCAAAGCTTTCAGTCCATTAAATGCACCTTGCATGTTATTGCACTATCATAACATTGCCCCCGTACCCTTGCAAAACTCAAGCCGTATTTACAAAGCAATGATTCTAATGAAACTTTCAGAGACATAGCACTTGTATCACTAACATGCTTAACACCAATGAATCTTTCCACAATATGACATTTTTCATTCACAAAATGCAAGACAAAAACCATTTGTTCTTTACCAAACACGTCGCGAGACTCATCCACAAGCGAGGGGTCAGGGTGCAACATTTCATTTTTTGAGAGGGTGCAACATTCATTTTTTGAGAGGGTGCAAAATTAACGCACTCAATAGTATATACACTAAATTTATAAAAATTACACAAAGTTGAGCGGGTGCGACTGCACACCCTCGGCTCTACCTAAGTCCGCCCTGCTCGTGAACCTCCTATTAAATTATTCGTCTGTTTAATTATAATATAATAACATTTAAAAGCTCAACAACCGCTCTAACCAAGTACTTTACTTATACATACAGTCATACATTCAAAATAGTACAAGGTTGATGGAGACCATTAATTGAATAAGCAGCTATTAGGTAGGGATGCAATTGAATATTTCAAAACTAATGTGTGGGTTACTTGAACCATTTTTATATACTAATACTATCTACATAATTAGAACGATAGGTGTAACACTTGATTTTTTTTGTTTTTAATAAAAATAAGAGTTAAAAGAAATGATTAATTGCCAAAATTGCTAGCTACATTTTTTTTTGTGCTAGCTCATGCATTTTTTATATAAATTATTTCGTTTAATTCTAAATGAAATTTGTCACGTCATTTGCAATCTGAGAAACTAAAAAAAATTGTGGAATTGTCATCATCCACAATTCCACATAATCATTAATAAAAAATCAATATAATCAATTACAAAATCTCAGCTTAACTTAAGAAGTATATACAAAAGTATCCCATTTTTTATGAAGACAATTATAATCATTAATCATTTTTTTTCAGTTTTTCTTTAATTTTTCGAGTTGTATGACCAATTCCGTTTAAATTAAATTGAGTATTTGATATAACTAGCAATAATATATCCATAAGTAAAATATAAACTAGCATATTATCTAAAAAATATCAACTAATAATTTATCAAAGTCCCCAAACTTTTAACTATCAATCAATTTGATTTAAAAAAATCTCCAAATACGATAAGTATAACCCTAAATGAAATGAACATAAATGGGCATTAGTCATTAGAGGGTAAAGTGGCAACATATATTTGAAAATGAAATGGCAACCAACATGTGAGAGGCACGTGGAGGAATAAACCAGGCGGCGGCGCTATATATATCTGTTGGTCCGGTCCGCACTTCGCAACAAGACAAGCAGAATCCGAACCCGAATTAAATATGCACGTAACATCACGCGCTAAGATTTAGAAACGACTCAACAACGGCTTTTGCCGCAAAAAAATATTTGTCTGCTGTTTCTGGTAAAAGAGATTGTGCCTTCTCTCCTCGCCGGTGAGCTTCCATTGCACGAAACCGCCGCCACCGTACTCCGGACGCGCTTTCTTCTCTCCCTCATAAAACTATCTAGCAATTGCAGTGTCTCCATTAGCAGCCCAGTCTCTTAAACCCTAAGCTCCCTGCCTCTTTCACCACATTAATGATTCGACCTAAGCTCCGACTGGCGGCCGCGCTTATTGCGCTGTTGTCACTGAACCTTGCGAGTATCTGCTGGTCTCTCAACGGCGAAGGTACGTCGCATGGACTTTTAATTAGATATCGTTTTGTTTTGTCAATTTCGTGTACAGAGTCGCCAATTTGGTTCCGATTAAGCAGGTATGGCTTTGCTGAGTGTTCGAGAGAGAATTACCGGAGATCCTTTTGGGGCTTTATCGGACTGGAGATACAGTGGCGGCGATATTGATCACTGTTCATGGTCCGGCGTGGAGTGCTGTGATGGACGCGTAGTTCTTCTGTGAGTAAATTTCTTCTTCTGGAATTTAGCTGGAATTTGATGTTATGAGGACTTGCAGTTGTTGCGGAGAGTTCATAAACAAATTTGAATTGATTCTGATTAAGAAAAATCAGAAAGATTAATACTGTTCATGATTCTACATTAAACCAGTAATGCAAATGAATTGATGAACCCTAATAATGAAATTGATCTTTTTCGGTTCCCAGGAATTTAGAAGATCTTCAACTTGAAGGAACATTAGCTCCTGAAATTGCGAATCTGACCAATTTGAGATCCATGTGAGTAATCAATTCATCAATTTGGTTCAGTTTCATGATTTATAGTATCTAGGAGAATTTTTTTTGCTTGTATATATCTTCTGATCTTAATTTTCTGCAGCATTCTTCGCAATAATTCCTTCCGAGGAAGCATCCCGAAGGAGATTGAACAACTGAGAAACCTGCAAGTTTTAGACTTGGCTCACAATAACTTCACTGATGAAATCAGCAGCAATCTTTCCCTGACAAACTTGTAAGACATCAATCCTTGCTCATCTTTCCTAAAGAATGATCGGTTCAGGACCATCGTATGTCCTAAAATCTTAAGGTATTAGGTGAATGTCAATTTACGATTTTGTTATGTTTCTATAGGAATCGTGCCGAGGGTCATATTGCAGGTTACAGGAGGTTGCTTCAGAAGGAGCTCACTCCCCCTAAATCCCATACAAAACCAAAGCAAAACAAACACAAGAAAAGAGATGCTGCACCATCACCATCTGCATCGAACTTGTTCTCTATATCGGTTTCGCCTGAATCATCATTTTCTCCCTCGCCTTCTCCACTATCACATCATTCCCCATCTCCCTCACCAAAATTTGCATCAGAAGCACCTACAGAAGCCAGGGTGGTCACCACTGATCCCTCAACCAATCATGTCCCAACTCCTTCCCCTTCTCCGGTTTCTAACCAGAGCTCTACTGCCAAAAAGTCCAACCAAGCACATCAAGTGTTGATTATTTGTGTTGGAGTATTCGGAGGATTGATGGCTGTGTTGCTTTCGGTGTTTGCCATCGTTTGCCTCCGCCACAGCAAGATGGTGCCTGTCAAGCCTTGGGCTACAGGCTTGAGTGGGCAGTTGCAAAAAGCATTTGTAACAGGTAATTCAAACCTAACATGCTGATGTGAGAAATCAAACTGAACTGTCTCATAAGTTCGAACTTTTGGGTCTAAAAGCAAGTTCAAATTTAATTATATGAGATAGACATGTTTTCTTTCTATGACCGAGTCCATTTGAAGATTCATATTATGGATATTGTGTTTCCAGGTGTCCCGAAGCTTAATCGAACTGAACTAGAGGCAGCTTGTGAGGATTTCAGCAACATTATCGGGAATTTATCGGATGGAACGGTCTACAAGGGGACCTTATCAAGCGGGGTTGAAATCGCTGTGACATCCACTGCTATAACATCCCCAGAAAACTGGTCCAAAAGCTCAGAAACACAGTTCAGAAACAAGGTATGTTATTTTTCTTCCAGATTCATATGAACAAAATGTCCCGAAAACCCGATTCTTTACAATCAATCTTGATTTCAGATTGAAACATTGTCTAAACTAAACCACAAGAACTTCGTGAACCTCATCGGGTTTTGCGAAGAAGACAAGCCGTTCACTCGAATGATGGTTTTTGAGTACGCCCCAAACGGAACACTCTTCGAGCATCTCCACAGTAAGACTCTAAACCCTAAATCAACTCAAACACTTAAAATCTTCTGTGTCGTGATCTCCATCTTGATGGTGTCTTATTCGAACTTGCAGTAAACGAATCGGAACAGTTGGACTGGGGAATGCGGCTCCGAATCGTGATGGGAGTCGCTTATTGCCTCAACTACATGCACCAACTATCTCCCTCCATATCTCACCGAAACCTCAACTCGTCATCCATACAACTAACCGAAGACTACGCTGCAAAAGTATCAGACTTCAGTTTCTGGAACGATTTAATCGCCGCCAAGATCGGAAAAGCCGGAATGGAGTTGTTGGAGACCAAATCGCCCGATCCTCGCAGCAACATCCACAGCTTCGGGTTATTAATCTTCGAGATAATCACTGGGAGGATTCCCTACACTATGAGCAACGAATTTGTAATCGGGTGGGCGTCACGATTCATTGATGAATCTTCCGCCGAAATGGTGGATCCGAGTTTGGTTTTTTTCGACGAAGCGATACTGAAGAAACTGTTCGAGGTTGTGAAAATGTGTCTGAATCCAAACACGACACAAAGGCCAACAATAGGCGAAGTTACAAAGATGTTGAAGGAGATCACGGAGATGGAGCCCGAAGCGGCCACGCCGAAAGTGTCTCCGCTCTGGTGGGCGGAACTCGAGATCTTGAATGATTCAACGTGATGATAGAGGTAAAAGTTCAGATTTAGTGATTGGTATGGGGAATATATATATAATCCCTTATAATTATTTGATTTGGTTTTGGTTTGATATGGTGGAAGAAGTAGTTTATATGGAGAGAAGAGATTGCTTTGGTTCTACTCTAATGTAACGTAGAGGTCAAGTTTGTAGATATACTAGGGAAAGGTTGCCTTGCCTTTTTTTTTTTTTTTTTTTTTTGGTTTATGGGCCAAAGCTTTGGTGATGATGCATATATTATACAGTATTCACAACCCATATTTGTGACCTCCCATTAATGATGAATAAGAAAAGATTGTAGTACAAATGCCGTTTGTCCTATAAATCGTAGCTCTAACTTTTAAGTAGGGTGTGAGCAAAATATCTAATTGTACTTAGAACCAAACTGTATTCGGTGTTTCCGGTTCTGATTCTGGGGTAAATGAGCATTTCGGTCCATGATGTTTGACAACTTTTGAGTTTTGGTCAATGATGTTTTTTTTTACCTAGTTTTGGTACCATATGTTTGCAGATTTTTTCTAGTTTTGGGCTAACTGTTACTTTCCGTCCATTTTTTTACATGTTCAAGTCACGTGATCCACTATAAACTTTAAATTTAGTCCCTCTAATACTTTCTTAACCTTTTTTTTGTTCAATTTAGTCCCGAAGTTTCAAAATTGACCCCAATTGGACAATAGGTCCAGTTGAATTTTTGAAACTTCGGACTGAATTGAACAAAAAAAAAGGTTAGGAAAGTGTTAGAAGGACTAAATTGAACAAAATTGAAAGTTTAGGGTGGATCACGTGACTTGTACATGTCAAAAAATGGACGGAATGTAACGGTCGGACCAAAACTAGAAAAAATATGCAAACATATGGTACCAAAACTAGGAAAAAAAAACACTATGGACCAAAACCCAAAAATGGTCAAATATCATTGACCAAAAGACATGTTAACCCAAAAAAATATTAACGCTACTAAATTTTTTAAATTGTTGGTTATGTTTTATGATGATTGTAAGATCTGAGATCCTTATTTCCGGAATACTTTTATAGATTAGCTAGGTACGGATTTCGATTCCAATGGACTACCCAAAACCCAGGTCTCGGTTCTAATTAGGTATTTAAAACCCGATGATTTATTTTGAAAAAAATAAGTACTCGAAACCGATCAGTTCCTAATAGTTCAAGGGCGGTTCCGATTTCAAACAATTCTGTTTAGTTTAGTATTAGTCTTAACCATAGTTTCAAGAAAAGTGTTAGATATAATTATCTGTTTGTTGCAGATGTCAAATTTTACCAACTTTCCCAGGGTTTAGTGGATTAAAACTTACGCACTATTATTAAGAATAAAATATTCGTGTTAAACAACTTTTTATTTATAAGAAAGTGGAACATATATATTCTGATTCCACATTTTGTATGAGTAAAAAATCTTAAATATTCTCTTATAGATACTTCATCATATGAGTGATGACCGGTTTATTAATCACCATACAACTCTCCAAAATTATTCACCATGGAGTTGATGAGTTCAAGTGACATTATTAATATCACAATACCAGAACAGCAAGTGTTACCGTTCATAGTTACACACCGTTTAGGGTTAATAACCAATTTGATATTTGAAGTTTAACCTAATTCCGAATCTTTATTTGGACTTTAATTTTTTAAAATTAGATATTCAAACTTTTAATTTCTAAGCAAATTATTACATATGTTTCTATTTTTATCAAAACTGGATAGTAAATAAACATATTTCGACCATGTATACTCAATTCAGACATGGCTGAAAAAGATTGCAGTAAAATGCTTTAAATTGGACACTCAATTGGATGTCCGCCCAATTGAAGGTTTATCGATGCAATCGTTTCAATTTATATCTGAATACATTTTGGGTACCCATGAAAAGGCCTTATGTGGTTGACATTTACTCATTTTTGTCCAATTTGACAAAATTGTAACAGATAAAACAATTTGCATAGAAAATAAAAGTTCGAATAGCTAATTTTAAAAATTAAAATTCGAGTATAATTTGTAATAAATCAAATTCCAGGTACAAATTTGATTATTAACCCTTAATTATAAGTGTTTTAAATTTAGAGCCGACAATCAAACTGAGTTTAACCGCAAACTGGCCACTTTAATAATTAAGAACGTTGGTTAGGTTTTTAAAACACTACATTAAATGCCTTTATTTCACATTTTTTTCTCTTTGCTCTCATTATAGTTATAAAGTGTTTTTTTTAATAAAAAATATTTTACAAAGGCAATTTTTTATTAAAATATCATGGAAGCAACTAACAACAAATGAAAAATTTGTAGTAGTGTCACCACATGAGAAAAGGTGGACCTAAAGAGGAAGTTTCCAAAGTCTATATCTAAGATGTTATTATTTTTAGGGATTAAGTACCTTTTCATACCACTTCTTTGCACAGAATCCACTTTTGGTACCACTTTTATTTTTTTGTATACTTTTGGTACCAATGTTTTCAACTTTGTATCCTTTTGGTACCACCGTTAACTTTCCGTCCAAATTGACCGTTAAGTGGTGCAATGCATGTGACCGCCCTAAACTTTTGAATTTGTTTCAATTTAGTTCATCTAATGCATCCTTAACTTTTAATTTGTTCAATTTAGCCCTAAAATTTCCAAATCGAACCCTTGACCCAAATTGACCTAGCCGGACGTAGCCTAGGGCTAGGTCCGACCCTGGGTCGGGTTCGCCTGGGTCAGGCGACCCTGGCCCAGGGTCGGACCTAGCCCTAGGCTAGGTCCGGCTAGGCCAATTGGGACCTAGTCCCAATTGGGTTCAATTGGGGCTAGGTCCGGCTAGGTCAATTTGGGTCAAGGGTTCGATTTGGAAATTTTAGGGCTAAATTGAACAAATTAAAAGTTAGGGATGCATTAGATGGACTAAATTGAAACAAATTCAAAAGTTTAGGGCGGTCACGTGCATAGAACATGCCACTTAACGGTTAATTTGGACGGAAAGTTAACGGTGGTACCAAAAGGATACAAAGTTGAAAACATTGGTATCAAAAGTATACAAAAAAATAGAAGTGGTACCAAAAATGGATTATGTGCAAAATAAGTGATATGAAAAGGTACTTAATCATTAATCCCTTATTTTTATGTTATCGTAATTTTGTTCGAGGAATATTCAATGAATGGGAGATATTTGGGTTTACAGACACGTAATTGTATTTATCTTTTCTGGAATGGACCATGTATAGTGACCGCATTGATGTAATGTAATCCTTGATGTGTTTGACTAGTTTATAATTAGGTAAAAATTTGCTTGATCTATAAATATAAAGTTAATCTTAAAATTTAGGTTTTTTTTTTTTTAATTTCTAAATGGTATTAGAGTAAAATGAATACAAACATAATTCTGATCAGTACTATCACTAACAAATAAATTGTCACATTCTATATTCCCCTATGCGGATGAGTGTCGTGCATGTACCTTTTATGTGAAGCTACGTACCTTATTGATGGATATAACGCCATCTTCGGCATTAACCGATTGCTTATATGGAAGGACGGTCTAATTTCCAGGACAATCGACATATGGATCACTCGCTTTACTCGATTGAACCAAAAACAATCGAACCAACCTAGCCTAATAAATCCAAACCAGTCGGACTGACTCAGTCCGACTGGACCTACCCAGTAGTTGGACTGGTCCGGACTGATCAAACCGGCCAGTCTGACTAATTTGATTTAGTCAGACTGGTCCGGTCCGTTTAATATGGACCAATGACTGATTGGTCTGAACAAGCCGAGACCAACCAGTCCGACTAACGTCGGAGTTGTTTGGTCCAGATAAATGTTTGACGGACCCAATGTCACTTGTCTGAACCAATTAATAAAATGGGCCAGCCCGATATAATCTCACAAATCCGGTTTACCTAATTCCACACCGGGATAAGACAAGTTTATCCCGACTTAAATCCTATATGTGATTAAGAAACCCAACTCCCTTTAGGTTGGGTCTTCCCATCTTCTCTGTGAACCTAGTGATCATCAGAGGTCGGGATTGGAGTCCTAAGCCTCTAAAGTATGTCAGGATAGTCTATCCCTTCTGAGATTATCTATTCGTCTGATGGAGGGCTTGTCCAAAACGACTGTGTAGTAACTGGCCAAAGTTTCGTCGGGGCCTTGAGTAATCCATCCATAATCATAGCAGCAGTTGGTGTTATATGTCGTCTTGATATGTTTCTCGGTGGAGCCATGACTTTTTTATCAGGATTCCCACCAAGGGTTTCAAAGGGTCACAGGTACCCGCCGACCCGCGAGACCTCGCCCGTCGACCTGCGGCCCATGGGTTATGAGAGAGGTCTAGGACTAGCGATACCCGCCCCGCGAACCCGCCCCGCACGTGCAATATATATACAAATATTATATAAAAAATGGGTATTGTAACAAAATAATTAAAATAATAAGGGTTCTAATGAGTTTGGTCATTTATATTTAGATTTGGAGTTAAACTTATAATTTAGTTTATAATTTAGGTTTAGTAATAATAGATTATTTTCCTCGTAAGGCAACCCACCCCGCACCGTGAGATGTATAGGACGGGTGCTGGTCGACCATGTCAACCCGCGAGGCAGGTACTGTCTAGCGATACCCTCCCTGCCCTATTGCTACCCTAATTTTCACAGTCGGCGCAAAATGTTGGATCACAAGTCTGACCCTACTTGGAGTCGGCTCTCTAGGTCTCGCATGGGCGTCGCTCTAAGGTTCTAAGTTTTTTGGGTTAGCTTGACATTTTTGGCGAGACTCTTTTTGCAAAACCCGAGGAAGGAAATAGATGGGATTGCCTCTGATTTCGCAGTGAATCTTAAATTAGTATAAGTGGATTGTAAAGTATAAGTCTCTTTTTACCGAAAGTAAATATCTTACTATTTTTAGGGACATTAAGAACGACTATAGAAGCTATCATCATCATATATATAAAACCAGCACGCAGCAGAAGTATCATATACCTACCTAACTAGAATAGTTGAAATGTTTTACAACCCTAGCTAATTATTATATATATAATAATTAGGTGGTATCCATAGCATAACTACCTTAATTAACCTCTTCCTTTTTCAGCCTCACCATGATCCATCTCTTATCCACACCAGGTTCACCATATTCTCCATATCCATCATACACCACTCTGGCTTGGTATGTTCTTTCTTTACCATCCAATGAACTTTTTGCAGAGAAAGTTATATAGTAACGATCATACATGAATCCTCCAAGTTCACTTGCTTTTTCCAATTTCGCTTCTTCCAGTTTTCCGCCCTAATAAATAAACAAATTTGATGAGATAATTAACAATTGAAATAGTTGGTTTGTTGTTTAAACAAAATATACATGCAGCGCAGGATATATCGTTTGAGCTAGTGTTGATATACTTACACCAGCCTCATCATAGAATTCCATAGCCGCTTTCATGCATTCATCTAACACCCTGGCTCTGTAACGCATTGCCTCTTTAGACAGCCCTATCGGTAAATTTTCAGTATAGTCTTTCAAACCCTTATATGCGTCCAAATCAAAACCCTAAACACATCAAGGGAAGAGAAGAGAAGAGCCATAAATACACATTCATTATACACCACATATTCATTCAACCAACAAATCAATCTCTACCGCCTAGAGAGAGCTGCAAGAGTGACTGAGTGAAGATCATATGTACATATAATATAATTAATTACCTCACTTTCCTTAAGCTGTTTAACATACTTAGCCAGGTTTTCCCAGTGCGGAGTCCCCATGTATTTAGAGGTACCACGCAAATGGGACTTTAGAGTCTGAGCATCCAGATCTGGAGGAATAAAAGTCAGTCGACCGTGTCATCTCACCCACCCACCAGTTCAATCATGCATAATATAAGTGACTATTTCTTAATATCTCACAAATAGAAGGTAATCTAATATTAGAGTTTAGAATGCACAATTTAATTACAAGATAGATCTAGTTCTAGTTAGTAATCTTGTTAGCTAGGAAATCAAATTAGGTAGATCCTTCCAGATATTCAATCCAAAACCAACACTAACAAGATTTTGTTGCAGGATGTGCATAACAGTAATATGAAATCTTAATTATCTAGCAGATGCAAGCAAGTCAGAGATATCCATATACACCTATCAAACAAGCATAAGCTTGCACAGAAAGCAATTAATTGAGCAGTTGCCACCAGGGAGACAGGTTAATTAGACAAACCCTAGCTTGCTATCTAGCTACTGACTGCAGTAGTTGATAATTGATTGATAGACCACAATGATCACTCAGTAAATTGAAACAGAAGCACATGATTTTCCGGCACTTACTGAATTTAGATAAGAATTTACTGGGTAAAATGTCTTCATGATAATCATCAAACCATGTGGCAATAACACTTGCACCGAAGATTTTGGGAGTCTCCTCCTCCTCCTCCTCGGCCTCCTCCTCCTCGGCCTCCTCCTCCTCCTCCTCCTCCTCCTTCGCCTCCTCCTCCTCGGCCTCCTCCTCCTCTTCGTAATCAGCACGGCGAATCCGTGTGGCTCTCTGCAGGATCTTCAACTGACGACCTTCTTCTTGTTCTTCAGTGATGAATTTTTTGATAATCAAGAAATCCTCACGCTTCCAGTTATCCTTGGTTTCATAGAACTTTTCTTCTTCTTCATCATCAGAGAACACCAAATAGCCGTGAGCATCCAGAAAATCTTCCTCCGCCTGCATATCATTATCAGGAGTCACGTCCAGCTTGGGCCTCTTCTCCAGATGTCCATATCCTTTACTTGTATCTTTTTCTTCGATTGTAATATCCGATTCCTCGTTGAATGGCTCCACCTCCAACGTGCGCTTGTTGCTTTCAGCTTCACCACGCGACGGAAGCACTTCCATCCTAAACGAATCCGAGATCTGATCTTTTATTAAACCTACCAGCGATTGAGAAACGAAGTTAGGACCATCCACAGGAGGAGGTTTTTTCTTTTCTTTAGGCGGCCTAGCACAAAAACGGAAGACCAGTCCAGCCCTTTTTTTTTTTTTTTTTTTTTTTTTTAAACTAGTAATTTGCACTAAGTATAAATTCAGCTTAACAATTTGCTATTTAACCCTATATATTATATATATATATATAACTAGTATGCTGTCCCCGCGCGGTGCGCGGGGTAATTTAAGATATATGTAAAAATAATAAAATAGTGATGATAATTGTAATTTTAAAATTATAATTACTATGATGTTGTATTCATGCTCAACTTGAGATGGTGTAAATATTCTAAATATATAATATAATAAAGGAAAGTCATATGAATTTCGGGTGAGTGAATATGTGTTAATAAATAGGTTTAAATAGTGAAATTGCTGCTTTGATTTTTTTCGGTTTTTTTTTTTTTTTTTGCTGAAGTTAGTAAATGACACATGTAGTTGTATTATTTGCTTCCAAAGTGCTGAGTAAAAGTCCTACGTGGCAACACCACACTGTCTAAAAAAGCTGACGTGGCAACACCACAAACACTCAATCTCTCTCATATTCCTTTATTATATATATAGATTCAACTATTGCTAATTATTTGAGATTAAATTGTAAATATAAATACATTTCTTGGAGTAATGGCCGGTATATATCTACCTTATATCTATATATAATATAATTTGGTTAAGATCTCTAAAAGCTTGACAAGTACTAAAATGTGTTAATTACATGTTAAAATCAAGACATTCTATTGGTATACCTCAATGTGTAACTCTTCTTGATGATGTATCAATTCCATGTAAATAATTCCATGTGTTTAGAAATTCTCCAAACACTCTCATTGCATACTAGAAGCCATTTTCTTTTATGGTCCCTTTTTTTTCAAGTAATAATACCAACTATTAATAATATCTAAATAGATTGTTACTTTTACTTTTTTTTACTCTTATTTTAACATTAAAATGATCACAAACTACATAAAGTTTGTTGAGCTAAAGATTAGTGTATATTATATTTATAGTATATTATTATGGAAAATGCTATAAAGAACCAATTTCAAGCCGAAACTCAGGCCCAAATGGATAATTAATACGCCTAACTAACATAAGTGGACCCACCATGATTTTGTAGATGAATTTTCCTAATATGTCCTCATTGAAAGTGAGAGAAAACTGCTTTTATTTTTATCTTATTTATTATATTTATTTATTTATAATTTCGTCTAAAACAATCTTGCTTTTTAAAAAAAAAATTGCTCGACTCGTTCTTTAACCAATTTAAGATGTATTAATTTATTTGTTTCTAAGCTGAATGTCTTCCATTTTTATTATAGTTTTTCTTACGTTTATTTGTTGTTAGACATTTTCAAATTTTTGATATCACTAGTAATAGTATGAGAGGTTAGGATATAGTCGTCCCTCAATCATATTTCATATATACTAATGGATTTATATAAATGTAAAGTAATTTTATTTATAAGTTCGATTTACTGTAATAATATTATGACAAGTAACATTCTCAAGGATCTTAGATTTCTATGAATATTGAATTCTCATAATCTATCTGAACGACCCCTTAAATAAATTATCTTATTAAGAATTTAGCATTTATTCTATCAAATTTATTAGAATGTTTTGAGTTTTTTTTTTCAATGATTAGGATACATGAGTTAGTCTCTCAAATAAATTAATACATGTGTTCGACACAACTCATCATCCTAAATTTACCGTCTTATATATGGATAATATATATAAAATATGTATGGATAATTTGAAATTGTATGCTAAGTGTAATTATTTTTACCACGAGAATACGTATTGACAAGTGTAATTATTTTAGTATAAAAGTTGGTCATTCTCTTCTCCTTTTAAATTAATCACTTAATTCAATTTTACTATATTCTCTTATGCCACATAAACTCTCTTTCACACAGTTGCAGTTTACTCATGTATTACAGCTAATTATGTAAGAATTATTATCCCTTAAATAAATAGTATTGTAAATTATTTATTGGAAAATAAAAATAATTTGATAATGCATTTGCTAACAAGTGATTTTTCTAAAAAAAATATATTTGATTGTGCAATTTAAAGCTTATATGGTTGGTTTAATAATTTAAAAATAATACTAAACACATGACCATGAAATTGTTATGAAAAATAGTTTAATGAAAAGTACTAAAACTTTGAAAAAAAAAAGGGCTAAAGAAAGTCTAAAAGTTTGTGTCGTACAACGTTTAAATAAAAAGGAAAACAATTAAAAAATAATACTTTTGTTATCACTATTTTTCATGGAAGATGGTATTTTAAGAATAAAAAATGATTATTAAGAAAAAATAAAAGCAGTGGTCTTCATCATTTCCATCATTGGGGTATAATAGGAAAAGTAATTCACAAAATTCTGGTGGGCCCGCTGTGTCAGACAAATGTATTAATTATCCATTTTAGGTCTGATTTTCGGCATGAATTTGGTCATTTGTAGCATTACCCTATTATTATTGAATATAATAGTATTGAAATATATAGGAAAATGCTACACATTCCGATTACTAAAAGCCAACTAGTTCCGACTGTGAGGAACAATTAAATACCCTAAAGTTTGACAAAAATTATAAGCAGTGCCATTAAGTCTGTCTCGGAATTTATCGGAAGGCTGATGTCGGCTTGTGTATCATCTCTCAAATATATATAGGGTTAAATAGCAAATTGTTAAGCTGAATTTATACTTAGTGCAAATTACTAGTTAAAAAAAAAAATTGGGCTGGACTGGTCTTCCGTTTTTGTGCTAGGCCGCCTAAAGAAAAGAAAAGACCTCCTCCTGTGGATGGTTCTAGTTATCTCCGTCCGCTTCTTCTTTCCCTTTCTGAGATTACACGCTATTTTCTTCTTCTTCTTCATCACCGCCGATCAAATACAGCAGCTCTCCTAACTTCGTTTCTCAATCGCTGGTAGGTTTAATAAAAGATCAGATCTCGGATTCGTTTAGGATGGAAGTGCTTCCGTCGCGTGGTGAAGCTGAAAGCAACAAGCGCACGTTGGAGGTGGAGCCATTCAACGAGGAATCGGATATTACAATCGAAGAAAAAGATACAAGTAAAGGATATGGACATCTGGAGAAGAGGCCCAAGCTGGACGTGACTCCTGATAATGATATGCAGGCGGAGGAAGATTTTCTGGATGCTCACGGCTATTTGGTGTTCTCTGATGATGAAGAAGAAGAAAAGTTCTATGAAACCAAGGATAACTGGAAGCGTGAGGATTTCTTGATTATCAAAAAATTCATCACTGAAGAACAAGAAGAAGGTCGTCAGTTGAAGATCCTGCAGAGAGCCACACGGATTCGCCGTGCTGATTACGAAGAGGAGGAGGAGGCCGAGGAGGAGGAGGCGAAGGAGGAGGAGGAGGAGGAGGAGGAGGAGGAGGAGGAGGCCGAGGAGGAGGAGGCCGAGGAGGAGGAGGAGGAGACTCCCAAAATCTTCGGTGCAAGTGTTATTGCCACATGGTTTGATGATTATCATGAAGACATTTTACCCAGTAAATTCTTATCTAAATTCAGTAAGTGCCGGAAAATCATGTGCTTCTGTTTCAATTTACTGAGTGATCATTGTGGTCTATCAATCAATTATCAACTACTGCAGTCAGTAGCTAGATAGCAAGCTAGGGTTTGTCTAATTAACCTGTCTCCCTGGTGGCAACTGCTCAATTAATTGCTTTCTGTGCAAGCTTATGCTTGTTTGATAGGTGTATATGGATATCTCTGACTTGCTTGCATCTGCTAGATAATTAAGATTTCATATTACTGTTATGCACATTCTGCAACAAAATCTTGTTAGTGTTGGTTTTGGATTGAATATTTGAAGTATCTACCTAATTTGATTTCTTAGCTAACAAGATAACTAACTAGAACTAGATCTATCTATCTTGTAATTAAATTATGCATTCTAAACTCTAATATTAGATTAACTTCTATTTGTGAGATATTAAGAAATAGTCACTTATATTATGCATAATTGAACTGGTGGGTGGGTGGTTTGTAATTAATTGTTGTGGTGAGATGACACGGTCGACTGACTTTTATACCTCCAGATCTGGATGCTCAGACTCTAAAGTCCCATTTACGTGGTACCTCTTCTAAATACATGGGGATTCCGCACTGGGAAAACCTGGCTAAGTATGTTAAACAGCTCATTGAAAGTGAGGTAATTAATTATATTATATATACATATGATCTTCACTCAGTCACTCTTGCAGCTCTCTCTCTAGGCGATAGAGATTGATTTGTTGGTTGAATGAATGAAATATGTGGTGTATAATGAATGTGTATTTATGGCTCTTCTCTTCTCTTCCCTTGATGTGTTTAGGGTTTTGATTTGGACGTATATAAGGGTTTGAAAGAATATACTGAAAATTTACCGAAAGGGCTGTCTAAAAAGGCAATGCTTGGTAGCTACACAGCCAAGGTGTTAGATGAATGCATGAAAGCAGCTATGGAATTCTATGATGAGGCTGGTGTAAGTATATCAACACTAGCTCGAACGATATATCCTGCGTTGCATGTATATTTTGTTTAAACAACAAACGAACTATTTCAATTGTTAATTATCTCATCAAATTTGTTTATTTATTAGGGCGGAAAACTGGAAGAAGCGAAATTGGAAAAAGCAAGTGAAGTTGGAGGATCCAGGTATGATCGTTACTATATAACTTTCTCTGCAAAAAGTTCATTGGATGGTAAAAGAAGAACATACCAAGCCAGAGTGGTGTATGATGGAATTGGAGAAGATGGTGAACCTGGTGTGGATAAGAGATGGATCATGGTGAGGCTGAAAAAGGAAGAGGTTAATTAAGGTAGTTATGGTATGGATACCACCTAATTATATAATTAGCTTGGTTTTTGTGCTAGGCCGCCTAAAGAAAAGAAAAGAAAAGCATCCATTAGGTCTAGGTCTATCCTTATCTTATCTCCGAAAAAACCTCCTCCTGTGGATGGTTCTAGTTATCTCCGTCCGCTTCTTCTTTCCCTTTCTGAGATTACACGCTATTTTCTTCTTCTTCTTCATCACCGCCGTTCAAATACAGCAGCTGTCCTAATTTCGTTTCTCAATCGCTGGTAGGTTTAATAAAAGATCAGACGGATTCGTTTAGGATGGAAGTGCTTCCGTCGCGTGGTGAAGCTGAAAGCAACAAGCGCACGTTGGAGGTGGAGCCATTCAACGAGGAATCGGATATTACAATCGAAGAAGAAGATACAAGGTATTTCCATATGCAGCATACCTATCTATAACACTTATATATTACCCATATTTCAAAAAAAAAAATCCAAAATTGACATCATTTCTTAATACATTACTGAGATCAAACAGAGATTTTGAGATTCCTCATTTCCCTCCATCTGCTGCTGGTGGGTAAGAAGCTAACTTACTGCCTTCTTATGAATCATCTTCCTCCTCTTTTGTTACCTGCAGCATATACCCAACCCAGGCCAGGCTACATAATAAATAGAAATAAAGTAAAGACAATACATTTAGTACTGCCTCCAAAAGGTTCCAACTTGGACAAAGGAAGCAACTGTGCCTGCCTGGAGGTTTAGAGGCATCAGGTACTTGAAACACTGCATTATGTCTATTTGGGTCAAATGGGGCTCGTTTGCAGGGTCATACTTCTCAACCCCTATTTTTTTGAATACCTGAAACTACCATATATATATATATAGAGGCTCAAACAAGATTCAAGAACCAAAATCAAGCGTCAAATAGAAAGTGGAAAATTTGAGCATTATTATCATACACAAAATCCATTACAGTCTCTTTCATTTATTTTAGGGTTAATAACTAAAAAATTGTCCAAGGTTTACCCTATGTTAAAATTAGGTGTTTGAAGTTTGAAATGTTAAAATGGACAGTACCAAGTTTCATTTTTGTTAAAATGTGGTGTCTCGGTGTGATTAAGCGCCGGTGTATGCGGAAGAATTGAAAGCATTCTCAAATTTTCACCGCACAATCCACAATCCCCATTTCAGAGTTAATATAATCTGCTGAAAATTGTTCATTGAATCGAGCAAGGGTGCAGTGACGCCATGTTGCTTGTGATTCTTGGAACTTGTTCATTGAATTCCTTAATTGATCGAGCAAGGAGTGATGAAGAGGATGAATCTAGGGAAGCAGTCATTCGATCCAGGGGAGGAGACTCTGCTTGACTGGTTAATTGTAATTGTAACCAACTAAAGCTTTGGATGGAGCGTCTCTTCTTTACTCCGGTCGAAGTCGAACCGTATACTGGTTTTGATAAACAATACTAAAAACAGACGGCTAAAAACGGTGGCGTATCTCCATTCTAACCTAACCCTATTTAATATTTATTTGACTCAAAATTTCCTTCCCTCCAGTCGCATATCCCGCTCAGTCAGTCTATTCCAGATTTCCAGTCTCCACCGGCCACGCCCAAGGCGACGGCGCTCTGCTCCACGGCTCCCTCGCTCACCGGCCTCGCTCTGCTAAAGGTAAGCCATAATTTGCTGAAGCTGAAATCTGAAACTGAAATCAGTCCATGTCATGAAAATGAAACAGTGACTCTATGTGACGCATTCTTCAAATCTACCATGTATCTGTATGTATGGTTGTATGTATGGTTGTGACTCTACGCTGCATGTATGTTTGTGACTCTATGTGACGCATTCTTCGAAGAATCTACGCTGTATGTATGGTTGTACGTATTCCAACACAAGGTGTTTGTGGAAATGCTTAAGTAATGAAATTCAATTCTACTGTGTTTGTGAAAATGCACCAGTGGAGCTTCCTTCCTTACAATTCAGTTTACTTGTGTCCTCATACTATAATTTGTGATGTTTTGATTAATATTTCAGGACATGTCGAACCCTGCTGCTGCTGCTGATTCCAGCGAACCCCCCGACCCCTACCGGTAAGCCCATAACTTGCTGTTTACTGAAGCTGAAATCTAAAACTGAAATCAGTCCATGTGATGAAAAATGAAATCACATTCTTCAAATCTACATCCCTTTATCCTTTCCCCATCACTAAAACTGGCTCATGATCAAGATATTGCTCTTTCGGACCTTAATACTTAACATTAATGTGTTTGCTTTTTCCATACCGTACCGGGTCACTGGTTAACCCGTTGACCGGCTGGCCGGGTACGGGTCTGCAACCCTGACCAGTGATGACCCTCGGGTCAATTACGGTTCAAAGGCTCTGTAATCCCAGTTACTGGTCACTGGCGCTATCTGTATGGTTGTATGTATTCCAACCCAAGGTCTTTGTGAAAATGCCTAAGAGATGAAATTCTAATGTGCATTTGTGGATATGTATCAGAGCTTCCTTCTTTACAATTCAGTTTGTGTCCTTTAGGGCTGAGCAGGAAAACCCGAAAGTCCGAAAAACCCGTCCCGAGCCCGTCCCGAAAAACCCGGTCCCGAATAGACCCGAGCCCGGGCGGGACTTTTATTTTCAATTCGGGCTCGGGCTCGGGCTTTTGTGCCAAAATCCCGAAAAGCCCGAGCCCGTCCCGAATTTTTTTTAATACTATATAAATATATATAATTATATATATTCCCCACTAACTATAGTTAGTATCTAACCATCTTCCTCCATGTTTGAATTTTTTATTTTTTTTTTCAGATTTTTTGTTAAAATTCGGGCTAGCCCGAGCCCGAGTCCTGAAGTCCCGGCTCGGGCGGGCCTTTTTCCTCATTTTCGGGCTCGGGCTAAAAATTAGTGTCCCGAAAATTTCGGGCTCGGGCTCAGGTAAAAGCCCGCCCGTCCCGGCCCGAGCTCACCCCTAGTGTCCTGAGACTTGTGTCCTCATACTAATTTGTAATGTTTTGATTGATATTTCAGAGACATGTTAAATCCAGCTGACCTGAAGGACATCCCATCCTCGAGTAGCATCCCATCCTCCTCGAGTAGCATCCAATGGTCATTCCATCCGCGCCAGAAAGTGTGGTATGTTTCTTAACAGTGTTGTTAAAGGCTAAAAAATGGTCATTCGTCTCGCTGTGTCTCAAGAGCGCCTCAATCGTTACTCTAGAAATAAATTATTATTTTTTCCAATCTATTACTTTCTAGAGCTAAATAATTAAAATTTAAAGTTAATAGAATACTAAGTTTGATCTCTAGATCTCTTATTAGGGTAAATATACTACTAATTCAAGTTTGTCAGTTTCTTTTCTCTTTTCTATATAATAATTTTTTTAATTAGATCAGGTATTTGCAGTAGAGTTAATAGTATAACACTATATCTGAGTAAGTGTGCCTCTTTCAATGAGGCGATCGCCTCGTGTGCAACTACTTTGACAACATTGTTTGTTAGTACTCACAATATAGTGTTGACTGACTAAATATATAATTTTAACGAGTATTATGTATTTTAATGAGTATTATCTGTGCATGATTGGTATGATCACATACGATCAATTATTCGTGCACCAGTTAGCCAAGGGCTAAATCGTGATTGTTGGTCTTACGTGGTCATAGATTGGCTACGGTGTTTTTTTATTCATTTACCAATGGAAGGTAATCGACATTTCAAGACAGCAATTGCTTGATTGCATATTGCTTCAACCGGAGGAGCGGGAAGCAAAGCGGTTGCGAAAGCTGGAGCGGAAGCGTAATGATCCAAAGGAGAAAGATCCAAAGGAGGAAGATCCAGAATCGGTTTCCATGAGTGTGAAAGGAGCACTTGATAGAATTGTAGAGAATGTTGTTTGTGAGTTAGTTCTCTATCCAATGCAACCCTCCGGCATACAAGAAGATTGTTTGATGGAAGGGATTCCAAGAATCCGTACTCTTAAAAGCTCTGATTACCGCAGCACAAAAAATGAAGAAACCATGATCAGGGCAGTGAGTTATATGCCGATTTGTGGATCATTAAAAGTGACGATAGACTTCAGGGCGTGGAGTAAGAAGCTTGAGTTAAGTAGCTATTCAGTATTAACCACTTACATGATATTGTTTTAGTTTAGTCATAATATTAGTATTTGAACTATGCAACTTACATGATATTGTTCATAATATAGCAGGATGACGTTTAAGTACGGGATCCTATTTCGAAAAAAAATGAAGTAACTGGTAACCATGCAGTTCTCATTTATGGGTATAATCAGGTGTCAAATGGAATGTGGTACTTTAAGGTGAAGAACTCATGATCATATGGGCACATCGTGGAAAATGAAAGGTATGCATGAAAAAGTCACATCCTCTTAAAGATCAAGTGATTTACCGTGCTGTCATTCCACGTCCACCACGTCCACCAAGTCCACAGCCACCACCTGAAAGCAGCAAGCGGTACAAAAAGTGGAGTAAAAAATACGTGGAGAGCAATTTCGCGTTGAGGGAGAACGACGACAAGAGCGACGGTGAGAATGACGGTGAGAGCGACAACGACAGTGGCAGCTACAGAGACAGCGGCAGCGAGAGTGAGGCTGATAATGAGGTGGTTGAATCCATTGAGAAATCAGATTACTCTATTGCTACCAAAGAAGACATAAGGACAGAAGATGTGCACAAGATGCCCAAGTGGGAGGTAACTCCTGATGTGTTGGACAAGTTAGTGTGTTATGATAATATTGAGAAGGACTTTAAGGAAGAAGAATATTACATGATAATCCCAGTATTCAGGGAAGAAGAGGGTCATTTGAAGATTTTGATGAGTGTCAGGCGGTTTGTCATGCTGATTACGAGAGCGAGGCGAAGGAGAGGAGTGAGGTGAAGGAGTTGAGGAAACTCTTCTGTGCGGATATCATTGCTGGATGGTTTTGTGATTTTCTATCCCCTAATTCATCGAGCGGCTTCTTATCTGAAATCAATAAGTTTCTATTAATCAAGTTTTTTTTATGGATTGTCTGATTGATGCTTGTTCAGTTTTGGTCCTTCTAGCTACATCAATGCTTGTTCAGTTTTGATGCTTGTTCAATTTTATGGATTGACTTGATGTAACTAGAAGGACCAAAACTGAACAAGCATCAATCAGACAATCCATAAAAAAAAAAACTTGATTAATAGAAACTTATTGATTTCAGATAAGAAGCCGCTCGATGAATTAGGGGATAGAAAATCACAAAACCATCCAGCAATGATATCCGCACAGAAGAGTTTCCTCAACTCCTTCGCTTCACTCCTCTCCTTTGCCTCGCTCACGTAATCAGCATGACAAACCCCCCTGACACTCAGCAAAATCTTCAAATGACCCTCTTCTTCCCTGAATTCTGGGATTATCATGTAAACCTCTTCTTCATTGAAGTCCTTCTCAATATCATCATAACACACTAACTCGTCCAGCACATCAGGAGTTACCTTGGCATCTTGTGCACATCTTCTGTCCTTATGTCTTCTTTGGTAGCAATAGAGTAATCTGATTCCTCAATGGATTCAACCACCTCACCCTCGCTGCCGCTGTCGTTGTAGCTGTCACTGTAGCTGCCACCGTCATTCTCACCGTCGCTCTTGTCGTCGTTCTCCCTCTTCCTCAACGCGAAATTGCTCTCCACGTATTTTTTACTCCACTTTTTGTGCCGCTTGCTGCTTTCAGGTGGTGGCTGTGGATGTTGTGTCCGTGGAATGACAGCACGGTAGATCACTTGATCTTTAAGAGGATGTGACTTTCTCATGCATATCCTTCATGTTCCTCGATGTGCCCATCTGATTCATGAGTTCTTCACCTTAAAGTACCACATTCCATTTGGCGTCTCCATAAATGAGAACTGCATGGGTACCAGTTACTTTATTTTTTTCGGAAATAGGATCCCGTACATAAACGTCATCCTGCGATATTATGAACAATATCATGTAAGTTGCATACTACAAATACTAATATTATGACTAAACTAAAACAATATCATGTGGTTAATACTGAATAGCTACTTACCTCAAGCTTCTTCTTCCACGCCCTGAAGTCTATCGTCACTTTTAATGATCTACAAATCGGTTTATAACGCACTGCCCTGATGGTTTCTTCATTTTTTGTGCGGCGGTAATCAGAGCTTTTAAGAGTACGGATTCTTGGAATCCCTTCCATCAAACAATCTTCTTGTTTGCCGGGTCTCCTTGAATAGAGAACTAACTCACAAACACACTTCTCCACAATTCTATCAAGTGCTCGTTTCATATTCATGGAAACCGATTTTGGATCTTTCTCCGCTGGAACTTTCTCATCTGGATCTTTACGCTTCCACTCCAGCTTTCGCACCCGCTCTGCTTCCCGCTCCTCCGGTTTGAACAATATGCAATCAAGCAATTGTTGTTTTGAAAGGTCGATTACCTTCCATGGTAAATGAATAAAAAACACCGTAGCCAATCTATGACCACGTAAGACCAACAATCACGATTTAGCCCTTGGCTAACTGGTGCACGAATAATTGATCGTATGTGATCATACCAATCCTGCACAGATAATACTCATTAAAATACATAATACTCATTAAAATTATATATTTAGTCAGTCAACACTATATTGTGAATACTAACAAACAATGTCGTCAAAGACCCGAGGCTAACTGAGGCACGAAGTTAAATATCGTCTCAAAGTTGAGGTGCATACGAGGCGATCGCCTCATTGAAAGAGGCACACTTACTCAGATATAGTGTTATACTATTAACTCTACTGCAAATACCATCTAGAATGATCTAATTAAAAAATTTATTAAAGAGAAAAGAAATTGACAAACTTGAAGTAGTAGTATATTTACCCTAATAAGAGATCTAGAGATCAAACCTAGTATTCTATTAACTTTAAATTTTAATTATTTAACTGTAGAAAGTAATAGATTGGGAAAAATAATAATTTATTTCTAGAGTAACGTTTGAGGCGTTCTTGAGACACAGCGAGACGAATGATAATTCTCTAGCCTTTAACAATACTGGTAAGAAACATACCACACTTTCTGGCGCGGATGGAATGACCATTGGGATGCTACTCGAGGAGGATGGGATGCTACTCGAGGATGGGATGTCCTTCAGGTCAGCTGGATCTAACATGTCTCTGAAATATCAATCAAAACATCATAAAAGCTCTGATCGGAAGTCTGTGGCCCCGACCGGAGCCACAGAGCACCGATCGGAGCTTTTTTGGCCCCGATTCGGGGCCGGCGGTGGTCGACGGAGCTAGATGGTGGTCGTCGGAGTCGGGTGGCGGTTGCCGGAGTCGGGGTGGTGGTCGCCGGAGCCGTGGTGGCTTAAAGGGCATTTTCGTCTTTTCAGTTCAAGCATGTGAGGGGCACACTTTGGTCGGAGGGCATTTTCGGATTTCAGTTTATTTTCGGTCACATGCCAAGCATGTGACCCAATTCCGTTAGTTTTAACATAAAATTTGGACGGAGACCTCTAATATCAACAAAGTTGAAAATTCAGACCCTTAACATCAACATTTGAACATTCAGACATCTCCCGTCAACATGGGTAAACATTCAGGCCCTTATTGTGTTCTTAACCCTTATAATATTAAAGAAAAAAAATTAATAGTAGGATTGTTTTTGAGTTTGTGATTCAAGTTCTGCAATTTATCCGTAAATATGACACGTGAATTATTTTCTTGCTATATTCTCTGACACGGGTAAAATCAAATATGGTACTAAATAATTGAAAAAAAATCACATGGGCATTTGAAAAAAAACATAGGTAGATTGTTTGAATTGGGTCAGTTTTGGCACATATGTTCTGTCAATGTCCTTTTGTTCCATTATGTTTGGTATATGGTATAATTATCATCTCTGCATATGTTATCTCTAATTTCATACTTCTCAATATCTCCAATCATCTAACATTTACGTTCATGGCCAACAGATTATTTTCTGAGTCCCTCATTACAATATAAGGAAAAATAAATAAATTCTTCAGATACAGTTAAATCAATCCATGTTGATTGTGCAAAATAGGGTTAATAACTAAAAAACTGTCCAATGTTTACCCTATGTTAAAATTAGGTGTCTGAAGTTTGAAATGTTAAAATGGACTGTCTCAAGTTTCATTTTGTTAAAATTTGGTGTCTTTGTGCGTCTTTTCATCTTCATTCCATCATTTTCATCAACCCACCAACCCACTCATAATCCATCACTCTTTACTTTTCACAAAATCGTCAAACTTCACCTAAAAATTGAACATTAAAAAAAAAGTTTCTAGAAGAGTGGTGTAGAGCCATTTTCCAAGGACAATAGAGCGAGATTTACTTGTCCGGATGTGACCAACTTTTTAGGTGACAGTCCCGGCAAGATGACGAGAAGGGAGTGTGTATGAGAGCTCGAATTTGACAGACGGTTTCGTCGGAATTCACTTCTCTAAAGTAATCACACCGAGACACCAAATTTCAACAAAAATGAAACTTGGGACAGTCCGTTTTAACATTTCAAACTTCAAACACCTAATTTTAACATAGGGTAAACCTTGGACAGTTTTTTAGTTATGCAAAATAAGTACAATTTTTAAAACTTATAATTTAGCAATTCATGTATAACCTTACGTGTGTAACATACTTTGAAAATAAGTATTATTGGTATTGCTACTTTTAATAGATCGTGTAGATTGGATTCTTAATCAATATCCAATCTTTAATTCATTAGAAATACGTTGGTCGATATAGGAGTAAGACAGTAATTCTGAAATATGCAGGACATAAGTCCAATTAATTATTATTCAGTAATCGACATACAATTAACAAGTAATATGTATGTGTTTGAAAACCGAAATTGCGATTCGTAGATCGAATGGGAAAGACGAAGTTTTAACTGAGGCACGTGCGGATCACGCTTTCCTTAAGCCGATTTCGCCCCACCTCACCCTCAGGTTATGCAACGAGGTTTATTACAAGGGCGATCACCTCCCAGGATACAACAGTGTCGTTGACACGAATCATGCACACAACTCGTTCGGTTGTCACTTACCTGCATCAAATGAATATCTTGGGGTTGTTAAAACTTATAAGTAGTAGAACTTAGTAGTGTTATTCTATATGATAAGTTTTTAAGTAATTAATAATGATTAAGTAGAACAAACATAATACAACCTTAGAATATATGACCAATTATTCTTAATGGACGTGATTTTGAGTTCGTAATCACAGTTTACCACATAATATATATATATATATATATATAATATGTAAAAAGAGTATTATGAGAGAACGAAATCAATAGCTTAAGGGTATAGCTTAGCCCCCATTAGTGCTTTCTAGCATCAAACACATCTTCTGTATAAAACACATCTCTTGATGGTTCACTATTTTGATATGTACTTTTGCATAAAATCAAGCAGAACTAATAATATCTCAGATTGGTCTTCAGTGATCTTAGTTAGATGCAATCATGCAAAGTATTTTAAATCTTCACTAGTATTAAAATTAATGTTTATGTTTAGAAAGAAAGGAAACATATTTTACAGTGGTTATGCTTGAAAATATTTAATATATTATTTGCTTATGAAATCAAATAAAGTATATATATATATATATACCAATATATAATTTGTGTTGGGTCCTCACCCCCAAAAGTCACCTACCTTAAAAAAGGTTCCACACATACATTCCAAAAGTCACATACCTTCTAAAGTTTAAACCAACCTATTTCGTCCGGTTTATATTAAAATTTGATTATCAAACAGGTTTAGACCGAAATCTTACCGAACCGGCACAATCTATTAAAAAATGGTATTTGGATATAGAACCAAACTGGGACAATTATAAACGCCGATAAGCCGAATAAATCCGTAACTGTTGTAGCTCTAAACTATGATTTAATATATGATATGTGATGCATTAACGATTCAACATATTTAGGGTCGCAAGTTTTATTTTTATGTATGCGGTTCGGAATTTGAAAAATACACTCAGTGAAGCTGCCTGTTTGATTACATATGATAAATTTTTGAAGTGTGAATTTTTTAGTGAAAAATTCATAGGAAGTTGTCAAGTAACACATATCAAGTAATGATTGTTCATATGGACCTAGAAGTACTTTTTATGGATTTTTCACAGTTTTTTCACATGCAAAAACTCCGATTTTCCCCCCATAATAATGATCACTAAATTCTATACATGTTACTAAATAAAAATAGACTTATTTATTATATTAAATGTAATTATTATAATTATGCTTTAACAACTTATGTAATAACAATCTTAGAAATATGCATGTGCAAAGCACATGCAGAAATAACTAGTATATATATATATATATATATATATATTTATTGTCCATATTGAGTTATATATATTCTAAAACATATCATAGTTTTTATTATATTTTATAAACATGTATGTATTAAACTAAAATCAAAGGAATTTAGTATTTTTTTTGGAATGCTAATATATATTGCAATAATAAAATCTTAATATTACTATACACACAATACTATGACACGGTGTTTTCATTTTTAATTATTAAAATAATATATAATATAATAACAACTAAGTTTGGTTATATATAGTAACAACTTTTACGGTAGCCTTCGATAATGGTATTGTAATATTATATTGTTTTGTTTTTTTTTAAACTATCGTTTTGTCTATTATTTTATATATTTTTTTTAATTCTATATATATACTAGGGATGGCAACGGGTCTCGGGGCCCCGTTGACCCGCGGGGCCCCGACCCGGTTTTGACCCGCCGACCCGCCGACCCGCGGGTCACGGGTCGGGTCGGGGGCGGGTCGGGCTCGGGTCGGGGCGGGTCCGGGTCTAGAGACCCGGGGCCCCGTAGACCCGCCCCGAAATCCATATGTATATAATTTTTTTTTTTTTAAATTTTTTTATGTTAATATGATCTAACATTTAATAAAAAAATATGGTTAATATAGTACCTATATAAATAACATGGACCAAATAGATTTATATTTAGATTATTAGGATTTGTTAATTTGGTGTTTGGATTTAAATTTGTATTTGTAATGAATTTGATGTGTTTGTTGTTTATATTTGATTGATGTTAGATTTATGTTTTGAATTTATATATAATGTAATATTTTGACAAAAAAAATTGTATTTAATATTGAAAAGTTAAAAAAAAAAAAAAAAAAAAAAATTGTTCATATGACGGGGCGGGTCGAGGCCCCGCGGGTCGACCCGCGGGATTGTTGACCCGACCCGACCCGAAAGGCCCATTTGGCCGGGGCCGGGTCAGCCAGGCCGACCCGCGGGGCGGGTCCGGGGCTGCAAAAACCCGCCCCGACCCGCCCCGTTGCCATCCCTAATATATACTGCTTACGTGGCGGGCTATGAACTTCCGGAATCAAACTGTATAGATTTACTATTTAAATGGAAACTTTTAATTAATTTGTTTCTTTATTTTACGTATAGACTAAAATAGGAGATAAAAATACTTCTTAATTTACAACCAATCAATATTTTATGCCTAAATTTATAGATCTCTAATTAAATGCCGATTAAATTAGGAAACGCTGACTGGACGAACCGTCCACGTGTCAATCAGAGGGCTTTCGGTGCCGAATTAATATAATATAGTAGATATATATAGATAGAAACCTTTTAAAAAAAATCATCATAATATATTTTATATATTTTCTTTTGGTAAAGTAATAGATAAAATATCAGGTCCCGTAGCTCAGTTGGTTAGAGCGTTGGTCTTATGAGCCGAAGGTCGCGGGTTCGAGCCCCGCCGGGACCATATATATATAAATATTAATAAATAAACATATAATAATAAATATATGTAATAGGGTTTGGGTCTAGGGTTATCAAATTGCTGTCTAGACGGAATATACCTTCAAAATTTTCTAAAATACACTAAAGTTTTAATACGATAAATCAAAGACATGATGTTTTATATAAAATCAAATTTTCAAAACAATACATGTTAAGAAATATATTAAAGAAAACATAGCTTAAAAATACAAAAAAAAATTAAAAAAAATTCTATAAGATATAATTTTTAAAAATATTAAATCTTAATTTTTTGAACTTTGGGGTTATATATAATATGTATAATTCTCATTTTTATTTGAGATTTATATTTGTAACTAGAAGGACCAAAACTGAACAAGCATCAATCAGACAATCCATAAAAAAAAAAACTTGATTAATAGAAACTTATTGATTTCAGATAAGAAGCCGCTCGATGAATTAGGGGATAGAAAATCACAAAACCATCCAGCAATGATATCCGCACAGAAGAGTTTCCTCAACTCCTTCGCTTCACTCCTCTCCTTTGCCTCGCTCACGTAATCAGCATGACAAACCCCCCTGACACTCAGCAAAATCTTCAAATGACCCTCTTCTTCCCTGAATTCTGGGATTATCATGTAAACCTCTTCTTCATTGAAGTCCTTCTCAATATCATCATAACACACTAACTCGTCCAGCACATCAGGAGTTACCTTGGCCTCTTGTGCACATCTTCTGTCCTTATGTCTTCTTTGGTAGCAATAGAGTAATCTGATTCCTCAATGGATTCAACCACCTCACCCTCGCTGCCGCTGTCGTTGTAGCTGTCACTGTAGCTGCCACCGTCATTCTCACCGTCGCTCTTGTCGTCGTTCTCCCTCTTCCTCAACGCGAAATTGCTCTCCACGTATTTTTTACTCCACTTTTTGTGCCGCTTGCTGCTTTCAGGTGGTGGCTGTGGATGTTGTGTCCGTGGAATGACAGCACGGTAGATCACTTGATCTTTAAGAGGATGTGACTTTCTCATGCATATCCTTCATGTTCCTCGATGTGCCCATCTGATTCATGAGTTCTTCACCTTAAAGTACCACATTCCATTTGGCGTCTCCATAAATGAGAACTGCATGGGTACCAGTTACTTTATTTTTTTCGGAAATAGGATCCCGTACATAAACGTCATCCTGCGATATTATGAACAATATCATGTAAGTTGCATACTACAAATACTAATATTATGACTAAACTAAAACAATATCATGTGGTTAATACTGAATAGCTACTTACCTCAAGCTTCTTCTTCCACGCCCTGAAGTCTATCGTCACTTTTAATGATCTACAAATCGGTTTATAACGCACTGCCCTGATGGTTTCTTCATTTTTTGTGCGGCGGTAATCAGAGCTTTTAAGAGTACGGATTCTTGGAATCCCTTCCATCAAACAATCTTCTTGTTTGCCGGGTCTCCTTGAATAGAGAACTAACTCACAAACACACTTCTCCACAATTCTATCAAGTGCTCGTTTCATATTCATGGAAACCGATTTTGGATCTTTCTCCGCTGGAACTTTCTCATCTGGATCTTTACGCTTCCACTCCAGCTTTCGCACCCGCTCTGCTTCCCGCTCCTCCGGTTTGAACAATATGCAATCAAGCAATTGTTGTTTTGAAAGGTCGATTACCTTCCATGGTAAATGAATAAAAAACACCGTAGCCAATCTATGACCACGTAAGACCAACAATCACGATTTAGCCCTTGGCTAACTGGTGCACGAATAATTGATCGTATGTGATCATACCAATCCTGCACAGATAATACTCATTAAAATACATAATACTCATTAAAATTATATATTTAGTCAGTCAACACTATATTGTGAATACTAACAAACAATGTCGTCAAAGACCCGAGGCTAACTGAGGCACGAAGTTAAATATCGTCTCAAAGTTGAGGTGCATACGAGGCGATCGCCTCATTGAAAGAGGCACACTTACTCAGATATAGTGTTATACTATTAACTCTACTGCAAATACCATCTAGAATGATCTAATTAAAAAATTTATTAAAGAGAAAAGAAATTGACAAACTTGAAGTAGTAGTATATTTACCCTAATAAGAGATCTAGAGATCAAACCTAGTATTCTATTAACTTTAAATTTTAATTATTTAACTGTAGAAAGTAATAGATTGGGAAAAATAATAATTTATTTCTAGAGTAACGTTTGAGGCGTTCTTGAGACACAGCGAGACGAATGATAATTCTCTAGCCTTTAACAATACTGGTAAGAAACATACCACACTTTCTGGCGCGGATGGAATGACCATTGGGATGCTACTCGAGGAGGATGGGATGCTACTCGAGGATGGGATGTCCTTCAGGTCAGCTGGATCTAACATGTCTCTGAAATATCAATCAAAACATCATAAAAGCTCTGATCGGAAGTCTGTGGCCCCGACCGGAGCCACAGAGCACCGATCGGAGCTTTTTTGGCCCCGATTCGGGGCCGGCGGTGGTCGACGGAGCTAGATGGTGGTCGTCGGAGTCGGGTGGCGGTTGCCGGAGTCGGGGTGGTGGTCGCCGGAGCCGTGGTGGCTTAAAGGGCATTTTCGTCTTTTCAGTTCAAGCATGTGAGGGGCACACTTTGGTCGGAGGGCATTTTCGGATTTCAGTTTATTTTCGGTCACATGCCAAGCATGTGACCCAATTCCGTTAGTTTTAACATAAAATTTGGACGGAGACCTCTAATATCAACAAAGTTGAAAATTCAGACCCTTAACATCAACATTTGAACATTCAGACATCTCCCGTCAACATGGGTAAACATTCAGGCCCTTATTGTGTTCTTAACCCTTATAATATTAAAGAAAAAAAATTAATAGTAGGATTGTTTTTGAGTTTGTGATTCAAGTTCTGCAATTTATCCGTAAATATGACACGTGAATTATTTTCTTGCTATATTCTCTGACACGGGTAAAATCAAATATGGTACTAAATAATTGAAAAAAAATCACATGGGCATTTGAAAAAAAACATAGGTAGATTGTTTGAATTGGGTCAGTTTTGGCACATATGTTCTGTCAATGTCCTTTTGTTCCATTATGTTTGGTATATGGTATAATTATCATCTCTGCATATGTTATCTCTAATTTCATACTTCTCAATATCTCCAATCATCTAACATTTACGTTCATGGCCAACAGATTATTTTCTGAGTCCCTCATTACAATATAAGGAAAAATAAATAAATTCTTCAGATACAGTTAAATCAATCCATGTTGATTGTGCAAAATAGGGTTAATAACTAAAAAACTGTCCAATGTTTACCCTATGTTAAAATTAGGTGTCTGAAGTTTGAAATGTTAAAATGGACTGTCTCAAGTTTCATTTTGTTAAAATTTGGTGTCTTTGTGCGTCTTTTCATCTTCATTCCATCATTTTCATCAACCCACCAACCCACTCATAATCCATCACTCTTTACTTTTCACAAAATCGTCAAACTTCACCTAAAAATTGAACATTAAAAAAAAAGTTTCTAGAAGAGTGGTGTAGAGCCATTTTCCAAGGACAATAGAGCGAGATTTACTTGTCCGGATGTGACCAACTTTTTAGGTGACAGTCCCGGCAAGATGACGAGAAGGGAGTGTGTATGAGAGCTCGAATTTGACAGACGGTTTCGTCGGAATTCACTTCTCTAAAGTAATCACACCGAGACACCAAATTTCAACAAAAATGAAACTTGGGACAGTCCGTTTTAACATTTCAAACTTCAAACACCTAATTTTAACATAGGGTAAACCTTGGACAGTTTTTTAGTTATGCAAAATAAGTACAATTTTTAAAACTTATAATTTAGCAATTCATGTATAACCTTACGTGTGTAACATACTTTGAAAATAAGTATTATTGGTATTGCTACTTTTAATAGATCGTGTAGATTGGATTCTTAATCAATATCCAATCTTTAATTCATTAGAAATACGTTGGTCGATATAGGAGTAAGACAGTAATTCTGAAATATGCAGGACATAAGTCCAATTAATTATTATTCAGTAATCGACATACAATTAACAAGTAATATGTATGTGTTTGAAAACCGAAATTGCGATTCGTAGATCGAATGGGAAAGACGAAGTTTTAACTGAGGCACGTGCGGATCACGCTTTCCTTAAGCCGATTTCGCCCCACCTCACCCTCAGGTTATGCAACGAGGTTTATTACAAGGGCGATCACCTCCCAGGATACAACAGTGTCGTTGACACGAATCATGCACACAACTCGTTCGGTTGTCACTTACCTGCATCAAATGAATATCTTGGGGTTGTTAAAACTTATAAGTAGTAGAACTTAGTAGTGTTATTCTATATGATAAGTTTTTAAGTAATTAATAATGATTAAGTAGAACAAACATAATACAACCTTAGAATATATGACCAATTATTCTTAATGGACGTGATTTTGAGTTCGTAATCACAGTTTACCACATAATATATATATATATATATATATATATATATATATATATATATATATATATATATATATATATATATATATATATATATATATATATATATATATATAATATGTAAAAAGAGTATTATGAGAGAACGAAATCAATAGCTTAAGGGTATAGCTTAGCCCCCATTAGTGCTTTCTAGCATCAAACACATCTTCTGTATAAAACACATCTCTTGATGGTTCACTATTTTGATATGTACTTTTGCATAAAATCAAGCAGAACTAATAATATCTCAGATTGGTCTTCAGTGATCTTAGTTAGATGCAATCATGCAAAGTATTTTAAATCTTCACTAGTATTAAAATTAATGTTTATGTTTAGAAAGAAAGGAAACATATTTTACAGTGGTTATGCTTGAAAATATTTAATATATTATTTGCTTATGAAATCAAATAAAGTATATATATATATATATACCAATATATAATTTGTGTTGGGTCCTCACCCCCAAAAGTCACCTACCTTAAAAAAGGTTCCACACATACATTCCAAAAGTCACATACCTTCTAAAGTTTAAACCAACCTATTTCGTCCGGTTTATATTAAAATTTAATTATCAAACAGGTTTAGACCGAAATCTTACCGAACCGGCACAATCTATTAAAAAATGGTATTTGGATATAGAACCAAACTGGGACAATTATAAACGCCGATAAGCCGAATAAATCCGTAACTGTTGTAGCTCTAAACTATGATTTAATATATGATATGTGATGCATTAACGATTCAACATATTTAGGGTCGCAAGTTTTATTTTTATGTATGCGGTTCGGAATTTGAAAAATACACTCAGTGAAGCTGCCTGTTTGATTACATATGATAAATTTTTGAAGTGTGAATTTTTTAGTGAAAAATTCATAGGAAGTTGTCAAGTAACACATATCAAGTAATGATTGTTCATATGGACCTAGAAGTACTTTTTATGGATTTTTCACAGTTTTTTCACATGCAAAAACTCCGATTTTCCCCCCATAATAATGATCACTAAATTCTATACATGTTACTAAATAAAAATAGACTTATTTATTATATTAAATGTAATTATTATAATTATGCTTTAACAACTTATGTAATAACAATCTTAGAAATATGCATGTGCAAAGCACATGCAGAAATAACTAGTATATATATATATATATATATATATTTATTGTCCATATTGAGTTATATATATTCTAAAACATATCATAGTTTTTATTATATTTTATAAACATGTATGTATTAAACTAAAATCAAAGGAATTTAGTATTTTTTTTGGAATGCTAATATATATTGCAATAATAAAATCTTAATATTACTATACACACAATACTATGACACGGTGTTTTCATTTTTAATTATTAAAATAATATATAATATAATAACAACTAAGTTTGGTTATATATAGTAACAACTTTTACGGTAGCCTTCGATAATGGTATTGTAATATTATATTGTTTTGTTTTTTTTTAAACTATCGTTTTGTCTATTATTTTATATATTTTTTTTAATTCTATATATATACTAGGGATGGCAACGGGTCTCGGGGCCCCGTTGACCCGCGGGGCCCCGACCCGGTTTTGACCCGCCGACCCGCCGACCCGCGGGTCACGGGTCGGGTCGGGGGCGGGTCGGGCTCGGGTCGGGGCGGGTCCGGGTCTAGAGACCCGGGGCCCCGTAGACCCGCCCCGAAATCCATATGTATATAATTTTTTTTTTTTAAATTTTTTTATGTTAATATGATCTAACATTTAATAAAAAAATATGGTTAATATAGTACCTATATAAATAACATGGACCAAATAGATTTATATTTAGATTATTAGGATTTGTTAATTTGGTGTTTGGATTTAAATTTGTATTTGTAATGAATTTGATGTGTTTGTTGTTTATATTTGATTGATGTTAGATTTATGTTTTGAATTTATATATAATGTAATATTTTGACAAAAAAAATTGTATTTAATATTGAAAAGTTAAAAAAAAAAAAAAAAAAAAAATTGTTCATATGACGGGGCGGGTCGAGGCCCCGCGGGTCGACCCGCGGGATTGTTGACCCGACCCGACCCGAAAGGCCCATTTGGCCGGGGCCGGGTCAGCCAGGCCGACCCGCGGGGCGGGTCCGGGGCTGCAAAAACCCGCCCCGACCCGCCCCGTTGCCATCCCTAATATATACTGCTTACGTGGCGGGCTATGAACTTCCGGAATCAAACTGTATAGATTTACTATTTAAATGGAAACTTTTAATTAATTTGTTTCTTTATTTTACGTATAGACTAAAATAGGAGATAAAAATACTTCTTAATTTACAACCAATCAATATTTTATGCCTAAATTTATAGATCTCTAATTAAATGCCGATTAAATTAGGAAACGCTGACTGGACGAACCGTCCACGTGTCAATCAGAGGGCTTTCGGTGCCGAATTAATATAATATAGTAGATATATATAGATAGAAACCTTTTAAAAAAAATCATCATAATATATTTTATATATTTTCTTTTGGTAAAGTAATAGATAAAATATCAGGTCCCGTAGCTCAGTTGGTTAGAGCGTTGGTCTTATGAGCCGAAGGTCGCGGGTTCGAGCCCCGCCGGGACCATATATATATAAATATTAATAAATAAACATATAATAATAAATATATGTAATAGGGTTTGGGTCTAGGGTTATCAAATTGCTGTCTAGACGGAATATACCTTCAAAATTTTCTAAAATACACTAAAGTTTTAATACGATAAATCAAAGACATGATGTTTTATATAAAATCAAATTTTCAAAACAATACATGTTAAGAAATATATTAAAGAAAACATAGCTTAAAAATACAAAAAAAAATTAAAAAAAATTCTATAAGATATAATTTTTAAAAATATTAAATCTTAATTTTTTGAACTTTGGGGTTATATATAATATGTATAATTCTCATTTTTATTTGAGATTTATATTTGTTTTTATATAAAATTTGAGGTTATTTTAGAATAATAATAGAACTTTAGGGTACTTTTAGGAATTTTAGAAAATATACTACGTCCATAATTAACGGAAAAAATTTACGGAACTAGCAAATTGAACATCAGCAAAAATTCGGCTAGCAATTTGGTACAAAAATAAGTTTGGCTAGCAAATTGCAGTTTCATATAAAGTTCAGTAATTTAATAATTAATAGTTTTATTATTCTTTATAAAAAAAAGTTTATAATGGGCCCACTCTCCATTCTGCTCTGTGTTTTACTTTCACTCGGAAATTATCCATAGAGCTCAGTTCGATTGATAAAAAAGATCATTTAAACACTACATTTATGAACGGTTTACATGTAAAGGTTTACATGTAAAATGCGAGTCGAGTATCTGGCAAGTTCAACTGAATTGACTCAGCTTACTCGAACTCGACAGAGCCTTATAATTTTTCAAGTTCGAGCTCGACGAGTCCGAACTCGACTCTATTAGGCTTTTGGCTCGAAATCGAACTCGAAGTAGTGAATTATTTCAAAGGTAGAACAAACATGTTACATATTTTACTCGTTTTAAAGAAGAATAGATGACAAATTGTCCAAAATACATATTTCCATTCAATAGCTTCTTAGACTCCAATGCATCTTTATAATAAAATCAGAGAAAAGATCATTAAATGTAACCGACGAAAAATAAACAGATGTGAAAAAACAACCCTCCCTCCCCATAACACAAACTTGGACTCTGCACTTGAGTTCGACTCGACCATTTTTAACTTAAAATTGACTCAATTCCAACCCGACACCACTCTCATACCTCAGCTTTTCAAGCTCTTACCGACCAAAAAGCAGTCTTTCTCACACAAGAATGAATGAATGAATACATCAAATTCATGCATCATCATCCTTCTTCTTATCATCCTCACCTGCTTTTTCTTTAGCTTCCTTTTTCTCTTCTGCTTTCTCTTCAGTTTTCTTCTCCTCAACAGAGAGATTCTCCAGAAGCTCTGCAGCAGCTGAGGCTTCCTTGTTTTCCTCCTTTGAGTGTTGAGATTCAACTACTTCTTGGAATTTCTCCATGAATGCCTTGTTATCTGAAAGAGCCAAGCAGAAAATAAGTGTCGAGTATACATATGTGGCCACTAAAAGCTAAATATTACAAATTATGACAACTCTTCAAATCTAAATAAGGGCACACTCCAAAAATTAATTGTAGTCTAGGTCCAATTATGTGTTTGTTGGGTCAGGATTTGTATACCCATCTTCACTATTTGCAATTCATCAACATAGCTCAAGCAGTTTCACCAGAAGAACAATTGAACATGTTTGAAATAAGATGTATTATTAGGGTGGAAAACACTCTATTCAAGTGGCATTGGTCTCTCCTTTTGGAATACCTGGAGTTGGAGGGAATAATAATATAATTAATAAATATCTGAACAAATTCCTAATGGCAACACATCACACAAGTTGTTAATTAGTTAGATTGATTACATTACCAATCCAACAAATTCTTTTTTACTGTTCAAGCAACAATTTGTTTGCTATAAGGTGTCACCTTATCCTTTTTATTCTTTATAAAACAACTGCCATATGTCAATGTAAACTATGTGCGGGAAATATTTACTTCCATCTCCAAAAAAGTAATTACTAATAACCCCTAACATAAATAGAGACATTTGACAAGCTTGACAATGAGGCAAACTCCAGTAACATCATACATTTCAGTGGGAAACTAGATGTGACAACACAACACACAATGACATAAATAGAGACATTTGACAACCTTGACAATCTAGATACATACTACAACGCACAAAACAATCAATGACTCTATACGAGCAACCAGAAAGTTCCTATAATTTCACAAAAGGGTTAAGGAACTTACTCTCAACTGAAGCAAATCTGATGCAGAACATCTCGTCCTTCAATTCTCCATCAGCAAAGTCAGGGGCATGCCAGACGCACGATTTTTCATTCCCAGAGTGCTCTTGCACATTCATATTTGGCAGAACTGATAATCGCAATCACAAGAAAGCAGATCAGAAGAGAATGATAAAAAATAATAATCAAAACTGACACGGATGAAGTAAAATAGAGCAAATCGGGTGACAGACCTAGATGATTAGCGCAGATTTTGAGGGTCTTAGATTGCCTCATGACCAGTCGAACCTTCTTTGATTCCTTGTGTTTCAACAGCTTGACGGTACCAGCACCTCGTTCTTTCCACTGATTTCCATCCTTGTCATACCGGTAGAGCTTTGCCTTCCTGAAGGACCACATCAAAAAATCAGAAATCGTTCGCAATTATAATCCCAAAACCTAAAATCGTCAATCACTGGATCGATCAGGCAAAATAAACAGACAACACATACAGATCGAGGATTGCATCTTCTTCCTCTTCACCGGTGCTGACGGCGACCTCCTCAAGCCTAACGATCGGAGCGACCTGAGCACCGGTATCTTCCTCCTCGCCGGCGGGGGCGTCTTCATCTTCCCTATGCTCGTGCACTGGTTCAGTACTGGCCATCTCGATCTCTAGTAAAGCAGAAAAGACTACACTGGAGTTCGCCGCCGGCGGGAGAAAAAGATCGATGAGGGAGCGTAAAAGTCTGCAACAGCGGAGGGTTTGAAGGATTTTATAGTGAAGTGTATCGTAAGGCTGGCAGCCGAAAAAGAAGATGGAGTGTTTGGCTACGCGTACTATCGTGGCCTCATCTAAGAATAGGAAAGTGTCAATCCACGTCGCGGTAAAGATAAGGGGCTCTGGCCCATCTTTTATAGGCCTCAATCTTAGGGTCGAGAAAGACTAAAAGCCCATCAAAGAAGACCTAAAATGTTTGAGTTGGGCCGATCTATATCCATTTCTAGGCTTAAAAATTTCGGCCGGAAGGCTCAATTTATTTCGAATTGTCATAGGAGGCCTTATCAACGGGCAATTCTTGTGTAACACCAAGCTTGGTCTAAAACCCTAAAAATGAACCCTAGAATGGTAGGAGCAAAGACACTTGTCATTATAATATTGGTTTTGTGTAAACACCAAGCTTATCTAAGAATTTTCCCTTATCAACCGAGTATTGTGGTTCGGCCATTAATTTGATGTAGCGGTATAACCATGGAATATGTTGTATCGAATCAACCATTTCATTCATTATATAATAGTTCAAATATTGCTATTGACCTTGAGAATAGAAATATGTTCATAAACGACTTTACCTTTTATGAGCTGACTCGATGCAAGTGAGAATTAGTTTAGGTGTGAGCAAACATGTTATAGGTGCTGCCCTCCTGATGGGACCCCTCCTTGGACAACCCCCCGCTGAAAACCAACCAAAAGAAATAGAGTATCTTTTTTTTTTTTTTTGCCACTAAAAAGGAATGGAAAAGTAGTGGCGACCGGCGATCCTAGGTTCGTCATTCTTCGTAATATTCAGACTCTCCTGCTCACTGATTGGAGTTTTTTTCGGCCAGACTTAGTGAAAAATTAACGCATGCACTAGACCGTCAACGTAGTCCCACCAGCAGTCTAGTTTATTCAAGATGTTGGTCTATTAAACTACAGTTCTACTCTCCTCCTCATATGTCTGATATGATATGTGGGTCCCTAAGGAATTTCAAATTCGAGACTTCAGAGCCAAACCTCATAAAAGTAAACGCGCTTTCCAAGAAGGCGTCTCTAGCTGGATTCGAACTTGATTCGCCCATAAAAACATAGCTCACCTATAATAATATCTACTCACACTCCCATCAAGGGAAGTATTATTGACATGCTAATTAGCTTTAGTACTAAATTAGAATTATTTTACGTTGTTCAACATCATACCCTGGTACCCTAATAATTGTAATCCGTAGTCCATACGATATGACGTTCAGTTATAACTATAATTAGTACTAAAGCTAATTGGCATATATATGGCCGGTGGGTTTTGAAAGACGTGAATGTTGTAATCAGCAGGCATAGGCCACTCATTGTATATGGATATGTACTTAAAGCTCCCGACCATCTCATGCTATTCACGGTTGATTGTCGGGATGGAGCTGAAGAACGTGCAATTGAGATGAAGGCAAGGCACGCAAGTTGATTTTAATTAGTGTCTATAATCCAAAATTTTAGACTGCATTTATACTTAATTAATATAATTTTTATTTGGGTTAAAGTTTTGCGCCATTTGGTTAGTGTTGCATTTTTGTGTTATATATTTTATTTTGTAGGTTTTTTGTGTCATATGTTTGCATTTTGTAGGCATTACGTGCTTCCGTTAGTCAACTATTATGTTTGACCGTTAAATACTTTTATTTTTTTTCAATTTAGTCCTCCAATTTATACACATAACTTTTAATTTATGCAATTTAGTCCCTAAGTAACTAAATTGGACCATGGGGTTCACGGCTCGGGTCGCCCAGGTGAGGCCACCCGATCCGTAGTCCGACCCAACCATGGTGGAGAAACTGTTAAGGAATAAGACGTACGCCTTAACCAATCAGCCCATAAGCTCGAACTTCAACCCGGCCTACACTGGCCCTTTTTTTTCTAATTTTTTTTATTGGAGGTTTCCACATCTATTCCCTTCACTTTTGTTCATTTTTTAATGCCGCTCCCGGGAATCGAACCCTCAACTATGATACCACTTGTTAGGGAATAAGACGTACGCCTTAACCAATCAGTCCATAAGCTCGAACTTGTAAATGAAGGATTTCGGTATACACTTAATCTCTATTTAGGTATTCTTTTTTATACCCAACAGAAACAAACCGGTGAAAGAGACTTAATAATGCAGAGTTCTATTGTGTTGTTCCGAAACTGTCCAATTGGTGGAGAGATGATATCATTTTGTAAACCTTGGGAAATGATTCCCCTTCCGACTTAACGTCATGAAGTGTTCCAATTCTAGAGGATTAACTATTTTGCCTTAAAAGTTCACATTATTACACCTACTGCCATACTCTCTAATATCGGAACTTGTCCTGACGTTTTGTCGAAATGTGTTATTCCCTAAAACCTTTTGGTATGTATTAACCCTTTCTCAGTCGGAATTAATCGGTCCACCGCAGTCTGAACTTATTTTTAACACCTTCCCCAGTGAAGATTACTAGCAAGATCGAACAGTTACAATGATAGAGAGTGGCATTAGATTGATCATGGCAAGACCAAGAGTCACGTGCCTGACCTGCTTTAAACGCCGTCGTGTTTTGGGAGAGAGAACAAGGGCGTGGTTTTGAGCGACCCCATGTCGGAGGTGAGACAACCACCATGAATATGTCTCCGGCAAGATGGATAGACATGCACATCTTCTTCTCTCTTTATGTCTTCTCTAGACATGAGTTAATGATATTGTTGTCATCATCTCTCAATCTAATTAATGTCCCCTATGAATGTGCAAAATTACCTCACATGGCAACTTTAGTTATTTCAATGTAATATATATATAAACCATTTTTACGAAAAAAATGAGTTATTAGTTAGCGATTATAAACTTATCTTGCTATATTAAGCTCTCTTAATCACGGTTTGAGGTGTTTATCTAACTAAACATAATATTAACTAACTTTACAAACAACCTAGTATAGTAAGACATATAAACTTTGTTCTATTCGCATACTCTTATATCTGATGTGGTATGTATATTATAGATAAATTGATATTTTAATCATATCACAATAGGTTAACTCTCAAAAGGTTTCAAACAGATCGGCCAATGCCACAAAAGTTAGGGCTTTCGACTCCAATTTTTAAGAGACATCATATGTGGTAGTGATCTTTTGCATTTTTTGTTATGAGTTGAATGCTTTATGCAATTAAGATTGTAATTATGAAAAATAAAATATTCAAAAGCTCAATAAATAATTTTTTAATAAAAAATTATATTTAATTATCAATTTAATGCTTTGACAAAAAAAAACATTTTCAAAAAAAGACCTCGAATTAAAATATTACTTTAGACCTCGAATTTTCTTGGGCCAGCTCTGATTTTGAATTCGAATCTTCAAAATTAAACCACATGGAGTAACGTTGTTTTTACCACTTGAACATTTTTAACATGATAACAACTCCAAGGGGTTTAGAATAGATTGAATTTGTTTTGTCTAGTACGTACCTAAATGGAAAAAAAAAAAAAAAAAAAAAAAAGTAGTTAGAGAGTGAGACATAAAATAGGGTACAATTTATGATGTTTTTATTTAATGATAAAAGTATGCAACAATAAGTGGTAATCTAATCATCATTAGGACAAGATTCGTGTGCTTGATGAGCTGTCTTAGTTTTAATTATTTTAAAGATTCACGGCCATGGGTACGGTGTCACGTGAACAATAGATCTATTATTGGTTATCTCCTGAGAATGAGAACCCCTAATAATAATAATTAATGGAGCAAGGATTCAGATTATGAAGCATCAATCATGGATTCATGGCCTATGTTGATTGGAAATATATGTCCATTACTTGTGTACCACTACTTTCTACCAATCCATAGCAATTCTCTGTTCCAAGGGATGTTGCAATTTGGACAATATGATAACAAATCTTCCTAGATATTCATTTAACATAATATATATACTAGACTCGCGATATGTTCGTCTAGACAAATTTGCCGTAAAGTGTTAAAGACTATTTACGCGGACATGATTACATCAATTCCGAAATTTTTTGAGAATATGTATGATCAGACTGACTCCAAAGATAATATAAATGTATCATTGATTGGGTCTACTCAAATTATCATACAAGAATATAGTCTTTTTTAGAGCTCTCGGTACTTCTAACAGTACTTTACATATTAACGATTTTATTAATAAAAAAACATGTTATTACGTTATATTACAACTTTAAATAAGACTTTATTCTTGTATCATTTTAAAGTCGAGCCGATCATGCATCTTTAGAGTTGACTTGATCATGTTCTTGTAGTATTTTCAAATTCGACACGATCACGCCCTCATAACACTTTATACGCGACAAACGACAACAACACGTACACATGTAGCGTTTATTATAATCTAATATTTATATTAGAGAAATCCACTTACGTGTATTAAAAATATCAATTAATTATATATTTGTTTTATGATATATATATATATATATATATATATACCACGTATTCACCCATTATGCCTAACTCTTTGAAATCTTTTATAACGTGGTCAGTTAGTAGCCTCTAGCTAATTCATCTCGATCGAGCCTCTATATATTGAAAAAAGGATAAGATATGGGAGTTGCAAAATATCAGCACATTATTGTAATGTAACTCATCGGTCGCGACAAGGGTAGAACTACTTGCTCAAAATGACCTAAGAGAAAATCATGGTATTTGTCTAGGAATAGATATGGTCACATGGAAGGATATTTGATAAGACAACTGAGTGATATTATTCAAGGAATCCCAGATGTAATGGCCACACATTGTATTCAATTGAACTCAATAACTCTAAAATTAAATTTCTTTTTTATTTTTTCCATTTACAATTTACAATTTATAATCACTTGCCGTGCCATTGGAACAATATTAAATATTTGAAGTTAATAACTCTAAAATTAATTTTAATTTGTCAATTTAATTTTGTCATGTATCATTATTTAATCGAATTAAGCATAACTATATTTCTGTAGATTAGTATAGAAAAAATAATATAAGCTAATATAGAGTTTGTGATAGATAAGACGTGTTAAAAATAAGTTAACATTATTTTAGGATGATCCTATTAATTGAAGCTACTTGTTGGATCTGGAAATACCGGGTTGGTTTCCACGGCGTCTCCGAGCTCCTTAGTCTCAGAATCCCGAGCACGCACCTACAAAAAGGGATAATGTCAGGGCGAACCCCGGCGATCCCTCTCCGACGATCAAATTAGTAACCGTTCATATAAAGAGGGATCACTATTTTGTATATAATTTATCATCATATATCAAATGTTAATCAGAGGATTCTTTATATAAAATAACATAATAACTATTATGGTATATAGTCATTTATTGACGATGACCGTTATGATAACAGAATATTTAGACAATTACTGTTATGGTAGTTGAATATTAATAGTTGATTGACCGTTATGTCATCAGACTATTTATAGACTTATAGTTAATACCTATTATGGTATCAAATAAATATTTTTATATCAATATCCATCATTTGCCCCCGAGGCTGATGGAGGCTTTGCCTGCATTAGGCTCTGAGTTAAATGAACCTGCATCCATTACACAATAATTCATATTACAATATATTACTCTATTGGAGCATGATCGTCTCTTTGTACGATCGACTATGGAGGGCGGTTTGTCTACCGACCCTTATATTACTCTCTTGGAGCTTTTATGGACGATCGTCTCTTTGTATGATCAACTATGGATGGCGGTTTATCTACCGACCCTTATATTACTCACTTGGAGCTTTTATGGACGATCGTCTCTTTGTACGATCGACTATGGAGGGCGGTTTGTTTACCGACCCTTTATTTTACTCACTTGGAGTGTTTATTGACGATCGTCTCTTTGTACGGTCGACTATGGAGGGTGGTTTGTCTACCGACCCTTTACTTTACTCACTTGGAGTGTTTATGGACGATCGACTCTTTGTACGATCGACTATGGAGGGTGGTTTGTCTACCGACCCTTTATTTTACTCACTTGGAGTGTTTATGGACGATCGTCTCTTTGTAAAATCGACTATGGAGGGTGGTTTGTCTACCGACCATTTATCTTACTCACCTGGAGTGTTTATGGACGATCGTCTCTTTGTACGATCGACTATGGAGGGTGGTTTGTCTATCGACCCTTTATTTTACTCTGTTGGAGTAGTTTAGGGATGACCGCCTCTTTGGACGGACACTTATGAAGGGTGGTTTGTCCACCAACCCGTTCATGTAAAATATTACTCTCTTGGAGTAGTTTGGGGGTGACCACCTCTTTGGATGAACACCTATGAAGGGTGGTTTGTCCACAAACCCGTTCATGTGAAATATTACTCTCTTTGCGATGTGTGGACATGATAGCCACCTTGAAGTTCGTGGACATGATAGCCACTTTATGATGTGTGGACATGATAGCCACCTTGAAGTTCATGGACATGATAGCCACTTTATGATGTGTGGGCATGATAGCCACCTTGAAGTTCGTGGACATGATAGCCACTTTATGATGTGTGGACATGATAGCCACCTTGAAATTTGTGGTAGCAAATATAATATGGCTTCACGCCTGATCGAATGACCACTGTTGTAGGAGTAATATACCTTCACACCTGATTGGAGAATCATAATGTAATATGGAAATAATATGATCATGGCGGTAGGAGTGATATACCTACGCATACCTACGCACCTGATCGAGGAATCGTAATATAATATGTCAATAGTATGGCGATAAGCATGATCACCAGATCATGGTGGTAGGAGTGATATACCTACACACATGATCACGAGACTGTAATATAATATGGCAATATGTCTGATCACAGGATCATGGTGGTAGGAGTGATATACCTACGCCCCTGATCATGTGACAGTAATATAATACAATATAGTGATAAGCCTAATCACAAGATCATGGATGTAGGAGTGATATACCTACGCGCCTGATCGAGGGATCGTAAATGGAAATAATATGGCGATAAGCCTTATTACCGGACCGTGGTAGTAGGAGGGATATACCTACGGACCTGATGTCGTAATACACGGCTGCATGAGTGATATACCTGCGAGCCTAACGTCATAATATGCGGCTGCATGAGTGATATACCCGCGAGCGGGAAGTCGCAATAGGAATAGTCAAGGCGGCATGAGTGATATACCTGCACGCCTGAGAGTTGTTGTAGTTACAGTAGCAGCATGAGTGATATACCCGAGCACTTGATAGATTTTGAGCTTTGGGCATAACACATTGGTGGTGCCTAGAAGCTACTTGTAATTTTTATAAGGGGTAATGGTTCCCAATATAAATGGTTGAGGTCTTCTTGTTACCACTCCTGGTAGGTCTTCTGTCGTTTTATACGTTTGTGCGACAGATCTAAGGATCATGGCCGCCTGTTGTAAGTAAACTACGCACTTGATCGAAGGATCACGTTTGTGAGATGTAATATGAGGCGCTTATCCTTGTGAATGGCATGTTTGCCAGAAAATGAATCCGAGTTTGGGTATAAAGATGCACCGTTGGTGCTAGAGCGTAACACGCTAGTTGTGGTCGTTAGACCCTGAACGATGTGCTCGTTTGAGTTTTAAAGGAGGGGGAACCTTTACACTTATTATTGTAATCAGATATAGATCCGAGCTTGAGTTATAACCGGATATAGATCCGAGTTTGAGTTATAAGAGGGGCGTAACGACGCGTCCGCTCTGGATGTTAGCCACCACGTTCTAGTAAGTAGGGTTTTAACCACCGCAGTTTTGACTCAGAATTTGGAGATTCCCAGTGAGTCTAAGTGTTTGGCAACTAGGGTGTATATGTACTCGCTAAGGCGTTATTACTTGTGTAGTTAAGTATTGAAGTAGCTATGGTGCTGCCTAGTAATCCCCTGCCCCCTAGCCTTGGGCGGAAAGTAATTTTCGGGCAAGCCTAATTCTTCTAAAAATAGAGATAATAAGCATAATACAGTAAAAGTTTGGGGGATGACTTTCCTGCTATGTAGCGGTTGTCCAGATTGCCCCCATGCCTTTAGTTTAGAGGCGTGTGTTGCAGCATATCTTCCCATCGTTGTGGGGTTTTGTTTTCCCACGTTGTGGGTATGTTTGAGTACTGAGATACGTAGGAGCGTGAGTGTATTGGACGGTCGTGTCTCATTGATCTGGTCTGTTGGATCTGGAAATACCGGGTTGGTTTCCACGGCGTCTCCGAGCTCCTTAGTCTCAGAATCCCGAGCACGCACCTACAAAAAGGGATAATGCCAGGGCGAACCCCGGCGATCCCTCTCCGACGATCAAATTAGTAACCGTTCATATAAAGAGGGATCACTATTTTGTATATAATTTATCATCATATATCAAATGTTAATCAGATGATTCTTTATATAAAATAACATAATAACTATTATGGTATATAGTCATTTATTGACGATGACCGTTATGATAACAGAATATTTAGACAATTACTGTTATGGTAGTTGAATATTAATAGTTGATTGACCGTTATGGCATCAGACTATTTATAAACTTATAATTAATACCTATTATGGTATCAAATAAATATTTTTATATCAATATCCATCACTCCTCTAATTAATTAATAGAACTGGTCGATTACTATGAGAAAGAAACATTGATTTGATTGACAGAATAAAATAATAAGAATAATAATAATTCTAGATAATTCAATTGATAAGGCATGGAATGCAAATTGCAATGAAAGAATGACGAACCCATACCGAACCCCAAAGACATAATAATTTATATTTGGGGGCTCTTGACAGCTCTTTTGTGGTGGACAGTGGCCACAGTACTTGACGCCCCGCCACACAAATGTCAACGCCAATCCGAATCCTCAGGCGCGTACCCCCAAACGTCACCCCATGTATAACTTACTGTTTGTCTGTTTCTTTTCCACGGATTTGTTATGGGCAGTGTTATCAGAACCGGACCGGACTGGTGGTCCAACCGGGTTCGATCCGGAACCGATGCCTCAAACCGTCCGAATCAAGCAAACGCGGAGGATGTAAGTGAACATAGTTCGAGAACCCGGTTTTTTACTAATCGGCCGGTTCTGAGCAGACAGGGCAACTTTTGGTTTCAGACTCCGTAACAAAATAAATGAACTGTTCGAATCGGCCGAACCGGAAACCTATAGACTGGCCGGTTTGACCTTCGGCCCGGTCCTAATAACACTGGATATGGGTACTAAGAGGTCAGCATTCGTATTATATTATTTTATATCTAAAATAATCGTACTAGTACTAAGGCAAAATGACAGCACTCATAATATGTATTGCATCTTAAAGTATCGACTACTTAGTTTCGCTGCTGGCAACTACAAGAGGAAAAATGTAGAGTTGTGCTCCACGATTTTACTCAGACACTCAAATTAGTATATGGTATTATAAGTGGTAAGAATCTTAATAATGGAAAACGTAGCACTTACTATTTAAAGGAGATGTTAGCCGCTTCTACGTCATTTCATTACTTACTATAGAGAGTTTTCAAAGCGGCGATGATGGTTGTTCTTTATCGGTTGATGTAGTCGGTTATGATCTGTCAGTTGGTGATAAGCAGGTCGTCGCCGCATGTTTCTTATTGTGAGGAATTTTTTTATAGCGGTTACTAGCAGGTCGCCACTTCACGTTTCTTACTGTGATGAGTTTCTCTGATGGCGGTAGTGAGCAGGTCGCCATATGTACACTGAATGTTGGCACCAATGGCTTTTGTCATATTCTGAAATTGTTTTGAGTAGGTTTAGTGGTTTGAAGAAGTGGCGTTGTCTTAATACTATGGTCGTCGCCTAGAGTGAATTTTATCGTCGAGTATGTTGATATTTGTGGAGTGTTCTATACATAAAATAAATCATGCTCGTACTGAATCAAATATTTCCATATAACTTGAACGGAGTTGAATGCAACACGTCTTTTTTTTTTTTTTTGCCAAAAATAGGGTTAGTAGTAACGACTACATGTCATTCCGCTACGTAATGTTCGAACTTCTCTACTTATTATCTGAAGTTTTTTTTTTTCTAACTAAACTTAATAAATATCAACGCATACACATGCCACATGCCAGGTCCGGCTAGCTAGGTCCGGCTAGGTCAATTTGGGTAAATGGTTTGATTTTGAAATTTTATGACTAAATTGAACAAAATAAAAGTTAGGGATGTATTAGATGGACTAAATTGTAACAAAATTGAAAGTTTTGGGCTGCTCACGTGCATGGCACATGCCATTTAACGACCGTTTTTTACGGAATGGTAACGGAAGTACCAAAACAGTAAGGTTTGGAAACATATGGTACCAATTCGGTACAAAAAAATATTAATGGTATGAACAGTGTAATTTTTACAAACATGTGGTACAAAAATGACTCTTAACCCTTATTATAATGGTTTGCTTGTAGATGTTCCATTTGTCATTCGTTGTAACCGTCGCTGTCTGTTTCTTTATGGGCCGGCCTCGAAGTAGGAGGAACGGTCGGAATGTGGATTTGGATCACGTCTCTGATCTGATCTACTCCATAATAATTTCATCACTCTATTAATAATAATAACAAAAACAATTAACTAACAACTTTAGGAATTTTTGAATTCAAAACTTCCTAGATTTCCAACTTTATAACACTATGAGTTGCCACATAATTCCTCATACGCCAATTATTACTCCCATGCCTCTCATGCTCATCTTCTTCACTTAATTAATCCAGCAGCACTTCACGCGGTGCCATCACATATTCACATGCCTTTGTAAAAACAACCCTTTTCAAATTGAGACTCAATTCTTATATCATTCGCCAGATTTATTACTTTCTTGTATCATTATCGAAATTACACATCATATTCTTATAATATTCTCACATTAACAACGCACATGTGTATAACACTAACATGTGTATACAAGTAGCTTCAATTTTAAGCTCGAACTCGGCTAGTCTAAACTCGACATAATCGAGCTAAACTCATAAGTCTGTTATACATTATCTAAATTGATATTTTTCATGACTACAAAAACCAAGCTCAACTCGATTCCTAAATCAATAATACGTCACAATAAATTAGAGAAATCCAATTCGGTTCGACTTGAACTCGACTGACTTATATATTTTATAAAGCTCGACTAAGCTTGACAGTAGTTCGAGCCGAATATTAATAGCTTCGAACTCAACCGGATAAAAAAGCTCGATTCGAATTTTAACCGAGTCGGCATAACTTATAAAAACTTGACTCACTTGGATATAGTTATCATGGCCTACACTTTCTTTCTCAAACGGTGAGATTGATGAATACTAAATAAAATATTATTAAATCTTTGAATACGTGTTAAAAGATTGATTAACTCTAAAAGTTTATGTGTCAAAAGATTGATTAACTCTAAAGAAAATATTATTAAATTTTCGAATCGTGTCAAAATTTTAATTGTAATGCGCGATCTAAAGTAAAAATTGCTGTACAAATATGATATATCTAGTTTAAGGACACATAATTAGAATAATTTCATTTTGTGATTATTATTTCTGCAAAATACTGACGTCACCAAATAACGTGACAATAATAGAAATTTACATATGCCGTAAAAGAAGAGATTCCAGTCTTCTGTTTTTTCCTCTCCAGCTAAGTAACCCTCACCCGCCGCCCCGTGCTGACAGCTTGGGCCGCCCCACTCTCCCTCCACCACCGTCACCCCACCGCCGCCATTTAAATATTCCGGCAGCGTTTGAATTTCCAATTCTACCCTTCTAATTTCACAGTATTCCGAGCTCGTACCAGCAGCTTCCTGTTCCAGCTCTGCATATTCGCTTCGACAGCAGCTCTCATCTTCTTCGTCACGTGCCGAATTCCTCACATCCAGCCAGTCTTCTGATTCCCACTTTACCCCTTCATCAGAGCATAATTTACTAAGCCTGTCACGAGCTTGCTCCGTTGTGAATCTTGTGATGGAGCTTTGGATGAGGGTATTATCGTCAATTACGTCTTCTTCGTCATCGTCGAAGTCTGAGCTGTCCCATTCGAGCACGCAACGAGGAGAAGAATCGCGGAACGCTGACGCCACCTCCGCCGTAATGAACGGATGCAGGAGGAGCTGATCGCAGGTCCACCGCTGTGTGTGGTCTCTGTTCAGGCATTTCTCGAGGAAGTCCCGGCCGTCGATCGACAGCTGAGCTGGAAATTCCGGCGAATCCGGCGAGAATCCGATCCGACGTAAAGTATCGCCGCCGTGATCCTTCCACGGCGGCTTTCCGGTGACCATCTCGATCACCGTGCATCCAAGAGCCCAGACGTCACTCTCCGGTCCCTGGTACTCTCCACGAACCACCTCCGGCGCCATCCACAACGGACTCCCACGCGGTCCGATTCCGGCCGTCGAATCATCCACCTTCACGGCGGCGCCGAAATCGGCCAACTTCGCGACGCCGCCGTCGATATCTAGAATTACGTTCCTGCCCTTGACGTCGCAGTGGATAATTCCTCTGGAGTGTATATGCTTCAGGGCGGAGACCAAGCACCTGGTGTGCCGCCGCACGATACTCTCTTCCTCATCGCCGAATTTTCCAGCGACCGCCGTGTCTGCCACAGTGCCGCCTTGAAGGAATTCCAAGTGGAGATTCCGGTGACCGGCGGCGGCGTCGTCTCCTAGGTACTGGACGACGTAAGGAGAGTAATCGAGCGACCGAAGGATCCGGATTTCGTTCTCCAGTGACTGAATTTGCGGCGGAAGGCCGGAATTTAAGTCGACGGACTTGACGGCGAATACTCTTCCGGTCGGTTTGTCGAAGCCTAGGCTCACCGTGCCGAAGGAACCCTTGCCGATGCACTTTCCTCGAACCCAGGTAGAAGAAGATGAAGAAGCCATGGAAGAAGCTTGATTTGCTCTGTGTTTTTTTTTTTTTTTTTTAAATGAAGTGTTGTCTGAACTGCGTGTTGGGGTCAAATGGGTTTATATAGGGGGCGCGTAGAAAAACACGGAACATGGATATTCTTTTACTCTACTTTTTGCTGAGCTGGACATTTTAGTGATGATGAGATAAGATAATTAGCTAAATTTTGAATAAAAAGTTTTACACAAACAAACTAACAAAATTCAGTTTTGCCGGAAACTTAAATGAATTAGAGTGAAAGTCTTATTAAGATTGCGACTCCTAAAATTCAGTCTCTTAATTTAAGAGAGGTCAAAGCGATAAAAGTTGAACTGTATTTACACTTAACTGCATTTTAGCTAATTTTAATTCAATTTTATTATAAATTAAAATGAATTGTCATTTTTTAATTAATAAATTAGCTTTATTTTTGTTTTCCAATAGGATGTCGTAACTCGTAAGGGCGATTGTCACTGTTCAACTTTTAGAATAATTTACACTTGCACTAAGTTACTTCTTAAAAAGTAACGTTGGCCATGCATTTTTTCAATTTCTAAGAGTGAGCGGCAATTTAGTCTGAAATTTCTAGTTAAGAAATAAATGTTGAATTGCAACATCATATACCGAATAAATGCTGAATTGCTACAATCGTCAATCGTATAGTTTAGTTTAAATATGCATTTTTTTTTATATATTTAATTTTAGGAAAAGAATCTATTTAGTATCTCATGTTTACTATATGTGATCATTTGGTGTTTTAAGATTAAATTGTTACATTCAACTGTCTCAGATTTCAAATTTGTTGTTATTTTGTGTCTCCGTCAAATTATAGTGTTAAATTTAACAGAAACTGGTCATATGCTGGTCACATACCGAATAAATTTGAAAATTCCTAAATTACCAAAAAATAATCGAAATCGTCGGAATCACGTCAACCCTGAATCAGATGTGGGTGGCCGGAATCGGATGGGTGACTTTTGAAAAAAAAAAAGTATAAAAGGCAAAATTGTAATTTTCATCTCAATTTGTCAAAGTTAACCCCAAAATTAGACGGAAAACTTAATCTCGACAAAATTGAAACATGAGACACCAAATATTAACACTTTAATCCTGAGACCCAAAACTAACGCATGAGTAAACCTAAGACACTGAATATATTTTCTTCCCTTAATTTAATTCTCAATTCTTAATATTAAATATATCAAATAATATTCCGAGATTATTTGAAGAAACGGTTAGTGACGTGAAGTCAAGTAGAGAAAGAGTTTTGTGGCTTATGGTGTATGTGTGTGGTTGTGGACGTAGTAAATGGAAGGGCACAAGTGGTGGGTTTACTTCATCCTTATCCACCTTAGCTAGCCGATCGGATTTGGTTTTTCGGTCGTTTAGATAATTGTTTTTCTTTTTAATTGTTACTTTTACGTTTGGATATGTGTCTCTTCAACTTAGGAAATTGGTCGTTGAGAATTTCAACACGTGGAAGTTAAGTTTAAAGATTTTGCGTTGCATGGAGGATTACGCACCATTTTAGAAACCACGCAAAGAATTATATATATAGATAGATAGATATTAGATATATCCAATCTTCTCTTAAGTTCTTTGTATGTATATATCATCAGAATTGGTTCCGTCCCAAATATAGGAATCGAATTTTCCAGATGTGTGTTCTACGTTGCTTGAGAAGTTCAAGTTCTACATACTTTTCTCTTCTCTGGGTTTATTATTGTTTTTGTATTCTCAAATGAAAATATTAACGGCAAATTAAAGTAATCTTCAAGTTAGTGTATATCTAGTATGATTTGGACAATAAATATCGCAACTACAAACTGTTATTTGGGCCTTAATTTTTTTAAGGGTTAAACGTCCTTTTGGTACCACATGTTTGCAAAAATTACACTGTTCATACCACTAGTATTTTTTCGTACCGAATTGGTACCATATGTTTCCAAACCTTACTGTTTTGGTACCTCCGTTAGGGTTCCGTCAAAAACGGCCGTTAAATGGCATGTGCCATGCACGTGACCAGCCCAAAACTTTCAATTTTGTTACAATTTAGTCCATCTAATACATCCCTAACTTTTATTTTGTTCAATTTAGTCCTAAAACTTCAAAATCAAACCATTTCCCCAAATTGACCTAGCCGGACCTAGCCATGGGCTAGGTCCGACCCTGGGTCGGGGTCACCGGACCCAGGGGACCCTGACCCAGGGTCGGACCTAGCCCTAAGCTAGGTCCGGCTAGGTCAATTGGACCTAGCCCCAATTTAACTCAATTGGGTCTAGGTCCCAATTGACCTAGCCGGACCTAGCCCGACCCTGGGTCGGGGTCGCCTGAGTCCGGCGACCATGACCCAGGGTCAGACCTAGCCCTAGGCTAAGTCCGGCTAGATCAATTTGGGAAAATGGTTTGGTTTTGATGTTTTAGGACTAAATTGAACAAAATAAAAGTTAGAGATGTATTAGATGGACTAAATTGTAACAAAACAGAAAGTTTTGGGTTGGTCACGTGCATGGCACATGCCATTTAACGGCTGTTTTTGACAGAACCCTAACGGAGGTACCAAAACAGTAAGGTTTGGAAACATATGGTACCAATTCGGTACGAAAAAATACTAGTGGTATGAACAGTGTAATTTTTGCAAACATGTGGTACCAAAAGTACCTTTAACCCTTTTTTTAAATTGGTCATTTGAATTTTTAATTTCTGAACAAATTGTTACCCAGTTACAATTTACGTCAAATCGGACATAAAATAAGTTTGTTTCGGCTATATGAGGTATTTTAATGGGTACCTAATGGATTCTCAAGAAACTGAAAAAATTACAACGAAATACACTCAATTGACAGACGTCGTTAAAACTGGGGAGGTCAAATGAACGTCTAATCGAAGAATATTTCGCCGCAATCATTTCAGTTTTACGTCTAATTCGTCTTAAGTACACACCACAATACTCCACATAGTCGAAACATGCTTATTTTCTATCTAATTTGACGCAACTTGTAACAGATGTAGTTATTTGCTCAAAAATTAAAAATTATTATGTCGATTTAAAAAAGTTAAGCTTTGGTTATTAAACAAAATAATAATAAATAAAATAAAAATAACCAAAAGGCATATCTAAATCTAAACACACCATGCCGTTAGGCTAATTTAGTGGAGCCCACAGCAGTCAAAATCCGAAAAGATTCATTGTACGTGATCTCTTGTTGTTCAATTATTATTATCAGGATCATCGGCACTAATTAGATTGATGATCAATCATGTCTGGCTTACTGGGCTCCTGAGGATCGAGATTACCATGTATTAAAGATCCGATCCGATCCGATTATCACGGAACGGCGCCGTCGCGAGCAGAACGACGTGCCCGACGACGTGACTTTAAAGAAACGACGTGCTTTGGAATTTGGCTGCGGCTATCATTCAGAACAGAGCAGAGCAGAGCAGAGCAGCCACATGGGGAGGCGGGAAGCTAGGCGACACCGTTAGCTTTCTGTTACGGCCGGTGTGTGGGTCCCACATCGTCTGACGTGGCCTGAGGTGGTACCCCACATATCGGATTCGTTGGAACATGCACGATGCTACTATGCGTGTTTTACAGTGATGATATAAGAGCGGTGATTTAGTGGTTAAGAGCGGTTACTTTTATGTGGTTTGACATTAGAGTTTAAAATTCGAAATTTTTCAAGGGTATCACCTGTTGGTGATATAATAAAAATATCATGTCTCGTATGGTTTATATAGTGCGTGACATATGAAGAGGCTACAACGAGTAGAACTGTGGCATAACAGGCTAGACTCTTGATTATATTAGCTGTTGGTAGAGCTACATTAACAGGACCAGTGCATACGTTGGTCGTTCATTAAATCTGGTCGAAAAAAATCTCAAACCATAAACAGAAGAATCTGAACATTTTATAGGAGAATGTGTTTAGAATTGTCACTATTAGCACATTCATTTTCTTGAAAAAAATAAAGGTTCGGATGAAATAAAATTGAGTTTATTTCAACTTGATTTTTTAGTCATTAGATTTTTCATGTGTAAGAAACACTTTTTATATCTCCTGAGTTCTGATTGATTCCCTCTCATAATTTAACGACTGATAAATCGAGTTGAAATAAACTCGACTGCATTTTGGGATTTCAGGTTTGGCAAAACCCAAAAAAACATTAGAGTTTGGGTCGTTGAACTCTTTGGTTACGTGTTCCACGGTCCGCTACTTAATTATTATTATTATTATTATTTACGAGTTACCAACAATAATATATACAACACATTTCATAAATTAATTAATTTTTTATGATTTAGTTAAGCAAAGTCTACAGTAATCTTATGAGCCGGTTAGCTAAATGCATGTTTAATTGAGGTGGATAATCAAGATACATAGTACTCTTTCTTTATTAAACCCGTTAAATGGGTAATCAAAATACGCAATTATTTGCACGTAGTATTCATCATCATCATTCATTTCATCATAAACTAAAACTAATAGTTTCATAATTTATTTATTAGGGAAAAAAAGGATAATGCTACACATATTATTACAGTGTTGGGTTGCAAGAGGACTCCTCTGTTCTGGTAATGGGATATCTATTCAAAGGACGGCAATAAAACAACCCCACATATCTATTCAATTGGTAACTTAGATATTTATTGGTCCACGTTTATGGTATTTTTGGTGAGTCCATTACCTAAATTGTCATTTCACATATCTTAAAAAAAAATATAAACTAATTTAAAAAAATTACAAAAATGTCCGCCGGGCTCTATGAAAGAGCGGCGGTGAAGGTCTACCACTTTCTCAAAGAGGGGCGACTGTAATTGCCGTTATTTCCAACCGAAATTACTGACAGATTGTCATAAACAGCGCAGTCTGTCGCAACACTGTTCATCCGTCGCTTTTTGAAAGAGCGCTGACGAATATTTTGAGAAATTTTTTAATTAGTTTACATTTTAGTATTTGAGATATGTGAGATGACCATTTGGATAACAGACTTCATTTTTATTATATCAACTGTGATCAATGATGATCTAGGTTTATTAATTTGCTAAGAGTAAGCTATTATCAAGCACACATAACATTCATACTTTACACATAGAATAATAATTACTTATACAAGGTCAGATCTTAAGAGGTATATTATTTTTTTCCAATGCTCAATAAAATTTAAATTCAAGATATTTCAAAACCGTTAGATTTAACTCTAGTTGTTCTATAACCCTTCAAGGCGAATGCATGTATTTTGTTTGGTTATTTTACCACATCAAGAAGCATTGAGTTGTGTGCCAAGATGCCACTCTCAAACTTACATGCGATTGAAATTTTGAAAATGCCTAATAAATATTATTTGACGAATTGGCATATACCAATATATTTAAAATTTCATGTATTTGAAAATTTACAGTTTCATAAATTGGTATTTGATAATTTTTGTGATAGTTAAGTATTTCATATTTGTTTATGGTTCTATTTGGTAATTCTAACTTCTTCTTTTTTTGTTGCAATCAAGCAATTTTTGTTACTATAGCAAAAAAGTGAAACATACAAATAGATACTTATTAAATTTCAATTATTATGAACAAAAATGAAATACCTAACTGTTACAAAAATTAATTTCAATCTCAGCTTATTGGTTAAGTTCTGATAAGATGGTATTTTACGCGAAACTCTAACTCATATCAGTCATAAGCGTAACTCACGGCACTCGTTAGTCCAACTAATATTGCATAAAATGAGTGAATGATTTGTTTACCTTACCATATATAGCAAGAGGCTTACCTAATTGAATACTAGGTGGCAAAAGGATTTAAAGATGTGGGTGGCGGTTACTAAATTAATTAGTTTCCGGTAATGCCACGCGGCTGTTGTTCGTTGGTTGGATAAGGTGGGAATCATTAGCTGGACAGCAAAATTAGCTTACCCAATAATTATTATGAAAATATTGAAAAGGAAAGGCCAGGAAAAGGCATCCACGTATATATATATATATATATATATATATATATATATATATATATATATATATATATATATATATATATATATATATTCAATATATTGGGAAACTTGCATTGAATTACAAGTGTAATCTAGCTAGAGATTAGCTCATGATCTGGATAAAGCCGACCTGACACTCTGGATCAATCGGGTCTAATTCATAATATTCCCCTCCCAATATAAACTTATGGTTTAAAATTGACAAATCGAATAATTTATAAGTAAATTAGTATATATGTTTCAATTCTCGTTAAATTGGACAGAAAATGAGTATGTTTGTGCTATGTGTGACGTTTTCATGTGTACCCACGATGTATTCAAATATAAATTGAAAGTATTGCAACGAAATACGTTTAATTTGATAGTTAATTGGGCTTTCGCCAAATTCGAACTATGTCTTCCAATTGAGCATTTAATTGAAGGTATTTCCTTGGGATACTTTCAATTTATGTTTGAATCAACCATGGGTACAAATAGAAAGACACCATATGGCGGAAACATGTTCAATTTGAAGAAAATAGAAACAAATGTAGAAATGTACTAAAAATTTGAAAGTTCGGATAACTAATTTTAAAAAATTAAATTTCAGATAGGGATTTGCAAACTGCTCGAAATTCATGTAGCAATTTGATTATTAACCCTATATATTATCGAATACAATTTTCGGCAATAAAATAATAAAGTCTACAGTTGTATTAGTTTTTTTTATATGCTTCTGATTTTGTATTGACTCACGTAAACGAAAAATTACTACACGCTCCACGAACGACCACATACTATAATTAATAGCACGCTAAATTTATAAACCTACGGCAATCTTTGCAAAAAAAAAAAAAAAAAAAAACTAATAAAACTTATCAAAACGTAAATTTATCTTATGTTGATAGTATATAATTTTATTTTATTTTATTACATTGCAATTCTTAAGATAGAAGGAATCGGAAAAGTAAAAAATAAGCATAGTGTGGAAGCTGAAGCAGCGAAGCAAAGAAAAGACATCATGTATGATGCAATGCGCGTGGCTTACACACGTAATCAACAGGAGCGGATATGTTTTTCATTAATATGTATTGAATTTAATTTATTAATAAATTATTTTGGGTTAGCAATTTTATATGATATTTACTTTTCTAAAAAGAAAGTGGTTTATTTATTGTTCACGTGGACTTGTCTTTTGGATTTGGGAATGGATAAATTACTTACTACAATCTCTTTAGAAAGTGGTGTCTCGCTAGTAGCCAATTAGCAACTGGAGATTCAATTCCGTCTTCATTTTGACTCGGATAAAAAAAAAATATATATATATTTAAGTGTTCGGCTAAAATAAACTTGAATTTATTTAAATTTGATTTCTCAGCTATCAGATTATGCATGTGTAAGAAACACTTTTTCAATCTCCTCAATTATGGTTGATTCTCTCTTATGATCTAACGACTGGGAAATCAAGTTTAAATAAACTCGATTGCATTTTAGTCGATCCTTATTTAACAATAATTTGTAAACTTATAAAGAAGTTCTGAGTGTACAGAACAGACATATATGGTATGGTCAATAGATTAGACAAATTTCTGATCCAACATGAAAATAACAGGTGTAGCGGTATTATTTTTTTCATGTATCTATGTACTATACGAAAATTTGGCATATGTTTAAAGTTTAAACAACTATGACACTAATAGACACACTTTTAAATAAGTTTGTGCAGTTTAGAGTTGCGAGTTTGCAGATAAACACACATATACATAGTTTATTTGAAATTTAATATTGACATATTGATCTGAAAGTTTTTAAAATATCGCAAATACATTTTACATTAATAATATATATACATTATTACTCATATTTGGTGTACACAAAGTTGCAACTTTTAATCTTCTATATATATATATTGTTATATAAAAGTATGCAATATGGAAACAGTTGAGGTTAGTATTTATAAATGTCGTAAGCTAAAAAAGTGCAATACTTTTCGTATCAAAGTGTCGTGTTACGTGTGATATGAGAGTTTCTCGTGTAGTGTCAGTTCTCAAGTTTAAAAAGTCAATAACACAATTTAGACACGCATTTAACTAGTGATACGACACTATTACCGCTCTAATGGTTAATGCAAATGATATGATCTAGTCTAATAATTTTAGAAATTATTAATTCGTAGGCGTTTATATGACGAGAAATTAGGGAGTACGTACCATTCACTAATAACTATAGTATAGTAGGTTTGCTATGCGACTTATAAATAATAATTAGTTTATGGAATGTCAACCATAACTAAAAGTCAATTTTGGCTTAAATATCTATATTTAAGCTACATACGTACCCTAGCTAGTGGACCTCTTACATTAATATAGGCGCTTTTATTTATAGAGTTGACCGTTTAATTCTGAAATTCAACTAATTATCAAGAATTAAAAAGTCTTAACTAACACTTAACACTAAACTTTGTTGGTACCGGCCGCTGGGCCAAGTGAAAACTATTATAAAATCCTCCGGGACATTTTGTATTTTAATAAATTAGTATTTGATTTTTTTTCATGACTTTTGGGTAATTATTATCTTTTTTTGGTAACGAATTATTACCTTTTAAATAATTAAAAAAATTTATAAGGCCAAAAAATAATTAAAACAATTTATTTTTTATGAATGTTACAATCAAACAACTTGTTTTCGGTACGAAAGGTACAAAATAGCAATAATAATAAAAATTGTTACATAATAAAAGTCACAAAATATTTAAAGAAGGTACAAAAATAAATAAAATACCCTAAAAGTCACAGAAAAGTACGAATTTATCAAAATGTGAAATTTTAGGTCTCAGAAATAATTAACTCATTAAACACGAGGTATATATGTCACGAGAAGTCCCGTGTATATATATATATAAAATAAAAATATACATATATATATATACTAGTTATTAACGCGTGCGTTGCACGCGTATTAATCTTCTAAGTTTTAAAATACATAATTTATCTTCAGTTTTCTAATATTTTAACATCTAAATTAATACATGGTCAAGTTTAGGGGTTGCGAGAAATGAATTTGTGATTGAAAAAAACGACACAAAGTAATTCAAAACGGGAAAAATAGAAGTGGATAATTAAGTAAAAAAAATTAACTATTTTTTTAAATTACGATACTAATTTACTGTTATAACTAATAATGAGTTGGATTGAGCATGATGTGAGTTATTAACGAAAAAGTTGTATCTAATTTATCAACTTGAGATGTGAAGAATGTAAGCCCGTAATTAACCACTTAGAGTCATCGGTGGAGCAGTTTGACATATACAAACGTAACTATACACTGCAATTTTATATCATAATACCAACAAAAATTGATTTAACGCTAAAGGAAATTTCAATTCATTAAAATCTAAAGTTTATACTTGATTTTATGTCAATTACTTATTTAACTACTAATTAGGTTGTACACAATTTGATTTAATTGATAGACTGAAGAACTAAATTAATGATTCAAGACCCTAAATGTTGGACGATGAGTACCAGGTTATCCATAAAATATCAAAATTCAAGAACCGTGGTTGACCCATATTTTAACAATTGATATGATTTGACAAGTGACTGATCTATGTGATATGAAAATTAAAAATCTCTTGTACTCGAAATTTGCACGAGTTGAGTACATATCTTACTTTATGGGTGGCTCAAATTTATAGGTATATTGTATTAATAAGTTAATGATAATTAATGTAAGATGTCAGTTAAGCGACCTTAACAAAAAAGTTAATGCAATTATCTAATGAAATTTTTAGTAATACTCAAATATTGTACAGATTAAATCATCAATTTTTTTAAACTAATGTCTAAAGTTTATACTTGAATTCAACTTAACTATTTATTCAACTACCAATTAGGAGATACCTAATATGATTGAATTTACAAACGCAAGAACTAAATCGATAGTTCGAGTCAATAAGTATTAAACATTGAGTAACATGTTATATGTAAAGTCAAACTTCAAGAACCACGTTTGATCCATATTTGATATGTTATATGAGTTAGCAAGTGACTAATTTATTTGATAAAAAAATGTCAACAAGCGAAACATCCCTAAATCGGTGATATAGTGAATGAAGAAATGCATCTACCTGACATTTGCACCTATTGAATGCATGTTGACTCTAATTGATAAGTATATTTGATGGAGAAATTAATAATAACTACGGTGACCTACCAATTAAGCGACCTAAAAAACTAAAAATAACAAAATGTAACTAAATGGTTTTTTTAGTAATAGTAAAGATATATAGATGGGTCTCAAAGATAAAAAGACTAAATCGCCAATTTTATAAAAATAGGGGAACTAAATATAATACGTATATATATATATATATATATATATATATACGGGAACTAATATAGTATATATATATATATATATAATATATAATATATAATATATAATAAATAAAAATAAAAATGTTCAAGAGGTATTTTTGGGGTGAGGACAACTCTTACATTTTATATTGGTATAAAGATTGGAAACTAATATACTTAAGAAGACAGCTATTAATTTTTAATAAGGCTTGTCATATTTTTTTATCAACGACAAAATATTTATAATTAACAGAAAATAACAATACAAAACTATTATTTTTTAAAGATAATTTCTTTTTAGTATTTTAAAATTATACTAATGATCTCTCAGTTTATTTTAATCATTTTCTTCTTTAGAGCAGTTGTATTGAAGGATTAAACATTAATAATGTATGAAAAAAGAATGGAGATCTTGTACATTATCAATCATAGTTAGTAAAAAAAAACACACATATATATATATCCGTTAGGAATTACTAATTAGAAAGAGTCTCTTTTCAATTATCAAGTACCGAACTTAATTAAATCACAAAAGGTATTGCGGTGCCAAAAAAACCCTACCAAGCTAACCATGGATTTATGATGGTGCTTAACCCGATCTAGGGCTTAAAAGGGAAGTTGTGAATTATACAATACTAAGCAAATGCAAGTGAAAATTAAATCAATTAAGTTGATTAGAACTCATGTGTAGATTAGAAAACGAGAGTATAATGAAAAAGAGGTTCGTACATAGAAAAAAAAACTTTGCACTTAATTGAGCGTGTAAGAATAACCGGAAAGAATTTTTTTATAAAAAGACATATGGTCAGCACGACACTTTAAATTCACATATGTCATGGAGTATCTGTTGCTTCATAAATGAACGTAAACATGAATAAATGTTTGAAAATACGATGGAAATGTTTAATATATAATATAAAGAATATATTTGAAGAAAGTTGTGTACTTACTTGATCCATAATTAGTGAAAGCAATCACTACAAGTGCCGTCGTTCATTAAAATTGTGTTCTAGTTTGCATCCAGATTAGACCATGCACGGTAATGGTGTAAACTTTATTGTCCATCTGAAAAAAAAAAAAAACCAGGGAACAAAATCTATAAATGGGAGTAGGAGGAAATAATTATGAATTAAGAACATCTAATTCTTAAAATAGATAGAAGAACATGCAGAAGATGATGAAAATTTCAAACATTGACTTGAAAAAAGAGAACGTGAAGGAGGAGAGATATGAATTATGAAACCTTCGTGGAAGATATATGATGTGACCGATATTTGACTGGATTTAGGAGATGAAAGCACAGTTAGAAATAGCATCTCATCAACATTGTGATTTGTTTGAGAGACGAAACAATTAGATGGTGAACCAACACAACTATTAGTGAAAGGGTATGTGTAGATATTTTGTGAGGACAATTTTTTGGTGAGGACAATTTCAAATTTACAAATTTTTATTTATGTAATAGATATATATGTTAAATGTATTTTGGTATAACATACCTAATCGAATGTGGTTTGTGGTACAATTTTTTTTTTTTGGTATACTTTTAGTACTATAAGTTTGCAGTTTGTAGATTTTGGTTCATATCGTTAAATGACACGTGTAATTAATCACGTAACTCATCCTAATTTTTTTTTTGTTCAATTTAGTTATTCAAATACAATTACGGGGTAAGTAAAGACTCCAGATTCATAACTTAGTGAAGACCGAAGTCTCTATCTTATTTTTTTAAAAAAATGAAAAATAAAAATCCAAAACATAGACAAACAACATGGGACTTGAGTTGGAACAAACAACCTGAGGAGCCCCAGTTGCAATGCAAGACAAAGACCATGCCTACTAAACCAAGTAGATGATAGAGATAGAGATATTATCATCATAAGTAAAGTTGGCTCTTGATGACACTCCAAAAGACACACAAATTGAAATCAACAATCCAAATGGATCGATGCACATAACATGTGTGGTGCGTGTTGACTCAGTAGCATCACACAACCGGGTCACATGAAACGGCTGCTTTCCTTGTGGGTCACAGCTCTACTTTACTATACTAAACTATAGTGTAGTAGTTGATTGTTTCATCTATTAGCGAGTTCAAACTTCGCTAGTAATCATAAGAATGAAAAAAATATTCGTTGCCAGCACCTTGCCCACTTACGGGCTGATCTCAGTGCAAGTAGAGATTAGTCTATGTTCGGTATAAACATGTAAATTTGTTTCACATGAAAAATAATCTAAATTCATATTGTAATAGTAAAATGTAAATATTGATCGTAATTATTCTTAATTATGAGAATATAGAGGAATTTGATCTCTAATTCTCTAGTTATTATTAATTGATGAAACATTGAGCAGATATAACGTAGGTTTAAATAAATTGTTGCTTATCTACTTCCTTTCATATCCATATCTAATCAATTCCTTTCACACGATACCATATAATGTCATGTTACTCATGTCGACTGATTGATTTACAAGATTTGATATTTAGATTTCCAGTTCACTTACGTGTCCACTTTTATGGAGATGGTAACACATGAAGTAAACTTGATTCACACATATAATAATTCATATTCGTGTTAGATTGTTCTGTAAAAAGTAAAATGTTGATTATCTTTATTGTTTAATTCTCATAACTCATTAGAGTTTGGACCATAAACATCTAGTTATTATTAAAGGTTAAAGACCTATAATCTGTCTTAAGTTTGTCCATTGTGAGATTTTTGTGTTTGAAGTTTAAAATGTTGATATGGAATATTTAAAGTTTCAAATTAGTTGAAATTTGGTTTTCCATCTAAACTTGCGGATAAAATTGACATAATGATAAAAAATGTCAAAATTGCTCCTTATACTATTACGTTTACTCCGGCCGGCCACCACCCTACTCCGGCTTGCCACCACCAAAACTCTAGCCACCGCCACCATAACTCCGGCGACCGGCCACCACACTACTCCGACCGGCCACCACCCAACTAGGGGCAATTTATGTATTTTTTTTTATCATATCATGTGACAAGCACATGACCAAGTTCTGTTAATTTTAAACGAAAATTTGGACGGATCTGCAAATTTAATTGCATATCGGGTCATGTGGCAACCACATGACCAAGTTATCTGGAGACATTAAATTTTAACAAAAGTAAAACTCAAGACATTCCATATTAACATTTTAAACTACGACACCAAAATCATGCATGGACTTCAGACAATTTATAGATTTTTAACTCTATTATTAATTAATAAAATACTGAACCGTAAAAAAATATAATTACTTTTTTGTTTGACCAACTCTCTTTTGGTGCGGTGAGAAAAAAAATATAATTACTTGGTTTAAATAAATTGTTGCTTATTTAGCTACAATACCATATCATGCATGTGGACACTGATTTACTAGATTTGAATTTAGATTTCCGGCACACAGTTACGTGTCTAATCGATGTAAGAATCGGATTTAAGCCAAGTAGCCAACCACTTTTAGGTACATAGTTCAACGTTAAACAACTAACTTCAACTTAATAATAAAGTTGTGGTGTATAATGTGTGTGGTTTTAATTATTATATGGTTAAGAAACCTATAAGCAGTTTCAACTCTAAAGTATGGATTTAAATCTCCTTCCCACTCTTCTTATATAATTTTTATATGTGTCCTTAAATTTAATATTTTTCATTTCATGGTTCACCAACCTCAATAGGATTTTAGAAAAAATCATAAAATTAATTACACCTAGGACACGTATCAAAATGTTAACGTTGAGACACGATCTGAGATATAAAGAGTGGTTGGGGATCTGCAGCCCTAAAGCATAGTCCATGTTGCATTTGGTGTCATCTTTTTTTTTAATGCGATTCTATATATGATGTATCAAATTTGTTGCTTTTCACTTTTCCAATCTGATTTTCACTTAAATTGTATTGTAATAATAATAATAAGTTAAGAAGTCTGAAGTATAGGCCTGCGATTTTTGCGATAAATTTTAGCGCTAAAATTGTATAGAATAGTGAAAAATAACAAATCTAATACACTTGACATTGAATCGAAAAAAAATTTAAGATACCAAATCGTAACCTATATTTTATAGTGTATTTTTTTTAGCTCTTATTATATTCCTAACTTCTCACTTAATCCCAGTGCATGATCTTCACATAACGATGACGAGAGCACGGGTACAGCGCGGCGAGCAGCGTGCCTATGCTTTTTTTTCTTTAATTAGCTACGTACGTACACATAAAAAGTTGTTGATTAATAATAGATAAGAGTTAGGATAAGTATCCTTTTACGTCACCCATTATGAAGGAATTTGTAGACGAGGAAAGCATTCAAAAAACGGCCCCATAAATCTAAATCTTATAAAATTAGTTAATTATAGATAGTTTGAAACTGACCATTTTAATAATTAAAAATAATTGTATAAATTTTGACTGTAAATATGTATTATCGTGTCATATAGTATAATTGATAATTATAAACTTTAAAATGCATAAAGAAAATTAATGTCATAAATAATAATTATATAATTTTAATATTTATTTTCATTAATTTATTATGATTAATATTGTAATAAAAAAGCCATAAACTTTTGTATAGTACTCTGATTTACAATCGAAATTTTAATGTGAGTAGAATCTCGCACAATGTACTGTTAGAAGATATAAAACCATCCATTTTATTCTATTCAATTCCATTTCGTTTAATTTTTCACTTTGAACTCATCAAACCAATATTCTAATGAGGTGGAAGTTTTGGGCTGGGCTGTTTCCAGTCATGGAGTTTGAAAATTCCAATAATGTGCACACTATTTTGGGTCTTGAGCGCCAAGAGGCCCAAGACCCAAAATATGCCCCAAGGCCCAATAATGTTATGGAGTTGGAAAATTCCAATAATGTGCACATTATTTTTGGGTTAAAAACATATTCAAATCTCATGCCCAATTATTTTGTTTCGGATTGTGCTTATTGATAAGATCATGATATGTATTCTTAAATTTAATATTTTCATTCTAATTCACCAATCCTATTTTAGGGGGAAAAATATAAAATTAATTACACTTAAAATTAATTCACCAATCCTATTCAACGGTGAGGCACCGATTAAAACAGAAAAAGTGGGGCAAGAGATCTATCTAGCATGATGTTTCTCCTTTATTGACGAATATCATTTACACAAAGAATATTTGATTAACATTTATATTCCGAAATAACAAACATATAAAACAATCATCTAATACTTTTATTCAGGTAAGGGTCTAAAAAGAACCCCTAAAGAATGGTAAGTAGTTAAAGCTCTTCTAATTAAGTCTTATAATCTATTTAAACCCAACGAAAGACAACATCAGCTCCTAATCATATTCATTAATCAATAAATTAGATCCTATCGCAAATCATATATCTACCAAATCAATTAGCTCATCACATATACCGTCTAAGCTGGATCATCATCACACTAATATCATCGTAAGAGCCGCGCGAAGCAGAGAGATCGACAAGCTTTCTACAAGCATTCATCAGCTCCGATTTGTTTGCCCCGACACAAAAGGGACGAGCAGTATCAATTGCTTCCTGATTACTAACCTGAAGATCATAACAACACCCGATGAATATCAGTCGAATAACACAAATTGCAACTTTTCAATGCGAAGAACGAAGAAATATATATATATATATACCTTATCCCACAATCCATCTGATGCAAGAATTAGGAATTCATCTTCGGGTTCGATTCTCACGACTTTGGTTTCAGGCTCTGCTGTTACCCATTGCTTGAGTTTCCGATCGCCAATTCCTCGGGACACAGCTAAGGAACCTTGAATTCTCCAAACACCATGGTAAGAATCAACATAACCACCCTGCATCAAATTCGATTCAAACTGTTATTCATTGCTCAAACAAAGAAGCTCAAATCATCAATGAACAATAGATAATACACAGTGCATCAAATTCAATTCGAACAGTTATTTCATGGCTCAAATCAAAGAGGCTCAAATCATCAATTAACAATAGATAAACACAAAATGTAAGAAATTATGGAGATTTACCTCTGACTCAATCCTTTTCTTCTCATCTTCTCGTGAAGGTCTGTGATCGGAGGTGAGGGCCTCAGCAACACCACTTCGGCTGATTACTGCACGGCAATCACCAGCATTGGAAACAATGAGGTTGCCTTTCCGTAACAAGGCAGTAACACAACACGAGCCACCGCGAGACTCCTCCATCAAGAAATCACAGTCGGTCTTCAGGTAACCTTGCTTGATTGCTTCTTCCAGCTCTTCTCCTTGTCTTCTTTCAACTTCATCTGCGATGTTCTTATTAAGGTTCTGTGCAGCAAATTCTGCTGCATTCACGCCGCCGTGTCCATCAAAAACACCAAAAAGAGACTGCAATATACAAAGCAAGAGAGAGTCAAAATCAAATTCCTGCAGCTAATTGAATTACTTGCTAAATCTGAATTCTGTAATATATGGTTACGGAATTCCACCGTTTTCTAGCTGCAATTCGTGATCTCAGAGACTGGAAAGTTCAAATTACGCAAGCAAATTATACTTCTGTTCACAATTACACGCATGATGGGACGCTAAATTAGAAATTTAGAATTGTATTATCCTGCATCAATGGGGAAAAACTTCGAATAGATTCATCACAGTAGACAGTACCTGCTTGCTATCTCCGTGAACATCTACAATTGCGGAGTACCGATCCTCCATAGCTTCTCTCCTCCCTCTCTTGCAATACACGGAATATCCATACTCCTCGCTCTCCTCCGTCACAACATCCCTGGCGGCGGAAGGCGTCGCCGGAGAACGGAAACTCGTTGTAGCCACCGGTATGTCCAGCCTCAGCGGACGCTTGCGCTTTAAAAGCGTCGACGGAGATCCAGACGCCGAGATCGAGACTGCGCTAGAAGACGCCATAGACACATTAGAAAGAGAACTCGGCGGCTTCTGGAGGCGGATCCGGAACGGCGAAGACGGCGACGAGCAAGCTGAAGGAGACGTGGACAACGTCAGAGACAACGAATCCGTCGAAGAAGAGGAGATGATGGAGAAGAGAGACGGCGGAACGACACCTCTGGATGGGGAGAACACGGGAGAATTGGAAAGTGCGACTGAGCAAGTCATCACTGCTCGTGTTGGTGAGAGATCTTACGCCTATGCAGCTTCCTGTGCAAAAGTTTTTCTTCTCTGTTCAATGTTAACTTTAGGGTTTCAGAATGGCGTTTGTGGAAGAGAGAGAGAATAGTTAAAGAGGGTGAGGATCGACAATGGCGGAGGAGAACCCGTGTATAATGGCGGTGGTGATCAGTCTGTCTGGTCCATGCTTTGACCAGTTTTTTTTTTATTAATAGTAATTATTATTCAGTTTATTTTGTTTCTCAATACATGAGATTCTTTTGCATAATTAAATGTCCATGATAACCCTGCTATGAGCAACTAACTATGACAAGTGAGGAAGAGAAGGGCAATTAAGTTAAGGGATACTTTGGGGAAGTTTTATTCTATATATATATTTATCATGAAACACGGAAATTAGTTTTAAAAAACCGAAGATTTTCAACTTTTTAGGTATAGACAAGAATATTTAAAATAATTTTATATAAAAAGTAAAGTGTTCTTTACTTGCATTAGATTAACATGTAGGTAAAGAATATTTATAATTCTCAAAGTTTATAAGAGATTTTAATTTTTTATTCTTATAATTAAAGGGTGATGTGTTAAATAGTGATATTATATTTTATGAGTTTATATATTCAACAGCGGAAAAACAGCGTTTTTAATTTTGACTACTCTCACTCAGTCCTCGCTGGATATATAAGTAAGGAATTCTTATTATTCTTCCTTACATGCGAATTGCGAAGTAGGCTCGGAACTGGACGGAAAGGAAAGCTGGTGTGGGCCCAACAAATAATAATAACAAATTGGTATCGGCAGGCGCTGGGAAGTAGCCGTTTGAAACGGATAATTAATTAATTATTACTATTATTGTCAGTTGACCGTCTGACCGAGCCGCTCAGTCGATCTGTTATTAAGTCTCACTAGACACTGCATTATAAATGAACTTAATGCAATATATATATATATATATATAATATAAAAAAGATTAGGAAAAAATTTAAAAGCTTAAGAGAAAATGTATAACAGTATAAGAAATATAAAACTGAATAAATGAAACAAAATTAGAAATAAATTATGCCGATAAAAAATAAAAATGCTAGTTAAAAAAGGTTCGATTAAATGATAAATTTTAAAAATAAAAATAAAAATGATTGAAACAAAAATTATAAATTTAAAACTGAATTTTTTTATAGAAAATAATAATAATAACTAAAAGTCATTCTTAAATTTACTATATTAATTTATAAATATTATGTTAATTTATTGTTTCTTTTTGCTAATCATTAATTTTACATATACTTAAATGTTTTCTTTTGAATTCTTGTACATTTTTTTCTTTATATTTTCATAATTTAAAAAAAAAAATCTTCACAAAATTTTTATACATTTTATATGACCTTTCTATAATTTATTATTTACTCTTAGCATTTTTATTTTCATATTTTTTTTCTTCCAATTATTATTTAATTTCTTTTATCTCAATTTTATCCATATTTTTTGTATTGTATTTAACTTTTATGTTCATCTATAATATAATTTAAATTTTATGGTGCAAAGTAAAAATAGAGACATTTAAAAATATATAGAAAATAACGGCGTCCCTAACTTGTTTATGAGTTAACTTAATTTGAAAAATAGTTTGGAAAGTGAGTCTAATTTGGGAATTCACTCTAAGTATAAGTAAAACAACGGTGTCCCTAACTTATTGTCGATTTAATTTTTTGAAATATGCTAAGAGTTTCGACTTTTTAATTAACCACTAAACCCAATCATTGTCTTAATATTTAGTGACTTCATATATTTTTTTAAACATGTCTTAGTTGATTCTCACCATATCTAGTCATTTCCTTACACAATGCATATTTTTCATAACTGCATAACAAGGACTCCGTGATTAGGGAGAGTTATAGCCTCGATCAAATTTGAGCTCAAGATGGTGGTGAACAATAGTTGTTGGAACCATAGTTGATAGTAGGGGTGAGCAAAATCAGATTAAAACCAGAACTAGAATCGGAACCAGAATCAACTACCCCCTAATTGATAAATTGTTCACTTATTCTTTCACAAAATTAATACAACCTGCCAACAAAATTATTTAGTACAAGCCATTTCCCCAATAATAAATAAATAAATACCGTTTAAATAATCATTTCTCCTAATTAATTAAGCGCATGAATACATAACATTGATTTGAGTTTGAACAATTATAAAGTGAGTTCTGATTAACCAAATTCGATCTTTACCGATAAATCGTTAACCCTAAACCCTAAATTCAGCTCAAAATTGCGAATGTAATATAGTTTTAAAAAATCAAGGGTATATGCGTATTGAGTTAAATAGAGTGAAAGAAGAACACACGAAATTTTAAAAGTCCACACATATTGTCATATTTAACGCAAGGTTACTGCTATACTATTGAGACTCAACAATTGATTGGTTGGATACAACTTTATTTGATCTTCACTTAATTAGTATTGATTATTTATTAATATTATTAATAATGAACATGAACACAAATCCTTTTATGCAATATATATATATATATTTTTTTTTAAAAATAAGTTACTTATTCTCATTGTAAATTTACAATCATGATCATATATCAATAAAAATCACTAAAAAACATATCAAATGTTATTTTGACTTTACAATAAAATCTAATGTATAATCACAAGACCATATAAGAAATAAATATAAGGTGGGTTCCAAATTGCTGCCTAAACCATTAACAAAGCCCACAATATTTCTGCCCCTAAATAGACAGTAAAAACGCCCTGCAGCACAACTGTTAGTTAAAAAAATAATGCATCTTCCCAACTTCTTACATTTTATGATAACCATGTAAATCGTTAAAATTTAACTTAGTTATAAACACTGTTTTATTTCCAAGTGATTTCAAAAGTTAGAATGAAAAAAATATTGTTCCCCGACGTCCCAATAAAACATTGATTTGAAGGATAGGATAGCGAGGGGAACTATTCTATTGGCTCCATGATTATTGCCAAGCACCAATTGAGTGCAAAGCTATTCAAATCAAGGCGATGAAGCCACAATAACTATTAACATCTTGATATCTCTTGAACAAATTAAAAAACTGGAGAAATAAATCGAAGACTCAGTCCCTTAGATGTTCAAATAACTGCGATCATATCCGCAATCATTACAGGTCTGTAGAACTCATCACCGTCAACAATTCAAATCACCAAACCGAATATTTCAAATCCAGATGTAGCTGCTCAAGTGTTCTTCCAAACAGATGAACTATTCAGAAGAGATGAAAAAGAAAACAGCACAGTGTACTGTAGCTTCTAGGGAACGAGTCGTGTGGTAATTGAAGATATACTCACCGACCAGATAGCGAAGCATCGCCGGAATGAGAATCCACTGCAAATAAACAATCAATTAACATCAACATTAACAATACAGATTCAGTATAGAGATCTGGAATAGAGAAATGTTGTTCCCCGACGTCCCAATAAAACATTGATTTGAAGAATAGGATAGCGAGGGGAACGGTTATCTTGGCTCCATGATTATTGCCAAACACAGATTGAGTGCAAAGCTATACAAATCAGGGCGATGAAGCCAGATATCATAAAGATATGAATTCAGATTGCATAGAAAGATATAATCGGAAGACTCAGTCCCTTAGATGTTCAATAATCGCGATCATTTCCGCAATCATTACAGGTCTGTTAGAACTCATCATCGTCAACAAATCAAATCGCAAATCCTCGTAAAATCAATTGTTCAATTGTAAATTCAATAGAATGTAGCTGCTCTCCTGATCTTCAAACGAGAGAAAAACCAGAAGAAGAGATGAAAAAGAAATGCAGCACAGTGTACTGTAGCTTCTAGGGAACGAGTCGTGAGGGAACTGAAGATATCCTACCGACCAGATAGCGAAGCTCGATCAAGGAATCGATGAATTCGATGGCTGATAAACTACTAGAGAGGATCTGAAACAGATGAATAGATTGGATTGAGATTGAGGGTAAGTTCAACGAAGAACCCTAGCCGAAATGTGACTACAGAAATCCAAGGCAGAGACGGAAAACTGATGTTACTAGAATTTACTTTGATCAATTTATAGGAGGTGCATAGATGTATCGGACGCTTGGTATTTGATTTCCAAGATCAACGGCTCTTATTAAATGCCTCCGTAGGGTTTGACAAGGCCTAAACGGTTTTATTTAGTATTCGGCCCAATCATCAGATGGACCTAATATGCCGTGAGGGTAGCTCGAATGAAATTGATTTTTTCAAGTAACATATAATTGACGAGTTCGAGCTCAGCTAATTATATTTAAAATTACTCAGTTAAATTATAAATAATGTTGCATATTATTTCGAACGCAATTTGATAGTTAGTGTTGACATTTTATAGTTAGCTATACAACATCGAATAAAAATGAACTAGACTCGAATACAATTTTGTTAGGGAAAAAAAATTAATTATGCTCGCGAGTCTCTCAAGTCGAATATAAGTGAACTCTACTCAACTCGATACTAGGAAAAAAAAAAAAAAAAAACTCGACTTTAAATTTAGCGAATCGAATTTGAATATCAACTGAGCCGGTTCAGGTAGATCATGGAGTACTGACGGATCTATAATGGCCCGAGCGGGGTTACAGAAACCGCTCGACTCACATGATAGCTTAGCTAGTAATGCACTAGATATCAATAGCAAAGTTGTGAGTTCAAAGTCATTCAAGCTTTTATCAATAAGAATACTAAATAATACTACATATATTTTTTTTCTTTTTTTTTTTTGCTGAATTTTTTTTTTTTTCAATTGTTTGGTTGTCTATAAAATACAACATTTTTAAAAGAACGAAAAAGGATATTTAACATTTAAAAAATTATCATTAATTCTTCAACTCCTTAGAATATCAAAGAAGACAATATTTTTTATAGAACAGAATATGATATTTACATAAAATGACACTTTTTACATAAAAATCCACATGCCCAACAATTATCTATATATATAATAAGGTAGCATGTGAGAGGGTGGATTAATGTGAAGTTGCCATGTTAGCGTTTTCCACTATCCATACAGTGCCACGTGCCATCTTATATTTGGGCCACTCTGTTTGGGCCACACATATATGTTGTCAACCAAGCCCAAAACGGCAGTGACTCATATCTGTTGTCAACTACCCAATTCTAAGCCCAAAACGGCAGTGCCACAATCTTAATAATATGATTGAAGAATAAAGTTGAAAATTTGAACTCTTAGTTTTTTTCTAACAACAAAACAATTAATATTTCAATATATTTATATTACATGAAGGGTTACAACTTACAAGTTTGTTTTATATGGAGCTTATTTTAAATATATTTGTTCTATATCATAGAATAACCCGGTTAAAAGAAAATATTAATAACCAAATTTAATATTATAAAACCTAAAAATCATAGTGTAACACTTAACGTAAATGATTATTTTGTCCAAGTCAAACAAATAAATATAACCTTATTTGTAAATACTATTTTTCATCACCATTTGCCTGTAAATTCTTTATCCACACAAGAATAAATATGTCTAAAAAATTTTCAAACTTAAAACAGTTGTTTTCTTTTTGTCAAAATCAAAATAATATTTGGCGGATTACTTACTATTTTTTTTTTTTTACTTTTATTATTAAAAATAAAATTTAGAGTTTACGATTTAATCAACTCACCCCGCGCGTCGCGCGGGGAAAGCACGTAGTTTTTTAATAAGTGAGAAGTTATTCTTTTTCTCGAACGAATTGTTTATTTTTTTACATAAATTAATAAAATTTTACAAGTTGACAATTCAATATAATTTCATTTCCTTTTATTCATCAATTGTACGGATTAATTATTTCAATTATTCCAACTGATAGTTATTCTAAATATGTCATTAACATATTAAAAAAATAAACCGATCCGATTTGATATCGATCCGGCTTATTCTTGATGCTAAAAAAACAATAATAAGAATCCATTCGGCTGGATTTCAGAATCCGTCACATATCACAAGCCAAATTCTGACAGTTACTAAGCTTGACGCTGAAAGAACGTAAATATTCTGAATTTGGCTTGAATTGCTTAAGCCATTTCAAGTAAATGCGGTTATCAAATGAATTGAGCTTAAGAATTATAAGCATAAACCCTAATTATCCAAGTTATGAATGATCATCATCATGAGTGGTAAAAAAGAGCAGTATAGAAGAGAATGTTCCAAGTATCAGGCAATCCAGGAAGGCACCAATGACTACAATCTGCTGAACGGTCCGGATTGGCTCTCTGTTCCGAGGTCAAATCCCCACCGTAGATTGAAGGGTGGCCGTCTTTCCTCAATGCAGAGGGTGGCCTTTTCATGCCACCTAGGACTTCGTCGACCACCTTCATTTGCTCCGGGTACACCCCGGGTACACGGTCCCACTAATCGGAGTCGTCTCGCGGTAGCAATTCTTCGTCGTCGTAGCCGTGGTGGGCCCCGCGCTCCACTCTCGCACTGCGATTCAAAATTCACGCACAATTCACTATCTTTTAAGTAATAGACTAACTACTCGATCAACTATCATAAGAAACTTAAATCGACCGACCGGTAAGTAAATACATGGTATAATCTTCATACTTCAATATTCATTATTATGTGAAACTTTTTTTAACTAAATTAGAATTTAACTTGGAGCTGTGGATTTTCAAATACTATGTAAAAAGACAATTTAACCAATTGTTTTACAACATTAAAATAATACATAAATATGTTAATCTTTATACTTCAACTATGCCTCTAGTAATTTTAAAAATTAATAGTCACAATAGATTACATTGCTAATTGTTGTCCTAAGTTTAAAGTATTGTTGATATTTGGATGATTTGTTGTTTTCTACTTTTTTTATTTTTACTGATATTGTTGTTAAAATTGGTGTTTTAAACAACAAAACATGTTGATTTCTACTTTTTCAAAACATCATATTCGTTGCTTATAAGTTTAGACTTATATAATGAATGCTTAAAAATATGTTTTTTTTCCATTAAATTTAAGTTATGTGGAAATCAAACTAATCTAATAATTAAAAAACTAAATATCAACATTTTAAAATACGGTGGGCCGACCTGGGTTCTAGAGTCGCGGTATGGCACTAATATTAGAGAAATTCTTAGGTGCCTCTGAGTCAACAGGTGTCATCTAGGTGGTGAACCGCAAGCCAACCATAAAATGACATGTGTCACAAACTTTTTTCTTTTGTCAGAAAATTGCCACTTGGCACTCACTCATTGGCGGGTCACCAGGTGGATGACAGCTGTTGGATCCGATTTACCTAAGAATTTCTCCTAATATTATTGTGCCTCGAGCTACACTACACATAAAAAAGCTTTATTAAAAGAGAAGAAGACCACGTACTTGTAATGTGTTGGGGAGATCCCTTGAAAGAAAACACGGGTTCGGGTCGGGTCGACTTTGGAATCGACCCAACGGGCCCATGTCCTTAGAGCTCTCTCCAAAGCAACCAGTCGGTCCATGTCTTGATAATAAGCCCCTCCTGATTCCATTACATCCCACCTGCATATCAATTGAATTTTTTATTTTATTTTTTAAATTTGCTCACTCAAGTTAGTAAAAAATGTAAAAAAAAAAAAAATCAAATTTATTATAAGGTTTAATTATTAAATTGCTAGTCCATATTTGGATAATTAAACAAATTGATCAATCAGTCATCTCATATCTCATGTGTACAGTTCAATTAGAATTTCTCTCTTTATTAGACAAAATAATTACTCATTTATCAGACACATGATGAATAAAAAAACTAACAATTTGTTCAAGTGTAAAATATACAAATTGTCTGAGGTTTGCCCTATGTGAAATTTTGGTGTTTAAATTATTGATATTGGCTATATGAAGTTTCAACTTTGTTAAAATTTGGTTGTCCGTCCATTTTTGCTGTTAAATATGACAGAATGGTGTGCAAAGTCGAAATTGCTCATGATACTATTATGTTTACTCCGTCATCATCCTACTCCAGCCTGCCACCACTCAACTCCAGCGGCCCTCCACCCTACTCCAGTCGGCCACCGCCATAACTCCGACAGCCGGCCACCACCAACCAGGAGTAATTTTGAGGTTTTTTTTTTTATCGGGTCATGTGACAAGCACATAACCAAGTTCTGTCAATTTTAAAAGTAAACTTGGACGAAGACAACAAATTTCAACAAAGTTGAAATTTCAGACAAACAATATCAACAATTTAAACCTTAGAAATCAAAATCTCAATATGGCAAACTTTAGACAATTTGTAGGTCCTTAGCCCTATTTATAAATTTCCTACAAATTAGACTGAAATCCTATCAGAAGTAGCGGTTTGTAATGAATAAAGGGTTACTTACTCTTGTTGAGTTGGATCGTGGATCCTCCAGTGACCCGTGTTGAAGGACACTATATCAGCAGCTGGCCAAGCTGCAGCATTGCCCGAAATGTCATCGAGCTTAAGAACTCTCTTGCCACCCACCACATCAATGTCCACCAAAAATCGAGCTTTGTAGTACGATATTGACACCCCGTAGTCCTACCTTATCATATGACCCAAAGCAAAATTCAGTGAAAAAAATAAACAACTTACTTGGCCAACAAGTGTGGTAGCAAGTCCCAAGAGTTTACTTTAACAGTAACACAACATAAAACCATGTAATATAGTGTGTGTTTCAACGTCTCATCCCTTAACTAGTGGTCAGAGGATTCAATCCCAGCTAAATGCTAATGACCATTTTTTTTTGCCAATGAGAAATTTTATTGCTTAATCAAATAAATATCAATCCGGAGCATAATCAAGCAACATAATAGAAACAAGAGAATATGGGGTATTGAAACCCAATTTAAAGGACACATCTCCTTCCTGGATTGAATAGCAATCCAATTGGCGCATCGGTTTGCGCTTCGACGGATGAACTTCCAATGAGACTCCAGGATATGATTTGCTCTTTGGCGAATGGTACTAATGATGTTGGCTAGCTTCCAGTCGATTTCAGACTCACCACGAATTTGACGAATAATGTACTCCGCATCTGATTCAATGACTACCTTCTCCCACCGATAGAAAACGGCCAACTCCACTGCTTGTAATATGGAAATAGCTTCGACATTCGTTGCATTGATATCATGACACGAGGAATGACGTCCAGCTATGAGTCTACCTTCACAATCCCGAGCAATAACACCGGTTCCACCTCTTCCCGTACTTGGCATCCAAGATCCGTCACAACAAATCGATATAGTGTCACTCGGTGGAGGAAACCATAATTGATTTGCGGCATCTTGGCGCTGCTGCACGGCCCCCTTAGATCGGCGGTCTCGAATGCTCCATAATTCGGCACTAAATCGTCGAATATGGTCAACCACGATCTTTGGTTTCGGAACGTCTTTTTTGTAAACGGCCCGACATCTTTCCTTCCATATCTCCCACGCCGTGACCTCCATTTGAAGCTTTAAAAGAGACTCTAATTCAGCCCCTCGTTCCTCATTTCGTCCCGTCTCCTCCATAAAATCGGGCCAGGTCGGAGTACTCCCTTCTTGCCATCGGATTCCCATCCCACCAAACCAAACACGCTTAGTCCAAGGGCAATGCATTAACACATGATCCACCGTCTTCGTGTCATTACAAAAGGGACATTTAGAGGTTATGTCAATCCCCCTACGATTCAATTCATCAAAAGTGGGTAGGGCTCTTGCACAACTTTTCCAAAGAAAATGTTTTACCTTTGGTGCGGAGTTACCCTTCCAAATATATCTCCAAATTCCGGACGAGACCGACCTTGAGGTTGTGGGTCCCGTCAATTGAGGGCTCGTGACTGCTTTACGTAATGCATGGTACACGAGACTCGGCTTCGCTTCCCCTGTTCTCGAGGTTGGCCAAACAAGTTGATCCGAGCCACCCGTATTATGAGTTCGGATTGCTCGAATCGCTACTTGCTCGGCTTGTGAAATCATTGGTTCGATTGGAGTAAGGTCCCAACTTCTCTCTGGTGGACGTAGGAGATCTGAGACTCGCATGTTAAGTATCGACGGGGCTGCATTTTCCGATCCAACTCGATGATGAACAACACCGGGTACCCACGCGTCATGAAATACCCGAATTGATTCACCATTTCCTACTCGCCAAATTCCGCCTTGAATAAGTGTATCTCGTCCCTCAAGTATGCTCGACCAAGCCCAAGAGGCCCGACCACCTTTCTTCGCTTGCAAAAAGTCAGTATGCGGAAAGTATATGCCTTTTAAAAGTTTAGCCCAAAAAGCGTCTGGATTGGAATGAAGCCGCCATGCCGTCTTAGTGAGCATTGCAAGGTTAAATGTTTGCATATCTCTAAATCCCATGCCACCCTCTTCCTTTGGAATCGTCATCCTATCCCACCTCTTCCAATGCATCTTCCTCACATCTCCTTTTTCGCCCCACCAAAATCGAGCTATTATACTTGTCACCGAATCACACCAATTCTTGGGGAGTTTAAAGAGAGTCATCGAATATGTTGGGATTGCACTTATAACTGCCTTAATTAGAACCTCCTTACCCGCCGTATTAAGGAAAAGATTCTTCCACCCATGAATTTTATTTGTGACACGATCCTTGAGGAAACCAAGTGCTTCCCTTTTAGACCGGCCCCATATAGTTGGAAGTCCCAAATATTTCCCCGCATTCTCGACCGCATTAATCCCCAATATAGCTTCCACAGTTTGTTTAGTGGCTTGATCCACATTCACCCCAAAATAAATGCACGACTTACTCAAGTTGATGCTTTGTCCTGAGGCTTGGCTATACGCCTCAAGGATCCCCTTCAAAGAGCTCGCATTCGATCATCGGCCTTAATGAAGAGAGTGAATCGTCTGCAAAAAAGAGATGGTGTAGACGTGGGCATGCTATCTTTATGCTCATCCCTGTGAGTATCCGACGGTCGGCTGCATACATAATCATTATAGATAACACATCAGCCACCATAATAAATAGATACGGAGAAAGGGGATCGCCTTGCCTAATTCCTCTTGATGGTCGGAAACGTGCTGATTTTTTGCCATTGACCACCACGCAGTACTGGACTTGCGTGACACATTGTTCCACCCTTCGTATCCACCAATCGCTAAACCCAAAGGCTCGCAATACCGCAAAAAGGAAATCCCACTCCACCCTATCATATGCCTTGTTCATATCAATTTTGACAGCACATTCTTTTCGTTTTCGTCCGTCCCGTCTCCTCAAATGGTGAAAAGCCTCATGCGCAACAATGATATTGTCATGAATGAGCCTGCCAGATACAAATGCACTTTGGAACGGGGTTATAATATCATGGAGATAAGGTTTCAGCCTATTTACAATGATTTTTGAAATAATCTTATAGCTGAAATTACAAAGGCTTATAGGGCGGAATTGGGTAGTATTAATCGGGTTAGGCACCTTTGGTATTAAAACAATATCAGTTAGGCAAAGGTTAGGATTGATAGTACCTGAGTCGAAAAAAGTTCTGACTTCCTGGATAACCGCATGTCCGGTCACATCCCAGAACTTATGATAGAACACCCCAGAGAAACCATCCGGACCAGAAGCTTTCAATCCCCCAAGTTCGAAGGCCGCCACACGAACCTCCTCATCCTCCACTCGTCTCATGAGGAGCTGATTTATATCCGAGGTAATTAAGCTTGGGACACAATGCAGCACTTGTTCCCAACCAGACGTGCCCTCCGTAGTAAACAACCTCCGAAAATAGCTATTACACTCCTCAAGAATGCCACTTTCTGACTCGATCCAAACACCATCATTACTCTGTAACCGTAACAACTTATTTCTTTGTCGTCGGGAAATCGTTGTTTGATGGAAAAACTTAGTGTTACGGTCCCCCTCGTCTAACCATTGGAGCCTTGAACGTTGGCGCCAATACACCTCCTCCCGATCCCAAAACATTGCGAGCTCCGCCTTAACCCGTGTTTCCTCCTCACAACTGTGATCATCATTGGATAATTGCTGAATTAAAGCTAGTTGGTCTTGTAATTCGGCAATTTTCCTCCGATTATTGGCAAAAGTATGCTTGCTCCACTTGCTAAGTGCCCGTCGGCACGAAACTAGCCGATCCGAAAGTTTGGACTGATTTGGATCAGCCCTAATTGAGGTCCAACTTTTTTGTACCACGTCTCGACACCCCTCATCACTTAGCCACATCGCCTCGAATTTAAACTCTTTCGAGCCCTTCCCATCTCTATAATCCATGTGAAGCAAAATTGGATAGTGATCGGATCCAATGGCCGGACGATGGAAGACTGTTGTATTAGGGAACGCTTCTAACCAAGCATCATTCACCATACCCCGATCAAGTCTTTCACGTACCCTATGCTCTCCATCTCGGTTATTAGTCCACGTGAATTTTTGGCCTTTGAACCCCGCATCAATCAACCCGGTATCCATCATCATTGAATTGAATGCATCCATATTCCTTTGGCTTTTCGGATTGCCGCCATCTTTTTCATAATGGTAGCAAATTTCGTTGAAGTCCCCAATACATAACCAAGGACCGTGGCGCCCCACCGCTAACCTACGAAGATAATCCCACGTCTTTACACGTTCCTTCCAATCTTTATGTCCATACACCCAAGTGACGTGAATGGTACCATAGGAATTGGCATTATGAAGGACCGTGTCCACCACATTCGCACTCTTGAACAAAATTTGGAGATCAACTTGTTCTTTCCACCAAAGAGCTAGTCCCCCGATAGTCCTTGAGGCTCCACATAGACTGCTTTCTCCATATGCAATTTTCTTCTTGCTCTCTCACAAACTTCTTCTTTATTTTTTGTTTCCATAAGAAAAATCACCTCCGTACAATTCTTCCTACCGAGATCGGTAAGTGTAGGAACTGTCAGTTCCGATCCCAAACCCTGACAGTTCCAAGAGAGTAGACTCATGGATCCCGTGTAGCTGTAATGGGACAGCTACCAGAACCCTTTTTTTCATCTTTGTTGTCTTTCTTCCCGCCTCGTCTTCCCCTTCTTCTCGACTTACTACCATTTTTCTTAATGAATTGACAGTTGGTATCACTTGGTGGCATCATTATTTCACCCTCCACAAACTCAATTCTTTTCTTCTTGCTCGAACCGCCTTCAGACTGAGTCAGCTCTTCATCCTCATCAAGTGAAAATTTCCTCTTAACAGAGAGGTTTTCAAATAAAGGGGACAACCCGGTTTGGCTCGTCACTGTGATACCGATCTTTTGTGGTGAATCTCCATCCGAGGGGTACACCACAAAATAGTCACTATATTCAGATGAAATGATGATAGGGGTCGAAATAGGGTTGGCTTGTGTGGTTATGGAGGAAAAGGCTTGTGTAGGTCTCCTAAAAATTGTTGGTCGGTATCTAAGTGTTCTTTGTTTGCTAGTAGGTATTTGGTCATATACTAGCATACCAGACTCAGGGGGAGATGTTGAGTGTGGAGTTAAGGTAGTGGCAGCAGCTGCTTGATGGGAGGGAGTTACGAGAGTTGGACGGTCACTAGAGGGAGTAACATGGGTGGCTATAGGGTTGGTATATGGATCGTTGTGATGGGAGGGTAGTATAGGTGTAGGTGGTGGTGTATGCCTAGTAGGTGACGTGTTTGGGGGGTGAGGGTGGGAGTGGGGGTGGGGTATGGGTAATGGATGGGTTTGTGGGCAGTAGGTTGTTAAAGCATCATGGTTAGGTGAGGTTCGACCCCTATTTTCTGCAACGCTTCTCATAACATCACTCCATCTTCTCCTTGATTGATCATCCTCTTGACTTGCAGTGTTACATCCAATCGTCCTCCAAACATTAGTCACTTTGCGATGGCGTTCAACGTGTAACCACGTTCCGTACTTTGGCATATTTGGCTCGACCTCCGACATAACAAGTTCAGCTCCACACACACGTTCAAAGTGCCCGAGTTTGCCACACTGAAAACATACATCCGGTAATCTTTCGTACCAGACTTTTGCCCAACTCTCCGTACCATTAGCCCTAGAATACCAAAATCCCGCTATCAACGGTTCACTGGCATCCACGACTACCTTGACCCTCAAGTAGGGACAATCACCATCCTCTCCTATCGACTTATCAACGTCAACAAATTTACCAACATGTGCTCCAATGATTTCAGCATTGGCTTTGCTCAGTTTCCCCAATTCTAAGTTATGAATTTGAACCCAAAATTGGACAAGTTTGAACCTAACCTCTTCGAGTTTCGACTCCGCCGCCCATCGCTTAAGAGACAAGCAATAACCTTGAATAGCCCAAGGGCTCCAATCCATAGCATCGATATAATCTTCTTCTCTACCGAATTCGATTAGGACAACCTCATTTGAGAACTCTTTTATCTTGACCTCCTTATAGCGACCCCACGCATGCTTCAAGATATTCATGATTGCCCCCGTGCGAACCGTTTTGTCACTAATGACCCTCCCTACACACCGAAATCCTTCCTCACGTGTTGAAGAGTCCCCTAAAACCAAGACCGATCTCCCCGGATGTGTTCTATCATTCGTTTTGGTTTGATCACTTCCATGTTGTTGTTCCATTTAGTCAGACCTGAAATCAACACAAGTAAAATCGGATTAGGGTTTTGTAATTGAGGAAATATTCCACAGCCAGCAATTAGCGAGATTGCGATCGCAATTCTCAGCTATTCAGTGATCCAATTCGTCAGAAGCAATCCAGTCTAGTTTGGTAATGACTTGAAGATGTAATAGAGAGCAACAACGGCACAATGGTTGACATGGAAGGGAAAAGGACAAAATTCACAACATAGCAATCACCATGTTGCGAGAAAAATTACCCATCGGAGAAGACGGATTGCTCACGGAAGAGGTGACTAATCTCTCACAGCAGGAGAGAGAATTTAATTTGATATAAGCACCAAATTTATTTTAAATGCTAATGACCATAGAAATGAAAAAATATTCATATTCATTTTAAATGATAATGACCATGGAAATGAAAAAATATTCATATCAATCACTTTACCCCTTACGAGCTCTATTAAACTAGTATTATCCTGAATTGTTTTAAGTTCTCCCATGTAGAGTGGATACAGTCTTGAACCAAAATATCGTATTATATAACTAAACTGAGTACCTAATCAACCACGGTTACCACAATTTATTATATTTTTTTTTTTTAAACTTCCAACTAATATTTGATCCTGCTGAAAATAAAAACATTTTATTTACTCAATTTGTGGTGCAAAGTTAGATCCACTGAGTGAAGCACATGCATCACAGCATTAGATTGATAGATTTGCATTTTTACGATAATATAATATTATAATATATAGTATAATATATTATAATATTATAGGATTGATTAATAACAACTAACAAGTCCAATAACATAAAAACAATTTCAAGGTTATATTGTTAATGATTATCCCAGATGTACAATAACAATATTCGTTTGCCAACTATTAGAATTGTTTAAAAAAAGATTAACTGATTTAAACGCTAGAATAAGCATTTTAATCTACAAAAATATGTGTTTCATGAAATAAGTGTTCTAACTGATTTGCAACATGACATAGTTGTTTTTTTTGGTAAAAAGGAACACATGACATAGTTGTGACTCCTTTTAAGTTGTTTACCCCTAATATAAATACTGATGAAATAATAATAAAAATATAAAAAATAGATCATGACAATTGACAGTTGGGATCAACGATATCTATAAACAAGCAAATCGATACCTATACACAAAGGACTCCAGTTTATGAAGATAATCAGAGTATAGCTTTGGCCTATGCTTTCACCCCAACAAAGAAGAATTCTTTAGCAACCCAAACGTCACAAACAACAATCTTGTGACTAATGTGCTGCAAAATTCCCAAAAGGGTTCGAGTCTTGCGCGAACCCGATAGACGAGCCCGGGTCCACGGTTCGACTAGTGTCTTCAACTTAGTTTATACCTATACACAAAAGGACTCTAGTTGTGAAGATAAACACACTATAGCTTTTGGCCTATAGTTTCTAAGGCATGTTCTTTCCTTTTCTTCACCACATTAAAGAAGAATTATTTAGCAACCCAAAAGTCACAAACAGCAATAAGGTGCATCAAAATTCCGAAAAGGGTCCGAGTCTTATGCGAACCCGATAGCCAAGCCTTGGTCAAAAGTTCGACTAGTGTCTTGAACTTCTTCAAACTTCTGCAACAGATAAATATGGCATATAACCGTTTCCTGAAAATCGAAGAAACTATGATCAAGTAACTGCAATCTGTTGGTCTCCGACATCTTGCTGAATCCAAATGATGCGATCCACGTGTTCATCATGGTCGGAACTGCAGGCAAAACTAATCTCTCCACTCCCAACTCCCTTAGAATTTATAAACACAACAAGAACAACTATGAATATTGCACTAAAACAGCAATCTTGTGACTAAGGTGTATCAAAATTTCCCAAAAGGGTCCGAGTCTTACGCAATCCCGATAGCCAAGCCCGGGTCCACAGTTCGAATAGTGTCTTCAACTTCTGCAGTAGATATTTCTGGCATATAACCGTTTCCTGGAAATCGAAGAAACTATGATCAAGTAACTGCAATCTGTTGGTCTCCGACATCTTGGTGAATCCAAATGATGCGATCCACGTGTTCATCATGGTCGGAACTGCAGGCAAAACTAATCTCTCCACTCCGAACTCATTCAGAATCTATAATCACAACAAGAAAAACTATGAATATATTACACTAAAACAACAAATTGATAATAGTATATTTAAAGAAGAAAAAACAAGACAACCTTTTCAAGCTCATTCACCAAAATGCGACACATTTCGACTCGTCAGTACATGAATCTTGTCCCGATAAGAGGCATTTCAGCCACCTTGTTTCCATGAATCCTAATAATGAAATGATCGGGTTACACTTTATACTTATTTTAGCAACAACAACAAAAAGTGTTTTTTTTTTATCAATGTTTTACCTTATAGTGGCTGTTAACCAGCTCATCGCCTTTCTTCACAACGACAATGTAAAATCCTTGGAAGTTAAGGCGGTTTAGCTCGGATCTGCAGATTAAACAGGCAGAGTTAGATTTTATCATAATGTTGCAAAATGTGAAATTAACATTAGTCTTAGTGTCTCACCCTCTCTACTGAAGACAACATCATCGATGTCCCTCTTTGTGTAATGATCTTTAACAGTCCATAATATTGTCTTAGCCACATGCTTAATCACTATGAAGCCAATACCATAATCATTATGTATATAAAACTCATCGTCATAACCGCACCACACCATAATGATGAAGTTAACTATGAAAAACCATGGTTATTTTATATTCATCACAACATTGTCGGCTCTAATACTTGTCCAATTTTTTTTTAATACAGTGCATAGTGGAAACAAAATTTTAATATAGTATATATGTATCAACATTAGTTAGTATGTATCAACAAAATTTTATATCAGGCTCGAATATAGAAATTGAAAATATATTCATAATTAGTACTAAACATGAAAATATATTCATAATTATTATTTTACTCTTTTGACGTAGTATAAAAAAATGATTATTTTAGAATTTAGTACCTAAAAACACTCATGGTAAATAATAATAATAATAATAATAATAATAAAAAAAGCGGGACTGTTATGATTTTTTCTAATATTGAATACAGAGTTCATTTCAACACACTAACACTGACTCAATATACGAAGAATGGATAGAGGCATAAAGCCCTTATTATAAAGATTTTCTAATTTTCAAAACTTAAATTTAAAACTCTAATTAATGAATGAAATATTAAACCATATGATTTGTTTTAACTTCTCATATTAAAGTGGATAAGTCTTGACTCAAAATAATGAAATATCATATTATTTATATCTATCTATATCGATCGATATTATAATATAATTTAGATGAGTTGATTGTGAGATTGACAAATACTAAAACGGATCGTTGACATGTCAAAATAAATGCAACTGATTGGTCCATGTAATTTTAACTTTATCTTGACTGATGTGTCATTGACATGTAGAACTCTCTTTGGTCTTAGATGAGCTCCAAGCTCTCACAATGCATCTTACACTCCGTTACATTTTTTTACATTCCGTTACATTCTAACATGGATGAATATGATTGTATAAGTTGATTAAAAACAAATGGTACATTATATTTTAACTCAAATAATATAAAAAGTTATAATTTGTTTCAAGCTTATATCAATTGACTGTAAAAAAATATTATTTAATCTCTTAGTCAATTTTTAAAGTTTTAAATGATTAACTTTCATAAACAAATATACATCAACAAGATTTTAATCAGTCTAACATCTTTAAGTCCTTCTCAAGAGACATTATTTTTATTTTATTTTTTTCTGAAGATTTTTATGTAAAGAATTATATCATACATTTATATTATATTTTATAAAGAATTGTGATTATATATTAACTAAAATAATTGGCCAAAAAAAATATATTAACTAAAATATTTGATATGAAAAATATGAAATAATTACTATTACTTTTCACAAATAAATTTTTATGATTGTATTATTACTTAACTTTAAATCATAAAAAAAATGAATATATGATAAATAATACACATTATAAAATCTAAAAAATCAAGTTAAATAACGTTAAATAAAAGTATATACAATTTTTCAGTTAAGTTAATAATCAAACCAATCTAATTTATACAAAAGTTACTTGTATATTATTTATTTTCTACTTAGTGACATTTAATATATTCACTTTTAAATTAATTTAAATTTATAAAATAATAACTTGAATACATTTTATATTCCGCGCAATACGCGGGTGTATTATCCGGTTATTATTATAACTAAAATGAGTAGAGTACCTTATCAACCACGGCTGCCACGTTTTTTATATTTTATAATCTTCCACCTAATATATGATTCTTCTGAAAAATAAAAATACAAACATTTATTTGCTCAATTTACGATGCATAGTTAGATTAGATTCGTTGACTGAAGCACATGCACTAGATTGGTTAATTTTCGTATTAAATTATTTTATTTTGTTTCAGCATTTTTCCAGTAAAATAATATATATATAATATAATTGAATCAAGAAAATATAAACAAGTCCACATAACATATTTTTTTTTAAAGATATATGATTAATTATTGTACAAAATTTAGAATGTTAATATTAGCTATTAGATTTTTTTACTTTTTATTTTTTCGACTTATTCTGATATTAACATAAGTATTTTAGTCAATACAAATATATTTTTCTGGCAAAAAAAAAAACAAATATATTTTTCACTTTTTAAAGTACTAGAGAATATATACGTGCGTTGCACGTGTGGTACGCGAACCATTTGTATTACATTTCCTTGTAAAACCCTTGTATTTGAAAGAAATTGTAAAATAGTTTAAAGTAGACAACATGTTCACATATTTATAGTAAATACGTAGTTAATATATACTTACGATGAAATATGTCTATTTCAACACTCCCTCTCACTGTGATGGATCTCCGATTTCAACAGACCCTCACTTAAGCCCAGGCCCGATCCGGGCTCTGATACTATGTTAAATTTCACATTAAGCTGAGTCAAACCCAATAGGATAGAGAACAACTATTTATACAAGTGGGGGTTCCATCCTATCGCCAATTGGTTTTAGGATGGAACCCCACTTGCATATATGATTGTTATATGCTGGCCTGTTGGGCTTGACTCGGTCCAATGTGGAATCTAAGATGGTATCATAGTCCAATTGTGATTGGCGGTGTTAGGTTTGTCCCCTTTGTTGACTCCACGTACCAGGTTACTGGTCGGGGCTGAGAGTAGAGTGGAGTTTGGTAAAATTAATCCCAACTCATTCGGATTTGAAAAGAAGGTGCCTTAATAGAGTACTCATGGTGCGGGAGTGTATTGAAGTCATCGTCACATCGGTGGATTTAAAACTTGAGAGCACCATATAAGCAAGTGAGTTACCTTCTCCTGTCACCAATTGATTTTAGAATGGAACTCCCACTTGTATAAATGGTTGCTTTCTAACATGTTGGGTTTGATTCGGCCGAATGTAGAATTGAACAGAATTGACAAATGTACTATTTTGGAGCAGTGGTCGTAGTCCGTGGGTTGTCCGGGGAATTGACCGAAGTAGTACAATGTACACTTGAACAACAAGAAATGGGTCAACGAATTGGCTAGGTCAGGTTGTTGATGACTTATTTACGTGTGAGGTATTTTGGGGATTACGTCAATGGGATGAGGAGAAGTGGAGTTTGACTACTATGGGTTACGCTTGGAATTAGTTAGATGCATTTGAGGGTGTTTTAGGAAATAGCATTTTTTTGTATGGGTATTTTAGGTAAGTAGAAAATAAAGAAGTTGGAACCAGCTAAGGACTATTTTGCCTTTTAAATAGAGGAAAGATTAAATTTGTTGCACATGGTTAAAAGTTTAAACGTATTTAATACTTAAAAAGTATATTTCCGTTTCATTGAAAATTAACTAATCTAGGAGTTGGACACTAAATATCAATATTGACACATGACTTTATGACTTTTTTAAGTTCTTAACCTTGATATAAATATTGGATGAAATAATAATAAATTAAAAATAGATCATAACATATATTTTTGGCATATAACCGTTTCTTGGAAATCGAAGAAACTATGATCTAGTAACTGCAGTCTATTGGTCTCCGACATCTTGCTGAATCCAAACGATGCGATCCACGTGTTCATCATGGTCGGGACTGCAGGCAATACTAATCTCTCCACTCCCAACTCCCTTAGAATCTATAAACACAACCAGAACAAGTATGAATACACTAAAACAACAGATTTACAATAGTATATTAAAAAAAGATTAATAATAGTATATTAATTAAAAAACAAAAAAAGACAACCTTTTCAAGCTCATTCATCAAAATCCTACACATTCCGACTCGTCGATACATGAATCTTGTCCCAATAAGAGGCATTTCAGCCACCTTGTCGCCATGAATCCTAATAATGACGGGTTAATACTTTAGCAAAAAAAAAATAATAATAAGAACTATAAACTGTATGAAATTTGCCTCATTTAGTGTCTTTTTGAAATGTTAAAATAGACAGTGTCAGGTTTCATTTTTGGTGAAATTTGGTGTATTTGCAAACTTCAGACAATTTATAGGTTCGTAGTGTTTTTTATCGATGTTTTACCTTATAGTGGCTGCACTAACCAGCTCATCGCTTTTCTTCACAACGACTGTGTAAAATCCTTGGAAGTTAAGGCGGTTTAGCTCGGATCTGCAGTTTAAACAGGCAGAGTTAGATTTTATCATTATGTTGTAGAAGATGATATTAACATTAGTCTCAGTGTCTTACCCTCTACTGAAGACAACATCCTCAATGAGGTCCCTCTTCGTGTAATGATCTTTAACAGTCCCGAAACATTCATGAATCAACTCAACAACCATTTTCAACCACGTGTAGTTTTCAACTGCAGATTCAAATGCTAGAGTATCCTCGTTGTGAATATTGGGATCCACGAACTTGAGCAGTGTCCATGTTAGATCGTCTCCTACATTTACTGGCTTTCCCAAGAGCTCGGAAAGACCTGCAAAAATCTGTAACCCGGATTCTATGACAATCCATTTTTAAAAAGGGAAGAAAAAAATTTAAGCTCGAATTATACCTTTTTGCACTTTGTATTGCAAAACCAATTTCCATCAGGAAGATTCTCCAGATTGATCTCCCCTCTTTCACTAAGGCATTCAACATGATCTGCAATATGCAACTAACTTGGAGTAAGTTTCTAAATTTCACATTTTGTTAAAAAAAGACTCAAAAGAAAACAAAAAGTAAGAAATTTCACATTTTTGCTCGCATTGGCTACAATTTAGGACGTTGAGATCAGACGAGTCGGTTTTAAGATTGCTTTTCCCACAAAAACAGCAGCAGCATGATCGGCAAAACCAGGTACCATCTAGAGCATCCTGCAAGAACACCCATAAGTGATATAAAGAACAAAAAAAAAACTCATTTTGATGGATTATCAAGAATTGACAAAACGAAGTGACGTACCTCCAAACCGAGGCAACCGATATGAAATGAGGATGGGCACATCTCACATGATATTAACTCACCCCCGAAGTGACATATAGAACATATACTATCATTGCCACGTAATTTCCAATCACCATCCTGATCTTTCTTCGTTGAGGAATTTTCAGCTATTTTCGCCAGCAAAGACCTTCCATCTTCAAGAATGATACTCTTAGATGACCTAAAGGATGTGTTTCCAGCATGGACACTAAAGCCACTTAAGGTAAACACCTTACTACAACAACTGCATTTGATACCATTGCTCTGAACACGTCCTTCAACCAACTTATCTGAATCTCCTTGGCAATATACTTTTTCCCTAGGGAGTAAAATGTTATTATCAATCAACCAAGAGATCATGTTCTTTGGATTTTGTCTGAATAGACAAGGAACAATCTTTTCCACTCTTTTTGTTAAAAATCCGAGCTTTTTTTCAGCCTTTGAACCATTATGCATTGCAGTTTCAAATCTTGGAAAACTTTCATGGTTCGTATCTGTGTTATGGAGAACTGTATCTGATGATATTGCAGTTTTTTGAATGTCAATAAAATCTTTTGTAGAATATGATTCTTTGCTCAAAGATTCCTCCTTTTTGTTACCGGTTACAACGTGTTCATCGAGCCAAGCTTTGCAGGCCATTCGTAGAGAGTGGTACTTCTTGTTCTTTGGTGACAGATACAACAACTCATGCTTTCCTCCGGGTTGGTAATAGTCAAAAGCCTTCCATCCAACAGCTGCAAGGTGCTGTTTGCTTTTCAATCTCAACGCATTTACTTTATCTTGACACCCACGAGACTTCTTGATCTCCAACTCGTAATAGTCAATTACAGCCTGAGGGCAATAAGCAGGATATTTACTCAAACCATTGTTCATATCCACAGTCTCAACTGGTGAAACAACATTACTTCTATTAGAATCATGATGACTCGGGGAAGATTCAATCAGTTTTTGGCATATATCTCTAAGAGAATAGTTATACTTTCCATCAGTAGGAGATAAATACCGTACTTTTAACGAGACCCCATTATCCACACGTTCAATTTGCCAACCCAGGTAAGTAAGATGCTCTCTAACAGCCAGTAACAGACGTTCATTGCGTGATGCATTTGGTGTATCCAGATAAGCCTTGACAGAATCTGGAGAAAACTTTCCTTTTACAACTACATCAGTAATGACCGTTCCAGAACTTGGGGAATGCAATTTCTTCTTCTTTAATAGATTTGGGGACAGTGCCTTAGAATTACTCTTATCGGTGGAATCTGCAGCTGTCAATGCAAAGAGTTCATCAACATTGCTAAAAGCAATTGCAAGGTTTTCACTGATAGTTTGCAGTACAAGTTGCTTCCAAAAAGACCTCCCACCAATAGTCCACTCTTTAATCTTCTCAAACTCCTCTGTCTCTCGCAAATCATACCAAATCTGCTTCACCGAAACAGGAATGGGACAATTCTTTGTAAATTCATCGATCAACTGAAGAAAACACCAGATTCCACGATTCTGCCAAATATCAAATTCTTCAACCCAATCCTGAGATAACCTCAAATTATCGATGTCAGTTAATAAATCATCACCCAGATCGGGGAAGAAGACGAGCCTTGTTTCTGTTCCGTCATTGTGGTCGAAAATCACACCCTCCCACCAACTTTCTTGGTGAAAAACATCAACACAAGACCCATAAACAAAGTCAAGTGGACTGGAAGGAATGTATGGAGGCAATGGCCTTATACGACCGCGGTAACTGGATCGACCGGGATTGGGGATTCCATCAACAGTAGGTGATACTGGAACTGTGTCAATAAGATCGGAACCATCATCAGCTAGAGAATTATCGTATTTGACAACTCGACGATGATGTCTGCAACTAATGACAGTCCCACGGTGCCAGGAACCAAGAAACCCGTCATCTAGACTTCTTACCTGTACAGAAAATCAATAAAGGTTCAAAATTTAACTGATCGGGAATTCAAAATACTTCGTCGAACAGAAAATTGAAGCAAAAAATGCATAATAGAGCATAACGTGGGTGTCAGAGCATTCAAACTAAACAAAGTGCAGGTTTTGAAGAAACGACGGCAAGCAAAATAAGATTCCGACGAGGATAAAGAAAAACCGCCGACGAATCGGCGGCGGAACTGACTCAATTCATCACCTCGACTTTGCTGTTTGTAAGAAGCATCTTCGCGGAGTGTGGCCTCTTCCGCTTCCTGCTTGCAACTGAGTCGTCGCTCTCAAATTCCGCCGGCATTGGCCTTACGAACTAAACGTTAGAGCTAGCAGGGATCGAGAAACCACCAGCTTTTGGCGGCGCGTGGATATGGCCCTGGAATCGGGGGAGAATTAACGAACGGAAGATTGATCGCCTGCCTTTTGAATATGCTTTCCCTCTGATTTCTTTTGTTTAACCAGATCTTCTCTTTTTCACAGAACTATGACAGTTTTTTTTTTTTTTAAGGGTTTGGCTAAAATGCAATCGAGTTTATTTAAATTTAATTTATCAATCGTTAGATAATGAGAGATAATCAATCATCATTGAGGAGAGATACAAAGTATTTTTTACACGTGCATAATTTGATGGCCGAGAAATCGAGTTGAAATAAACTCGAGTTTATTTTAACTGAACCCTTTTTTTAAAAGATTTTGAATGTTATCCGCTAGAATGTAAATTATATATTTTTAAAATTTTCTTTGATATTAATTTAATATTCCTTATTTACTAAAAAAAAGACGTATTTAGATTAAAATAAAAATTATCGTAAATAAAAGAATTTTAATTTTTTTTTTTAAAGTTACTGTCAGGTATGATTAAAATTAAAATGATTAAGTTAATTTTGTGTAATTCTAAAATCTTTAAAGAAATGAATCTTGGTTAAAAATATCAATTTTTTTTAAAAAAAAAAATATAAACTTGATATGGTTAATTTTAAAATTAATATTTTGATTAAGCAAACCTAATTATAAAACATGAAACATATTAAAAAGTGTTTGAATAGTGTTCTCGTATACACCCAGTACTAGTTAAAAAAAGTCTTAACTTAAGAATCAACTAAAATAGTTTTTTTAATGAGAAATACCATTCATTTAACTTCAAACATCCAAGTACAAACGAGCAACAGCAAAATACAAACACTAAATAAACAAACAAACTACTAAGAGAAAAGCCGGATTCTAGCTAGAGTGGTACAATCATACCAAGTCCCTGTCGTGTTGGTCGAAGCAGCTGTTTACACAAACAGATGAGATGCATTTACAACATTTCTATGGACATGACAAAACGTAGCATTCAATAAAGAAAGCAGTAAATGTCTGATATTATCTAAAATCCCACAAAAAGGGTAAGACATTACAAGAAGGGGTAACTAAAAGTTGAAACAACACGAGTGAGTCCGTAAGCACCACCAAGGAACTGATGCCGCCGGAATACGATGTCGTCATAAGGATACCCGTGCAAGCCGGAGCTTCTGCCAAAAGTGGGTCAACACCTGAAGAAGAATTAACTGAACCCGCCAAAAGGGAAGATGAATATGTACCCAGTAAAGCACTTCCAAAGACACGGTCAACAGATTTTCTGACCGCCCCATCCAGCAAAATGAAGAAATCCATCACTGATAGAACTTCAGAAAGCGAGGTAACTACCGATCTGTGGGCAGGGGTGCGAGACTACAAGGCGGTCCTGTGTTCACAACAATAGAAACAACATTATCAGAACATACACGTAAATAATTCATGAAAACGACGTCTGGCGAGGGTACCGTTGCATTAAACACATTGCAGTTTCTCTCCAACCAGATACTCCACATAATAAAGCACTTCATGAGCAGCGATGCATGATCCAATGAGTGGGTGGTGTATCATCCTGCAGCCAGTCCATTATCGTGGTGTATAGTGAAAGTTCCGATCGTATACCTAGTGCCGAGGCAAACCATATTCTAGAAGCGAAAGGGCAAGACCACATCAAATGGTCCCATTTTTTGGTTGAGTGAAATAAATGGGGGAAAGATGTGTCAATTGAAGTAACCCGTCGTGAGAGAGACGACTGTAAAGGAAGTCTGGAGTTACAACCTAAAGATGAACATCTTAACTTTTGGTACAAAAATGAAGGATTAGCACTCCGAGAAGAGGTAGAGGAAGAACCCTGTTTTCGGTGTTGATCCGCGGAGTGGATCATATTTTACCCAGTCTTTACATTATAATGTCCTGTGATGTGATGATTCCATAAAAAACGGTTCGTAGTTGGGAACATCGGGAGTCTGATATCCAAAATGGAAGAAACTAACACATTAGGAAGGAGATGTCGCAAGGCCAACTGGTCCCAACGAAGGGGAGATATGATGAATTGGGAGACAAGTAGTACGAGAGGGGTATACGGGAGGAAATACCATGAAGCAAGATGTCCAAGGTTAGGTACCCATGGGTCGAACCATAAATCCACGGATTGTCAGTTTACTATCCTCCAATGAGAGCCTTGTGTCAAAGTATCGCGAATATTAAGAATGCAACGCCAGACCGAAAAATGAGACTGCGAGGATTTGGCCGCGAATAAATATGAATGGCGAAGTTATTTTTGTCGGAGGCAGGAAGACCAAATAGAAGATTCTGGATGAATGATTTTTCAAGCATGTTTCAGCAAGTGTTATGTTGAAAAAATGCATATCCTTGAACCCAGACCACCATTATTGGTTAATTTGTCCCATGCAATCCAACAGATCCTGTTTATCAGCATAAAAAGCATTTCCTACCTATACCATGTCTTCCATCTGTCTTACCAAGACTGTAACTTTCAGTTTCATGGCAAGTAGCCAAACGTTACTCGTCATTCTACGTTTAATAACGTGCCAAAGCTCCCGTGAAGTGTATTATCGAAAATGGTCCTTCCTGTTACGAAAGCACTTTGAAAAGGCGAGATGACGGGTCAATTACCGCACGTAAGCTGTAAGCAAGGACTTTAGCAATAATCTTGTAAGATGTATTGCATAAACTGATCGGGCGTCAATCTCTCAAGGATACATGATGAGGTATCTTTGGAATTAATACAATAAAATTTTGGTTGATGCGCTAGATCATATGCATGTGCGAAAAAAACTAAGGACATCTGCCTGAGAGTCAGCACCCACAATATCCCATTGTGATTGGAAAAAGCTTGCGGGAAACCATCAGGTCCGGCAGACTTATCGGGAGACATCGATGAGAGAGTTGTTCATACCTAAACAACGGAAACAGTAGAGTAAATGGAAGACAATACACTTGAAGAAAATATAAGATTTGTGTAGTGGAGTAAACTGCACTTGATACTATCGCGTTGAACTCGCCTTTCAAACTCACCCTGCAACTAATATATCTAAATCTCCATGGCAATATACTCTTTCTAAGGAGTAAAATGTTATTCTCAATCAACCAAGAGATCAAGTTCTTTGGATTATGTCTGAATAGACAAGGAACAATCTTTTTCACTATTTTCGTTAAAAGTGTGAGCTTTTTTTTAGCATTTGAACCATTATGCATCACAACGGTTTCAAATCTTGGAAAACTTCCATTGTAGTATCTGGGTTATGGAGCATTGTATTTGATGATATTGCAGTTTTTTGAATATCAACACAATCTTTTGTAGAATATGATTCTTTCCTCAAAGATTCCTTATTTTTGTTACCAGTTACAAAGTGTTCATCGAGACAAGTTTTGCAGGTCATTCGTAGAGAGTGGTATTTCTTTTTCTTTGGTGACATATACAACAACTCATGCTTTCCTCCTGGTTGGTAATAGTCCAATGCCTTCCATCCAACAGCTGCAAGATGTTGTTTGCTTTTCAATCTCAACGCATTTACTTTATCTTGACACCCACGAGACTTCTTGATCTCCAACTCGTAATAGTCAATTACAGCCTAAGGGCAATAAGCAGGATTTTTACTCAAACCATTGTCCATATCCACAATCTTAATTTATGAAGTAAAAATAGTTCTATTAGAATCATGAAGGCTCGAGGGAGATTCAATCAGTTTTTGACAAATATCTCTAAGAGAATAGTTATGTTTCCATCAGTAGGAGATAAATACAGTACTTTTAACGAGACCCCATTATCCACACGTTTAATTTGACAACACAGGTAAGTAAAATGCTTTCTAACAGCCAGTAACAAAAGGTCATTGTGTGATGCATTTGGTGTATCCATATAAGGCTCAATAGAATCGGGAGAAATTTTTGCTTTTACAACTACATTAGTAATGACAGTTCCAGAACTTGATGAATGCAATTTCTTCTTCTTTAATAGATTTGGGGACAGTGCCTTAGAATTGCTCCTATCGGTGATTTTCACCACAAAAAGTTGGTCTCTTTTAGAATCTATTGTTGTTAGTTCAAAGAGTTCATCAACATTGTTGAAAGCAATTGCAAGGTTTACACTGATAGTTTTCACTGATACTTTTGGAAAAATGTTGATTGTTATTCGCTAGAATGTAAATTATATACTTTTAAAATTATATTTGTTATTAATTTAATATTCCTTATTTTTTTACTAAAAAGAAGACGAGATTAGATTAAAATATAAATAATCGAAAATAAAAGAATTGTAATTTTTAAATTACTATCATGTATGATTAAATTTAAAATGATTAAGTTTATTTTTTGTAATTCTAGAATCTTTAAGGAAATGAATATGCATACCTTCTATATTTGGTTAAAAATATCAATTTTTTCAACAAAAATAATAATAATATAAACTCAATATGGTGAATTTAAAATTAATATTTTGAATAAGAAAACCCTAATTATAAAGCATGACAAGAATTAAAGAGTGTTTGGATATTGTACTCGTATTCACTCAGTACTATATTAAAATATTATAACTTAAGAATCAACTAAAATGATTTTCTTTTACGAGAAATACCATTCAATTAACTTCAAACATCCAAGTACAAACAAGCAATAACAAAATACAAACACCAAACAAAAAAACTACCAAGGGAAAAGTCGAATTCTAGCTAGAGTGGTTCGATCATCCCAAGTCCCCGTCGTGTTGTTCGAAGCAGCTGAACCGATGAGCTGCCTTTAAAACATTTTTATGTACATGACGAAACGTAACATTCGATAAAGAAAGCAGTAAATGTATGATATCATCTAAAATCCCTAAAAGAGGTAAAACATTACAAGGAGGGTAACCAAAAGTCGAAACAACACGAGTGAGCCCGTAAGCTCCACCAAGAAACCGATTCCGCGGGAATACGATGTCACCATAAGGATACCCGTTCTGCAAGCCAGAGCCTCTACAAAAGTGGCTCAACACACGGAGAAGAACTAACTGAAGCCGCCAAAAGGGAAGATGGATATGTACCCAGTAAAGCACCTCCAAAGATACGATCAACAGATTTCCTGACCGCCCTATCCAACAAAAGGAAAGAATCCCCCACCGATAGAACGTCAGAAATTGAGGCAACTACATGTATGTGGGCAAGGGTGCGATGTGGTCCTGTGTTCACAACATTAGAAACAACATTATCAGAACAAACACGTAAATAATTCATGAAAACGACATCTGGAGATGGCACTGTTGCGTTAAACACAATACAGTTTCTCTCCAACCAGATACTCCAAATAATGAAGCACTTCACGATGAGCAGGAATGCAGGATACAATAAGTAGGCGGGGCACTAGAAGTATCAGCCTGCAGCCAGTCCATTATCGTGGTGTATTGTGTAAGTTCCGGTCGTATACCTAGTGTTGAGGTAAATTAGATTCTAAAAGCGAAAGGGAAATACCACATCAAATGGTCTCATGTTTCTGGTTGAGTGAAACAAACGGGGCAAGCTGGGTCAAATGAAGTAACCCGTCGTAAGAGATATGACCGTAAAGGAAGTCCGGATTTACAACATTTCCAGAGGAACACACTTTTGGTAGACAATTCAATTTCCACACTGTGGACCAAAAGGAAAGATTAGCACTCAGAGAGGAAGTACAGGAAGAACCTATTTTCGTTGTTGATCGGTGGAGTGGATAATATTGTACCCAATTTTTACAGTATAATGTCTAGTAATGTGATGATTCCATTAAAAAAAATGGTCCCGTAGTTGGGAAGGAATTGTGGAAGGCCAACTGGTCCTAACGAAGGGGAGACTGTAGGATGAACTGGGAGACAAGTAGTACATAAGGGGTATATGGGAGGAAATACCATGAAGCAAGAGGTCCAAGGTTAAGGTACCCATGAGTCGGGCCAGAAATCCACAGATTTTCCGTTTCCTATCGTCCAATGTGAGCCGTGTGTCAAAAGATCCGAATATTAAGAATGCAACGCCAGAACGAAGAATGAGACTGCGGGGACTTGGCCGCGAAGAAAGATGAATGCCGACGAAGGTATTTTTGTCGGAGACAGGAAGCCCATATAGAAGATTCTGAATTAATAATTTTCCAAGTCTGTTTCAGTAAGGGTGCTATGTTGAAGAAATGCATATCCTTGAACACCAGACCACCATTAGTTTTTAGTTTGGTTAAATTTTGCCATGCAATTCAACATATCCCTGTGTATCAGTAGAATTTTTCCACCAAAAAGTTCTGAAAATGTGATCCAACTGAGAAGTTACAGTCTTGGTAAGACGGATGGAAGGATGTAAAACATGGTATATGAAGGAATTGCTGTCGCGGTGGTTTTTATAAGAAATTCCTTTCCAGCCGGACATAGGAGGTTTCCCATTCATCCATCATTTGATCCTCGAAGAGACTCAATCGATCAGTCCAGCTGCAAGAGAGGCCCTTGCTTAGACCAATCCATTGGTAGACATATATAAAGATCTTGACTACCCATTTCGGGTACATTCATGAAATTGCAGAGAGACAATCATAGTTGCAGAGATACATTGGGCTGAAAAACATGTTGGATTGGAGAAATTGATCATCTGGCCATATTCCCGTTCATAGGCCTGAAGCAAATTACGAACATTAAGTAGGTTCTGGTGTGTAGCTTCGAGGAAAATGATACTGTCATCAGCAAACAACATATGAAAGATATGTTGGCAGGTCCTGCTAGGTCGAATCCCTTTGATCAAACCTTGCGTTTGTATCAGGATAAGTGATGGGATAGAATTTCTGCACAAATGATGAATAAGTAGGGAGATAAAGAGTCGCCCTGATGAAGTCCTCTGGAGGAAGAAATGAGTTTGGTCCTGCGACCATTAACTATAAGGGATAGTTTCGGGGTCGAGATGCACTGCATGATCTAGTTAATAAAAGCTGGTGCGAACCCCATCCTCCGCATGACTCGCTCGATGAAGGGCCACTAAATTTGATTGTAGACTTTGCTCATATCCAATTTCAGGGCAAGTAGCCAACATTACCCGTCCTTCTACGTTTAATAAGCCAAAGATCCTGTGCCGGAAGTGTATTAACGGAAATGGACCGTTCTGTTATGAAAGCACTTTGAAAATGCGAGATGTCTGGGTCAATTACCGCATGTAAGTAGTTCGCAGGGACTTTAGCAATAATCTTGTAGGATGTATTGCATAAACTGATTGGACGCCAATCTCTCAGGATACAGGATGAAGTATCTTTGGAATTAATACACTAGAAGTCTGGTTGATGTGCGAGAGCATATGGCATGTGCGGAAAAAACTAAGCCGCTTGAGAGTCAGCAAACCAGAATATCCTATTGCTTCAGGTCCGGTAGACTTATCAGGAGACATTGATGAAAGAGTTGTCCATACCCCAGCAATGGAAACAACAGTACACTTTGAAGTAAGTGTAGGAATTGTAAGGTGGAGTAGAGGGTAATCATGGGAATAGAAGATGCAGTGAAAAGAGTAGTGAAATAGTCTCTTAAATGGGTATAAGAGTAGCCATGCCCCATCATCTTGACGTACTCAATCCAGACGGTTCCTCTACTTCTAGGCGACTGTTTTAGCATGAAAATAATTAGTATTACGGTCTCCCTGAAATAGCCACAACTGCCTCGACTTCTGACGCCACGTCGTCTCTTCTTGATATTACAGATTGTGCACCATTTTGCTAGCTTGTACCTCCATGAGATTAGTAGTATTAGAACTTTGATCGGAACTAAATGGATTTGTGTATCGAGCAAAACAAACTTAAAGGATTTATATTGATTTTCTTTAGAAATATAGTGAATTAATTATATTTTTATCTATTAGTATACGATTTATGTTAATCAAATCTGCCACTTACGATTTAGGATACGATACGCCGCATTGGGGAGAACTTTAACCTTAACGCTCCCGGTCCGACTTGCGAAAGCAATGTAAATATATCAAAAAATTAAAAAAAAAAATCTGCCACTTTTAAACATAAATAAATAAGGAATTTTAACAAGGCCCGACAGTATTGGTGGGTCAAGAAACAAGAAAGGGGTTTATAGAAGATAATAATCAATTTGAAAAAGAAACTTGATTAAAATGCACTCAATTAGGGTAGTAATTTGTGCATGGATATGTATCATAATTGTGTCGTGTTAAATTCACTTAACAAACACGCACGATAGGTTTATTGTCTCATATCTTATAAACAAGAACATGACACACAATTTTTTGTATGTCTTTATTGTACTTTTGTGTTGTGTTAATTTATTCATATTTACATATCTATACTAAAATGTTAAGGAAAAAATAAAATAATTTAATAGAGCAAAAAAGTAGGAATTAATATATCAGTATTCTTAAGTATATAGGTTGACAAATTATAAAAATTAAACCACGGAATTTTAAAATCTATTAAATTAAATAAGATTTATTCCAAAAAAATACTAAAAAATTAGACTTATTAGTACAACTTTATCGTGTGTGTCGTATTATGATACCTAAATACAAATAAAACACAAAAGTTATATCGTGGTAATTATATTCATGTTATCGTATTAACGTTCAAACATATACTTGTAAGCCAATTTTTTCTTGTGTATTCGTATCGTGATAAAAATGTCACCATAGTAAATGCACTCAAATTATTAGTAGTTAGATTAGGAAAATGAATGCAACATGAGATTTTAGGAAAGAGAAGTTACAAATTTTTTATGTGCATAATCTAATAGGTGCAAATTCGACTGCATTTACAGTCGGACCGTATTGTAAACAATCCCTTAAAAAACACTATGCACTAATCTTGACAGGGCACTAAACAAGAAACCATGTAAAAGCCTAGTTTAATTAATTCATCGAAAATAACTCCAGAACATATCTACAACAGAGGTTAGGTAACTAATTAGGGTTGATGAAGTGGCAAAAACGATATAATCGACCAAATCACCCAAAACCATCATCTTCAACTTTCTCTATCTGCGATATTGGACGCACATATCTCCTCCGTACATAACACTTGACGGTTTTGCTCCTCTCCACTGCATTCTCTGCTTCAACAACTTTGAACGATACAGAGCAGCTCAAATCTTCAATGCAAATTTCATCACTTTCTTTCTTCTTCTCGATTTCAGCAGCTTCGATCGTGCAAATTTCATCGATTTCTTTATTCTTTTCGGTTTCAGCAGCTTCGATCGTGCAAATTTCATCGATTTCTTTCTTCTTTTCGGTTTCAGCAGCTTCGATCGTCCAAATTTCATCGATTTCTTTCTTCTTTTCGGTTTCAGCAGCTTCGATCGTCCAAATTTCATCGATTTCTTTCTTGTTTTCGGTTTCAGCAGCTTCGATCGACCGAATTTCATCGATTTCTTTCTTATCTTCGGTTCCAGCAGCTCCGATCGTCCAAATTTCATCAATTTCTTTCTTCTTTTCGGTTCCAGCAGCTTCGATCGTCCAAATTCCGTTGCTTTCTTTGTTCTTGTTGCTCTCAGCAGCGTCGATCGCCTTTTCCGTGCATATTCTATTTCTTTCTTCCTTCAGGAGATGTTTCTGACACTTGACAGTACCTTGGAAATCTAAGAAAGTATGGCAAAGAAGCTGCAGTCTCTCTAGCTGTGTCATCTCGGCAAACCCGAACGACGAAGTCCATGTTTTTAACACACCCGGGACTGCCGGCAAGATCAATCTTTCCACTCCCAATTCCTTCAGATTCTGCAGCAAGATAGTCAAATCAATGAGCTTGAAAAAAAAAACACATTTTTAAAGAACATTTTTAAAAAAAATTAAACCTTTTCAAGTTCGTTCATCATAACCCGGCACATCCCGAGTCGACGGAATTTGAACCTCGTAGCAATAAGAGGTAGTTCAGCAACTTTGTCTCCATGAACCCTAAAAAAAACATTCGAAGACGAAATTAAAGAATAACCCAAAAAGAATTAAATTAATTAACAGTTGTTCTAACTATAGAGGTGGTGTTCATTGTTTACCTTACATTAGCTGCAGTCACCAACTCATCATTCTTCTCCAGAATCACCGTATAAAACCCGCGAAAATTAAGACGGTTTAGCTCAGATCTGCAGAATTAAACATAAATTACACTACAACTCTTCATAGTAGTATTAACTCGAACAATGTGTGAGAATTAAAATGTATGTCTTACCCTCTACTGAAGATAACATCTTCAATGAGGTCTCTATTCGTGTGAGGCTCATTTACTGATTCGAAGCATTCGTGCATCACATCCAGTGCGATATTCAACTTCACATAATTTTCTGCAGAAGATTCAAGATCGGGGTTTTCGGAACCCATAAACTTGAGCAGTGTCCATTTCAACCCATCTCCTACCATAATTGGCTTCCCTATTAACTCCGAGAGACCGAAAGATATCTGCAATAATAACTCGTAAAATTAAAACAAAATCTTTACAGCCAACATGAAAAAGAAGCACATTTTTCCGAAATTTACCTTTCTACACTTTTTACTGCAGTACCAATTTTTGGTTGGAAGATTCTGCTGCTTGATTATGCTTCTTTTCCTCAGGCATTCAACATGATCTGCATCAAAAGGTAAAATAGATTAATGGCATTCTTTAAAAATGAAGTAAAATCTTAAAAGCATAAATTTTTAGCTTATGTTAGTAAATAAAATTTACATTTACGCTCGCATTGACCACACGTAAGGACCGTGCAATCTGTGGAATTGAGCTTGCTTTGTCCACAATCCTGACAGCAGCATGTCGGGCAAAACCAATCACCATCTGGAATATCCTGCAAAAGATTGACTTTTTATGAGCAAGATGAACAGAAAAATCAATCACCACTTCATTCTGAGGATGTTAAAAATTAAAATAGTACCTTCAGACCAAGGCAAGACTTGTGAAATGCAGAGGGACATCGGTCACATAATATAAGATCACCACCATAATGGCAGCCCGAACATATATTGTCATTTTCACCGAAAGATGCATCTAGCTCTTTCAAAAAGGAGCTAACTTTTTCTTGAAATATCTGAACTTGACAATCAAGAAGAGACCTTCCATCTTCAAGAAAGATTCTTGCAGATGGGGTCTTGTATGTGCTTCCAGAATGAAGACTAAAGCCGAGCAAAGTAAACACGCCGTTACAGCAGTTGCATCGGATTCCATCATGGTGGAACCGCCCTTCACCCAAAAGACGAACACTTCTATCATCTCGACAATATACTTTTGCCCTAGGCAACACGATATTATTGTCTATCAACCACGAGATCAGATTCTTGGGATTTTGTTGAACTGGGCACTGCTTGATTCTTTTGCTTGACCGAAGCACACGAGTTGATTTCCGGGTTTTTGGGTTTTCTCTAACCTTGGTCGAGGATCTTTTCCTTTTATGAACACGAATGGTCTCATCAATGAAGCCTATAATCTGCTTTCCCCGGGTACTATTGCTGGGTTTTTGTTCAAGCCCACCTTCATCTATGCAATCTTTGCAGACAACTGGAAGCGAACTATATAACCTTTTTTTCTGAGGCGGCACGTAAATTAATTCGCGTTTTCCAACCTTGCTCCGGTAGAAGAAGCTCCATCCAGTTGCTGCAAGGTGCTGTTTCACTTTGAACCTCAGTTCTTTCTTTGCAGCTCCTTGGCCTTTGAGACCCTTCAAAGATGTAAGCTTGTAATAGTCAATAACAGCTTCCGGGCAGTAAACCGGTTCAAAATGAATCGCCTCATCTTCATTATCATGAACATCATCCCTTGAATCGGGTGAATCGGGTGGATCAACCACTACCACACTTCTTTTAGTATCTTGAGACTCCGAAACATTCATTTCAGATTCTTTGTAGCTTAAATGAGGCACTAATTCATCGGACTGCTTCAATTCTTGACAGAGTTGTATCAGAGAATAGTACACTGTTCCGGATGGCGAGTAATACCGCACTCTAGGCTTGTTATGAGTTCCTGAAAATTCCATATACCAACCCATGAACAAAAGATGCTGCCTTACATCCATAACCAGATCATTATATTTTCTTTCCTTTCCCTTCTTCTTTAGATACGCGGTAACTGAGTCCGGATTATACTTGGGTTCGGGAACTAATTCTTTACTGATGGGTTTCCAATTTGAACTCTTCTCCGTCGAATTCTTTGCACTAACACGAACATTAGTTACAGTGCTATATTCATCATCCTCTGAAACACAGTTGTTAAGTTCATCAGCAGAATCAAGCTGAGCAACGGGTTCTACATACTCGGTCAAATTGAGCTGTTCTTGCCTCGAGTCTAAGCCGGGAGAAACCTCTTCTAAACTAATTCCTAGCTCTGCACTGACAGATTCAAACACCAGATTCCACCAAAATGAAGTATTGTCTCCACCGGTCGACTCCTTAACTTTCCCGAACCCTTCCTTCTGTTGCAAGTCATGCCAAATCTGTAACACCGAGACTGAGTGGGAAGACTTTTTCGCATAGTCCTCGATCGAACGAAGAAAGTACCACATACCACGAGGGCGCCAAGAACCATCATCCTCATTCCAATCCTGGGATATTCTAATATCACTAACTCCAGTGATTAGTTCTTCGCCCAGATCCGGGAAAAATACATTTCGCTTAGATGACCCGTCATTGTGATCGAAAATCACAGCATCCCACCAACTTGCTTCAAAACAAACATCTACGCATAATCCGTAAACAAGGCGCTGTGGATCAAACGCAAGAAAAGGAGGGACTGGCCTTATTCTTCCCCATTGACTATGATTTCCAGTACTGAAGCCATCAATAACTGGTGATAGAGGAATCGATTTAGTTAACTTATCGGAGCTACCGGGGCGTAGAATGTGATTGAATTCGACAAGTCGGCTTTGATCGTTGCATGCAATGACTTTTCCAGAATGCCATGAACCCAGAAGATTCTCGTTCAAGCTCCTCACCTGTATACAGAATTCCCAGTATATCAAAGTCAATATAAACAAGAAAAATCTCAAACAAGGGCACAAAATCATACGAAAGAAACAAAATCGATTCATACCCTAAACCCTAAACCCCATAATTAACAAAATGCAGACAGTCAATCGTGCAGAAGAGAGCTAGAGCCGAAATTAGTAAGAAATTTTGAAGAGCGAACACTACAGGAAATCAGATACCCAGAGAACTGAAGCATCAATCGATTAAACAAAAGTTAACAGTAGAGAAAGTGAATCCAAGAAGATTTAAAAAAACGATCTTTAGGACTTGCATTACCTCTACTTCACAGAAAAGAGAAAGCGCGGACTGAGACCTCTTGCGCTTCCGTCTCGCTATTGCGTCCTTGTCGTCTATAATCGCCACCATTGCATACGCAGGCTAAATAAACAACCGCGGCGGTGTGGCGGCGGCCAGTGACTACAAGAAAGGAAGCGGCAGTAGTACGGTCTAAGAATCAAGAATGGGAAAAGTTGCTGCTTTATTTCCTTGACTGATTGAATTGAATTGAATTGACGTGCTCGCCAAGGACTGATGTTGCAGATATCTCTCTTGGTACTGATGGAGATTCTATTCTGCTGTTCTGTTTCTACGGTGTGTAAACATATTATTGATCGTTGATTGCGTGGGATCAGTTGTATCAACGGGTAGGATTTAATGCTAATAATTATAATATTGGCCTATAATCACACTGCCGGCGTGCCGCATATATTTATTTGTGTGAACGTATATCTCTGCTTTTCTTTACTCATAAAGATATAATAATTATTTAGTTATTGAAAATATATATATATATATATATATATATATATATATATTATCTACACAGTTGTAAACTGGGGTTGAAGTTGGCAAAAAAATAAAACTGGGGTTGAAGTGTTGTTATAAATATTTTTTATTCACATAGTTCAACTTACTATATATGAAGTCGATATATAATATTATGTGGGTTACATTTTTCTTACTTACTATATTTAGTTATTCTATATTTATATAAATATATATGATCAGTGAAGGAAAAAGGTTAAAGTGTAATTTTAATTTTTAAGATAAGATTACTAAAAAAGGGGTAATTTGAAGTTTGAACAACAATACCATCTACTATAAATATACATACATGCAGTCGTTGTACATTCCCTATCTCGTAGTATAATCATCAGACATTAAAAGTTTGTTTATATTAAAACTAACATTATTAGAAACCAAAATAATTCTGAGTTTCCAGTATAAATGGTGTAACTACTAGCATAATAGGATAATAGGAGTCTGTTTCCCAAATGGTCATTTCACATATTCTAAATATTAAAATATAAATTAATTTTAAAAAATAATTAAAACGCCAGTCGGGATTCTTTTAAAGAACGGCGTAGAAAGTGTACCGTTGTTTTAAAGAACGGCGACATTTGTTGCCGTTATTTTCAACATTTATTAACTAATTATTAACCGACTTGGATCTAATCAAATCGAGTCAAACTCATTTTTTTTTATCATGAAAAATGCTAATTTATTGTAATTTATCATTGACTAACGTGTCGAGTTTCAAATTAGAGTTCGGTCGAGCTCAAACTTGAGTTCGAGCTCAAGCTTGACAAATGGTAATCGAGTCGAGTTGGACTTGACAGATACTCGATTCGGCTTGTTTACAAAAAAAAAAAAAAAGTCCAAAGTACCTAATTAGGGACTAAAAATGAATTTCTTTGTTTTTATGGGTGACTCTTGAAATGTTAGCTTAGCCGACATTCACACCGCCAGAGCCAACGGCCTCTCTCTCTCAGTCGTCCCCATCGCACCAGTTTCAGTCTCCTCCTCTCTCAAGTAAGTGAACTCAGAAGCTCTCTCTCTCTCTCTCTGCGGCTCTGCACATTGAGTATGTTTTAATTATTATTTATATATTCTTAATCTTCATCTTGCAATTGGGATTGTTCCTCTCGCTGGTATGTTGTTTCGATTTTTTATCAGTTGTTCATTATGTTTTGTTTCTTCTCCTTCATCTGATCTCCTAGGGTCCAACCTGCTCGTAATTTCACAGTGCTTGTGGATTTGGGGTTTCCGCTGTATACAATTTAGGGTTTTATTTCTTCCTTATATTTAGGGTTTTAAATCGAATTGATTCGCAATAACGCCAAAACTAGCAGTTAGGATATATGCCTGATATACTGCAATCACTGTGAGCTCAATCCAGCCTATTAATGCAAATTTAGGAGTTGTTACAGCAGAGTCTCCGTTCTTAGTCCTCTGTTGGTTTTAATCTGCCAGTCTGACATTGTATCGTGGTATTAGCAATTTCAATGAATTGTTGGATTGGATGTTAGACCAACTCAGGCCTCCTTATTAACCGATTCACAACATTCGGATGTTGAGGCTGAGATGTATTTGGATGAAGTTCATAAGCATTTCCAGTCATTTATAGTTTCGTTCTGATCATCTTCCTTTTGAATAGCGATTGGAATTAGAGAAATTTACAGGCAAACCATGATCTTGCTTATAATACTTGAAAGCCTTTTATTTTAAGTATAACTATAAGGCAAAGTTCAAAGAGGCTAGCACATTACTCTTCCTTTAATTGCTTACATGTTCGTTTAGCGATTTTTGCAAACATGAATGAATCACTATTTTTTTGAAATGTGAAGGTTATTATTTATTAATGTGGAAAGATGTACCAGAAGTATATGAATAAGAGGCCATGGACATCATGCGAATACATCTAAATAAGAAACTAATTGGCAGCTTTATATAGGGGGATGCAACTTTTGTTCCTTTTGTGCCTTAGCTTTGTTACTCTCATTTGTGTTTGTAATTGCTATATGATGAGAGTAATCGTACTTTGGGGTCAACAATTTCATGAAAGACGGTCTATACAGTTATCAAATTGATCAAGAAAATGCAATTCTTTTTGGATTCTATTGGAAGAAAAATATGGATTGCTGTGTTCTTGGAAGAAAATGCATCAACTTCATTTGTCTAAGCTAATAGAACATCTATACCTTATGTTGTTATGACAAAATGTTCTCTGTTATACTGCCAATCAAGTAATTTTAGTGCTTTCTTCAACCTGACTAATCCCTTTTTCCATGCATATCTATCCCAAATCTCAGAATCTAGAACAAGAACAAGATGGCAAAGCATCATCCCGACTTGATCATGTGCAGAAAGCAGCCAGGAATCGCCATTGGTCGTCTCTGTGAGAAGTGTGATGGAAAATGCGTGATCTGCGACTCCTATGTTCGTCCATGCACGCTTGTTCGAGTCTGTGATGAATGCAACTACGGATCCTTTCAGGGCCGATGTGTCATCTGTGGAGGAGTAGGAATCTCGGATGCTTACTACTGTAAGGAGTGCACTCAGCAGGAGAAAGATCGAGATGGATGCCCAAAGATTGTCAATTTAGGCAGTGCCAAGACTGATCTGTTCTACGAACGGAAGAAATACGGGTTCAAGAAACGATAATCCGGTATGTACACCACAAAACTCACTTTCTTTACGAGTGTTAACTATGTTTGACAAGAACATTATAGTACTTTGGTCATTCATGTCCATGAGTGTAAAACTATGTTGGAACATGCAAGTTTATTGACGTTCGGGTTTCTGGTTCTCGGGTTTTGGTCAGTTGTTGTGTGTTGATTTGTTACAAATTCTGAGTTTGATTTTGAGAAGTGAAGGCAGCGTAAAGTGCATGATAACTTGAGTTGTATATGATGGATATAGTATAGTATAGGTAGGTCACATGCCACTGAAGTAATGGTTACTTGGCTTGAATATATACAATTTTATTTATTTTTTAGTGCAAAACTCACAGCCCCGTCCGTATAAAGAGGCATTATTATGATTGAATACCAACTTCATAAGAAAGTTCCTAGCCTCTAGGGCCAGCCAGAACTTTGATTTAAAAATATGAGTTTGAGTAATTTGTAAATGCAGTCGATTTTTTAGTCGTTGGATCCGATACATCAAAATATGTGTAACAACTGAAATCGAACTAACATTCTCTCATCTGAAATTTGGTAAAAAAATTTTTTATCAAATTCGACTGTATTTGCAGTTAAGTGCATTTTAGTTAAGTTCTAAAAAGATGTATAAAGGTAATCAATAAAGCAACTAAACTAGTAATGCAATAATTGGGTTTGATTATCAAGTTGGTACCCGAATTTATATTTTTTGTCAATTTGCTAGTTTATATTTCACTTGTAGATAAAATTATTAACTTTAATAAATACTTTATCTAATATGAACAAATTGATCATATGGTATGCGCGTGATTAAATAAAATTCAGGAAAATAACCTCAAATTATGGAGGCAACCTCATTCATGTAGTTATTCATGACCATTCATACTGAAATTACAAAGTTGAAGTACTATAATAATTGTTTTCCCGCGAGAGTAAATTTGCCATTTTAGATTGATTTCTTGATTTTCTGTAATCACGGGTAAGTTATATAATAAATTATATTCAGATTAAACGAAATATTTAACAGAGTTATTATTTGTCCACGTAAGTTAACCAATTGTAAAAAAAAAGCAGTTTGATAATTAAAGCCTAATAATTGTAAAAGAATAATAGTTTAGTGAGTTGACAATCCCATGAATGTACTCGTTGACATTAAATTATTTTAATATATATGCCTAGATAATTATTGTTATATAAAAATAATAAGTATGCTAGTAATTGAATCAATACTTTTTATATTTAATATTATTATATATATATTATATTTAAATAGATATAGTCATCTTTGTTATTACATACCCCTCACCAATAGTCTAATAAAATATCTCTCGTGCACCAATTTTGTGTATTTCTTCCCCCTATGTCACAGCTGTGATCCACTGTGTCGTCCCTTAAAAATAGTTGTGTAAATTATATATATGCTGCAGTGCAGAAGCACCAGCCCACTACAAAGTATTAGGGTCAGCAAATTGCTTTCTACAAGAAGAAAGTGGGCTGGCTTGGCTTTACCAGCAGACCCATTGTATTAACCTTTAACGGTATTAGTTCGAAACCGTTCGGTGCTGTAAACGAGCCGAGTATCTGACAAGCTCGACTCGACTCAGTTTACTCGAGCTCAAACTCGACCGAGTCTATATTTTTCAAGTTTGAGCTCGACTCGATTCAATACTCGGCGAGTTCGAGCTCGACTTGACTCGGCTCGATTATGTTAAAAAAAATTCAATTAAATTATAAATGGTGCACCTTAACTCGAGCTCGAAATCGACTCGGTTAGGAATTTGGCTCGAACTCGAGCTCGAACTCGACTTGAACTCAATATATACATATATGATATTATTACGCAAAGCTCGAAAAACTCGAACTCGACTCGAATAGGCAAAGCAAAAAAGCTCGATTAGGCTCGCGAGCCTCTCGAGTCGAATACCAGTGAACTCGAACTCGACTCGATATCAGAAAAAGCTCGACTCGACTCGAAATTTAGCGAGTTGAATTCGAATATCGACCGAGCCGATCTCGAGAAGCTCACGAGTAGCTTGACTCGTTTACACCCCTAGTACTGCATTCATTAATTAAAGGTTTTACTTTTAGATTGAATTTTTAATATATGAAAAAAATATTCATGCACTAAACATTTTATTATTTATTATTCGGGTTTTGATTTGTTAATAATCTAAAGCCGTCTGAAGTATATGTTGTGTTGCGATTTGGTGTTTTGGTTTTGTGTAGCAATTTGTTGTCCAATGTATTATATTTATTATTTTTCACTTTTTCAACCGATTTTTGCATTAAATTTTAGTGTTATTTTGTCCTTAATTGTATTGTACAATAATAATAAGGGTTAAGAACCTAAATCGAAAGGAAATTTGAAAGAATATGAAGTGCATGTCATATTGAGATTTTTTTAAACTTTAACGTTAAAATCGAAAGGAAATTTGAAAAACAACAAATCTGATATACAAAAGTCGCATTATGACCTACAATTTAGACTTGTTTTTAACTTTTTTTTTTAAAGAATTTGTGGACATTATTTATACGTATAGTATTATATATGGAGGACAATATAAATATATTTAGTTCCTTCTATATTAATGGTCATCTTTCATGTTATTTTCTTCTCTTCTCCCATGTACATGTATGTTGTATGTATACACATTAATTTGTCCAAATTCCATGATGTTTTCTGTAGAGTTAAATTATTCAACCTACCGACCAACCAATTGTTGTAGCCCCTCGATATATATTGTTAGGTGCGTGGGTACTTGAAAAGTCAACGAAAGGAATTGTTTATGTAGGCGCCGACGTGGAATATCTTTAACAGCATCCACCATTAGCTACCAAATTTGTCTAGTTCTACTATTCATTACTTTACACGGATTTACACGGATTATGTGAAACCCTTATTTTTTTTTACGAATACAAAAATGTGTTAGTAGTGGTTGACTCTATATTCATTCAGCTATGTACTTAATGCTCGGTTTTTCTTGTTCTATCGTCCATTTGAGCAATCAACGCATATATACTAATCTATTAAAACTGTATATAAATGAACGTTTAAAAAAATCATTTTGAAAATCGGACTGGATCTCAAAATGGCAAAGGGTTTGTTTTTCCGTCTGGCTAGTCTGATCCGATTCAACCGGCTTCAACAAGGAAAATTAATTAGCCCAGTCCAATCTTCATTTATAAATTTAAAGTTCATCATAATCTATATTTTTTTAATCATCTGAATTGACAATTCGGTACCGATTTATCAGTTAAATCCGATTTCCACTATTGTAAATTCTATTATTTTACTAGATTTGGACCGCTGTTCGACCGATTCACAACTCGACCTAATTCGGCAAGACAACCGGTTCGGTTTTCGAAATAATGATCTTAACCACTAGAATACAACCGCCGTGGTTGACATTATGATAATTATTGATGAAGACAACTTTAGAATACGGAAAAGTCGATTATTATTTGTTTTTTCTTTATAATAACAGAGCAAAAATAATAGTAGGTTTTGCTCGCTCGGTCCCGAACCGTTGACTATGGGGAGAATAGACGGTTGAGATTGAGTGTTGTAGATGATCGGGGAACGTGGCACCCACCATTGTTTTTGGGCAAACGTCAACTTCCATCTCGCATGCAATGCATCCATCGCGCCACTATTCAAGTCAAAACTAAGACCCTCTTACGTAAACAAAACCCTATAAATCACACATCAATCCATCGATTCTCTATCCATTCAGAAACCCTAAACTAAAACTCCAAACTAGAGAGAGAGAGAAAGAGAGAGATGGTGTTCGTCGGAAATGGAGTTCGGTTATGGTTAGTTACGGCGTTGCTGATATCTTCTGTGCTTTTTTCTTCTTCCAGAAATCTCATTTCAGGTACGTTCCACTCATATTTCTTGCTTATTATATGTTCATTTTATTAATATAAAAAGGAATGCGCTAAACGATCTAAATAGTTTCATCCTGCTACGTAATGTTGGATTCTCATGTTCGTTTGCGAGTATATTGTTGATATAGTATAAGAGTCTGCTGAATGCATTCACCCATAAGTTTGGACTTGTGATACAATTGGTTAAGGCGGACGTCCTATTATTAATATGGTATTAGAGCGCATAAGTTCTAATCGCGGTGACACAATTTTGAAGAAAAAATTAACCTCTGATTAAAAATGGTGAAACCCATTATATTTGACCTAAAGATTGTAGGTGGCCGGGATGATATCCATAGTTTGGACCAAAATTGGTCAAATCGATATGGCCGGGAGGATATTAATGTATAAAATGTGCTGATACTTTCGTCCATAAGTTCGGGCTTATGGACATGTGGTTAAAGTGCACATCTTATTATTAAAACATATTATATATTTGAACAATCAACGCTGAAGCCTAGCCGTCAATTTAACAGTACCAGCAACCAAGCATACAAGATGTCGAAGAGTTAGACACTAGTCCTCGTTTTCCTAGAAAAATATTTTAATCATCAAGTCACTATGCGATTCAAACTCGTGACAGGGAGTCAAATCTTATAAGCCTATATTAGTAAAACGATAAATCTTCCACAATGCAGAGGCCTATATATAGAAAAATGATAGTCATATTCAGATTGTTTGGGTCTGTAATATTCCGAATTAGTGGGATGATATTTTAATATCCCAAAAGTTCGCAAAAATCATAATTAGTGACACTAAGACATAATTGAGACTTCTCGACTTAGAATGACAGAATTGATTTATGGGTTAAAGGTATTTTTCACACCACATGTTTGACCGAATATGGCTTTTAGTACTGGATGTTTGGTTTTGTATACTTTTGGTACCAAACGTTTGAAAAAAAAGTGGCTTTTGGTACATCTGTTAGTTGACTGTTAGTTTTGGCCGTTAAATGACATGTGCAAATCACGTGACTGACCCTAAACTTTTGATTTTGTTCAATTTAGTCCCTCAAATATATTCATAACTTTTATTTTGTTTAATTTAGTCCTAAAACCTCAAAATCGACATTCCAATTGGCCTAGCCCCAATTGGGTCAATAAGACCTAATTGTGTCTATGTCAATTGGGTTTGATTGGTTCAATTGGGTTCGATTTTGAAGTTTTCAGACTATATTAAACAAAATAAAAGTTAGGAATATATTTGAGGGACTAAATTGAACAAAATTAAAAATTTAGGGTTGGTCACGTGACTTGCACATGTCATTTAACGGTCAACTAACAGATGTACCAAAAGCCACATTTTTTCAAACGTTTGGTATAAAAAATATACAAAACCAAATATCCGGTACTAAAAGCCACATTCGGTCAAATATGTGGTGTGAAAAGTACATTTAACCTTGATTTATTACTAGCCAGCTTTTTTTCGCCCTTGTTCTTATATAATATATACGCTCCGATCGAACTGTTAAGGAATTGATACAACCTTGGTTTGGTGGCCCAATGACATGTGGGAACTCTTGTTTTATAGTAGGTTAACGACAAACACTCTAGCTGCTATCTTAGCTAATGTGTACATGAATTAATTAACTAGTGTCGGCTGACACTATTAATTTGTCGATTCATGCGTCTCTGTTTGATCCCCTTCTTTAGTCAATATTAAACAAAAAAGATGTCGTGACTCTTAGTTTGCATGTATATAGTATATTGCGCGTTAGCTGAAGAGATCTCGTGATTTCAGATTCAATCTGATTAATAATATAGAAGAAGATGCTACATGCATGCTCGCGATTGACACATTCATTACCGCACGTGTCTCGATTCCGTAGTTCTAAATGAAATCGGTACCCATAAGTTTGACTAGTTAACAAATCGTCACCTGAATTTTAACTTTTTAAATTTCGCTACCTGAACTTTCAATTTAAAAAGAAATTACTATATTTGTTTCAATTTCCGTTAAATTAGACAGAAAATAAGCATATTTTCGTCACGTGAGGATTTTTTTCATATGTATCAAATATGAGTTAAAACATAAATTGAAAGTATTGCAACGAAATACTTTCAGTTGGATGCTCAATTGAAATGGACAGTTCGAATTGAGTGGAAGTCCAATTAAACATCTAATTGAAGATATTTTGTTATAATACTTTTAATTTATATTTGAATCCATCATGTGTACACCGTACACATAAAAAGACTCCACGTTACATAAACATGCTCATTTTCTGTCCAATTTGACAGAAATTGAAACAGATGTAATAATTTGCTATGAAATTGAAAATTTGGGTAGCTAATTTTTTTTTTAAAAAAAAAAAATAGATAACGATCTGATTTGTAAATTGATCAAAATTTGGGTAATAATTTGGTTATTAACTCTTATTGATGCCACGTTATCAGTGTTATCAGAACCGGACCGGACCGGCGGTCCGACCGGAACCGGACCCCTCCACGTCCGGTTTGCTTATTTCCAGAGGATGTAAGCGAACCCGGTTCTGAAGTCTGGTTTTTACCGAACCGGGCGGTTCGCCGGTTCGGACTCCTTTCATTAAAAAAAATAAAAAAATTTAGGGTTAACTTACAGAGAGGCAGACCCCGGTCCGGACTAAAACCTACATAAGGGTTAACTTACATAGAGGTTTTGCAAATCTGCATTTTTTAACTAAAACCGGTCGGACCCGGTTCAGACCGGGTCCGACCGGCCGAACCGGGAACCGGTGGCCCTGCCGGTTCAGGCCCCGGTCCGGTTCTGATAACACTGCACGTTATTATACCATTAGAGTAATATATATATATATATAACTAAATAAATAAAGTTAATTTATGAAACCAGTTTTGATTTGATGCAGAGAATAATGAAGAGATGAAGGTGACATTAATAGAGGGAAGAGAACTTGTTGCACGTGTGAATGATTACGACGAGCCATCCGCCAACAGAGGCCACGATCCTCCCTCCGTCAGGAAGCCCAGCGGCGGCAAAAATACTGGACGCCGTGGTTAGTTAATTAATTAATTAACAAACCACCACTATAAACATATTCTCTCTTTTTTGTTTTTATTTTATTATTATTATTAACTATATAAATATAATAATTAAACTATCTGCGTTGCGATCTAATTAAGACACCGGTTAATGATTTGATTCATTGTTGTAATCTCCCATTTGATGTAATTGTGGTGACTTCACATGTTATTATTATAACTATATATATGTATATGTCCCATTTGATGTAATTGTGGTGACTTCACATGTTCGTATACCTATACTATACGAACATGTACGAAAAAATCGTGTTCGTGCAAGCATTTAGCATATAATAGAGCAATAACATAATAGTACGAACATGATTAACACGATATAACTTCCATGTTTAGGCATCACAACGTCCCACACATAAAAGCACGATAAAATTGTGCTACTAAATCTAATTCTTAGATATTTTTTTAACAAAATTATGTTATAGCTTTTAAATCATTAATTAATAATTTAACTTTTTGAGTCCGTCAATAATATATATTACGATTTTAAGAAGTTTAACATATCATTTTATAATTTTATTGCGATATTAAGAGCATCCACAATGGTATTACGTAAAGATTACGTAAACGTGGGTCCTACATGTTTATTTAAGTAAAGCAACAAAAACTATCTACAGTGGTTTTACATAGCATTCCTTAAAGATGGGACCCACACGTAAATTTATGTTTTTACATAAAGCATTCCTTAAATTTAAGTAATGCACTATGTATTACGTAACCAATTTTTTATTATAAATTAATTCATTTTATAATTAATGCTAATATCTTATTGGTGGTTGTTGGAAAATCTAATAATAAAATATATTTAAGGAATGTTTTTAAGTAATACGATTGCAGAGAAAATATTTTTTACGTGTGTCTTAAATTTACGTATTACTTAAAGTGTACATAAATGTCTATGTGGCAACTTTAAAGAATACATTTTATGTAAAACCATTGTGGATGCTCTAAGTTAATTAGTCTGATTATTGCTTAAAGATATTGTATATCTATGTAAAAAACTGAATAACTAAATATAACTCAATAACACGACACGAGCACACAAAAAATTCATATGTGTTTGTAAAACATGACACGGTATGCTTACCGAGCATGTTTATGTTTAGTAAATTAAACATTACATGATTCTTGAAACGCATGATAACACAAATTGTACGAAAAAAATCGTGTTCGTGCAAGTATTTAGCATATAATAGAGCAATAACATAATAGTACAAACATGATTAACACGATATAACTTCCATGTTTTGTTCATGTTTAGGCATCACAACACCCACACATAAAAGCACGATAAAATTGTGCTACTAATCTAATTCTTAAATATTTTTTGTTATGTTATAGCTTTAAAATCACTAATTAATAATTTAACTTTTTGAGTTCGTCAATAATATATATTACGATTTTAAGAAGTTTAACATATCATTTTATAATTTTATTGCTATATTAAGTTAATTAGTTTGATTAGTGCTTAAAGATATTGTATATCTATGTCTGAATAACTAAATATAACTCAATAACACGACACGAGCACACATAAAAAATTCATATATGTTTGTAAAACATGACACGGTATGCTTACCGAGCATGTTTATGTTTAGTAAATTAAACATGACATGATTATTGACACGCACAATAACACAAATTGCCACCCCTACTTTTGGGTACGGGATTAGATTCATAAAAAAAAAAAAACAAATTAAATTAAAAATTTTAAATATGAATAACACTAGTAAGAACACATTAACACAATCAAGAAAATGAACATTCATAAACAGTATCATGTCAGTTGTCCATCTATCGTATCTTTTTTCAATCAAATATTGGTGCAAGTGAAAGTGATCAAAACCCTACATTTATATTCAAGTTTGGCATCGAAATATTCAAGAGACGATCATCTTCAGCAGTGTTTTTCAAACACCGTACGACATTAGAGACATGAAGGCTGAAGCTACCTTTTCCTTGGGCTGTGGTATAAGGACAACCTAGGAACCTTCTTCAACTGACTATAGTGGGAGATCTTCAGATTCGCGCGTCGATTCGAACCTGAGCCCGGAACTTAACCTGCCCATGCCGGCTCAATGAATCTCGAACTTCCCAATTTTCTACTAATCAAATCTTTCAGTTCAATTTCTCCTGGAAATCTTCCCTCCTTCAACTTAGAGAAAACCTGCATAGTTTTGAAATGTGTTGATCCTCAATTGCGAAACATATACGAGTCCATAGAGCTTGATTCATCGACTGTGTAACGGATTAAAGCCAAAGGGCATTAAAAAACTAACCAACTGATCATTGAGGTAGATTTCGAAAGCGCCAGAGCTTGATAGGAAAGATTGCACCACATTGCCAATAAGCCAAGTCGAGGCGATTGTTCCAAACCTATTAGCACGAAGAGAGTAGTACCATGGTGGAGGTACAGCAAACCCGATCATTGGGAAGATATGATCTCCGGCCATCATCATTGCAAATACTCCAACCTGAGCTACAGGTACGAGTTTAGCCAATACCTGTTTTGGCATTGCCGGGGGATAGTTTGCTAGAATAACCTCAAGTCCAGGGAATTGAGTTTCTAGCATGGTCTTCATAGTAACAGCAGTCCCCCTGAAAAACAAGGACCATCACATCTGAACTTCTGAGTCGCTGCAATGTGTATCAAAGGTAAACTATAAATGGACATTTTGTCAGCAATTGCTTGTAAATTTGTGCTTCTCCCTATCATCACGCTTCAAATTTGCAAAAACTGGGTTGTGTTTACCGGTAATAAGATCTAATACAGAAGAGTACTATGAAAGCAGATACATCCAGCGGATCGTTTATTGTGAAGTACAAAATATTATTCATCATATCATAATTGGCAAGTTAACCTGAAGAAAACTCGATAACAATAATGATCGAACCACAGGGTTATACCTAATTAGCACAATCAAACACAGATAGTACAATCCACCAATGCTAGAGTTCCTATTTCATTAAATGCTAGAAAAACAGTGTATTCCAAATGGTTATCAAATGCCACCTCAGGAATCTGATTCCACTTAATAGCAACAACAATCAACCATCAATTGCACCTTAACAAGTCCCAAAACTCAGCTTTTCTACGCTCCTAGCAAAACCAGGCCATCGACACAAATCAAGGCCGGCGTTAAAGATTATAAACTGACTTATTATACTCCTGAATATGAAACCAAAGATACTGATATCTTGGCAGCATTCGGAGTAAGCAAATTTCAGATTAACAATAAGGAAAATCGCGCACCTGTAAGAACATGATGAACAAAAGTTAATGTTGACCGTACCGCCGAGGCCAATTCCACCAGTAACGCTAGGCTTCTACAATGAATCAAACAGAAATTTCAGATACCAGATTCAGAGAAAAGTATCAGAACAGAAAAGGCAATCGATTAAGGTCTGAAGTACCTGAGGGAATTCGAGGACTTGAGGCTGGGGGGGATTGTGGAGGTGCGGGTGTTGATGACGAGGCGGATGACTGGGAGGCTTCGGAGGTGGAGGAGTGAAGAGATTGATCAGGTCAGTGCATAGCAGAAACAGTGGAAACCCTAGCAGAAGAATTTGCGCGCGATCCATTTTCTTGTTGCGTAACACTGTAGCACAGACTTTGCAATTGAAATGTCGAGTCTAGACGAAAAGGCGCGTTTGGGTGTAGAGATAAGAAACGCTAACCCGTGGATAATATATATTTACTCTAATCTAATCAAGGATCGGATTAGTTTGGGGCTTTTCAAATTCTGGGCTTATCACGAAGGGCCAAAATCAAATTAAAGACGACAACAACATACGAACGCTATCACGAGATGGTCTTTTTATATTTTCTACATAATAAATGTCGGCCCATCATTGTCGGACTAGGGTATCATTTTAACACCAAAAAAAATAACTAATTATAAAATTAAAAAAAAAAAAAAGTATGTTGTTTATGTTGGACTCAGTATTGTCCAGCTCGAATTGGATGATAATTATGTTGTTTTATTTTAAGTTAATTTTTTAATTTTCTCTAAAAATATAGAGAATTAGGTAGTACTTTCGTTCAGATTAAAAAAATATTTGATGGAATTAGTAATTTAATTTTTCTTTTCTTTTTACATTCGTCGGTTGTAAATTACTTTGAAATTAATTATTGCACGTACATACATCAATCAGTCAACCGAAAAATTAGGCAGGGAATAGGAAACATGGTTATATTAATTGTCGACAAGCTGCTTTTATTGAGATTTATTTTGTCGGCGAAATGTAGCACATTGATGTTCTTTTCTATGATGATGATGACTAATGACCAGGCATGTTAATCTTGGACTTGCTAATCTCCTTCGAAAACGAGTGGAATTTATCGGAAAGGCTAGGAAGTATATATATATTGCAAAAAGTTAGAGCTATTGTTCAACACTTCATCTATTAATTAGAAGTTACTGATTCAAATTCCGCTAGTGATTATGTGAATGAAAAAATATTAATGACTAACACTGGCTGACCCAGTGCGAATGAGAATTTATATAATTGTGGAGCAAACATACTATAGAAACTGTCATTCGTGGGTGTACTATTTAGTTTTGTGAAGTTTCAATTTGAAAATATTAAAACATAAAAGCTAAATAATTTTACGTATCGTTTTAAGACTTTATGACAATTAATCAATTAGTTTGTTAAACTTTCAAATAATATCAGAGAACAAAAATTTCAATCTTTATAGTACTGAGTTTAAACATATAAAGTTTTAAGTGATAGTTTCTTAAAATATTTCGGCCCGTATGTAAATTTTTACCATGAACCGGGCCAATAAAATGCACCACAACACAGAGCAACTGTTTACAAGTGTGCTTGACTAGGCCAATACAGCAGTAGTATTTAACAAAGTGGAGAGAGAGCACGCTCGTGTATTTGGTCTGATTCAAGATATAAAGTTTTTTTATTCATAAAAAAAGATAATAAAGTAGTATGGGCAGCATTGCACTACACTGGGTTAAGAGTGGTCGACAGTGAACCACACATGCAACATTACAAGCTTTATTTGTGGACCTTCGCTTTGAAGGAAGTGCCTCTTCGATAGACTTAACTTAAAGCTCGGAATCTTTATAAACTCATTTTTTTTGTGAAGATATATATATATATATATATTAAAACAAACCAACCACACAAATTAACAATATTACGGTAACAGCCACCGAAGAATACTTGAATAAAATCAAGTTCTGCCCATATTATTGTTCGCTACCATAGACTCAACAAAGTGCTAAATTAAAAGGAAATAACAGAACGTCTAACATTACACAATATTAAGAAAGGAAGACTACTAACTAGAAAACGAACATCTGAAATGACCACATACAAAGAAGGTGGACAAGCAAGAGAAGCGCCATAACATGTTCTAACAACACTGTTGATTCCGAAAGTAAGAAGCTAACATTCCGATTCAATAATTGTGCCAGCAACGACAAGCCAGACCTAGAAGCGATACCTTCTGTCAAAAGCGGATCATCCTCAGAGCATTCACAATGGTGCAAGCCATTTTGGTTCCCATTTTAAGCCACCTCACTTCCACGTCATTAATTGTAATAATAATATTAATTTAGTTTGAAATGGCTTAACCTCCTACAATGGCAAAGACAATTTTTGTCTCAATTTTGATTATTATATAATATAAATATTAGATACAACATGGAAAGAGAATAAAAACTATTGCAAAATATGAAAGAATACAAAATGTCCAATGGACAACTTAGAGGAAAAAGAATAAGAAATTAGATGGACAATTAGTGGTATGGACAAATTTTGTCCAAGCCTCTCACATCCACATAAGCAAATGTCTTGAAAAATTTGCCCATTAAAAGTGCTCTCAAACGCCGAAGACACTGAAACAACAAACACATCGTTATCTGGACTCAAAGGACAGCGGCCCCAAAAACCCTCGAAATCCCGCCTCGAACTACACCATCAACCAATATACTCCATGAATTAGGAGTAATTAATCTCTTAAAATAGTGTTACCGTGTAAAAGAAGTGGCTATGCTACTTAGTGGTGTTCCTTAATTATAATCCACTTTATTAATATTCATTCTTAAATTCTTACGAGGAATAACACTTCAATTTGATATCCTCATTTTAATTAAGGAATAGCTTAATTACTTGAAAGATTCTACTAATCCACCAATAATGGCGCCTACATTAGTATCAAAACTATCGAGAAATCGAAAAATGGAAAACTCAATTGGAAGAGAGAGCATCTCAACAACCTTCATTTTATTCATCAGAGGAGAAAATGAAAAAAATTACAGAGGATGAAGACGGAGAGGTAATTATAGGAATCTCAGAACTAACTAACTTCTTGTATATATGATTAAGTCCCTGAAGTATATAATTGATGAACTAAATAACTAATACTTCAACATTCGTCCTGATTTCTTCCTCCTTTTGCTCTTCTTTCTTCCATCTTCATTCTTACCTTTTAGATGTCTGCTTTTCAAATATGTCCTTCACACCAATGCACTTCAAGGGTTCATCATGTTGTTGACCCCCTAAAGCTTTTGTCAAGAGTTCTGCCAATTGCTCATTTGTAGGGATATGCTCTGCAGTCAATATTCCTTGAACCAATTTCTCTCGAACAAAATGGCAGTCAATTTCGATTTGCTTTGTTCTTTCTTGAAACATTGGGTTTCCAGCGATCTTGATTGCAGCTTCGTTATCACAAAAGAGCAGAGTTGGTGATGTCAATTCAAACTGCAACTTCTTGAGAAGACCACGTAACCAAATCATCTCAGCTGTAGTGGTTCACATACTACGGTACTCAGCTTCTGCGCTTGAACGTGAAACAATGGTTTTTTTTTTCCAGGAGATAACGGAGCTTCCTAGCTTGATGCAGTAACCAGTGACAGATTTCCTCGTGATTGGACAAGACGCCCAGTCACTATCGCAATAAGTTGCATATGATCTAGGTTGTTTGCAGAGCTGAAAAATAAGCCTTGTCCTGGTCTTTTCTTTTTATATCGAATCACTCTCATCGCTGCTTGTAAATGTGACTGCTTTGGTGCGTGGACGAATTGGCTGAGACATTGAACTGAAAACGCAATATCAGGACGTGTCATGGTCAAGTAAAGAAGTCGTCCTTCAACTCTTTTATATTGCTCAATGTCTGTCAACAACTCGTCTTCCTTAGTGAGCCCAAAAAGTTCATCATAAGCAGGAGTTGTGAGTTTCAAGTTTAGATCCATAGGCGTGTCTGCTGGTTTTGATTGCAGCAAACCTACTCTTCTTTTAATTCCATGGCGTACTTTATCTGGTTCAGAATGATTCCTTCTCTAGATCATGAAACTTCCCGGCCGAGAAAATATATGAGAGTTCCAAGATCCTTTAACTTGAAATGATATTTCAATTTCAATTCCAATTTCAATTGATTGATCATTCCCTCATCAGGTCCTGTGATTAGCAGGTCATCCACATAGACCAGAAGGTGCACTTGCTTCTCCCCTTCCACTTTGCTGAACAACGAGTAATCAAATCTGCCCTGGTTGCATCCATGAAGGAGTAATGAATCAGTGAGCTTTATATTCAACTGACGAGAAGCTTGTTTTAGACCATAGAGTGATTTGATGAGCTTGCAAACTGGTCTTCCATCTTTAGAACTTCAAACTTGTTTATTGAAGCCTTCTGAACATCCATATAAACCTCTTCTGTTAAATCTCCCTGCAAAAACGCGTGGTTCACGTCTAACAGATACAAGGGCCATTGTTTGATTGCTGCAATACTAAGAATGGTTCTTACAGTCACCATCTTTACAACGGGGGAGAAAGTCTCCTTGAAATCTATCCCCTCCTTTTGTGTATAACCCTTGGCTATAAGTCTTGCTTTATAGCGTTCAATGGAGCCATCTGTTGAGTATTTGACTCTATAAACCCATTTGCAGCCAATTGGTTTTTTACCTTGAGGAAGAGAGACTATATTCCAAGTGTGATTGTCTTGTAAGGCATTTATCTCCTCCTTCATAGAATTGATCCATTCTGAATGCTTTGAAGCTTCAGTAAATGAGTTTGGCTCAGTCACTTTGTCCAGAGAGCTTAAGAAGCAGACATAGGAGGACGAAAGTCTGTTATAATCAAGGAGAGAACACATCAAAACATAGTTTTGTAAGTGTTGAGGATTTTTTCTTGTTCTAGTGGACCTTCTGAGAAGATTAATGACTTTATCATGTAGCTCCACCACATTTGTGACATTATTATCAAGGACCTGAAATTCTTCAGAACTTTCATTAGAATGAGTATCTTCACCATTCTCCTCTTGAAACTCTGGTAAATCTGCCAAATCATTGACAGTATGAGAATCTTGATGCATGTTAATAAGATTATCTTCATTGGGAAGACTTCTTAAATAAATTGCATATCCTAAGCTTTGTGAATACGAATCATCAATGTAAGTGACTTGAGAAAATATCTGATGTCTCTTCTGTTTGGAGAAGGCAAAAGGAAAAACCTCATCTCTGAATATTACATCCTTGGAAACTACAAATTCATCAGTGCCAATATTTAAAACTTTATACCCCTTTTGAGAGGGAGAGTAGCCCATCATAACTCCCACAATGGATCTTGGTTGGAACTTATCACGATTTCTTAAATCCTTAGCAAAACACGAGCTACCAAGGACACAGAGATGATCAATGTCCACTTTTGTATCATGAAGCACTTCAAAAGGAATTCTTCCATTCAACAACGAGGATGACATCAAATTGATTAGGTAGCATGCAGTGAGGATGCATAACCCCCAGAACTTATCAGGTATGGACGCTTGGAACTTCAGAGATCTTGCAACATCAAGTAAGTGACGGTGTTTCCTTTCCACAACACCGTTTTGCTATGGGGTATAGACACAACTTGTTTGATGTCTAATTCACAATTTATCAAACAACTCCCTTGCAGAAGAATTGCAGAACTCACCATCATTATCACTTCGTAACACTTTGATTGTGCAACCATACTGTGTTTTCACCATGGAGATAAAACTCATGTGGTGAGTAATGACATCTTTTTTACTCTTCAGCAGAAATATCCAACTGGTTCTACTCAAATCTTCAACAATTAATATCGAAATCCATCATGTGTAGGTGTCTTGTAAGGTCCCCAGACATCGAGATGTACTAAATCAAATACATTACAAGTCTTACTAAGGCTTGAAGCAAAATGAAGTCTCACTTGCTTAGAGAAAGGACAAACAGTACACCCTTGAATACACCTCTCAGCAGTAGATGTAAATTCAAAATAACTTGCTAGGTTTTTTAAAGACATATGACATAATCTATGATGCCAAAGTCTCAACTTATTAGGATCTGTAATCATCTTCAGAGATCTTGCAGTCACATTCCCCACAACGTTCATTAATTCCTCTTCTGACTTGAAGATGTAAAGACCATTAAGATGCCTTCCAGTCTCCATCAATCTCCCACTTGAGTGGTCCTGAAAGATCATCACATCAGCTCTGAAATTGGCAACTAATCCATAATCTCTGCACAAACTGGTGGAGGCGGAGTATTATGATGATTAGTCTCAGTTGTTGGTGAAGTTAGATGCGCATCACAAATCAACGAATCAAAGAAATCAAATGTGCAGAAGCTTTGAATGAGAATCCGAAACGATCATAACTCTGATACCATATTAAAACTATCGAGAAATTGAAGAATGAAAAACTTAATTGAAAGAGAGAGCATCTCAACAACCTTCATTTTATTCAGTCAGAAGAGAAGAGAAAAAATTACAGAGGATGAAAACGGAGAGGTAGTTATAGAAATCTTATAACTAACTAACTTCTTGTATTTATGATTAAGTCCCTGAAGTATATAATTAATGAACTAAATGACTAATACTTCAACAATTAGTACCAAAACTCTTATTTTGGTGACTAGAATAATAACAGGTAGTTTGTTTTTAAGTGATTGAAATATTATGTTGTTTATATAAAGGGCTAATAATCGCATGGCTGCCTTGTCTATATATATATATATAAACAATGCTACAACATCTTTTATCCATTTACAAATAACTATCCGGTTTGTTTTAAATAATAATAATTAACTACCTGAACTTGGATTGTATATTAAATTTTCATCGTTATTAATTTTCGTTCAATTAAACGGAAATGAGCAAACACTACTAACATAAGATCTATTTAACGTGCATCCAAAATAAACTCACTAAAAGAATTATTACAGCTACTTCCAATTGGACGTTTAATGAAATGGATCTTCAACTAAAATTTTAACGGAACTTCAATTAAGCATCAACGGAATAGTATTATGTATTGCGATCCTTTAATTTCGCTTAAAAACTATCACATATGCACGTTGAAAAGACTTAACTTGACCGATACATGCTATTCCACTCAGATTTCCTCCAAATGAAAACAATAAATGTAGCAGTTTAGTCACAATTGAAAATTCAAATATAGTTTTTTTTTTTTTAAAAAAAATCGTGTAGTAATTTGTAAATTTGCTAATGTTGAGGTAGTAATTAAGTTATTAGCCTTTATATATTAACTAAAATATGTATTTAGAAAATAAAATTGTTATAATTATATTAATTAAAATATGTATGAGGTGCATATTGAATATTCTATTGATAGCTTTTGGTATGGGTTATATATGTCAGAAGGTCTCCTTCGTCTCATTATATATTTTATGTGATGTTGAAGAGCCCTTTAAGAATTAATACACATGCACATGACTTTGGACCCTTTCAGTTTCATGTTCCGACTATATCTTTCATTTTCTATCACTCTCACAATATATATACATTATATATACATGCATATGTATTTGTATTTCACGCTATTAATTAATGCATGTCATTTTAGGTTAACATCAAGGGTACATAACCGTTAACATGCTTACTCTGCATTTATAATAAAAATTTCACTCTCGTTAAGTCAGTATGTAAGACGTAAATTATTAATTATAAATATTTTTTCATTTTAGAATTCGAAATCGAAATCTCTGATTAAAGGATCAATTAGTTCAGAATTTCTACGTAATATTACGCTGTTTCGTTTAATTACATGTCACTTTTGATGGAAACTATACACGTGATAGATACACGTGTTCACTGTTAATACACCACATTACAACAATATAACAACTTACTAATATCAGTTTGTAACAATATGATAAAGTATAGATACCAGATTGCAATATTATGAACCATAATAGATATGTTTTTATGTTTGTGCTTGTCCATATGCACACTAGTGTTGCATGTTACATGATACATCCTATGACATATTGTTAGTGACGCTCCATGAATCTAGCACTTTACGTGGTCCCTCTTTATATATATATATGATAGATCTGACGAATCATCAAAATGGACCATATATCATTGAAAGGTCGGGTTCATGAGGCAATTTGTGGTAGGTCTAGTCATACCATTTAACATCTACCATGCATGTTTTAATAACTAGTGAGACATGCAAAACGATAATGATATTCAATACATTTTCGATTTGAAATCAGGCCGAACAATTATTAATTATAAGTATATAAAAGGACCGGTGTATCAATTGGTCACATACTCACATGTTAATGTACGTATATCGTGCAATATTATTCTTGTGTAATCATTGTTTTTCTGGTAGAGTCGTCTTGTATGTGGGCGAGCTTTTCTCTTTATATGGAAGCTTCTTGTATTGTATAATAGTATCGGTATTTATGAAGAAACGAGTTTATTTGTAAAATGTAAAGTTGTGACCATAAATATTTTTCAATTATCATCGGATGTCAAATTCAAAACATTTGTTTAAGAAATTAAGCATTAATCACTACACAACATATGTGGATATATATATATGATCGGATGAGATATTGTTTTGGTACACCGAAATTAATAAATATGGTAGATCGAGTGGTGCCGCCTTCTTGGAAGCCTCCTTCCCCTTGCTTTCTCGATGGGCTTTCATTGTCCTCATCTTATCAATATCATTATATATATATTATTCAATTATAAAAGCAAGTCCCATTAGAAAATTGTTTCTACTTTCCGATCACGGTGAAAAAATAAAATGCTTTAAAAAAATCAAATAAATTACTTAAACAACTATTTTAAAAACTTGAATATATATATATATATATATATATATATATATATATATATATATATATTGCCAAAAAAGAGAATGGGTTAGTATGGCGACCCTAAGCCCATACCGTTGCATAATGTTCGGGCTCTCTCTTGCTCACGGTCTGTATTTTTTTCCGACCAGACTTAGCGAACAACCAGCGCATGCACTGGTCCCGTCAACGTAACCCCACCAGCAGCCTAGTATAGTTAAGAGGCCGGCCTGTTAGGCCCAGTTCTATGCACTGGCCTCCTCGCGGTAACGCCCTCGAGGGGTTTCAAACCTGGAACCTCGGAGTCAAAACACTTGGGAGTAAGCGCTCTCGACCACTAGACCACCACTGCTGGCGGTAAAACTCGAATTTATAAGTCATAATAGTTGCTTATAAATCAAACATTCTATTAATGGACCAAATCCATTATTGTTTATTATATAGGCCCTTGTTTTATTTAAAATAAAATAGACGCATTTACTTTTTATGGTTATATGCATACTTTTGATCAATTAATTATAGCGTCTAATTCTGTAATAGGTGCCGAAAAGGAGATTCTTCTTTATGCTATTACTATTTTTCTCTTCTATTTTTATTTTCACTCTTTAGGCTATTACTTAAAGGGGGATCAAATTCCTATGGAATTGGAAATGTAAGCATTTTGATAATATAATCTAACGAGCTAGGTGTCATTAAAGACATGCACATGTATACATCTTACATTTATTCTCATTATTATTAAATATAATTTTACCAACTACCAAGTAATTTCTTTTAATTTTCCTACATTTATTTCTTTTATGGGTTGAGCCGAGCGGTGTTGATAATATAAAAAATATATTTAATTATACTTAATTAAATTATAAAATAACAATATGTGTCAAAATTCATCATTCTAGAGTTGAACTTTAATCTTAGAGCTTATTATCTCAAAACTCTAATATTTGGACACATGCTGCAATGATATCTTGGACATAATTAAATACTCCTAATGAATACTCTTATATCACTTTAGGAAATAACAGAATAATTAAGAGTATTTAATTACTACACATTTCAACAGTATGCAATGTTGACATAAGTAAATTAGAAATTATTAGTTGGACCCAGTCCACTACCTAGGTGTATGGACCAACTAATAAAAATGTGACACGTAATAAATGTACTCTACGTAAATAGTTTTGAGTAATATGTGATTACAATCCAACAATTTTTGTTAATTAATACATACATCTTTTTTAGCTAATAAAAATAATTTATCTTATAAATATTTTTTATATATATAAATATAATACAAGTGTCACTAATTTTCTGATTTTTTTTTTTTAAAACCTGTTGGACATGGTGAACCCTAGATGGCAAATTGACACTTGCCCTCTAGGGTTCACCATGTCCAATAGTGTTTTAGAAAATAAATACAAAACTAGTGACACTTATATTATATATTTGTATATAAGAAATATTTTTATTTATTAAGAGAAATTATTGTTTAAAAAATAAATAAGGTATGATTAATTATTAGATTGTAATCACATGTTACTCAAATTTATTGATGTAGAATACATTTATTATGTGTCTCTCTTTAATTGGTTGGTCCATACGCCTAGGTGGTGACTGGGTCCAACTAATAATTTCTAAAAATGAATGCTCTTATATTATTTTAATTACTACACATTAATTTCCTTTCCAAAATATAGTATTCGACTTATTAATTTTTATGTGAAAATAAATATAAAGAACAGTTTAATATTGGCAAAAAAAACAGTTTAATAATATATCATGATAATAATAATATTATTATTATTATTATTATTATTATTATTATTTAAAAAATTATAATTAATAAATTGTATATGAATATTTAGCTCTTAAAGCTTAATTAATTAATTTTTTTTTTACATAAGGTGGTCATGGGCCTTCTTAGGAGGATAATCCCGTAGTTGAGTCCGTCTCTAAAATGTAAATTATTGTTTATGAATATTTTTCTATATCTATGATTTTAACAAAGTTTAAACTAATACTTCTGACTAATGGATGAAGCGCTAATCGACCAGAGTATATTATATATTTTTTTTACGCGGGTGGTCATATGGAGTCCATCAAGAGAACATTATTCGTAGCATCCTTGTTTCATACCTAAACTAATCTTAACTTACACTGAATCAGCCCATAAAAGGTAAAATATTGGTTAATGGATAGTTTTTCATTTCTCAACAACATATATTAGATGTTAATACTAGGGTTGTCAACGGGGCGGGCGGGGCGGGTATCGCTTGCCCCGTACCCGCCCCGCGGGTCGAGATAGTCGACCTGTACCCGCCCCATACAGTTCGCGGGGCTGGGCGGGTCGACCCGCGGGTCACCTATTAGTGGTACATAATATATTATTAGCAATTTAAACCCTAAATTCTATATTTACCATATACAAAATCAATTTAAAATATAAATTACAAATAATAAATTTAACTTCAAAACCAAATAAAAGTCACAAATCCTAATTATTTTAACTATATATTATATTACCTATATAGTTTTATATAAATACGTATAATATATATATAAATTATCTACATACGGGGCGGGGCGACCTCAAAACCGTACCCGCCCCACGGGTCACGAATCACGGATTAACGGGTCAAAATCGGGATGGGGCCCGCGAGTAGACCCGTTGCCAACCCTAGTTAATACTATTATATACATAGCTAAGTTACTAACATACACATTAATATATATCATAAGCCATATCATTCATAAATAAATTAATGGAACGCTACTAATCATAATTCATATGAATCATATCCAAGACAATTCAACCGACCAGTGGAAAACTACTAATTAGATTGATGTACCCTCCTAAAAACAGTTAGGTACATGAAAAGTTTGACTATTTGAAAAGAAAAAAAAAAGCTATTGCACAGTTATTTTACCATCTTATGCTTCTTGGATTTGAAAACCACATTTAAATCAAGCTAAAATATGCAACTTACAAGAGCTATATTATGCGTTTGTGTAATTTTTTTATTTTAAATTTTGCTACTAATATAAATAACTTACAAATCAATTGTTGCTCAGTTCAAATTTCCATCCTCTCTACTTATTTATTTATGTTACATTATATTCCCAATAATGTGTATATATTTTATCTGTAGTGAAACAATATATATTTATTAAAAAAGGTGTACGTAGATTTGATATATTTTTTTTGGTAAATACGTAGATTTGATATTATCTTTACACAATAGTAGATTTGTGAATTGTATTTTGTAGATCGAGTTGAATGAAAAATAATATTTTACACCATCCTTATTATTATTATGAATAGATGTTTTGATATAGTGGTTAATAAGTAAACGCTACCTAAACTTTATTTTAAATTACAAATCGATATTCATATCTTATGTTTTTTAAGTTAGTTATCTGAATTTATAATTTACAAGCAAATTATTAAATCCATTATAATTTCCATCAAATTATAGCGAAAATGAGCATATACTGGCCACATGAGTTCTTTTAATATGTACCAAATATGAATTTGCTTAAAAATTATAAGGGTTGCAGCGAAATAAATACATTCAGTTGGATGTCCAATTGAAATATATCATTAGAGTTGTGTGGATCTAGTTCAAAATATTTTACGACAATCCTTTCCGTTTTTTTTCGAATCCATATTGTATACTAAACGAACGACCTTATGCGACTCACACATACTTATTTTATGTCTAATTTGACGAAAATTATAACATACGTACAATTTATTCATAAATATAAAGTTTGAATATCCATTTTTTAAAAAAAAAAAAAAAAAATTAGAGCTAGTTTCTCTATCTATATTATAGGTAACTTGCAATCCTCATCTAAAGAAATTTTATTGTACAGTAAATTGATTTTGATTTATTAAACAGCAAAACCTGCTCCTTCCACTGGCCACTCTGCACAATTTTAAAATTCCTTTTTTTAAAAAAATCTCTCAATTTGTTTCTTTTTTCTACTGTCGTTTTACATCGAGCGGTTAATAGCATCTGCTTCTGAATGGTGCCCTAGTAGTTAGAGAGAGAAAGAGGAGAGAGAAAGTCGGTCTGCACATTCCATAAATAGACTTCTTTCCCTTCCACACACCCAGTAAGAGGAAGAAACTTAACCAGCTCTCTTCCCCTTCCTCTTCTGCAACTCCACAGATCTCTCAATGGGGGACTTGGGCCCAATCGACGACGGATCTGCTCAGGAGATGCACCGTAAATCCGCCATGGACGACGGCGATCACAAGCTCGACTTCGACCCCAGCGCCCCGCCGCCGTTCCGGATCGCCGATATCCGAGCCGCCATTCCCAAACACTGCTGGGTCAAGAATCCATTGCGGTCGCTCAGCTATGTCCTCCGCGATCTCGTCATCGTCACCGCCTTCGCCGCCGCCGCGGCGTATGTCGACGCTTGGGCCGTCTGGCCGCTCTACTGGGCGGCGCAGGGGACCATGTTCTGGGCCATCTTCGTCCTCGGGCACGACTGGTAATGAAAACTTTACGATAATGCGATTGATTCTCTGAATCCAGATCCAAATCTCCGTATTCACCGACAACCTCGTCAACATGTTGTTTGTTTGTTAGATCTGAACTGTTCCCGATGAAACAGTGCTGTTCTGTTCTGTTCAAATTTGTTGAATCTGAGAATCTCAATTTTAGTGTTTCGGAAAATGCAGCAACTGTTAACCAACCAACCATATTAATTGTGCTCTGTTTACGAATGATGAGCAGCGGACATGGCAGCTTTTCAGACAGCCCTACAATGAACAACGTTGTCGGTCACCTGCTGCATTCATTCATTCTCGTACCTTACCATGGATGGTGCGTTTCTCCATACGATTTAATGTCTATAAATCAATTTAATTATAAATTATACACAAATATTCATATTTTTTCCCAAATTGCAGGAGAATTAGTCACAGAACTCATCATCAGAATCATGGAAACGTCGAGAAGGATGAGTCATGGGTTCCGGTAAACAAATTAATTTGATTATTATTTATTTATTGCCAAAATTTGATTATTATTATTATTATTATCACACTGCAACTGTATTTAATTCAATTACGGTTGGCCAAAAAAAAAATCATTACTATCATTATCATATATATACATAGGTAGGTGGCTAGATTTCGTTTTTTTAGTTTCCCGTGACATGCTATGATGCTAGACATTGATTCAATGGACCACGTGACCCAATCTCAGAATCTTAACCGTATATATTATTATCTATTAAATAAAGCTTAATTTTTTATTTTATTTAGAAATAAAGCTTAACCTAGCTAAATTATCATTAATAATAATAATAAATAAATAAACCCTTAAATGTAGCTGAAATTATTCGCTGGTCGTGGCAGATTTATATTTGAGCTAAATAAAATCTTGGATTCGTTAAATCTCAAAAGCATGGGTCGACCAGTTTCGCATCCCGAGAAAGGATAGGCTTTATAATAATAATAATAATAATAATAATAATAATAATAATAATAATAATAATAATAATAATAATAATAATAATAATAATAATAAAATATCTCCAAGTTAATAGTCAATATCAGCTTCTGCTGCGGCCTGGTTGGCTCAAACTTCAACTTGTATGTCTTTACGTGTCAATTTAAAATTATTTTTATTTTATTACTTAATATATTAAAATATTAAGTGCCAATTATTAAAAGTGTGGTTATATTTTTAATAAACACATGATTTGACTTGCCTTGATTCGAGCTTATACTTGTCTTAGAGATCATTTATAGCACGAGCTAGAGTCAATGCGAATCCTCTTATGTTTTTATCGAAACTAGGGCCTCAACCTAGTTGATTATGTCTAACTGAGCTTGTATTATTGCAAGCTCCTAATTAAGAAAATCGAGTCATTAATCATAAATTGATCATATTTCGAATAATTGAGATTCTTAAAAGTAAAAAAGAAGTTAAAATACTAAAAAAAAAATCAATAACCAATAGTTTAAAAATATTTTTTTTTACGGCTTCAACTTTTATACCTCTACATAATCTTTTAATACTTACTTATTAATATAGAGAAAATATCATCTTAAATAATATTAAGAATACATTTATTTTTAGTTTATATGATTTTATTTATTCAATCTATCATTGCAGCTGACTGAGAAGATCTATAGAAGCCTGAACGCAAGTACAAAAATCCTCAGATTCACAGTGCCCTTCCCGGTTTTTGCTTATCCCGTATACTTGGTAAGATCTTACTTCCTTATTTACAAATACCCTTATACTTTTACCCTGAGCAAAAACAGTCCTTTTACTTTAATCTCATACAAAAACACCCATGAAATTAAATTCACTAACTTTTAAACTGAGTGTTTTTGTGTTTATTGTGTAGTTATATAGGAGCCCTGGAAAAGAAGGTTCTCATTTCAACCCGAACAGCAGCTTATTCGCACCAAACGAACGTCGTGACGTATTGATTTCAACGTTGTGCTGGATTACAATGTTCGTGTCGTTGTTCATCATGTCCTTCGTAGTCGGGCCTATTCAAGTATTTAAAATATACGGGGTCCCTTACTTGGTACGATCGATATAAATACATAATCGATTTTTATTTTTATTTTTAATTTTTTTTAAACGAGAAATTTTGTTTTATCATATACTGATTAGCTTTTGAAATTCTGTACAGATCTTCGTAGCGTGGTTAGATTTAGTCACGTACTTGCACCACCATGGATATGACAAGAAGCTCCCATGGTACAGAGGCAAGGTATGTGTCAAATATCACCTAATGTGGGCGTACCATCAAACATGTGCATAGTTTGAGGATCGATTTGTAATTTCCTTGTAAAGGTGTTAATAACCAAATTTGCTACCCGAACTTTGACTAATTTACGAATATCAACCTGAATTTTAATTTTTTAAAATTGGCTACCTTAATTTTTAATTTTTGAGCAAATTGCTAGCTCTGTTTTAATTCCAATCAAATGAGGTTTTTCATGTGTACCCAAGATGAATTCAACGATAAATTGAAAGTATTGAAATGATATACCTTCAAATGAATGCTCAATTGAAAGACACCATTTGAATTGAGTGGAAGTCCAATTGAATTTTTCATTACAATACTTTCAGTATTATGTTTGAATTCATCTGTACACATGAAAAGACCCCACGTGGCAGAAACATGCTCGTTTTTGTCCAATTTTGAGAATTGAAATAAAGTAGCAATTTTATTTGAAATTGGATGTTTAGTTAGCTAATTTTTAAAAATCGAAGTCATTTAGCTATTTGTAATTCGGTCAAAGTTGGGTTAGCAATTTGGTTATTAACACTAATCTAAACCCAATGGGTTTGGGCCGAAAAGTCCAATACTGTTACTCTCTAACCGGCCGGCCCATTTACTTTGATATAGGAATGGACTTACCTACGTGGAGGCCTGACAACCGTCGATCGTGACTACGGAATATTCAACAACATCCACCATGACATCGGCACCCACGTCATCCACCACCTATTCCCTCAAATCCCACACTATCATTTGATTGAAGCCGTATGTGTTCCTAACAATAAGCTTATTACAATTACATCCCTGAACTTTTTTTGTTATCAATTTTAGTAACATATTTTATTTATTTTTTACAGACCGAAGCGGCGAAGCCAGTGCTTGGCAAGTACTATCGCGAACCTGCAAAATCGGGACTAATTCCGTTCCACTTGCTCGACAACCTAGTACGAAGTTTCTCGCACGACCATTACGTGAGCGACAGCGGAGACATCGTTTATTACCAAACCGACCCGGAACTTAACAAGATAGCTACTGATGCCAAATTGGATTGATGAAGCTTTGGAATGGTAGGGAGCTTTGGTTGTTGTATTTTAGGGGGGGAATAATAGGAAAATGGTCAAAATAGAGGAAAGAAATATGCTAGATTGGTTAATTAGCTATGAAAGCCTTCTATGGTTAAGGTGATAGATATGGATGGTCCGGTTCGAACCGGCTGAACCGGTTTTTCTGGTTTGATGGTGGGAGGGAGATATCTTTTGTTTTTTTGGCGCTAAGTTATTTTCTATTAATTTTTGAAATTGTTATGTGGACAAGTTGTGTTAAGTCACATTCGATTTTGATATGCTTATTTATTCTTCTATTAATGTTGACTTACGAACGATATTATATTTTAGCACTTGCAAGCATAATAATGCAGATCTTCTATTATTTATGATTTTTTTAATATATATTATTTATTTATATTTAAGAAAAATTGTGATGTCTCAAACCAGCTCTTTTGCCACAACTCAAGTACTAGATAAATTCAGGGTATAGCTCCTTCTGAATTATACTTTAGGGTCAAATATCTGATTCCATACTTTTGACAAATGGGCCACATACGAATTGTTCAATAGAGCAGTTATGGGCCAGCTTAATGGTCCAAGTAACAGGCCCAAAAAGCAAAAGGCTTTGATACATGAATGAAGTGTAGTATGTATGTTGTTTAGAAGCTTTAAGTTCAAGTAGATGAATCGTGAAAGATCCAGCCGAGATATCGATTTTTTGGATGGTTGTCGCCACTCGCCAGTAGTGTAAACGAGCCGAGCGCTTGACTCGATTAAAAAGTCCGGTCAAACTTAAATGTTTTAAATTATAAAATATTATTTAATAATAGTGTAAAAATTGACGCGATACTATTTTTCTTTTAAAGAATCCTCGTAAATGCAGCAGAGTTTATGCTGTCTGAAGTAGATTAATAATTTTGGAAAAAAGTAGACTAATAATTTGCTATAACATGCAACTCTATTATGCGAATGAAGTGCGACCTGCTCATAGTAAAGCATATGTAATTACTTTAGGGGATTTCTATTTTAAGAGATAGTCGCATTCCACTCGCACGGTAGAATCGCATGCCGAAGCATTTCTGATAATTAAAATAGCTAATCAGCTCAATAATAATAATCAGATTAGTCAATAATTTGGATGGAGGAATCAAATAATGTAGTGTCTTAATTAACTCAGATTAGTAACTAGGGAGTGGTGCACGTTATGTCCTCTCCTTCATGCGAGACAAAGTTAAGAAAAAGTTAGTGGGGGTCATCAATTAATATTTCATAATTTAGGTAATATATATAAAATGATGATCTGATTTAAATATAAATAAATATTTCTACAATCTGTCAGGATATATAATATACAAGAGTAAATTCTTAAAATGTGAAAATTCTTGTGAAATTTCAATAGAAAGTCAATAAGAGAAAGTAAAGGAACAAATGTATTGGTGCTTGGTGGGACCCTATATCACTATCTATAAAAATTTCACAGGAAATTTCACAGTTTGTAGCAACATCCAATAAACTATGTTTCTTTAAACAATAGTCAAATGAAATTATGAAACTACATTGTACTTTTCTTAGAAAGAGAATAATTTATATATATATATATACATTGATATTTCTTTATTATTATTATATATACAAAAGAAATGATTAATATAATTGATTAATACTTTAGTAACACCTTTTTTTTATTGTTTTTTTTCTGTTTAATACTTTTAATAACTTGAAAACCGTTTATCATGTTTAGTTTTGGTTATCTTCCTTAATATTGTTAAAACTTTGCTGTTTATAGTTTGATCTCTGATGTTATACTCTTGTTATTTGAATATTAATTGAACGACATTGTACCCAAAAAAAGACATTATTTTTTCCTCGTACCCAAAAAAAGACATTATTTTTGCTTTGGTATTTTTTTTTCTGTGGGGTGGTCCTAGATGGGCCCCCATCTGGAGGGCTGTACTCACTCGTACCGGGACAGACTTTAAAAAGTAAAGTACTGGCCATGAATATTATCTTTACATTTCCATAGTTACTAACGGGAACTGAACCCCTAACCTCTGATTAAGTGATGAAGCGTTGAGCTGCTACTCCTTATTACATATTACATTAGTGGTAACCTCTCTAAAAACAAACAAATTTAAATTCTTTTACCCCTCAATAATTTTTCATTTTAGCATAGCATGGGACAGCAACCCCAAATGATAATTTTTCATTTTAGCATAGAATGGGACAGCAACCCCAAATGATTGGAAAGCTCATATAAGTAAACAAAAGTAAGATCATATATTACATACCATAATATACACATATTCCCCGACACTATCCGGAGTTTATTACAAAACTCGAATTCAATGCCAAACCAGAACTATAAAACCTCGAGAAGTTTAAGAACCGATCCAGTTACTCAAAGTCGAATCGCATAAGAAGTCTAGCATATTCATACTTCTCACCTTTACGGTTGTGAAGCGCGATAGCTCGAACACCGGACCTTAGTTCTGATACAGGAAGACATGTTTGCCCAGCAAAGTCGTCTTTTTCGGACATGTCGTATTCATGAACTTCGATACGCAGCAGAGCGAGCTCGGGAACAGTCAATGGGAATGTGAACTCCTGGTTCCACACAGGAGCCCAGTTGTCTTCTTTCTTCTTCGTCTTCTTCATTACTGTGTCTACTGGAACTCCAGCTATTCCAACCTGTACACATAACTCTTATCTTGAGTTGCACAAAGTCTATATTCTTACTAATGTAATGTTCCATTACAGACGTACAAAGCACAAAAGTTTATGGCTTAAATGTTTGACAGTTGGTAAAAAAATATATTATTTTTTAAATACTTTTAATACCATACGTTTGAACTTTGTAGATTTTTTGTCAATTCTTTAGTTGGTCGTTAGTTTTTGCCGTTGGGATCGGACCTAGGGCTAGGTCTATCGAGCATAGTGGTTTGATTTGAGTTCTTTGAGACTAAATCGAAAAAAAAAAGTTTGTGATGTATTAGATGATCTAAATTGAACAAAATCAAAAGTATAAGACAAGTCAGGTGACTTGCACCTGCCACTTAACGGCAAAAACTAACAGCCAACTAAAGAATGGACCAAAAGTCTACAAAGTTTAAACGTATGGTACCAAAAGTCTACAAAATTCAAACATATAATACCAAAAGCTACATTCAGTCAAACATGTTGTACTAAAAGTACCTTTAACCTAAGTTTATATTCATACTAATGTAACAAACATGTTGTACTAAAAGTACCTTTAACCTAAGTTTATGTTCATACTAATGTAATTTCCATTACAGACATATGCAAATAGTCCAACCGGTATATGAGAACTTACCCTGGTGTAGAAGTCGGGAGGAGAGTACATGTCGAAATCAGTTTGTTTGAAATCTAAGTGCCATCCATCTCCCATGTATACTTTCACCTATCAATAAACAACATTGAGTTTTGGCCCAGAAAATTTAACAACATAAAGATAAACATATCTTGATTTACCTTTAGGGTTTTTTTGACAGGTAATTTTACTTTGGGGTCGAAAACCTGATTATCTGGACCGACTTTCATCAAAATATCCGGCTTCTTCACGTATCCAGACCCGCCATTGCCTCGAAACATTCCGTGCATTAACCAAAGATGTCTCCCATAACCCTGAAGTTAAAAAGCATTTCATAAACCAAAAAGACAATTTTTCACTTTCACAGTAAGTTTAACTCTACACATTATATGATTTTTGCCTAATTGAAATGTATATACCTGCATATTGAAAGCAACCATTTGAGCTCCATGCATCCATCCAACAAGCGGCTTATAGTTGGACGAATTAAACCTTGTCCCTTTCGGGTATATTCTCAAGAAGTTCTGCTGAGTAAATCTAGAAAGTAATAGAATCTGATTCAACAACCAACAGTAATTTTAAATAAACAATTCATGTAAAACATGTATATGTTTGGTTTCGGACAAAGAATTCACCTGACAATGTCCTGTTCGTGTGTCTCACTGGCTTTTTCAAGTTCTTGTTCGCTCAAACTAAGCCGTCTAAGTTTATCAACTTCGACATGAAAAGCTTCCTTGAATCCCCCCTTGGGTTTTCCAGCATGAATGGCAATTAAACGCTTGTAAGCGGGTGCTACTGATGGGCAAGTTTTAAGCTCATAATCATCACTTCCACAAGTATCTTCATTACCCTCACCAGTTTCAACAACATTCTGCAATAAATGCGCAATCTTTTCTTACAGGAAGAAGAAAAACATAATTTTTGAATTAATATTCAGTTCTCAACAAACCTCATTATCCTGTTCTTTAACTTTGATGTCAGTTTGAGTTATCTCCTCTCCCCACCCGTCATCATCGGAATCTTTTTCCTTCTTGATGCTTTCATCACTGACTTTGGATTCAAGGTATTCTTTTGGCGGCTTGGTCGATATAATAATCCGACCCTTCATTTCTTCAGGTGAGGGGAATTCTTTCAGTTCAGTTTTCGGGCAGTACAAAATGTCTCCAAATGTTTGAATAAGCATCTGAAAAAAAATTGTGTTTTTTTTTTGGGTTAACAGTTGAATTGCAAGGTGAAATTTGTAAAAGAGAAAAAAAAAATTAATAGGAGATGATGAAGAAATTACCTGAGCAACTTTTTCCTGAAGATCTGCAGTTAGATGGTCCTCGAGCGTAATTACAACAGGGTATGGTGATGCTGAAAAAGCATGTTCTTTTATCGATCTAAGGCATTTGATAAGCTCCACCGGAGTAGTCAGAGTCCTGCAATCATCCACAGTCAATCTATTAACTTTACGACTGTGAAAGGAAACCTTATAAATGAATGTTACAATCATGAGACCGTATAATAACCGATACATTACTGCATACCTTCCGTGAAGTACATGAACATTATCTTTTGCAGAATTTGGCCACAGATCAAGCTCGACAACCCTAACTCCTCTCTTCAGTGCTTTTATGATCGGGACTTCGCTACAGTTACTGCTCAGTTGATTTCCAGTCAAATACGAATTATGGCCCGTAAATATGAAATAATGTGACAAAGGAGCTTTCATATCTTGGTGAACCTGAAAGAAGAATGACCAAACTGGTAACTGAAGAGTCCTAGTGAAGAAGTAGAACAAGTTTGATTCAAATGCCAAATAAATCTTAATCTTAATCTGGTAATTTACCCATAAATGTTTTTCACTGCAGCAGATATCTTAAGAATATACATTCTTTCCTGATCAGCAACAAGTCAATTTCAATCTCAACTTTAGACAAAGCAAAAATGTCACTATCCATATTCATATCCAAATGAGGAATTCTTCAATTTCTATTTCCAGACTTTCCAGAAAAATCACTCAATCAGATCAGGAAATTGAAGCCTAAAGTCGTTTAATCTAGAGCAATCACTGATCATGATCACTCCAATCAGATCATCTCAACAGTAAATTCAATCATTCCACCACGGTCAACCAAAATCAAGGCAAGATCCGAAGAAACAGTATACCTCAGATCGGATTGGCGGATTGAGATCTGGAGAGAAAAGAAAGTAGTGGAAATCGTCTAGGGTTAGACCATGGCGAGTGAACTTCGCAATGTGGTGGCGCTTCTGCAGAACCTGCTCCACGATCCGCTGCGAATCGGCGGCCGAAACTCCAACCTCGCCCTGAAAGTCCTTCAAGAAGCACCGGAGCTGCTCCACCGTCATAAGGGTGCCGCCGTCGGCGAACTTAAGGAACGCCGCCTTGACGTCTTCCGGCGGCTCCGCCTCCGTTAACTTGAACTTGCGAGTGAAGCATAGGCACATCCGGTAGCTACCCATGGCCGCAAAGCACAGGAACCGCTGGAGAGAAGCAGAATTTAACGGAGAAGAAGAATCGGAGGAGTTTAGTTTAGTGTGGGTGGCCTTTCATGTACTGGAACGGAAATTAATGGCCGAGTTAATAGGAAGACAGTGAAGCTCGAACTTCGTCTTCGTCAATGGAGCAGGCGTCTGAAGTGGAATCTCTCTGGCCTGCAAATGAATCATTAATTCTCTATTCTGTAATTATCAATCAGCATTTGTATAATAAATATATATACTTTATTCAGTCTATATATATCTCTCTCTCTCTGAGTGGAGTGGTTTGGTTCATCATTGAATCGTCGCCTTATTTGTTCTTCCCGCGTATTTCTCTTCATTATAATTGTACTGGTGATGATTTGTCGGTGTTTTTGGTAACGTGGTTAAATAAATTTGGAACTTTTCTAAAGCAAATTCACTTTTTCCCTTTTTTTTTATTATTATTATTATTGGCCAAAAAAAAATAATTATTATTATTATTATATTGTTTTCGAATTCTACATGATTGTTTTCAAACGAGCGAGTAAATTCTCAAAATAATTTCACTTCCAAAACGAATTTATAAACTAAGTTTATCTACTTTTTCTTAATTATATTATTTATATTTTCTTCTTTGCATACATCATGCATGGAAATTTGATTTTTCAATTAATTAATATATTAAAGAATATGTATTTTATTATTAAATTTCAGTTAAAGTGGTGTTAGTTAGAAATATATTATTTTAATTATATCTCAAGGACTTTAGTTATATTTTTTTCATTAAAAAATTGTTTGTAAATTAGGATATATTAGAAATTATTATGGTTATTTAATACGCTATTAATAGTAAATAATAAATTATTAAAAAAAATCATTTATAAATATAGCAAAACTATAAAATATTTTTTTAATAATAATTATAAAATGTTTATTATTTAATAATGTGATTTGTTTTTGTACATGAGTTTTGAAATATATAATCATCAATCGTGTCACATTACGTATTAATACACATTTGAGATAAAAAAAATGGTGTATTTAAATTTAATCAAATAAAATATAATTATATATTTCTTCACATTTTATATATATATATATATATATATATATATATATATATATGTTGGAATTATTGAGGGTAAATATGCAAATTTACAAAGTCCGAGGACCAAAATGCAATATTCTAAAATTCAATGACTAAAAAGCAATTAGTCAAATTTCGGTTACTTATATGTAACTATACCAGTTAACATGCAAAATATAGGCAACACCGAAATTATACGTAAAATCGACACAAAACGAATACGTATTTTATATACTGAGGCCCGTGCTAATCACAGTCTCCTTAAGGCAATTTCGCCCCTCCCCACCCTCGGGTTATGCAAAGGGGTTTATACAAGGGGCGATCACCTCCCAGGATTCAACAGTGTCATCGAATCGTGTTATGCATGCAACACGCTCGACCGAACCGAACCCAATACCTGAACTCAAACAAAGAACAGAAATGCCGACGACAACGGCTAAAAACAACTAGAAAGGTTGAACACGACATTAGTCGAAATCAACCTAAGAAGAACTCTGCAATTCGTCAACACGAAGAACAGAGGAGGAGAAAAATAACTTGGATTCCAAAAATATGGATTCCGAAAATATTGGATACTCAACCAAAAGGAAGAGATCTCATTTTCTTCTACCAAAAAAGTGAAGAGGAAGACTCATTTATAAAGGAGAAGAGAAGGGAGGATGAGAGCTCATCTATTCGATGTGGTACAAAACTCTTTTCACAAATTCCATTCACAAAAAATGGGCTAGATTTAACATTGGGCTCAATAAAAAAAAACATTTGGGCTCTAAACAAGATTAGTCCAAAAAAAAAAAATAATTAATAAAAATTGGCCCATTTTCCAACAATCCCCCACATGAATGGAAATTGAAAATTTAGACACGAATTTTGAGTTCAACGGTCAATACCTGCAAAGGATAGGTAGGGGTAACCCCTTTGAACCTATCCCTTGTGAGATCATGTCTTCTCTACTGACTGGTCGGTAGACGCGATGTCCTTGAACCGACTGTCGTTGGTGTAGATGACGACATAACCCACACAGGTACCTTCCTAGTATGGTTCGGTTCACGCCCTGTGATCCCTAGGCCCTGGATCACTCGCCTGGTTCTGCAAGCGTTTCTAAAAATTGCGCCCTCAACAATTCCTTTCGAAGCGGCCCCACTTCTCACTCGCATAGGTGATTCTATGTCTCAAGAGCATCTTCACGACTCTGAGTTCTCCTTACGAATCATTAAAAGCTTTGTGTGAAAATGACCTTGATTAAGTAATTTCCAATTACTGTTATAAGATCAACACCAGCAAAAGCTTAACCTCTTCTCCATCACTGTTTGCATCATAGGAATGGGCTTTGGGGTTTGACCCCCACAGTGACAACACTCACTCTTGTGATTAGGTTGTCCCATTGAACCAAGTTCTTGGGATCTCCAGTCATCATGGTTGGGTTTTCCATCTCAAGAGTGTTTCCTCGACGGGCTTTAGCCCCATTCCTTTCGACGCTTGGCCAAATAACTCTCTGGTTAACCCTTTCGGGTAGCGGATCCGCTATTTATCTGCCGACTTTACGATATCAGACACAATAAATATATTTGAGAGCAACTGTCTAATGGAATTATGACGTATATGTCTAAACATTCCATTATGCAGGTTATACTGTGTTATACAGATTGATCGTCGCAACGTTGCATCAATGTTCTGAAACCAACAAAGTCCTCAGACTATCATTTCCTGCAGGAATAATTTTGTTAATCCAACATCTAAATTTAGATTGATTCTTTTGTGAACAACAGCTTCGCAAAGTGTCCCATTTCCCAACCTTTAACAAAGGTTTTCATGCCAAATGGGGGGTGCACCACTTATTTCTGCTTTAACCTTGTCTCTTAAAGAAAATCTTCAACATTTCATTAGATTGGATTTAATTTGGATTAAACCAAAACAAACCATCAATCTTTGCACTAACACAGGTTTTGGCCAATTAGTAAAATCCTCGAGAAAATGACATAGCCATTCTGCATCTTCGGCACATTTCTCCAGTACAATAACACAGACTTGATCGTCGATCTGGCTATGACTGTTTGTTTTGAGGATTTTCTACGACACTGTTGCACCTCGTAAGGTGAATACGTAACCCCTTATACTCAAGGTGATAGTGTCTAATCGGATATCCATTTTGCATCACTATAACACTCTATCTCCGTTCTAGTGGACAACACTAGGGTTACTCGTATATCGACTCAATACACTTACAACGTGAGCGATATCTGGTCTAGTGCATGACATTAAGTACATGACACTTCCAATAATCCGAGCGTACTCAATTTGGGAAAACCATTCTCCCTTGTTCTTTGAAATTACTTACTTGTATCTATTGGAGTACTGACCTCGTTCTTGTCATCTTTGTTGAATTTATCCAAATACTTGTCAATATATGAATTTGACTTAGAATGAGACCTTCTGATGATCTAATGAGTTTTAATCCAAAGATCACATCGACAAGATCCATGTCTTCCAGGTCAATACTCAAATTCAACATAGGTCCAGTGGACCGGACCACCTCATCGTTATTTCCAACGATTAGTATGTCATCAACGTAAAACGTTTTTCATACTTATTTATTTTGAAACGTTTCTCCAATAAAACGCTGTCAAATTTATAAAGCCATTGTCTAGGCATCTGCCTAAGACTATACATAGATTTGACAAGCTTACAGACTTTCTTTTCCTGCTCTCGCGCAGAGAAACCCTCAGGTTTGTTTTCACATCCATTTGATGTATTTCTAGAATTTGCAAGGCTGCAATCGCAAGCACCATCCTTATGAATGTGATTCTAGTTACTGGAGAATATGTATCAAAATAATTCCACCATTCCTTTTGTCTATAATCTTTTATGACAAGTCGGGCTTTGTAATTATCAATTGATCCATCTTCTTACATTTTACATTTGAATATCCACTTGTAGCATAACGGTTTGTCTCCGGGCGGAAGATCCACCAGCTCCCAAGTGCGGTTCTGCAAGATGGACTCAATTTCACTATTGATTGCCTCTTTTCATAGAGGTCTCTCAGAAGAGTAACATCTTCGTGGTAAGTCTAAGGTTCGGCTTCAAGCATATAGGTCAAAAAACTGGACCATAGGATTTTCAATCCTCGCCCTTTTACTCATCATGGGCTCGACCTCAACATGCCCTCCATGTTCTCGGTCTTGACTATTTTTCCTCTATAGTCTCATATGCTTGCCTCTCCTCTAGACTTAGCCAAAAATACATTTTCCAAAGAAATATGCATTTATTGATTACATTAACGTATCTTTGTGTTTGTTTGACACTTTCGACTCAAATCGATACACGTTACTATTCTGAGCAAACCCTATGAAAATGCAATCAACGGTTTAGGGAATGTATGCGTCTTTTCCGTAGAGGTATCATAATTTTTAGCAAGACACCCCCCACATTCGAAGGCACAAATCAAACATAGTTTTATCTTCCTTCTTATGGGGTACCTTATTCAAAAGGTAATTGCTAGTTAAAATAGCTACCCCGTCATAACCCTAAAACAAACATGGTCTCAACCATACTATTTTAATTTCTACCAGAAAAATGTAATGTGTTAACACACGAGTTGGGTATGAAGTTATTACTAATTCTCAACCACATCATCATTGATCCTCGGATCATCCTTTTATCGTTGTAGATCCTCAGACCATTAACACATCAACATTTTTTTTTTCAGACCGTTGCGTTTCTCAAACGGTATGATCCTCAGACCAATAAAAGGCCTCGACTGTTGCACCGCAAGTGCCAAAACAACATTTTCATATTTTTATCTAATGCACACTAAGCCAAAACCTTGACCATCGACAACGTTATTAATACTAATTAGTTCAAAATAAACATTAAAACGTTGCCCGGTTGGATCGAACCCGCAACCCAACTCCATCGGGGTTTTATGCGGTGTGCAATGACTTCACCGATTAAATCGTGTTTAAGTCAACATTCTCTAAACAGAGAATAATCGTTGCCGCATTTCTCATTGCGAAAACAATTAATAGTTGAAACTCAAGTTTTTATTTGTAAACCATGAATTTGTTAATTGTTTCATTTTTTCCTTCATCAAGTACACATAGCGATATTTTGTACTATCATCTACGAAAGTAATGAAGTACTTATTTCCCGCCTCGCGTTTGGACATATATTAAGTCACAAACTTCGCTATGTATTTAGACCAAGAAGTTCGGTAATCCTTTCGGCCGAATAAGTTTCGCTTCAACGCAAACTTCACATTTAAGTTATTGATCTATTTTGATTTTAGGAATATGAACCATGTTAGATAACCTCTGCAAGGTATCGTAATTAACATGTTCTAAATTATTGTGCCACAAATTTAGCACAAGAAGGAACATTCTTATTTCATGTTCACTATAGGCACTACGCCCAATGCAAAAACATTTTTATTCATGTGTACTTCAGGCACTACGACCATTACACTTAAAGTAATTCAACTTCATCCAACCAAATTTTTCGTCTATCTGTATTTAACGTACAGTTCTTTTGACGATTTCGAGTGCTCCCAATAGGGACGCTTCCTCCTCTTTTTTTTTTTTTTTTTTTTAGAATTGTCAAAAAGAATTCCATCTTTTGACTTCAACTTTTGAAGTAAGTCTCGGCGACTTTCCCTGCATTATAAACGGCGGCCTAAACGAGTGTCCAACCTCGGTAATCAAGGCGTCGGTATATGGGATAGCATCACTCGCTAGCATAATAACATTTATAGACCACATCGAGAAGATCGTGGTCTTTCCCAATTTTAGAGTTATCCGCCAAGTGTTAGCTACATTCTCATTGAGGAGCGTTCAAACATTGGACCTATGACCAACCCCTTGGGATAATTAATCCGTAACATCAAATTCGGATTACTAAAATTCAAATAACGATTTGAATTTCTGATTTCAGTAACTAAGTTTAATCACTTCAGTTACAAAAATCAATTTTTTTTTCTTTTCCGTTGGACAGAAAATAAACTTGGCACAGCTAATTTTGGTTTTAACAAAACCAGACCCACACGGGGCTTACTCTCGTATACAAACGCCACGAGGTACATACGTGCCAAAGTTCAGGAGTGTGCAATTGAAAACTTCCATAACAATTGTCATACACACTCAATCGGCTTTCACCGATTTTTTTTTTTTTTTTTTTCAACAATGGATTCAACGACCCCATAGGCCTCAACAGCTAAATTAGGTCAAGTCACCAAAGCCTCCTTAGCAAACATATCAATTTCGGATGCCTTAATAGGTTTAACAACCTTGACCATCTCGATTTTTCATAGTAGTCTCAACGACTTAGCGACCTCAACGGTCCTAATAGTCTCAACGGCTTTTGACGACTTTACCAGTCTCGACGACCTAAATGGCCTTAGCGATTTTATCAGTCGCATGTGCTCTCGAGCATGTTCACATTTTCAACATCATTGTTCGACAATATTTGTGAACTTTTAGAGAATAAATAATTTTCTCCAAAAATTGAATCTCAAAATTCAATTAAGCATCCTCTCATAAAACCAACAAATAAAATTGCCTTAAGATTGTTGGAATTATTGAGGGTAAATATGCAAATTTACAAAGTCCGAGGACCAAAATGCAATATTCTAAAATTCAATGACTAAAAAGCAATTAGTCAAATTTCGGTTACTTATATGTAACTATACCAGTTAACATGCAAAATATAGGCAACACCGAAATTATACGTAAAATCGACACAAAACGAATACGTATTTTATATACTGAGGCCCGTGCTAATCACAGTCTCCTTAAGGCAATTTCGCCCCTCCCCACCCTCGGGTTATGCAAAGGGGTTTATACAAGGGGCGATCACCTCCCAGGATTCAACAGTGTCATCGAATCGTGTTATGCATGCAACACGCTCGACCGAACCGAACCCAATACCTGAACTCAAACAAAGAACAGAAATGCCGACGACAACGGCTAAAAACAACTAGAAAGGTTGAACACGACATTAGTCGAAATCAACCTAAGAAGAACTCTGCAATTCGTCAACACGAAGAACAGAGGAGGAGAAAAATAACTTGGATTCCAAAAATATGGATTCCGAAAATATTGGATACTCAACCAAAAGGAAGAGATCTCATTTTCTTCTACCAAAAAAGTGAAGAGGAAGACTCCTTTATAAAGGAGAAGAGAAGGGAGGATGAGAGCTCATCTATTCGATGTGGTACAAAACTCTTTTCACAAATTCCATTCACAAAAAATGGGCTAGATTTAACATTGGGCTCAATAAAAAAAAAACATTTGGGCTCTAAACAAGATTAGTCCCAAAAAAAAAATAATTAATAAAAATTGGCCCATTTTCCAACAATATATATATATATATAAATAAAAGTCAACCCTTGAATTTGTCTCTCTTTTCTCACTTACATATATATATTATATATATGAGCTGGTCAGCACGTTTACTAAATGTATATTATATACATGTAATAGACTAATAGTAATATAATTTATATTTATGGTCCTTTTTAATTCATTGATGTACTGTTCGGGAAAAGAAAAATAAAAGAAGCAGAGAGATCGGTACGTATATATAAATTATTTATAACCCGACTCCCTAGTGCTTCTAGAATATGGCCGACATCAATGATCAAATCAAACACTCATAGTGTCAGACTTGATGTGAAATAAATTAAAACATGTGCATTAAACCAATAATAACGTACGATGTGAATCTCGCATCCGCTGTGTACGACCCAATAGATGGATATTGATTTGCACAACCCGAGTGAGACTAACATGGTATATATGTCCAGGGGTGTGTATTGTCTTATAATGTGTTTATATAGCACATGGGACATTCCAGGAAATAAAAGAGAGGAGTATAGAGTCCATGCGTGTTTGGTGTTTGAAATAGGAAAATAAAACAATTGACTCGTAAGTTCGAAGGAGTGCATATGAGTTTATGTCCATTCAAATGGAAAATACATATGGAAGATCTGATTCATATGACACACGTCATTTCTTATCTTGGAGCCCACCAACAAATTACCGGGTTAAGTTAACTTTGATGCTAATTTCAAGAATGATATTTCTCATGTTGCAGTTGTTATTCGGAATCATGCCGGAATACTTATTGATGCAGCCGGCTCAGGGTTTGACTCATCTGCTCTTCATGCAGAAGCACGTGCAACTCGTCTTGCTATAACCTTACTTTCAAACAACAACATCTCTTCTTTCTCTTGAAAGGTGATAATTTGGAGGTAATTAATATACTTAACGGATCTGGCTCCCTTTCTTAGGAACTGAAGAATTACATTATTAACGTTAATAAGATGATTCGTCAAGGTACTAGTTGGATTGCGTCTCATGTTTTGAGAGGAGCTAATAGCATAGCTCATTCTTTAGCTATGAGTTGCCACAATAATATGAACATAGAGACTCATATTTTGAGAGTAGCTGGGCTTCTGATGGATACTCGCGAGACTGTCATTATGTATTGGAATACTTGGTCTCATTCTTTAGCTATGAGTTGCCACAATAATATGAACATGGAGACTCATATTTTGAGGGTAGCTGGGCTTCCGATGGATACTCGCGAGGCTGTCATTACGGATCGGAATACTTGGTCGATGTCTTGTGCTCGAGTTTCTAATGGATCGACACCTGACTAGTTGAGTTTTTTTTACCTTTCATGCTTGGATAAAAGATTGTCCTATTGTTGCCTAGGTTAGTTTCTCGCTCCTTTATACTCTCTTTTTATTAATGAAATTCTCACTTTAGCAACAAAAAAAAAATTAAGTACACAGTCATATATATATATATATATATATATATATATATATATATATATATATAATATTAGACATCAGTCTATGCTATGTGCACACATTACATCATGATTATATTATAAAGATATGATTGGGTTGATGATTATATAATGACATGATTGAGCATGCTCAAGTGATCATGATACAAGATCATAATTGACATGACATCAATAATGATATATTGTATGATCGGCCCGACTCCAAGAATCGACTCCAAGAATGATACAAGAATAAAACTCGATGATAAATATAAAGCTCAATGCACTACGGATATATGATATATGTGACTATGTTTTATTCTAAGTTAAACCGCATGAGAAGCCTCACGGACCGGTAAGGCTTACCCTTGCGACAATAAAGTGGCACCGCTCGAACCCCCGACCTCAATTCTAACACCGGAAGGCACGTTTGCCCCGCAAAATCGTCGCCTAACGGGTCGTATTCGTGAACCTCGATCCGTAAAACTGCGAGCTCCGGAACCGTAAGCCGGAACGAGAACTCCTTGTTCCAATTGGGACTCCATTCGTTCGTTTTTACCTCGGTTCTCTTCATTCTTTTATCGGCCGGGACTCCGGCTATACCAACCTGCACGTGAAATTAACTGTCGTAAAACCTTACGGTGATGGATCCTGAATTAACCGTCTTATTATTGGCGAGTTAATTTGGGATTAGAGTTTATTACCCTGACGTAAAAATCTGGAGGACTGTGTAAGTCGAAGTGGGTGAGCTTGAAATCAGAAAGCCATCCGTCCGTTGAATATAGTTTCACCTATATATATATATATATATATATGATGTATGGAGCATATAAATGGTAATTGGTGGATACGAAGAGAAAATGAGAATGAATATGGAATTATTGTTCTTACACCGTCTATTGTTTTCTGCAAATTATAATTATTTATGATTATTTCATATTTATTTTTACCCAAAATTGTTTATTATATTTATTAAAATATAAAAAAGAATTCATAAATTTATTAAACAAAACATAAAAATGATTTAGAATAATTATGCACAAAATAAAATATGATAAAATAAAATAAAATGAAAAACTTGATCTTTGGGTTTTATTTTTATAAAAATATTATTTTTGTTTTAAAAAAAATATCATATTTGTTAGTTTAAAATTTATTTTTCCAATTTTTGAATAAATTATTTTCCATTAATAACTTGGTAAATTTTCCAATGTTTGATCAAGTAATTAGTGATATATATAGATAGAGTTTTCCCAGTGAATATAAACGAACTTAATTAAATTACCTTGAGAGTGTTCTTTATGGGTAAATTTGCATTCGGGTTGAAAACCTCTGAATTCGGGTTCAAAAGAATATCGGGCTTCTTCACATAACCGCAACCACCGTTGCCTCTAAACATTCCACTCATTTCCCAAAGATGTCTACCATGACCCTGCAATAAACCATATATATGCATGCATGTACGTACGTACATCAGGCCGGAGAATATATGCAAGCATATAGTTGGTGATTTTTTTGTATATATATATTGATATAGGGAAATGAAAATATCACCCCTACAATGATATATATTAAAGTATACAGATTAAATCACACATTTAACTATCACGTTACAGTTTTATGACAGCTGATCAAGTTGTCTATCTAAAAAATTCACAGGATATCAGAACACACAGATTTAAACATCTCCAATGACAAATTAGCTCTAAGTTTAATACCAATTTATGAAAGGTGATAGGTACCAAAATGCGTTGCTGGAAGCGAGTAGAATTTGGCTTAATGGACCGGCCTCTTAACTTTACTAGGTTGCTGGTGGGATTACGTTAAGGGGGTCAGAACATGCGCCGGTTGTTCACTCTGGTCGGAAAAAACTCAGACCGTGAGCATGAGAGCCAAAATATTACGTATCGGGATGAATCTAGGGTCACTACTAGCTTATTCCTTATACTTAGAAAAAAAAAAAATTATCCTTATGTGTAAACTACTGAAACAGTTTGAAATTTTGATAGTATATATACCTGCATATTGAAAGCAACCATTTGAGCTCCATGCATCCATCCAAGGAAGGGGTTGTAATTGGAAGAGTTGAATCGAGTGCCTTTCGGATATACTCTCAAGAAGTTCTTCTGAGTAAACCTAATAACATTATATTTGAAATTACATAATCTTAATTAGCTCGTTATTAGGCTTAATTAGGATTTAGAGTTCATATATTAAAAAACTATAGGTACGTCAAGCAATCAGGGCCGGTCTAAGAAAATTTGAGACCTAAAGCCACATTTTAATTCGGTCTCTTTTTTGTTAAAAACATTTTTTGTCTAAACGTCAAATTGACAATTAAACATAATTGTTTATTAAAATTTTATTTTTGAGCTTTCAGTTATGCTGTTTTTTATGATTATGATCTTAAATTGCATAATACATTCAACCTAAAACAAAAAATATAAAAATTCACTACCATATATGAGGCCTCTTAAAAATGGAGCATAAAGCTTGAAGCAATCGATGTAATTAATCGGTCGATACTATATTGAATATAGTATATAAATATATACCTCGTGATGCCGTGGCCATGCGACTGATCGATGGCTTGCTCGAGCGACTGTTCCGTGACACTAACGCGCCTAACCTTATCAAGTTCGTGTTCGCCTCGAAAAGCCTCCTTTAAATCCCCCTGGAGTTTTCCGGCGTGAATGGCTATTAACTCTCTGTAAGCAAGTTTCTCCTCGTTATCACTTGCTTCATCACCATCAATCTGCAATTTCAGTGCTTATTTAGTTAGAAACATTTCATCAATTAATGTTAACTATAGCTAGGTCTAAGAAAATGTGGTAAAATGTAGGATTGAGCATGGAACCGGTTAGATCCGGAACTGTTTTAAACAGTTCCGATCCAAATAGAACATAAATTTTTTGATACTAATTTATTGTTGAATGATTACAGATACGTTTAAAACCGGTTTTGAATTGGTTCAAAACTATTTTATTAAAAAAAATTGGTCCGGTTTTGAACTAATTCGGACAGTTTTATATGAAAATTTACACTAGTTAAAAAAATAAGTTCAAAACCAGTTCCGGTCTAGATCATAGCCAGTTCCACAGAAGTACACTATGAGTTCTTGGACTAGTACACCCCTTGTGGATCTGGTCTGTTTGAAACCGGTCCGGCCTGACTGGTTTTTTTTTTTTTTTTTTTCAACCCTAGTAAGATCTAAAATGTATATAGCATACAAATTAACTAACCTTGTACTCATGAGTTTTAACTCGATACTTGGCGCGAAAATACGGAGAAATCGCGTAAAGGATTCGCTTCCTCATAGTTTGTCGATTCGCCTGACGATCCCATCGAATTCTCTTGCCCTCCCGACGCTTAAATCGCAATTTACTCTTTAAAAGTTGCTCATTTCCATTTTTTTCGACACTATCGCGTTCATTATCGGGATCATCATCGGGATCATCATCATCGTCGTCGTCATAATCTGTATTTTCGCGTTTTTCGTATTCGATTTCTTCGTAGTATTCTTTTGGAGTCTTGGTGGATACTAGAATCTTACCCTTAAGATCCGCTGGAGAAGGACATTCTTGTAGTTCGGTTTCTGGGACATACAGTTTTTCACCAAATGTTTCTCGGAGCATCTGAAAAAGAACATTATTAACATTTTATTAGTTACCTTCCGTATGAATTCATATTAGAGAATTTGTTCAGAAACAAAAAAATAAAAAAAAATAAAAAACGTTTACATTAGCAACTCTTTGCTGAAGAGGTGGGGGGAGGTGGTCCTCAAGTGTCAAAATTACAGGGTATTGTGATGCTTCAAAAGCATGCTTATCAATGGCTTTAAGGCATTCTAGGAGTGCCACTGGCTTCGTCATTGTTCTGCACATTAAGAATATATAATACTATATTAATTAACTAGTCAATTAACTAACTATTTTGATGAAAACTAATTATGTTATAAATACTTTGCGCGATATTAATTAGATTATAATTATTGACACTTAAACTTATTTTTTTAATTAATATATTATAGAACATATTTATCTTATTGTTGATTAATTTGTTATAGTGTTATACATATGCTAGAAATATATGATGTTTTCATTTATAATTTCACATAACAAAATCTATTCATAAATTAGATTATTATAGAAAAAAAAATTACGACTCTTTAATTACAGAAGTAACTAATATTATAGTAAATTAAAGTAAACAAATATATTTTCATAGAAATTATATTATTTAATGACATAAAAGTTGACATAACACTTTCAATTTCAGTGCATTTTCAAGCTTAAATTTATTGGTTTCTCAATATGATATTTTTTTAACTCAACCACGTAAAATTATTTCTTTAGATAATATAATATTATTGATTTGTGCAATTTATTTTTCAGATTAATAGAACACATGCATATTTTTGTCAATTAAGTTATTATCGTAGTATACATAAATTAAAAATATATACAGAAAACAGACCCACAACAGCGACCAAAAGTTGCTACTAAAACTCTAACTGCCGCTAGCAGCGACATAGTGGTGGCACCTATCGTTGCTAATAGTCTCGTAGCTAAAAGTATTAGCAGCGACAAACGACCGCAACTATTTCCTTGCCGCCGCTATTTCCATCACTTGACAGAATGTTTTAACAACTTTTGCCGCTACTAATACAAGTTTTCAGCTGCGGAAGAGTCGTGTTGTTAAATAATCCTTTTAGTGTCAAAGTTAGCAGTATTTTCATCTCATGAATAGTATTTTTGCAACAACTACATGTCGCCACTAATAGATATTTTCAGCGGCAAATGTGTGTTGATGATAAATTATACATTCAGTAGTGGAGTGTCACCGTTGATAAATAGCACCCTTCGTAGCGGAAGAATAAATATCATTTATATGCCATTTGAATATCCACTTTCATTAAAAAAAAAAAAGTCTCATTTATAATTTAAAATATATTATATAAAAAGTTATAATGTTAATTTTAAATCTTAAAATTATCAATTTCACTTCATTTTATTATCAAATTTAAAGAATTTTATTTATTTCAATTAGATATACCTTCCATGAACAACTTTGATATCGTCCTTGTTAGGCCAAAGATCGAGCTCCACCACCCTAACCCCTCTCTTTAAGGCCTTAATGATGGGCCCCACGCTAGACTTGCTAGTTAGCTGATTCCCTTTCAAGTACGAGTTGTGTCCCGTAAATATCAAGTAATGTGTTAAAGGAGCCTTTAATGTATCTTCGTTAACCTGAAATGATCACTTGATTAAATTGTTAAATGTAAAGTAAAATTTATAATATCATATATTATTCGAAAGCTTTTATAAGCTTTTACTGTAACATAAAAAATTGTTCGTAAATTAGAGTGCGGTAGAAAAATATTTTAATTTTAGTTGTGATATTAAAAAGTAAATAATATTATATCAAATTAAAGTATAAAGTAAAGTAGATGAAATAAATATAATTATAGATAATATAATTATATAATATTATTTAATGGCGTAATTTTTCTGGTGTGTTTCCAAGTTATGAATTGTTGATTAAGTCACGTGGTAATTTGTATAATATTATGCATTTGAGGTATAAAAAACTCTAAAATTAATTTTTAAACTTAAAATTATATTTCTTTAGATTATCTGTCACCAATTTGAAATTTTGAATTAGCTTTCAACTAAACATAAAGTTTAAAAATGTTTAAAAACAACACCCTTCAAATAAACTTATATTTGATTATCACGTATTTGAAATAGCTTTTTTTTTTTCCCATAAAAATAGCTCAATTAAACTTATAGTTTGTTCCCTTAGAGCATCCACAATGGTTTTACATAATTTGTATTACTTAAAATTGCCACGTAGACATTTATGTACACTTTAAGTAATACGTAAATTTAAGACACACGTAAAAAATATTTTCTCTGCAATCGTATTACTTAAACATATTCCTTATATATATTTATTATTAAATTTTCCAACAACCACCAATAAGATATTAACATTAATTATAAAATGAATTAATTTATAATAAAAAATTGGTTACGTAATACATAGTGCATTACTTAAATTTAAGGAATGCTTTATGTAAAAACATAAATTTACGTGTGTGTCCCATATTTAAGGAATGCTATGTAAAACCACTGTAGATAGTTTTTGTTGCTTTACTTAAATAAACATGTAGGACCCACATTTACGTAATCTTTACGTAATACCACTGTGGATGCTCTTATTACGCATGCAAGCACTAGAAGACAATCTAGTTGTCTGTGACTGTGAGTGATCAACTTGAAGATAGAGAGAGATAAAACTACTTTTAAGATAAATATTAAAATATTTTTTCAAAGGATGAGCTTCTGACAAAATGATTTGCAATAAATAATTAAAAATGTGATTAAATTTGTTACAAAATGTTTATATTTCTAAGATTCTTTTGTTAAAATAGAACAAAACTCTTACAAATCCTAATAAAATTTAGGAACAAAAAAAATATACAATTTCATTTACAAATTGCTGAAATTCTTGCATTGAAAAAAAATTATGTGAATTATATAATTAACTTTTTTTTGGTAAACATATATAATTAATTATATAAAAATATAATATTTATCAACAAGTATTTTTATTCAATAAATGATTTATTTCGTGAAAGATTGCATGAATTTTTAACGATATTGAAACAAAGGCTACGGGCCATACAATTTTTTTTTTTTTTTTCCGCCCGGACGAAAATGAATGGACACCGCCTTTTCTCTTCCGATGAGCATAGATACACAAACTAAGTACGTACCTGAGATCCGATAGGTGGATTGAGAGCAGTGGAGAAGAGGTAGTGATGAAATTCAGTGCAAGTGAAAGTATTGCTCTTCGGCAACTTGAGTTCTTCACGGACCTTGCTTATGATTCTCTCTGCGTCGTCAATGGCGGCGTCTTCTTCCTTCTGCACTTCCTTCAGGAACCGCTGCAGATGCTCCGCCGCCATTAGAGAATCATCGCCGGAGTATTTCAAGAAGGCGTCCGTGACGTCTTCCGGCGGGACAGGCTTCGTCGCCTTGAATTTCACGGTGAAGCACAGCAACGCTGTATGGACGTAGGTTCCCATCGCCGGCGACCGTTAGGTTTGACCGGAAAGGGAGGTCAGTGTGGAAGAAGAAGAGTCTAGGATGAATATAAAGAGATATAGTCTCTTGCTATTATTATCAGTTTCGATTTTATAGTGCTTTATTTATTTTATTTATTTATAAACGAGGGATATATAGAATTAAATATAATAATAAAAATAATAATTTATTAAAAACTTTATAAGTATCTTTAATTCATACACTAACTAGTTCGATTTCAGAAATCGAGAAATTATTAGTTGGACTCATTCCGCCGTATCACCGAATAGACCAACTAATAAATAAGAGGTATATAATAAATATATTATAAATAAATAACATTAAGTAACAAATAATTACAATCTAATAATTTCTTATACTTCTACCTTGTTTTTTTCCCTAAAATAATAATTTCCTTTAATAATTAAATAATTTATATATATAAATATAATACGAATTTCTTGTATTTTTTTTTTAAATGTTTAAAATTAGCTACAGCCACTAAAATTTGTGCCTTTTTTTAAAGGCTGTCCCACAACGTACAGATAGCTGCTAAAGGCAATAAATAGATGAAAAAAGCTTTTTAAGCTTGAAGACGAACCAAACCAAAGCAGATATTCAACCAGCCATTTGCAATATATAAATAAATAAATAAATAAATAATATAAGGGTCCCGATTCTATCTTTGTAACTTTGTTCGATTGTCACTGTCTTCTTCATCTAATATCTTCGCAAGAGCCGTGGAAATTCGATATGTAGTGATTTCTTTTAGAGGGTCCATTATGTTGAATCCTAAGGTCGTTGTGAGAATTCGAATTTGAGTAATGCATGTTTAGATTAAATGATTAAATTGATTTCACTGATTCCATTCTGAAACTTTTATAAGAAACTGATGATAAAAAAAAAAAAAAAATATATATATATATATATATATATATAGACTGAATTTAGTGTATAACTAAGAGATTAATAAATGAAAGTATTACCGATTCTTGTACATATGTAAACAGAAACCCAGAGTGAAATTAGACAGGGGGGTAATGAAGATATCAAAAGCTCCCAAATTAATATAACAACTAAACCCTTAAATATATTATTAGAGTTGATACAAATTCCAAAAATGATGTTACTCCAAGCGCTAATTTGTGAATGAGCTTGTAATTTTCAACTCTGATAATATATTAAGAAAATGATTAGCATTTCGAAACCGGTAAGCATGTGAAATGGGATAAATATGTTATTAAAGTTGTTATAATTCACACACATGCCATATATTGAGAGATAATTTAGAATCTCTTAAATTCCAAAGTCGGAAATCACATCATATTTTATATATTAAACACACTCATAGTCAGTATTTGAGATAACATTAAATTTGGAATGATCATTTTCTATATTATTATTGATGGCCAAAAAAACTCTTATATTATTATCATAAAGAAACTTAATTTGACTGAATAAATGTGAAATTAATTATATGTATATTGACCAACAAGGATGAAGTCATAATTTCAATACAAGAGGGTAAAAATTGAGTTATGTGTAAATAATTAGTAAAAAAAAAAAGTATAAGGATTTAAAAGAACAAATAGATAATAATTATATTATTTTTTTTTAAAATAAAATACACTTGGAAAAAAAAAATTGCATATCACATAAACCTAAGGGTTAATTTGCCTTCTCTTCTAAATGCCGTCCCCGTCGACCGACATAGTGAGACAAGGAGAGAGGTGTATGTTGTCGGCCACAATGTTTTACGATAAAGGAGTGATAGATATTTTGAACCCCACTTCATAATTACTAATTAGTGCCCAAACCAGATATAGTGGCATTTATAGTAATTATTGGCATCTTTAAGTCCATTTTGCAACACAGAAACAACCGAAATTTATCGTGTTGTGGTTGTGGACTTGTGGTCAGTGTTATCAGAACCGGACCCCTCACCGGTCCGGTTTGCTTATTTCCGGAGGATGTAAGCGAACCCGGTTCTGAAGTCCGGTTTTTACCGAACCGGCCGGTTTTCACCGAACCGGCCGGTTTTGGGCGAACCGGGCGGTTCACCGGTTCGCCGGTTCGGACTCTTTTCATTAAAAAAATTAAAATTTTTTAGGGTAAACTTATAGAGAGGCAAGCCCCGATCCGGACTAAAACCTACATAAGGGTTAACTTACAAAGAGGATATGCAAATTTGCATTTTTTTTACTAAAACCGATCGGACCCGGTTCGGACCGGGTCCGACCGGCCGAACCGGGAACCGGTGGCCCTGCTGGTTCAGGCCCCGGTCCGGTTCTGATAACACTGCTTGTGGTGATTGGTGTGAAGCCAATTGGTCAAAGCTCAAGCTAGCAGTAGCAGACAAATGAAATCATTTTTTTATTTCCATACCATATGATATTTCGGACCTTTATATTTAAACTCTGAGATTTTGGTTCTCATGCTGACGTGGCATTCCACTCAGCAAAAAATTTTTTTTTTTTTTTTAAAGTCGGATTTCGGATCGGTATTTAATTCGGAATATGGATCTGGGGTATTTTAAACACTCTTAATAACTAAGGACTAATCTGCAATTTAAAAAAAAAAAACAAATAAAAAACTAGCGGCGTTATCAGTCGTCTTCTTCATCGAGTCTCTCCGCTGCTCATCCTCATCCTCATCTCAATCCCTCCTCCATACCTCCTCAATCCCTCCCATCCACATCCGTGTCCCAGCCTACGAACTTCGGCACCGACCCCTCCTCTATCCCTCCCATACACATCCGTGTCCCAGCCTACGAACTTCGGCACCGAAATCGGGCGAACTCAGGCCCCAAAATCTGTAGAACTCCGGCCACCGCGACCATAATACAGCGAAGGAGAGAGAAAGTGAACTCCGACCCATGAAGGAAGATTTTCAGTGTATCTTCATTCACCAAGAGAGAGACCAATGCATGTTAGCCGTTACTTCATAAATCGTGAAATCAGAAGTGACCAGGTTTGGAAATTAATCTTTCATGTCCGCTACTAATTATCATTTTATTCCGAAAGCTTGATTCAATTTTCTATGCTTCAGGTTGTATCAAGATGTTGCATTGTGTTTAATTTCAGTTTCTGTTTCCTGTATAGCTTCTTAGATCCTGGGCCGCGTGGAAACGACAGATACTTAGAGCACATGTTGCCAGAAATTGAGAAGAAAGACTTCCGAAAGGGTGCACAGGTATTATTACTATCACTGTTCTTTTTGATTGTGAGGAATTTTGTTTCCTTCATAATTTCCATTGTCACACTATGTATATCCTAAAATTTTGAGACAAAATTGTCGTATACTGTTGTGTGTAGATGGTTGACCCCAAAGGTATCTCGATGTGGTCAGTAACAGATGTTGACTGGTCTGAGAGGAAGTGGCACCCCAAGTCAGGACGTCAATTTTGAGCTCCTCAGGAATATCACGGTTCGTATACTACTATGATTTGCACTCGATTACATCAAGTTTGAAAATACTGAATGATTGCTGTTTTCGGGTATTAATATTATGATTTGCAAGGGAACTGTGATTCATGATAAAGAGTTTTTGCTGTTGGTCAAACCCATAATCAGATAGATCCTGGATGTGAATGTTTAACCATTGAGTACAATCCAAAACACTAAATCCATCTGCTTAAGTGAATTGATTTTTGCAGACCCTAAAACCAAGGCATGGTTGGAACATCACAAGCACATGTATTCGGGTTCCCGACTCTCGTTAGATTCAGTTGGGGTACCTGCACTCCATTCTTCTAACAATCTGTTGAAGTCTCATGGTTAGTCCCCTTCCCCCATTTATTTTCTGTGCAAAAAAAGACTTTTTTTGTTGTCAGTTCTGCATGAAGAAGTACTTATGAAGTACTTGGTTTAAGGGTCTGCAAATATCAATTTACTTAAGCATATGGTTTAGTGTTTTGGATTGTACTCAATGGTTAAACATTCACAGCCAAGATCTGATTATGGATTTTGATCCTTTCTGGGTTCTTAAGTAATGAATATGTATGTTGTTTGGTTTGGTTGCAGCATGAAGAGGTTTGTTGTGGCTTTTAAGAAAATTCTGCTCAGAATTCTTGCTTAAGAATGTCGTTAGTTATGAAGAGATCTGTTGGTTTAATCAATAACGGCACTTAAATAGTACCGCTAACAGTATTTAAAAAATGTTTTATATTTTAATTAGAAGTAGCATGCTTTTTCTTTGTACAGGCAAAAAAAAAAATCAGGTTTTTAAGAGGAAGTTACTGTTTTCTGAATGTGATCTGTTATTTTTAATAAACGTTTGATTCTCATAATTCTTTTTGACATTAGCAAGGTGTTAGTGTGACTTGAATGTTATATACAAATATGAAAATTGATTAATTTGGATTAATATATTTGACAGATCAGTGAATATTCCAAGCAAACCTACCATTGAAGGACATGAAGCGAACTGAAAACTTCTCAAATTTTTGTCCCATCGCCTCTTCCCTTCTTCTAGGTACGCCTTTTAATCTATGAATTCATCTGAATTTGTCTGCTTAGTGTTAAAAAAAAAAAAAAACCAGTAGAGCAAAATGACCTATCTTTAATAATTTTTTTAATCAATAACGACACTTAAATAGTGCCGCTAACAGTATTTAAAATGTTTTATATTTTAAATAAGCGGTGCGCTATGGAAACAATTTTAAACTTGTTGTTTTGTTGGTCTGCATTATTTTCATCTCAGTAAAAATAAGCTTTTTAAGAGGAAGTTTCTGAATGTGATCTGTTATTTTTAATTAACGTTTGATTCCCATAAACATTAGCAGGTGTTAGTTTGACCGAATTTAGATAGAGTATCATGTAGCCTTTCCATGCTTAAATGTATTCATTTGTTTGGATTATTATGTAACACAAAACATGGCATACATATAATACATAATTGGTATCTGCCAACATGGGTCCAGGTCAGTCCGCCTAACATGTTAATTTATATGAATGATCAGTAATATTGAAAAACTTGTTATTTATTTTCACTTACTATAGGGTCTGATGAATCGAGGTGACGATTCATTTCGTGTATGGAGTGACTTGTGGTTTTGCACCGACAAACTATAGACTTGTCATCGGGTGAGTCGTCTTTGATATTGTCATAGCAATCTTTAACTGATGAATCCTAATTAACTTAGTAATTTTGTGATGTATAGATATATATCCCTTTAAATGAGGATAATCAGCATTGGTACTTGTTTATATTATTGGCACCAGAACAAACATTGTACTATGTTGACACACTTAACAATACTGAAGCAAAAATAGAAACATGCTATAAAATGGTGAGTCAACTTGTATTTGATAATATATAACATTGATTATTTTTGTACCTATTATATTATAAGTTAAGTTAATGGATATGCAGAGGGATTTTGTACAAGATGCAATAGATAGTTTCTATTATATGAGTGAATACAAGAAGAGTTGCTGGCAATCTACTCGATTGAAGGATTGGAAGTTTGTGTCAGACATATCTGGAGTTCCAAATCAATTAAAATTGAATGACGGGTATGTCTTTCATTTTATTATTTGTGCACAATTATGCTCCGACATGTAAAATATAATCATTAACAATTTAACAGGGATAATTGCGGTCTGTATGTAATTCATTTCATGGCACACCCTAATGAAGTACCTCTTGTACCTAAGAGATTGGTAAGTAAAACTTTGTTGTCACATTTGAATATTTCAGGATGTTAATTTTTGTTTTGACAATTTATTTTTGATTTTTTATCTAAAGGTTTTAACAGCCAAACACAGGTTCCGTCATCTCTAATTATGTGGCGAGGTAATGAAATTAGTGATCTGATTTTGTCAGAAGTGCAAGTTGCTAAAAGGATTACTACTCAGCGAGATGAATGTACGTGAATGTGTAAAATGTATTGTGTTAGATAACTTGTGCTAGTGTTAAAAGTTTACTTGAAAAGATATGTTTTATTTAATTGCAGGCATCCAGTAATTAACCGTTCAAAAAGGAGACGACATAATGCACTCAGAGTCCTAATCTTGATGCATGAACATGAAGTTAGAAATTTAATCATTACTATTATATTGATTCGTTATGTATTATTATTAAATAAGTACACTTTGTTCTATTTATCAAAACACATATGGAATAGTTTATTTTTGTAAAGCTCCGAATACTTCTTTCAATATTATTCTTGTTGATCAAATATTTTTATAGCAGTGCCCTAGTGGTGAAGAGTTGTAACGTTAATTTGTGGAGAGAACGTTTACTAGATCAAATTTTCTATTTGACAATTGCAAATACAAAAGAGTTAAGTAAATGCAAGATTCTATCGAGTAACTCTTTAATATTAATAGAGATATTCAGCGGCACTTATCTATAAATACAAGGTCGGCACTTATCTATAAATACAAGGTAAGATTTTATTAACGTATATATAATATTATCTTAGAGATAATGAGCCAGCGGAACTTAGAGTAACGTATATACAAGGTTTTGGCGTATAAATACAAGGTAAGATTTTATTAACGTATATATAATATTATCTTAGAGATAATGAGCCAGCGACACTTAGAGTAACGTATATACAAGGTTTTGGCGTTCTGCCAACTAGGGCAAACAAAAACTGGCAAAGCGGCACTTAGAGTAACGTATATACAAGGTTTTGGCGTTCTGCCAACTAGGGCAAACAAAAACTGGCAAAGGGAAGCCTATTGCTAAATGCTATGGAACCAGCAAAAAAAACTCCAAAAGAAAAGCCTATTTTCTGAAACCTTTGCTCCTGTAACTCCGTCACCTAAAAAACCACAAAGAGTGACTGTCATCAACTCTACAGGACTGCCTGAAGAAATCTGGATACAGATCATGGAACACGTAAAACAAACAAATCCGGAATCAGTTTTCCTTCTTGGAAGCAGGTATATTATTTTACATAGTAACAAAAATACTGGTACATCAATATGATTATTTTCATACACAATTTTTTTTTGCAGTTGTCGTTTCTTGCGAAAATTGGTGGGCAACGATTTAGCACAAAGGCTATCAATGAAGAAGATAATAACACAAGTTCCTGGACTTAGTCCGAAGAGAATCGAAAGCTTGAAGGTCATGTGGTTAAAATATAAAAACGTTGAGGCACTTACACTTGTCGGGACTTGGGAAGCCTTGTACGGAAAGGATCCAGAGACTGGTATTGAGTCCTTGGAAGATGCAGTTGAAAGAGGACACGAACAAGCTATATATAACAGCAACCTCCTGCATAGACTTTTTTCCACAAAAAAAAAGCCATCAATGGACATGACTTCCATAGTAGAAGACAATCCTTATGGTGCATCATTTTCCTATCAAAAAAACCTTAGAACTATGGTTATCTTTGGAGCCCTTACCAACATTTGTTATCCTACCAAACAAGTTTGTTCTAAAAATGGAGCAGTGCAACACGGAACCATCTACTCGCGGTCAGAGATTAGGTGTCCTGAATGCTTTCTAGATCGAGAGGCTTATAAATTCCGTATCTTGTACTTATAGAGGACAAACAACTTAAAGTATATCTCTTCTAGTAATTTGATTTTACTCGTCTGTCTCTTTTACATATTGTTGAAACTGGAAATTCAAATATAGCTTTCTTCTTTGTTGTTTTTGTATGTCTATATGATTATGCATATTTTCAGATGAACAAAACTAACAAAAAATGTTTTATCTACCTCATTCTATGAATGAAAATTGTAATTTTTTCAGTTGCAAACTGCCGAAAAAATAAATAAAAGTAGCAGAGATTCGTAAAAAAAAAAAAAAAATGAAAAGTGCCGCAAATTTGAACAAAGTGCTTGCAGCAAATTTTTGAAAGAAATAAAATAGAGCCTATAGAAAAAGTGCCGCTATGTATATTTTTTTTAAAACAAAGTGACGTAATTTTTTAAAGGAAACCATCTACAGATCACATCTTTATCTGCAGATCACATATCTCTACTAATTTATCATTAAGATCACAAATCTTTATCTAATCTTTTACCTTTAAATCATAATGCAGTTGCGGAAGCCAGAGAAGGATGAAAAATACAGCAGCTCCCTCAGATGGAAAATACAGCAGATCTCTTAGCTATGGAAAATAAAACATCGATGGAAGCAAAGAGAGTCTTCAATTCCACAGGACTGTATCCCCACATCTGGCTGAAAATCATGGATATCGTCAGACAAACAAACCCGGAGTCAGTTTTCCTTCTTGGCAGCAGGTATGTTGTTTTAAATTGTAACAAAAGTAAGCTAAATATGCATCGGTTTTGTTACTTATCTTATACTATTTTTTTTCCAGTTGTTGTTCCTTGCGGTCCTTGGTGGCAACAAATTTGGCCAATAAGCTATCTATGTATAAGATACTACCCCAGGTTCCTGGACTTAGCATGAAGAGAATTGAAAGTCTAAAGGTCATGTGGTCACGATATCAAAACATTGAGGCACTCACACTTGTCGGGACTTGGGAGGGGTGGTATAGCAACCAGAATGATCCGCATGAGAGTACTGAGACCGCTGATGAAGCAAAGGCAAGACGTGCCCATCAAGCAACTTCTGGAATTAAGACCCTGGAAGAAGCCGCGACAAGACAACACAATCAAGCTATTTATAATAGTAACATACTTCATCGACTTTTTTACGGTACAAAGAAGCCATCAATAGATATGTCAACCTTTGTCGGAGATGGTCAATATGGAAACCTAATAACAATGTGTCGAAGAAACCTTAGAAATATGATCAACTGTGACTCGGTTTACAATGTTCATGTTAATGAAAAATGTGGTCAAATTGGTTATCCACACAGATTACAAATTCCTGCCATGTATTGGGATCAACAAGAGGAGGAATGGGTTCAAGAGGAGGAAGAGACGGTTAATTATGGTTTTACCTGCCCTGAGTGCTTCTTGGATGAAGAGATGAAAATATTTCGAAATAATTTTTACTAGAGGACACATAAATCGATGTTTATTTTAGTTGTTCTTTCTTTTTTCTTCAATTGAATGTAATCCAGTTCTAAGAAATAAATGCAACATGCATATAGAATTGCATCATATGTATGCCATGTATGCCATGTTTTGTGTTACATAATAATCCAAACAAATGAATACATTTAAGCATGGAAAGGCTACATGATACTCTATCTAAATTCGGTCAAACTAACACCTGCTAATGTTTATGGGAATCAAACGTTAATTAAAAATAACAGATCACATTCAGAAACTTCCTCTTAAAAAGCTTATTTTTACTGAGATGAAAATAATGCAGACCAACAAAACAACAAGTTTAAAATTGTTTCCATAGCGCACCGCTTATTTAAAATATAAAACATTTTAAATACTGTTAGCGGCACTATTTAAGTGTCGTTATTGATTAAAAAAATTATTAAAGATAGGTCATTTTGCTCTACTGGTTTTTTTTTTTTTAACACTAAGCAGACAAATTCAGATGAATTCATAGATTAAAAGGCGTACCTAGAAGAAGGGAAGAGGCGATGGGACAAAAATTTGAGAAGTTTTCAGTTCGCTTCATGTCCTTCAATGGTAGGTTTGCTTGGAATATTCACTGATCTGTCAAATATATTAATCCAAATTAATCAATTTTCATATTTGTATATAACATTCAAGTCACACTAACACCTTGCTAATGTCAAAAAGAATTATGAGAATCAAACGTTTATTAAAAATAACAGATCACATTCAGAAAACAGTAACTTCCTCTTAAAAAGCTGATTTTTTTTTTGCCTGTACAAAGAAAAAGCATGCTACTTCTAATTAAAATATAAAACATTTTTTAAATACTGTTAGCGGCACTATTTAAGTGCCGTTATTGATTAAACCAACAGATCTCTTCATAACTAACGACATTCTTAAGCAAGAATTCTGAGCAGAATTTTCTTAAAAGCCACAACAAACCTCTTCATGCTGCAACCAAACCAAACAACATACATATTCATTACTTAAGAACCCAGAAAGGATCAAAATCCATAATCAGATCTTGGCTGTGAATGTTTAACCATTGAGTACAATCCAAAACACTAAACCATATGCTTAAGTAAATTGATATTTGCAGACCCTTAAACCAAGTACTTCATAAGTACTTCTTCATGCAGAACTGACAACAAAAAAAGTCTTTTTTTGCACAGAAAATAAATGGGGGAAGGGGACTAACCATGAGACTTCAACAGATTGTTAGAAGAATGGAGTGCAGGTACCCCAACTGAATCTAACGAGAGTCGGGAACCCGAATACATGTGCTTGTGATGTTCCAACCATGCCTTGGTTTTAGGGTCTGCAAAAATCAATTCACTTAAGCAGATGGATTTAGTGTTTTGGATTGTACTCAATGGTTAAACATTCACATCCAGGATCTATCTGATTATGGGTTTGACCAACAGCAAAAACTCTTTATCATGAATCACAGTTCCCTTGCAAATCATAATATTAATACCCGAAAACAGCAATCATTCAGTATTTTCAAACTTGATGTAATCGAGTGCAAATCATAGTAGTATACGAACCGTGATATTCCTGAGGAGCTCAAAATTGACGTCCTGACTTGGGGTGCCACTTCCTCTCAGACCAGTCAACATCTGTTACTGACCACATCGAGATACATTTGGGGTCAACCATCTACACACAACAGTATACGACAATTTTGTCTCAAAATTTTAGGATATACATAGTGTGACAATGGAAATTATGAAGGAAACAAAATTCCTCACAATCAAAAAGAACAGTGATAGTAATAATACCTGTGCACCCTTTCGGAAGTCTTTCTTCTCAATTTATGGCAACATGTGCTCTAAGTATCTGCCGTTTCCACGCGGCCCAGGATCTAAGAAGCTATACAGGAAACAGAAACCGAAATTAAACACAATACAACATCTTGATACAACCTGAAGCATAGAAAATTGAAGCAAGCTTTCGGAATAAAATGATAATTAGTAGCGGACATGAAAGATTAATTCCAAACCTGGTCACTTCTGATTTCACGATTTATGAAGTAACGGCTAACATGCACTGGTCTCTCTCTTGGTGAATGAAGATACACTGAAAATCTTCCTTCATGGGTCGGAGTTCACTTTCTCTCTCCTTCGCTGTATTATGGTCGCGGTGGCCGGAGGCAGTTCTTGGGGCCGGAGTTCTACAGATTTTGGGGCCTGAGTTCGCCCGATTTCGGTGCCGAAGTTCGTAGGCTGGGACACAGATGTGTATGGGAGGGATAGATGAGGGGTCGGTGCCGAAGTTCGTAGGCTGGGACACGGATGTGGATGGGAGGGATTGAGGAGGTATGGAGGAGGGATTGAGATGAGGATGAGGATGAGCAGCGGAGAGACTCGATGAAGAAGACGACGGATAACGCCGCTAGTTTTTTATTTGTTATTTTTTTTAAATTGCAGATTAGTCCTTAGTTATTAAGAGTGTTTAAAATACCCCAGATCCATATTCCGAATTAAATACCGATCCGAAATCTGATTTTTTTTAAAAAAAAATAATTTTTTTTGCTGAGTGGCATGCCACGTCAGCATGAGAACCAAAATCTCAGAGTTTAAATATAAAGGTCCTGATATTTCTCATATAATACTATATAAAAATACGTGGATCGAGTTTAACGAGTGAATATTCAAAATATGCTTTATTGTTAAACTTATTCCTAAATTAAGCTTTTTCAGAACAATTTTCAAAATATGTTTTTTCATTTTTTTTTAATTACTTATATTTTTATATTTTATACCCAAAGTTTATATTTTGTTAAAATTGATCCTAAACCTAAATATAATACAAGAAATAGATTAAAAAAAATTGAAAATTAAAATAATTATATGCAAAAGTTATAAACATAAAATAATAAATTAGTAATTGTGAAAAAAATTCTAAAAACCAAATATATAAATTATAAAAAAACAGTAATATAAAACCTACAAAAACTAAATACTCATGATTTTTGTAAGTATAAAAATATAAACCCTAAATAAAATATGTTAGATTTAGCGAATGAAAAAAAATAACAACGGATAAACTAATTTAAATTTAAAAATCAAAAGAATAAATTTAAGAATGGATTTTAGTTAGTGTTTTTTTTTTTGCATACTCTTAATGAATATAATTTGTATATCATTATATATTTGTTCAAACTTTATTTATTTTTTAATTTTTTTCTTTTAATTTCCCATATTTTTTTTAGAATTAAAATCTACAAAAGTTGTTTCTTTGATTATTTTTTAATGTAAATTTTCAACATTTAATTAATTAATGTTTATTTCTATTTTTAATTTTTCATACATTTATTCTTATTAAATTTCAACTTTTTTTATTATATTTTTCTTTAGGGTTCATTTGTAACATATTGCAAACTTTAGAATTCAAATTAAATAATATACATTACTAATAAAATGAAAAGACATATTTTGAGAATTAGTTTTAAAAAAGTATAGTTTAGAAATTAGTTTGGTGAAGCAACCTACTTTACAAATTCACTCGAGTTTAACTGGACAAACTCTTTAGATTAGGTAGCATCTAGACCAACTCATTTAATTAGGTATCATGTAGACTTTTTTTTTTTGCTGAAATAGGTATCATGTAGACTAAATCTAATATAATCGTACTTCATTATTCATTATTATATGTTTTGTAATGAGACGTGATGATAAATCGGCAATTTTGACTTTTGAGATTTGACATTAACCTTAGATTTTTTATTAATAAAAATGCATATTATTTTAACACGTAATTATCCGATGATTTAGAATTTTAAAATTAAAGAGAAAAACCACGCCTTTAAAATAGTATTTTACATTTTTTATAATAGTATTTAATTGTGAATATCTTAACTAAAAAATATATAATTTTTTGCATTGTAATGATACTGTATTTTATATGAAAGCATACATAACTTTCAATTATATTAACTACTATATATTCTGGCTCTGTTCTGAAAATGTAAAGATAAGACTGAAAGGAAAAGGTAACGACTAACCATATGAAATCCGTAATTATTCTAGAGGCCCGCACTAAAAATACCAAGTATATATAGCGTGGAAGGGCCCATTTCCGGTTTCAATCACATTTTTGGGCTTTTTTTTAGAAGAGAGTAACCCAAAAAATTGGGTAGTACAACCCAACATTCATTCATAAACAAAGTTTCTAAAAATAACAGTTTTTTTTAAGTTAAAAAATATAAATTGTCTGAAATTTGTTTTTATTAGATTTTGGTGTTTAAATTTTAAATTGTTAATTTTTTTCATCCATTTTTACTGTTAAAATATAAAAAAAAAATGGCGTAAAAAGTTAAAATTATCCCTATACGCTGGCCACCACCCTGCTCCACCCTCCACCCAAATAGGGGAAAATTTTGAATTTATTTTTTATCGGGTCATGGGACAAACACATGACAAAATTCACAATTCTGTCAATTTTAGAACAAATTTGGACAAAAACAGCAAATTTCAACAAAGTTGAAACTTCAAACGGTCAATATCAACAATTTAAACTTCAGACACCAAAATCTCATACGTGTAAAGTCCAGACATTTTATAAGTTTTTTAAAATTTTTTTTTTTACTCGAATTAACATAAGTTGTTGAATGACAAACAACAGAATCCCTCCATCATTAAGGGCAGGGAAGATAATAAATAAATACAATCAAGTATTAGGGTTGGGCAGCACCCACAATAAGAGAAGGCAGGCACGCCATTTTGCATCTTATTAGTCTACAAAAAGGGTTGATGACACACATCATTTCTACTCTACTATTCTTGTGGAGACTCCATTTGCATTTGAATTTGCATTTGCATTTAGCTCCAGGAATCTACTATCAACATGTTGTTTTACAGCAGCAAGGGATGCGTGGAACTGTTCATGTCCTGCTGCTTTCATTGCCTCATCATCTCCCTCTCTTATCAAACCACTATCCCTTATCCTCCTCCTCTCCACTTCATCTTTAACTCCCTACATTCACAAATATTGTTAGCTACATAGCTAATCAAATCATCATATTTCAACAATTTCATCTTTCTAGCAACATAAATTCGGTTTTTGCAGCAATTGAAACTATACAAATGGAGTTTGTCGATATGCATGGCCAAAAGTTGTCAAACATGTGATACCAAAAGACAGAAGTTGTCAAACACGTGGTATCAGAAGACCTATCAACCCCTGAAACTATACAAATGGAGGTTGTCAATATGCATGGCCATTTCTCTAGCTTCCATATAAGTTAGCACTCTCAATAATGTAGCCACCCTATATATATATTAGTTCAAATACCTTAAAGAACTGATATCACTTCATATGCTGTAATCTAGTGTAGAATAAAAATTCAATCTTTCCTTTCTGCTAAATTTCACCTCTCCATAATTTCAATCAATAGGAACCATTACCAGTACCGGAACAATTTATCGATGATCACTGGCATTTTCAAATTTTGATTTGATAATTATTTTGAGAGCAAAAGATAAGACAAGTTCATCACCATTTCTGGGCACTGTATGGTAAGTGGTATTATCCATTTACGAGAAAGATTGTATCAAGGTGTCATCCATCAATAGATTGCACAGTGCTTTATCCATTAACTAAGCTTCATCCATTAACTAAGAGGTTAAGAGTTTAAACCAATTTGCAAATATTCTTCACATTTTGGTATTGTATTTTCTTAGTTTTCTATTTGGGTTAAAATTCCAATTTGGCTCACCAAAATGGGGGTTTTGAAGGAACTAACTGAACCACCTGCACATTTCTCTAATTCGAAAGGCTATGCCATTTCATTTTCTAGATCAATGAAATCACCCAAATGAATATGCAACAATATACATCACACACATTCAAGCTCAATATCACACACTTGATAAGTAAAGATCGGTCGATCGGATCGGATCGACCGATCTTGTTCAAGTTCAACACCATTTCTGGGAACTGTATGCTAAGTATTATCCATTTCCAAGAAAGATTGTATCAAGGTGTCATCCATCAATAGACTGGATTTCAGTGCTTCATCCATTACCTAAGAGGTTAAGAGTTCAAACCAAAATATTCTTCACATTTTGGTATTTGGACTTTCTTATTTGCTATTTGGGTTAAAAATTGGCTCACCAAAATGGGGTTTGAAGGAACTAACTAAACCACCTGCATATTTCTCTAATTCGAAAGGTATGCTAAGTATTGTCCATTTACAAGAAAGATTGTATCAAGCCATCATCCATCAATACACTGCAGTTCAGTACTTCATCCCATAACCGCCAAGTCAGAAACCAAATTTCAACATTTGTGAAACTTCAGACAGTTTTTAAACCTAAAAATATTCATCATAGCACTTTATTTTGGTAAATTCGCAAACATTCTTCAAATTTTGGTATTTAGACTTTCTTATTTTGCTATTTGGGTTAAAAATTCCAATTTGGCTCACCAAAATAGTTTGAAGGAACTAATTGAATCACCTGCATATTTCTCAAATTCGAAAGGCTATGCCAATTCGTTTCCAGATCAATGAAATGACACAAAAGAACATGCAACAATATACATCACACACTTAGCAGCTTCAACTCTACTAGAATAAAATGTACCTAAAGAAGAAGAAGAATCAAACCTGCAACAATCTTATATCGAACTCGGGTAAGCCAACTTGCCCTACAGTCAAGGACCCAAAGAAATTCCCCAACAATGCAGCATCAGCAACAGACAGCCCTCGAACTAGCCCACAAGCCAAGCCACCCAAGAAACTATCTCCTGCACCAGTTGGATCCACCTGGTTAGCCACAAACGGCGCGATTTGAAGCTCTCCGTCTTTCCAATACACACTACATCCATTCTTCCCGTGCGTCACCACCACACAGCACCACCGCCGCACCTCCTCCACGTCCATGAACACCGCTTCCTCAGCCGACGCCTTTAAAAAACCGATCTTGGGAAGCAAATGGTAGAACCCGCTCTTCTCCAGCCTCACGAGATTCACAGTCCCGTCCTCTGGATCGAACACCCGAATCAGAGCCTGTATGTCCACAAACACGACGTCGCAGATCTGGATCATTTTCTCTAGGGTTTGCGGCAGAATCTCGCCGGCGACTCCAACGGCCATGCCGAAATCGAAATTCGTTGCTCCCTTGGGCAGATCCGCGGCGCCGATCGGATCGCATGCAGATACCCGCTTCAGGACCCTGTCCTGGTGCGCCGTGGCCTCGTACGAATCAAAATACGCATGGAAGACGGTGGTTTTGGAATCGGGAGCGGTGATCGAGGTGCGGTGATCGGCGGAGTATTTGAAATCGGGGCCGACCTTGGAGACGGAGTCGAAGGGGATGGATAAGCCGTCGAGGACGGCGGAGATGAAGGAGACGGCGCCGCCGAGGGATTCAGCGACGATGGTGCCGTTCTGGTGGAGGACGTCGTGGCAGTAGTTGCCGACGACGAGGCCGCGAGGGGAAGGGAGGTTGGAGTCTCTCACCATGGAAGAATTCAAATTTGAAGGGGGGATTTGGGTTCATTAGGATCGGAGGAAAGGCGAAGGCTTTGGGGATGAAGAAGATGCATTGAAGGGAGAGGTTGCATGTGAGGTGATATTGTGTTCATCAGAGTGCGTGTCCGGCAGGAAGCCATTGCGCGCCAGAAAGAAGGCAAGTGCTGAGGGGCGCCATCTTCTATGTGAGGAATCAGAATCCCCTCCCTCGGTTTCTGACCGTTAATATGTCCTATTCTTCATTTTTTTCTCTCTACAATTTTGGCAAAGCTATATGTTAACACTGTAAATTTTATTATTTTAAGAACTAAAACAATATCTTTAAAACATTATTTGATATTAAAATAATAATACATGGATTGATTAGTCTATATGATTATTTTCAAAGTTTGCTTTTTAGTTTATTACATTTTAATGAAATGTGCGAAATATATTTTTATATATTCAATATTTTTCATTTTTTTCATCCTTTTTTTTCAATTCATCAAGTTTTTAATAAAAAAAATATAATGCTTCATTTTTTTCTTTAAAAATCGAACATCAATCTGAATCTAATCTCTAGGTGATTTCAGATTCGATTTGTGAATTGTTCAATCTAACCCAGTAAAAGCTTAACTAAGTTCAAGCCCAACAAAGTTTTGGTGGTTAGTTCAAAATTATTAAAAAAATTGATTTTTTTTAAATACTTGAAAATTTTAATTAAGAGAACAAATAATACTTGAATTGATTTAAAGGTCAAAGAATAACACTTTGATTAAAGGTCAGAGTAAAATCGTAATTTTATAACAATTTAATCGCATCAAGTCAAGTAAAAATTGACTAAATGAAACAAGTTTGAACCATTTAAACGTAGATAACCAAACTATTACATCAAAATAAATAAAATAAAATAAATCATTAATCAAATTATGCAAAATATGAGTAACTAAATGATCTGATAAACAAAAAAAAAATGGGTAGTGTGAGATTTTTTTTTTAAAAACTATTCCCATTAACTTTACATTATTATTATGCTAAAAGTAGTGGGAACAATCCTCCAAGTGTATCGATTTTAATCCTCCACAAAGCTCAGCAGCCATTGCCAAATATCACTTGTATCCAAGAGAAATACTAGAAACAAGACTAAGCAGAACGGAGTCTCAGAGAATTTGCCCCAAGCCAATCAGACAGACACAGCCCAGTCATCAAAGTTCAATCTTTACAGTTTTAAGGTTTTAAAGACAAGTCTACTTTGAAGCACATTCACACAATGAACACCAAATCAGTATTATCTAAACATCAAAGCATTGGCAGAGGTGGGTATTGCCAAAGATCCTTACTTTCATCAATCAGAGCGAATCCCGCCCATGAATGTCCTGGGATCGGGACAGTTTCCACTGAACTGAGCTTGAGAAAAGTCGAATCCCGGGTTCTGCAGGAGCAACCAAAACTCAATCAGCAAAAAAATTATGTAGCTGGAGCTGAGCTTCAAGTGGATGGGTGTAGTACATAAGCACTCCATGCTATGATATGTCTGAGAACATGGAACCAGACATGTTGAAAGAAACATTACATTAAAAACAGTCCAAACTATAGGCCTAATCGGTGTCCCAGATTTAAAACGTTGAAATTCGGTGTCCCAACTATCAGATTTATTGATTTTCACATTGTTTTCTTAAAATTGACGAAACAAAAACATTTTTTAAGCATCAAATAAGCACTAACCATGAGCAACAAACTTGATACTTCGAAAAAGTGGAAAACATATTTGTGTTGCTTAAAACGCCAATTATAGTGCCAAAATCAGTAAAAAATAAAGTGGAAAGCAACAAATTTGATAGTTGAAATGGCGAATATCAACATTTAAATCTAAGAAAGTGATTAACAACATGGCCTATAGTTGTGATTGTTTTTAGTTTCTTAAACCATTTCTAAAATGGAACAAAACTGAAACTACTAAAAAGTCTATTCACCTCCTCCTGAAACCTCTGTAGCATGAGACGCTTCTGCTCCAAGTCAGACGCGTACGGGTCAAGGATACCCTGACCTTGTATCGGGGACGACCATGTCTGACCTTTATCCCTCTTCTGAAGGAATAGATGCATCGTACCATCCTCTACAATATGTGAAACAGAAATCATTAAGCAATGTGGGATATATCAACTCATTGATTGATCTATCACCACAAGGGTAAATTGTAAAATAGCTTCAACATATAAAGAAAATGTTCAATTCTCACATTGTAGCAGAAAGATACTCTTTTTTGGTTTTTATCCAGCAGAAAGATACTTGAACGGGAGAAACTAGGTTGGAAGTAGTAGCTCAGTGTGCTAATTTCAAGAAGGTGTCTCATATAACCATATCTATCTACCAATCAAACAAAGATAAGTCACTAATCCTTTGAAATGAGCAAGAAATATGTACCTATAGTCCAAAATGAAGAATCTGTCTTCACAGGGGCTGCTAGATCGTGCTAAAACCATCAAATCCAAACCATCAGTCAGTCAAAAGATATTTAAATTATCAACACTGATCAAATTAACATACCAAATTAAACTGCACAATTTCCTTACATTCATATATGGAGGGTTTCCTTTGATTCCTACTTCAATGTGCTTAGACTGAATCTTACAACTGAACAGTTTAGTATTAACACCCGGAGGCAAGTCAATGTAGATGTTAACCTCCTCTAGGGTTTGATCCCACTCGAACACCTTCTGGCCTGTATAATCCGCAGAAAGAATGGCATGAAATCCACCTTCCACCAACCAAATAACAAGCAGAGAATTTAAGGATTATATATTAGAGAGAAGAGAGACCATTGTGCATGAATACATGTCGTTTCTCTGGAGCCAATTTCTCTGCCATTTATTAACTTTCCTTCTCTTCACTACACTCTTTGATCTCCCTGTTTCAACCGAAAAAAAAGATGCCGATCAGTCTATTAGTCAAACTTGTATCTGACTAATGCCAGTACCAATCATCAAGAATTAGCATGACAAATTCTCATTGAGTTCCCACCACATCATGCAGCTTTCAACATACTGTCAGATTATTGCCTAAAATTAGGCCATGGACAAAGAGATCAGATCTAACCAGATCAAAGCATGTCACCCTAACAGAGGAATGAGCTCTTTGGCTGATATATAGCCAGGTAAGTAAGAATTTCAGCCAGTTATGATCTTTCTATTTTATCTCTATCATCTAATAATAGTATCTTTAGAACTCTAAGTTAGCAATACAGTGATGCCAGAAATTTAGAACCGAACAAAGTAAGCAAAGCCATATCCGGAATTCAAAGATCAGTTCGATGCCTAACTGAATTCCTTGAAAATTTAAGCCATTACCACTAACCAGTTGTAAAATCTGAACCCCCAACCTCCATCGACAGTAATTACTCTATAAATTCCGTCTATCAGCATAAATTCAAAAAGAAAGTAGAAATTCACATTCAGCACAAAAATTTCAACTAAATCAGCTCAATGAACTACATCAAAATCAGTTACAGCTATACAATTTTTTGCAAGAAAACTAATTACAAAGACATTAACATGAAATAGTAAAAATTGAATTTTGAAACCATTTCTGCCATACCCGGATCTCCATATAGGTACATAACCAATAAAATTACACTTCCAACAATAAAATTCATAAAGAAGACAGAGAGAGACTAATCAACCTCAGGTGTCGCCACTCGCCTACTGCCAAGATAGCTTATCGCCGGAACCCTAGAAGGAAGGAGTCAAACCACCGTCGAGCAAGAATGATAGCTAACCGATCGAGCGTCTATGGAGACCACAAGAAGATCCAGACCTTGAGAGTTGAGACCAGAGAGAAGATTCTGCAGAACAAACGAACAGGGGAAAGAAAGGTCCGAGAGATTTCGACTGCAATAGAAAAGAAACGGCCGACTGATTGATTAACTACTGGGTTTGGACTCACTTATGGGCTTTGAGCGGTTGAGCCCTATTTTGCTTCACAAGCCCAACGCTTGTAGTAGTAAATATGAACATAGAATTGTTGTTAAAAAAGCCATACTTTTAAAGCTTTTTAAAGTTTTTTAAATATTACAATTAAGTTTATCTTAGTAATAAAACTAGAACAAACATGGGCTAGTGAAGCATGCTAGAAGAACTAGTTTTCTTTGTTGCCACTTATAAATTTATTTAGACCACTTGTAAAAAAATGTTGCAAAAAACAAACAAATTTGTAAAATTCTAAGTTGAGTTTTCTCAAATTAATAATTTATTTTGTTACCAACAGTGGCGATCTAGTAGTTAAGAGTGTTTATTCTCATGTGATTTAACTTCGAAGTCACAAATTTATAACCTTTTGGGAAGTCACCTTAGCAATCACCTGAGTAAAACATAACGAGCTATATGCATGCGCTAGTTATACACCAAGTCTAATCAAAAGAAATATAGACCGTAAGTAGGAGATTCTGAACATTTGAACTATTTTATACACTGCATAATAATAATAATAATAATAATAATAATAATAATAATAATAATAATAATAATAATAATAATAAGGTATCATTAATTACTGCTTACTACTGCAAAGGATCAATATATATAGTGCGTATGTGATCTGCATGATTTTGTTTTGGCCAAGTATTTATGATATACATTATAGAAGCGGTTAATTATAAAGCCACGAAGGAACTATAATAGAAGGAAACTTCCTCTAACATAACATGTTCTGGCCTCTTTATGGTGAACTAGCTAGCTAGCAACAGGTCTAATGTTGTAATAGAGTAAAACTTCATCATACACAAGGAAGGAAGTGGTGCCAAACTAACAGAACACAGTGAGAGAAGAAGATATAATATGCGTCTAATTGAAGTATGTCGTACAAGTTTCAGTTCCTCATCAAGTATGACTAATTAATTACACACTATGCATAACTTGTCGGTATATTATATACAACCTTCTCCATTGACTTTATAGTTTATAGTAAATTTATTATACTAGTTTTATATATAAGTAATTAGATCGCTGTATGAACTTCAACTCATTTACAAAGTGTTTATTTAAACTTTATTTTTAAAATTAGCTATCTACCTGAACTATATATTTTTTTAACAAATTGGTGCAGCTGTTACAATTTTTGTTAGACATGATAAATAAAAAAAAAAGCATTTTCAGGAAACATGGTTTTTTTTTAATGTGTATCGAAGATGGAATCGGTAATAAATTAAAATTATTGCAGCGAAATACATTCAATTGGATGTTGGATTAATTATATATCTACCTAATTACGACGTTGTCTTTCAATTGATCATTCATAGTTGAAAGTATTTTGTTGTAATTATTTTAATTTAGTGGTGAGTTTATCTTAGGTACGCATCAAATATTTCCACGTGACCAACATTTCATTTTTGTCCGATTTGACAAAAAAATATAATGAATGTAGTTATATGCTTTGAAAATGGACGTTCAAGTAGTCAAAAAATTAAATTCGAATACCGATTTGTAATTGAGTGAAAGTTTAGGTAGTGATGATTTGATTATTACCCCTATTATAAGATGATGATAATGAATTAAGATTTTTTAAGACTTTGTAAAGGTTGCTAAACTGTGTACATTTACTTTAATAGATCAATAACATCCTAGAAGTTACATTGTACACTTATTTAATCTCTCTATTAACAGAGTTTTTACTGTTATGTGTCATAATATTTTTTGCAGGCATTATTTTATACTAACAAAAATACCACCTACTGGCCAAAAAAATAATAATAGGCTATCCAAAATATGAACTTAAAAAATGCAATTATTTATTATCTAACTCGATAAAGTTTTATATTTATTCATATTTTTTTAATTATAATTTCCGCAAACTAAATATTGCCCCAATTGATATTTTTTTTACAATGTTATTTTCATAATTTTGGACTGGGAATGTTAAAATCATCCATATCCAAACTTCCAAAGTGTTGTATTGTATTTAGCAGAACTCAGAATTTAGTTCGCCCATATTAAAATGAGTATGTAATTATTCACTTTACCGAAGGATTCAATAAATATTGATTTTCCACAACTGACATAATTAATTAAGTTTGATTTTATCGCACATTACAATAAGTTAGTGTAAACTGCAAGCACTTAATTACCCCATCATGTCCCGTTAGAAACTTCCCTCAGTTAAGTTGTCTAGCTAAATTATACATTGGCCTTGTATAATATAATTAATGTTTAGTATTACATACGGTAGATACGTACATATATATATATACTACTAGCTCAGAATTCAGATGTGAATAATACAACAGGAAGTAGCTAACCGTCCTTTGTATTCAGAAAGAGTAATTCCTTAAAGTGTGAAAAAAAGAGTGAAAAAACCATAGAAAGTTAACAACTGCCACATGTCAGTTAACAATTTGACATAATTTGGAAAGAGAATCATGTAATGCATTGCCATGTGGCAGTTGTTAACTTTCTATGGTTTTTTCACACTTTTTTTCACACTTTCTAGCAAAGCCCATTCAGAAATGAATTAAACGTGAGTTTTTATATAGGGTTAATAATTAAATTACTACCTAAACTTTGACCCAAATAACAAATTATTATTTGAACTTTAATTTTAAATTAGTTAACCGAATTTTTAATTTCCGAGCAAATAGTTATATCCATTACAATTTCATTTAAACTGAATAGAAAATGAGCATGTTTCGGTCACGTAAGATATTTTCATGTGTACCCAATGTAGATTTAAACATAAATTGAAATGACTGCAACAAAATACTCTTCAATTGGACGTTCTATTGAAATGTACCATTGGAATTGGGCAGATGTCCAATTGAGCGTTCGATTAAAGATAATTCAATGTAGTTCTTTAAATTTATATATAAATTTATCTTTGATACACATGAAAGATCTCACATGACTAGAACATACTCATTTTCCATCTCATTTGACGGAAATTAAAACATAGGAAGCAATTTGTTCGGATATTCAAAGATTGGGTCCCAAATTTTAGTGTCTCAGGTTTACCCCACGTGTCAATTTAAAGTGTCAGGATTAACATATTATTTTTTACTATCCCTAGTTTCAATTATGTTGACATTTGGTATCTCCGTCAAATTTTGGGGTTAAATTTGATAGAACTCGGTCACGTGACCAGCATGTGACCGAATAAAATTTAAAATGCTCAAATTAGCCTCGTGACCAAAATCAGGTCACCACTGCCATCTACGATGACCCACTGTCCCTGTCCTGCAATTACCACCCCCAAATTAGCCTCAATGACCCGATGTCCCCGTCCTGCAATTACCGGCTGTCCCCGTCGCTAACCCACTTGCAGTCGTCCAGCAAGCAGCAAACGATTCTGACTGCCTCCTGGTGTTTGACATCGTCCGACTGCAATTACCGGCCGTCCCCGTGATTTCTAATGTTTAACCGGCGATCTGCGACGCAACAAGAAAGCGATTTTCAACTGCCTCCGACCTCGATTCGCAGGTGGGTGGCCTGAATCAGAGGTGCGTGTGGCCGAAATCGGAGGTGGGTGACCGGAATCGGAGGTGGGTGGCTACTGACTTGGAATTTGAGGTGGGTGGCCGGAATCGAAGGTGGGTGACCGGAATCGGAAGTGGCTTTGCAAAAAAAAAAAAAAAAAAAAAGGTAAAATTACATTTTCACCTCAAACCTTCAAAATTAACCTCAAAATCGGACGAAAAACCAAATCGCAACAAAATTGAAACTTAAAACACCAAATATTAACAATTTAATCCTAAAATATAAACTACCACATGTGGTAAACCTGGAACACTAAATATATTATTTTCCTTTTAAAATTTAATTTAATATACAAGTAGCAAACTATATATAACTAATTATTCAAAGTTTAGGTAGAATTTAGTTATTAACCCTTTGATATAATAATAATTAGGCCCCTTGTCTGAAGCGGTTCATGGGCATGCATGCAGGTACGTGTAAGACCATGCAAAGAAGCAACCAAGACGTACGAAAATTCCAGGAAGCTACCTTGAACAAACCAAAACGTTAATTCTGCAGCTTATCTACCTGCCCCTCTTATATCTATAACCTATATATATAATATAACTCTCCTTTTAACTTTTACGTTCCAACTGATAATAATTATAACTCTAACTCTTCTCTAGCTTGACCACCACATTTCCATCAACAATGGATCCTCGAGGCAGCACCTGCAATTTGGAGAATGGGTTGTTCGTCGAAGATATTATTGATGATGGCATCACCGTAAATAAGGGATCGTCGAATGGCCGGAACGTCGTTTCGTCGGTTGTGCGCAGAAAATCCGACCCGAATCTGATGTCCGGGTTGCGGTTTCGGGTTCTTAGGGAGGTGGTCGGGAATCTGCAGGAGGTGATATTTGGGACCAAGCTCGCCGTGCTTTTTCCGGCCATTCCCATGGCTATCATTGCTGATTACTACAGTTTTGGGAGAGTGAGTATTTTACTTTATTAATTAATTATCATAATAATTGACCATATTGTTCGTATATATGTAAAGTTTATGAATTTATGAATGTGTTCATGATTTGAAAGACTAAGTAAAATCATTACAGTGATGAAGCTAGAAATTTTGTTATGGGGTAAGAAGTGAATTAGAGACACAAAAATTAGGAAATAAATGTTAGATTTTGGGTAGTCAAATAAGAAAAATTGTAATTTTTAGGATTAAAATTCATGCATTATTAGCTTCGATCTGCACGCTTCTATTAATGCATTCTCGGTTAATTTCCCTTAAACTACTCAGATGTTTCAGATCTCTCTATGTTTGAAAAATCCCTAATTTTACACTTACCAATTCCTATGTTCCCATGGCAAAAAAAAAAAAAAAAAAAACCTCCTATGGTCAAAGCAAAGATGAAACTGTATTTTTTTCTTATAAATAACGATAAAATTATATATTGAATTAATTCATTTCAGTAAAACGAAATTATTATTATTATTATTATTATTATTATTATTATTATTATTACATAAATAATGATGATCTGGTGCGGTCAATAGAGCAGTTACTTTTAAATTTACTAGTCTATTCACATGTAATTAACGTGTGAACGTTAATTAATATTTGTAGCCATGGATTTTTGCACTGAGTCTTCTCGGTCTGACTCCGCTTGCAGAACGAGTTAGCTTCTTAACCGAGTGAGTTTCATTAAATACATTATAACATTTTTCACTAACGTATAATTATGATTAATTAATTATATGTAAAATGATTGTCTAATTTACGGTTTATTTTTTTCTCATTAACCAGGCAAATAGCATACTTTACTGGCCCAACAGGTACGGTAACCTTAGTTCGAATTTCGAATTATAACTAATAAAATTTCATTATTTTGCTATTTAATTAATTATTAGGAAAATTATTATTTGATTGCCAGTTGGAGGGCTTCTGAACGCGACATGTGGCAACGCAACAGAGCTGATAATAGCGTTGTTAGCGCTTCACCAGAATAAAATACACGTGGTCAAGTATTCCCTGCTTGGTTCGGTGCTGTCCAATCTGCTCCTCGTACTTGGTTCTTCTCTTCTCTTCGGTGGCCTAGCGAATCTCAAGAAGGAGCAGAGATACGATAGAGTAATTAATTAATTCATTAATTAAATGAATTAATTAATTAATTACAAATTATAGATTAATGAAATTACATTATTATATATAAATTTGCAGAAGCAAGCAGATGTGAACTCACTGCTGCTATTGATGGGGCTGCTCTGCCATTTACTGCCGCTCATGTTCAGATACGCAGCCGCCGCAGGCGGTGGCGGAGAGGCGGCGGTTGCTCGGAGCGCCGATTACATTCTGCAGTTGTCGAGATACAGCAGCATTGTGATGCTTCTTGTCTACGTGGCATATATTGTTTTCCAGTTGAAGACTCACCGCGACATCTTCGATGCCCAAGATGTAAGTAGCTAGCACCGTATTGTCGGAAAGTGAAATACCGAAAACACCCCTTTTAGAACATGGGTTTATATGATGAATAGGTTGATGACGTGGAGGAGGAGGAAGAGAAGGCAGTGATTGGATTCTGGAGCGGATTCGGTTGGTTGGTCGGCATGACTCTCGTCATTGCTTTGTTGTCCGAGTATGTGGTCGGAACCATTGAGGTACTTATCTTTTCATAATATATAAGGTGGTTAATTAGGGTTACTTAACAATTTCAATTATACATCACATTGCTAACTATTGTTTCATATTCTAAATGTTGATATTATGTGTTTTAATTATTATATTTGTTGTTTTTCACTTTTTTTCGATGTGTTAAAACTAACATTTTACGCAATAAAAATATGTATTTTATTTTCAAAGTATCATATTTGTTGCTTATGTTTTAGACTTATTTAATACTTAAAAAACATGTTTTTATTTTTTCAATTTGAAGAGAAAAAAAGTAAAATCAATATTTTCAATTTGAAGAGAAAAAAAGTAAAATCAATATTCTGATAGTTGAAATAACGTAGTATTTTAAATTTAGAACATCAATTAACAACCATGTCTTATAATTGTGATTGTTTTTAGATTTTTAACCCTAAATACAAACATGATTAAATTGTGTCATATTGAAATTGAAGGCGGCATCAAAATCCTGGGGAATATCTGTCAGCTTCATCAGTGTTATATTATTGCCGATTGTGGGAAATGCAGCTGAACACGCTGGATCTATCATCTTCGCCCTCAAGAACAAGCTGGTATATATATATTAATATTCTACATTTATTTATCAATTTAAACGACTAATGTTTCTTTTGTCTGATTTTTTTAAGGATATATCTCTGGGTGTTGCTTTAGGATCCGCAACTCAAATCTCCATGTTCGTTGTAAGCACTTCTTTTCCCGAACTAATTAATTTCATATTTGCATTAAAAAAACCGTAAATGACTAATTTCGGGTTCAAATTAATTATTATCAGGTTCCTCTATGCGTAGTAATATCATGGATTATGGGTACAAAGATGAATCTCGATTTCAGCCTCGTCGAAACCGGTTGCCTAGCTCTCGCCATATTGATCACCGCATTTACCCTCCAGGTTCACTCTTATATATATATATATTGATCGTCGTGTTTGTATGCAGAAACGAAGCCAGGAATTTTATTTAGGGGCTAATGTGATATATATAAAATTTACAGGATGGAACTTCACACTACTTGAAAGGAGTGGTTCTATTCCTATGCTACATAATCATCGCTGCATGTTTCTGGGTTCAGAAAGTTCCTCTGAGTACGTACTTATTAACTAACACATTTATTAGCTAACACCTTCATGCATGCATTAATGACATGTTAATTAAGGTTAAGAACCATAAAACAATTTCAACTATAGGTTATCCTGATAATTACTGTCCAGTATTTAAAATGGTAATATTCTACGTCAACTATAAGATGGGTTGATTTCCACTTTTTTATCTTAAAATTAGCTGAACAAAAATATGTTTTTTAAACATCGAATCATGAGCAACACATCAGATACTTAAAAAAAAAAGTAGAAAATAATATGCTTTTTGTTGCTTAAAAAATTAATTTTAACTTCAAAACTAGTCGAAAAAAGTGGAAATCAACCAATCTGATTTAAAATGTTAATCATTTGTGTCAACTATAAAAAGGGTTGATTCCACTTTTTTCTCTTATAATTAACTGAACAAAGACATATTTTTAAGCAACACATCAAATCATGAGCAACACATCGGATACTTCAAAATAGTAGAAAATAACATGTTTTTGTTGTTTAAAATACCAATTTTAACTTCAAAACCAGTAAAAAACAGTGGAAAAATCATCCAATTTGACAGTTGAAACACCGAATATCAACATTTTGAATGTGGGACAGAGTCATTAGCAATATGACCTATAACTGAAATTGTTTTTTTTCTTTAACTCTATTAATTATGTTGAAATTATTACTAATGAATTATAATCACTAACAATAACAACCTAACAGATGAAATGATGGAGGGAAAGTTACAAGTTGGTGGTGGCATAGCAATGGTGGCACAGTGATTCCGATGGCCCGGGCCGAGTTTACGAGTTTTTCGATTAACAGAATTAGAGAACGAATGGTGCGTAAATTCGATCCTTTCGATCCATCAATCGATGCTAGGCAAGACGAGACGATCTCAGAAGCTTTCTCAATTCTCGACCTATAAGGTCGGGAATTATTATTTTTATTATGTTAATAGAGAAATATAAAACTATCCAATTATTACTATCATTAAGTATATGGAATGGTGCCGAAGAATTTTTTGGCGGAAATTTCATTTTGAAATTAATGGTGGTGTGTATAGTTTCATTTCATGTCGTATAATTAATAAGAGAGTCGTATCGTACTTTATTTTTATGTGGTGGATTAACGTCCGTTTGTTGGAAGTTGCCCGCCACCTTTTAAATTCAGTATTTATGTATCTATATAGTTGGTTCCTTTTGTTTGGTTCAAAATAATAAGATTCTGCAAAAAGTGGCAGAATCTATGGTTCTTTCGTATTCGTACGGTGGGTTTCATGTTTATATTTTGCTATATATACTTTTATCTCTTTTGAGAAATTATTGCTTAGTATATGCCAGAAACGTTAACACGATAACACAAAAATGATTAACACGATATAATTTATACATTGTGTTTGTGTTTGAGTTTTATAACACGACATGTATGATAACACGATAAAGTTGTGCAACTAAGACTAATTTTTAAGTATTTTTTAAACAAATATTATTTATTTATTACCTTAAAAAAATACAATTAGTGGTTTAATTTTAGTGTTTGTAAACTCTATATTACTAACTTATTATACTAACATATGTTGGAAAAATGTTGGTCGGTACATGGGTAAAAGTAATTCTAAAACAGTAATTCTGCTATATATACTTTTATCTCTTTTGAGAAATTTTTGCTTGGCTCAGTGAAAAGTAAGAGAGAATAAATAATTTGAATAGAAAGTGATTAACATAGAGACACATATCACAAATTCAAAGATTGAATCTAAGTGACATGTAGACACTGAGTCATGTAATAATTTATCATATCTATTGGGTTTCAATCAATTGCTAAGGCTTCTTTTCAGTGGCCCAATTCGGGGAAATGGATGCTTGGTGAATATTATTATATTTAAGGATTAATAATTAATTAGGAAAATGCTAACTCAACTTTGATCCAGTGTAGAAAAATTGCTATCTTAGCTTAATTTTATAGTAAAATGCTAGCTGGATTTTTACGAATGGGAACATAAGTATCTACCAGGAATGTTATGAAATTTAAAGAGTAGCCTAAAATTAAAAATCAATCAATTAGTTTGAAAAACTTATCTTGTTTAAATTATGGTACCCACAGAAACTTATTCCAATTGTAAGACGTAAACAACCATTTACACCGAACCACTATTAGGAATAAGACACGACTCATAAACTCAGACCTTACAAGAGAATATATTCCTCATACTCTTAACCACACTTTAACCACCTTTACACAAATCTATTAGCATTTGAATTATTTAACTTTTGGATTGTATATGCTTTCTTACTTATATTTATTCAATATAATCTAAATTGTTTGAAGATACCAAAACTAATGTTCCAACAAAAAAAACCGTATATATTTATACCAGTGACTTAGTTCGTCAAGACAAAAAAGAAGAAAATATCTATAACAACTCTGTTAAGCGAAACACAATAAAAACTCGGTTATGCGAAACACAATAAGAACTTGGTTAAGCGAAACACAAGCTGATGCAGCGTGATAGGGATAGATGGGACAAAGACTCGTTGATTCTAGGGAAATTCCGAGAATTTGATGGATAGAGAGCGCAAGAACTCGTTGATTCGAAGAATGAAGAGAATTTGACGCGGTAGAGGAAACCTCAGTTTTTTTCATATATCAATAAACTGAATGTAAATAAGACGAAACATTTCTTAAATACTGAAAATAAAAACCCTAGTCCTAGGTAAAAATTCAAAATTTGCAAACAGACTCTAACAAAACCGACAAATTACAAAAAATGACTGACAGAAACATAAAACTGCAATTTCGATCCCGGCCGAAAAACGTCAAACCCCATAGTTTATTATGGGCATTGCTCAGATCGCCGTTTCTGCATGGAATACAGTACTCGCACACCAAAATCCGACACTTCAAGATCTCCCACATTACAAGCTTAACATAAGTTGGTATGATTAAGAGAGAAAAAGTTAATACCCATTAACTTGGCTGATTTGTGATTTTGTTAACAGGGTTTAGGGTTAACAATAACAAAGCCGTTGGGCATGGAGGTAAAATAGGTCAATAATCTGTTTCAAGTCAGGCTTACCAGTGTGTTGCTAGCTCCAGACAAGATCTAAAACCTGACAAAAAGACATCTCCATCTATGAACCTAACTAACCCTACAAACCCATATGAACTAGCAGCATTCAACCTCAGCGTTTGTTCTTCGTCTTGCGATGAGACGATGAAGCCGGTTCGTGTTTTTTTACCTTCTTAATTTGTTTACCTTTAGAGCCGAATCCTCTGCCATTGTCAGAATCATCATCGCTCTCATCACCCGACTTCTTGCCTCGCTTCTTAACATCAGTACCGCATACCACGATCGTCCTCATATCGTCCTTCTCTTTCGCAACCTCGGATAACTCCTTAGGCCTCCATATAAACAAAGATCTGCGTATGAATAACAACACGATGTTCTATAGTTGTGACACTGAATATCAAATGTTTAAATCTAGTACAACGATTAGCAACATGATCTATATAGTTGAGACTGTTTTTAGATTCTTAACACATTATAATATTATAAAGAGTTAAAAACCTAATCATACTTCAAGTTTGCACTATGTTGTTTTTAGGTGTCTTAGGTTTAAATTGTTGCTAATAAGCATCCCAAGTTTCGTTTTCGTTGTTTTTTTGTATTTCATCTGTTTTTCTGTTAAATTTGACGGATTTTGGTTCATGACTATAAAATTAAACGTTAGAAGCTTTTAAAGAAGAGAAAATAATAAAAAGACACTTAAACTTTCATTTAGTTTATGTCAATTAGTGTGTACATGCGGTGAAATTAAAGATTTTTTTTTGCAAAATTGAGATTCAATTTACATTAATTGGCATAAATATACATGAATTGAAAAAAAAAAAAAATCTATACCCAAATCCATTTAACAGATAAAATAGATGAAAAATCAAAAAGCAACGTAAACGAAACCTAGAATATCTAAAGGCAACATGGTGCAAACCTGGAACGCCTAAAAACAACAATTTAAACTAGGGACACGTAAGAACAAAATGTTGCAAACTTGTGACTGCGATTAAGTTCATAAACCTATTCACAAAATTTTGAGATAAAAAGGAGAAAATGTTCGAACCTTGAACTGCCCGATGCTAAAACATCGTCTCGGGGATGCAACTTATTGACAGGGCTGATGGTAGTTATATTCGGATCCATAACTTCGGCAACAAGTTGCCCGGTGCTTGTATCTATGAAGTCTATTGGATGAAGGGCAGTTCCATTGAAATTTTCGCTAATGTAACGACCGATAACTGCGAGTGACTCAGATGGATCCTGCAACCAAAAACAATCATCATAAGGAACTATCAGGTGCATATATTGAAGATTTGGGTAAATATTGGCACCTTCGGGTCCCACTCAGCTCGGAATGGAGTCAAGTGTCGGTTGAAATCATGACTATGAACGATTTCCCGACTAGGACATTCCATATCACCGAAGATGGAATCCCAGACACGGATTCTGTTATCCTGAGCAGTGGTGAGAATCTTGGAGCCGGATAAAGGCGAGAAATATGCTGAATTAACAACTCTCTTGTGGGCAAGCTCGTAGAGCGATGTTCCAGTTTGTAACTTTCTCATGTCCCATATTCGAGCCTGAGGTGTGATGGAATCATGAACATGAAATCATGTAAGAAACTCGAAACATAAAGTTTTTGAAAAATTTAATTTTTTATAAATAATGATTTGCTTACAAAGTGATCATTTCCGCAGCTCAATAGAATATCGGGCTGGACAGGATTGCAATGAAGTCCAACAACCTTGCTGCCTCTCTTGTGGATCAGAACTGCCTCCCCCGATTCATTGTTCGAGCGAGAATCCACACTATCAATGCCAAATAAGGAAAAAGCATGTTTCATACCTAAAAGTCCCAAAATTTAGGGTTTAGGGTTTCTAAACCCTAAACTAATGTTTTTACGCCACTGTTTGAGACAGCGGCGTTGATTACATATGTAACTACTAACTAGTTTTTATAACCTGTTATTTCCGTATTTGGCTTCCATAAGTTTACTATTTGAGGAAAAATTCATTTGGTTGTTGATACTCTAGAGTAGGGAAAAATAAGCATTTATACCACATATGTAAAATGTAGACACTTACAAGTGGACATAACCCGAGCTATCTGCAACAAGGACTAGTCCTCTATCAGTGTTGATGTCCATGCCATAGAGCATCCTCCAACTGCTTGGTCCCTGCAGCAGTAATGCATCTAAATGTTGATGATAATAAAATAAAATAAAAATAAAAAAAAAAAAGATTTTTTCAAAGTCTAGAAGTGGAAGTGATTTTCACGAGCCGATGGAATATTTAGCCACCTGCCAACCACCAGGGTTAAGGTTCATCAAAGATGAAGAAATCCCAGTCTCTATGTCGGTGTAACTAACTGTTCCATCAGAGGACGCAGCATAAACCATGTTGTCATTGGTGGGATTAAACCTGAATAGAATCAATAATAGTTAAGGCTAACTATTACATAAGATTTCACAGAGATAAAAGAAAATGAAGAATTTATGCACCTGATATTGTTCAGTAAGATGGAGTGGATGTTGCTATAAACCATTCTCTCATGTACCTTGCCAAAATCCCATACTCCTAGTTGTCCTTTCTTTTTTGCAACAATAACAAACAAATATAACAGAAGATTAAATGAATTAAAATAGTTATAAACATGACAACCATAATCTATTTTCCTAACTCGAATTAAATTGAGATCAAATTAATGATACTGACCTTATCTCCTGACAGAAGAATGTTATCCTTTGTTGGATGGAACTCCAAGCAAGTCACCCTCCGGCTATGGTATCTAATGACTGCACACTTCACTTGATCGGGGATTACAAAAGCAGGTTTGATCTGTTGTAAAACAGAATTCGGACATTAGGACTAATAAACATTCAATAACAAGTAAGATGCAAACTTATTCATAGACTAAATATCTGGTAGATTTATCAGATTGGGGTTGGCTGTAATCCACTTCATCAAGGAAAAAATTACCACTTGGCCAAGTATATGAAGCTGATTAAAATATTTTCTTGGTAATTCTTGGGGTTTTTTAGCTCAAAAATTTGAACCCTCATAAAAATGACTTATGCTAGATAAACATATTAACAAGAATAGTATAACCTCAAAATAAACAACAAACTACAGTGTTTTCCAGAATTCTAATTAGAGCAGCAAAAAGGCTAATAAAACTAAAAGAAGATCAAATGCTACACCTAGTATTGTAATCTAAGCTTATCAGTCCTTAATTGTGGATCTTATCTGGACAACATACCGAGACAGAACAGCTCACTTTATGTATCAACTGTAATGGAGTTTATATGAGAGTCATGTTAACTTGAGAAACTACCTTATTTAGTGCTTACTACTTCAAAATGCTGCAACAACAATATTTAAGAAAAAAAAACATATCTACGGTTATAAGCTAGAACAGAATACCAACCGATCGAAGTTGGGGTCTAAGTTGGCGCTCCAACACAAATTCCAGAGGATTCTTGGTGTTTCTATGAAGTGCTGGAACCACACCATGCTCAGTAGCAACTTTGTGGGGACAATTCATTGTAGTATGCCCTAAGGGAAAAATCAATAACTGCCCTCCATCAACTCACTCACACAAAATTCAATTTTCAAAGTCTACATCACAAACATTAAGCAATGAAATGTCTTAATAATAATGCCATAAAATCCAATCAGCATGTGTCACGCCCTAAACTCGAGCGACTGACCCCGCTAACCCAACTCAGCATACTTAGCATGTTGTCCTGTTGTGCTCGAGTATCTCTTGCCTATTAAGACTACAAATCACTTTTTTCTATCCAATGTGGTACAAATCATGGGCGTTACAGCATGAAAATGGGTCACACTGATACAGACAATGGCAAAACAAATTTGACTACATACTGAACTACAACAACTAACCAGGCAATTTGCAGAGAAAGCAAGGTTTCATGGGACAATCGATGTACGTGGCCCCCTTGAACCCCGCTTCATGACCCGGTCTCTTGCACACCTGAATCAAAATTACAGATTTGCAGAAATGAAAAACCGCAAAAACCCAGGCGAAGCTGTGCCTAATCTGTTCATGAGTGAGGCCGGCGTTTGCTTTACCTTGCAAACCTTCTTGAGAGAAATAGTAATCGGCGCTTTTCCTTTCTTCTTCTCCGCGTCTGCTGTATTTTCAATTCTCTCCGCATTGTCAGTCTCCGACTCTTCTTCTTCGTCTTCTTCCTCGACATCGTCTTCCTCATCGTCGGAGCTCTCTTCAGTATCCGTGTCCCTGTCGATCACCACCGCGGGGAAGGAAGTTGTTCTTGTCTGTGGAGCCATGGATGATCACTCAGACACTGACGACTAGGACGGAGAAGCGAGGCAATTGCCGTTGGTGAAATTTTGATTCTGAGGAACAAGACGAACCGACCTTGCTTGTAGAGTTACCGAAATGCACCTCGAAAGTGCAGAGACGGTATTTAGGTTGGGGTATAAATGGAATTCAAGTGATACGAGGCGGGACGTGACGTGGCATGTTCCCCGCCAAAGGAAAGAACACATAGAGAGACTTTTCCTTTTCCTTGTCCACCAGACGGAACCGGTAACCGGTTAAAACGAGGTGGTTAACAGTTCCACAATATGTTCTTGACCTTTTCTATGTAACATATTGACGCAGCGTATGGTGGGATAGGTGCGCAGAAATTAAATGCAAAACGAAATCGAACGCAATGTTGAGAAAAAAAACTTCAATTTTCTAATTTATCAACAACTGAATGTAAAATTCGGCAAACAATGTCTTAAATAGAAAACCCTAATCTATGGAATAATCGAAAATAACAAACAAGTCACGAATAAATTAAAAACTACAAAAAGACCCGAAATAACATGAAAACGTGATTTTGACCCTTCAGACGATGGAATTTGGCCAAAAAGCAGCACATAACACAACGTAGCGGTGAATATAGACCGGAATGTTGTTTCCGCCCGAAAAACACTATTCACACGCCAAAATTCGAACGTTCGTCCAAAAAACACTATTCACTGCCAAAACTCTTCGAAACTTACTCGGTTCCGCCTGCATCACATATGTACACATAAAAACAGTATAATCATTCTAACATATTTACGCATCATACTATCTAGTATTGTAACTTATATTTACGCATATAAACAATATATAAAGAATTACAAAAAAAACGGTGATATATTACTGTACTTTGGATAACAATCTAATCAAAATGAAAATAACATTGTAGCTTGTAGAACAGCCCATGGAAGTAGAGACAAGATTGCCACAACCTATAGACGTCCAAATAGCATTCTAGCGTTTTTCGTTTTTTCTTGTTCTAGCAAATCCAAAACACCAATTTTTAAAAAATCCTTTGAAGTATATGGAAGGACATTTTAGACATTACATTTAGTGTAACCATTTGATCATGCACGTAGTTATAACTAAAAAAAAAGGGTTAAAGGTCCTTTTGGTACCACATGTTTGCAAAAATTACACTGTTCGTACCACTAGTATTTTTTCGTACCGAATTGGTACCCTATGTTTCCAAACCTTACTGTTTTGGTACCTCCGTTAGGGTTCTGTAAAAAACAGCCGTTAAATGGCATGTGCCATGCATGTGACCAGCCCAAAACTTTCAATTTTGTTACAATTTAGTCCATCTAATACATCCCTAACTTTTATTTTGTTCAATTTAGTCATACAACTTCAAAACCAAACCATTTTCCCAAATTGACCTAGCCGGACTTAGCCTAGGGTTAGGTCCGGCTAGGTCAATTGGGACCTAGCCCCAATTTGGGTCTAGGTCAATTTGGGGAAATGATTTGATTTTGAAGTTTTAGGGCTAAATTGAACAAATAAAAGTTAGGGATGTATTAGATGGACTAAATTGTAACAAAATTGAAAGTTTTGGGCTGGTCACGTGCATGACACATGCCATTTAACGGCTGTTTTTGACAGAACCCTAACGGAGGTACCAAAACAGTAAGGTTTGGAAACATATGGTACCAATTCGATACGAAAAAATACTAGTGGTAACAGTGTAATTTTTACAAACATGTGGTACCAAAATGACCTTTAACCCAAAAAAAAATACACGTTTGAACCAAAAAAGACATTATTAAACATAGTATTAACTCAAAATTAAAGTTAAATGTTATTGTATCTTCATTTCTACTCTTGCTCCTTGAAAAATGAAAAGCTGTAGTGTCTTTAGGAGCTAAAAACAACCATATGCCTATGCACTTTGTAACTGATCTCCACAATAATGAGACATACCTAAAATAGCTAAGGGGATATCTTGAGCTTGTTCTTTACAATAATGATGTAGCTTGATGGGGTAAAATTCATAAAAACTCAATGATTTCGCAGAATACTGAGATTTCGACGCGAAATTAAGGAAAACCTCGTTTTTTTATAATTCGATCTCCTTTGTACCCCAATAGCTTGCTATGTGTCTTGTTCAGTCGCCGTTTTCGTATGAAAAACTGTATTCACGCTAAAATTCAACAACCACATCAAATAATAAGTAAAAACACAACTAAAATAGGTACAGTGATATCTTGAGCTTGTTCTGTTTCCATTTGGGAAGGCAGTAGAAATCTGCTTTACCCATTCCAAACTTCTCTACAAACTCCTCATTGGACAAGTATGCCTGAAACAATAACCATACACAAAATTAAGTCCTGGAATTCTTTTATAGTTCAATATCATGGAAACTCTGGCTATTGATTGGAAATTAACCAACTGTTAGAACAAGTGAAAGAGAAAGAACCTCTCTTTTCATGATGTCTATCTCTGGGACGGGGTCACTGGAAGCCACCTTCAGTCGTTCGTACGAGTACTTTGGCAGATTTGAAGCAGCTTCCAGTAAATCATCAGCCTCAGCTTGAATGGTCTTGCTTTTATCTGGAGGAGAATCTGCAATACCAATTACCAAACAATGCAGTGGCGATACAGTTTAACGCAACAGTAATGGAAATGAGCTGCATTGACAAACTAAGATTCGGAAAATTAGTCTCTGGGCAAGATGTAGGATCAAGGTTCTATTTTGGGACTATATCTAGAGTTTTCTTTTTGGCCAAGAACTATATCTAGAGTTAAGAACCTAAAAAAAACAGTCTCAAGTGTAGGGAATGTTGCTAATCGATGTCCCAGATTTAAAATGTTGTTATTTGGTATTCAAACTATCAGATTGGTTGATTTCCACTTTTTTCTCTTGAAATTGACTAAATGAAAATATATTTTTTAAGTATCAAATAAGCGTAAATTATGAGCAACAAATCTGAAACTTCGAATATAACATATTTTTGTTGTCCAAAACGCCAATTTTGACGCTAAATTCAGTCGAAAAAAGTGGAAAACAAATCAGATAGTTGAGACACCGAATATCAACATGGCCTATAGTTGGGACTGTTTTTAGGTTCTTAAACTTTATATTCTGTGCATGATATTAGGAGAATAGGAAATATGAAGTACCTGAACGCCCATTTCGAGGGGGAGATTCTGGAAAGAGCTTCTTTACTATAGGAGCTGGGCTGGAATATCGTCGGTTGTCTGGTGATCTTACATTCAGCTCAGAAAAATTTGGCAAATAAGGCGATCCGTTAGTTCCTTGGCTATCTGGAGTTGTTCCTCTTGACCGTGTTGTTTTCCAAGTGTTCCTCATAGGTGCCTGATCAATATGCAATGCAGTCACTTTCTATTTGGCTACACAGTGCAATTACTTAAAGAAGTGTGAGACTGATTATTCTGTTTACAAGTTGCAGAAGTTGCCAAAATATTATGGGAATGCTGGAAAAAGTAAAGCATTTTATTCGGGGAACTTACTTCTAAATGTTGTGCTTCTCCCTTCAGGATAGCGAGCTTCCGTTCAAATGAGTTTCCATGCATCTGTTCAAGCAAGAACAAGTCAGCACATGAGGCTTCTTTATCAGTAGCCATTGGCAAATACTAATTTGGCTGTGGCATCCTCTACTGGAGAAATCACATACATTAGCTTTTGATGGGTCCCACGAGAAGAATCGAGTGAAGAATGGGGGTTCATGTCCTTCCGATACAACATATACTGGCGTATCCAGTGGTAGTCCCTCAACCAGAACATCCTTCTCAAGAAATTTCTGCCATTAAATAAGTAGAGATTGATAACTGATGAGAGCAAATAATTTTATTGAAAAAAAATACAACTCAAATGGAGAAGCAGTAAACCTGTCCAAGAACAAAAGCCTGTTCCTTAGATGTAATACCCGAATGGCATCCAATCCATACATATACTTCATCGTGGCAGTTTAAAAGCAAAACATCTTCGGTAGTTAAGTCACCTTGAGTATAGTTGTATATCGCTTTAACCTGAAAATTGCGCAAAAGTAAATGCAATAATTAGTTCTCGAACACTTCGTAAATTTATGATTGATCAGAAATAACCAGAAAACTAAAGCATCCAGATAAAGCAATTTTATGCTGTAGAGAGTAAAGTACCTTAAAATCACCTGAATTGGTTGTTTGTAATCAAGCAGCAAGGAAACACCACTTCTGTTAGATATATTCATAGAGCTGTTCATAGCCAGGAACTTTTGAACCAGTGATGAGAAACAAAAATGATATTTCTTTGCCTACCGTCTATTAGAACAAGAGCAAACAAGTGTGGATCTTCTGTTTGTTTTTTCATAATTTTCTCCTTTGGATATTCTGATTTTCCTCCTAGTGCTTCCCAGAATGCATCAGGTTCGGACCCTTCTCTAACTGATATGGACTGCCATGTTGGCTGCAAACAGATTCCACAAATGAGGAACAGATAGAGTTACAACTTTTCTTGTACCGAAGATGTAATATAAGATAGATTGCTTACGTTTATAAGTTCAAGCATTCTATCGAGGAGATCGTGGTCTCTGCTTGATGAAAGATTCCCAATCCATGTGAAAACTGAATTTCCAGTCTGAAGGACGTAACAGTAAGATGAATTCAAAGAACTAGGCACCTGCAACAGTTATGTTTTGTCAGTGAGCAGTACTAGAATTGAAATCCACTTTGACAAGAGTTACTAAATCAAGAAGCGATTTTTCAGAACAATAAAAGAGACTAAAAGTTTCTGAAATTAGTGGAATGTAAGAACTAAGGATCATTGCTAAAGAGTGGCAATATTGACTAGGAAACCTTAAACTGAAATCACCTGATCAACTTGGATAGCTTGCATGTTCTTTGGACCTTTTCCTTGGAGACGGAACAGAGCAGATTTTCCATCGTTATAAGTTTCATCCTTAAGCTCTCTCTCTGCTATCAAATTCTTGTACCGAGAGCTAATACCTCCCTGCAAGGAAGGACAATTTTAGAAGCAGGAAGAAAGTATGGCTAGTCAAAACTCCTCCAGTTTAAGTAATAAACAAGCCATATGAGTAAAAAAAAAAGAGCAAGGGAAACAATAACCTTGAAAACAATTAACGTCTGCAAAATCATGAAGAATTGTTCTGGCTCCTTACCATCAAAGATCTGAGCCTGCATCAACCAACTTTAGTTACAAAATTGAATCAAACTAAAAGGAACAAGTAGAGAGTGAATGTTAAACTAGCACAGATTTGTAAACAGAAAAAAAAAAAAAAACGATGTGGACACTTCTGCAATATGTTGTGATCTACTGTCATCGATAAAACAAAGCAAGTGAACTAAGAAGTGCTATTAGATTACAGATCTTTTTACTTACCAAAACCGGGATGCCCCTTGTGGATCCAGCAAGAGCATTCATATGAGAAATAGCATCTACTCTGTCTTCCTACAAGGATGAAGAACAGTGTTTAGGAATCGATGCAAAAAATAAGTCAATGGCTCAAGGGTATACAAAAAACAGAAATGCCAGAATGAAGGTGCTAACCATTAAGCTGTCATGCCCAAACCATGAATACAACAGAGTTTCATCCCTCCCATTGTCTGAATATGTGTATTGCACAATGTAGCAGTCCCCTTTGAAGAACTTTGTTTGCTCAGGAACTGGAAGAAGGGATAGGCTATCACTAGTCACTCGCCAGACCTGGAAGTGAAATATAGTCGTACCTTAGAAATAGAATATCATTGTGTTGCTGGACTCTTCATTGAAAGAATACATACAACTTAGAAGCTACCTTTAGCATGCCCCTACAATTTATAACAGGTTCATATTCATCGTCTGGAAGCTCCTTTACATCATAACCACGTTGCTTGAATATAGCTGTAGCCAAGAATGACAAGACATTACATTTTTTTTTTCCTTCATTTTTTTCTTGGTTAAGGGCAAATCATGTATCTCAGTTCTCATAGAACAATAAAAATCTGGCTTTAAAATGGTAATGACCTGCTACTTTTCCTCGGCCTTCTTCATACAGTTTGACATCTACTTTTTTAGGCCAATCCACAAAGTTTGATCTGAATGTGGATGTTTCTAACCCTTCAGTTAAGAATGAGACACGTGTCCCAACTGATCTTCCTTCTTTCCTGAGAAAATGCTGTAAAATAACCATAGGTGATCTTAGCATAGATTTGACTTGAGCATAACAGTTAGGAAGTTTTGCAAGTGAACTTAACAGTCCGTTTAAACAATAGGAGTCCATTCATAACTTAGTACATCATGTATGCAACGATAAATGCAACAACAATGTAAAGAAGTTAGTAGATGATGTATGAAAGCAACCTGTTAACCTCCTTAGAACATTCCGAATAGGGACTCTTGTCTAATTTCTAATCGATATGTTAACATGGGCTGATGGCAGACGTGGTCAATGAACTTTATTCAGCAAATAAATAAATAAACAAAAAAACCACAGAATTTTATTTATCATGTAATGCATGTAAGCAAGAATATGCATACCAAGATGCTTGACCTGGAAAATTTGAACAAGAATCTAACCACATACTAACAGATAAAATAACTGCACACATGGTAAGGGTGAATGGAAATTATATCTTAAACTGAATGAAGATATCCAGATGACGCATTACTGAACTGAAGACAAGAGAAAGGGTCTTTTCAGAAAATTTATCCAATTAGAATTCTAATCTCAACTAAGTTAGATTGCATAACAATTTAGGTTTTAACCTTTTAATGTATTCCTAGCTTATGCACTTCTCCATAAATTTTTAAGCATGACGATTGAAGAAGGCAGGAAGGGATTCAAGTTAGCAAGTTACTTCAGTTGCTGAGGTTGACGTCCTACGTTCTGTCATTGTGGTACTCTTTCCCATCCAAACAAAAATCTCAGAACCACAATCCAACATGTAACATTTGTCCGAGTCAATTAATTCTTTGCTCAACAATCCTGTTCCAACTTCAGACAGCTTTCCTTGAGTAGTAATCCTGTTTATGGAGGAGAGAAACAGCATCAGACCCACCATTTATTTTACGATGAGAAAACCTAATTTGTACAAGTAAGACACAGTTGGCTCATATCTTTATTAAATGAGTAAAGAAATCTTTATCTTTAATTAATAAAAGTACATCAAGAAGGTGACCCGTAGTGGACACGAGATTTAGCCCAAGAGGGTGAAGAAAAATACATTAGTCCTAAGAGGGTTAAACATAAACCAGCAACAAAAATGTTCTGTGGGCTTACGTTGCCATAATCGCATTGAGTTATAATCATGAGGAAGAGATACTACATGGCTATTTCCTTTAGACAAAAAAACAAAAAAGACGTGCCAAGATCTGTGCGTGGCAGATAATATACTTAAATGTAAGTGCTGGTTATCCCAGTTACATGCTACCAACATAACATACCCTTATATATTGTAACAATAAAATTCAAACTGAAGGCATTACATAATAGCATGCATGATAACTTGATAAGTACACAGAAAAATCACCTGAATAGCTTCACAGAAAGGCCAACATCCTTTTCTGGAAAAGCAGACGGTGATTCCCGAGGAATAGGAGCATAGCCACCAAAGAAGCTCCAAAACTCTCCAACATCAGCATCACCAACAAACTTTCCATCATCTGTACTAGCCACAGAACTCATTAGTCATGACTGCACTACCATTCTAGAACGGCAGAGAGAGAGAGAGACAGAGACAGAGAGAACGAGCCCTAACCCACAGTCACCACTTGGCAGTTTCCATTATGCTTGTTCTCCTTAATATACTGAACAACTTCTAATGCCTTCGCTCTTTCCTGTGTGGTAGAGTTGCAACCACTGAAAAGGAAGATTTTTGATGAAGTGTCCAGAATGAAGACATCGAAGTGATTCAAGGATGATCTGCTAAATGGAACCTGCTTAGCCCACCAAAAACAAGAGAAGTTCTGTGTCACAAAATGGCAATGTCATGGTAAACAAGGTCCTAACAGCAGAAATATGTATCGCGGTTTTCAAAACAGCTGGATGTATAAGTCCTTTAGAGCAAACCTTGTATACATGAACGATTAGCAACTATTCACTGACTAGTAGGTGCTGTTTTGCGCTAACACAGAGCGGGAGGCCTTACTAAGTCAATTCTATATTTCAAAGGTATTCCATAGCAGATTCGTGGAAATAAATTTCAATTGACGATCGAAGGTTGTAAACGACCTACTTCTTTGACATGGATTGCATGATCCCCTTTACAGGAAAACAAGCTGATGCTATAAGTTTCCCCCTTCAAGTTCAATGCTTCTGATGAGTAGACTCCTTCTACTGGTATAATGCACGGCCTGAAGTATGATAGGAATTTCTGAGTTTCTTGTCCTTGGACCTCTCTATATTGTACTGCACATGATCCAAGGGCATCATCAAGTTCCAGTGCTTTATCTGATGCCACAGCCATGTCTTCCTGGAAAGAAGGTATGCCGCCATTATATAAATTCAAGACTAGAATTTAGCGAACTAACCGGATTTTACGTTAAAATCCATATGATGATGTGTCAAATACAAAAACATGATAGAAATGAGAATGATAACGATAATTATTGAACAAGCTTCACATTAAGGCTTCCTATCCTGTTCAGAGTTCACATTGAGGCTTTGTACAATTATCCAATCCTTACATTTATACAGCCCATCTCTTTCCAACATGAATGTTAATGAATTGACATATAAGATAAATTGAAATATATGTACTAGCTTGACTTTTTATATTTCTTTTTTCTTAGTGATACAACATACTATCTACATGTTGATTTAGCCATTATTCTGCAATAACACTCAGGTAGCATATTCGTAGATACACCAGATTTCATCTTATATATACAAGAATAAAAAAGATAGACAATTACCTTCTTAGCATCTTTTCCCAACCAATAATGAATTTCGTGCTGCAGCTGACCACTCTTTTGTAAAATTGTCTGCGGTGTGAAGGAAAAGGAAATGAAAATGAACTCCTCAGATCATCCATCAGATTCCTCAAATATATATTTCTGGAACTCAAAAGTCATCAATAATAACAATAAACTAAATATACAAGTACTAATCCAATAGCATGCAGGAAAATGTAACAGTGTATTAGCCAACTTACATTGAGGATAACATAAGCGCTTCCTGAATAAAATTTTCCATACGAAGATCTCGGAACAGGAATCAAACGAAGATTCTCAATGCACCAGATCTCTAGACCACTGAACAAATTATGTTAAGGTGATGCTGAAACTCTTTTAGAACATAACATACCTGCAACAAAATCTATTTTGACAGTTGGAACAAAAAGGCCCAAAACATAATTAATAAGCAAGTAGTACCATGAGTTAAAAGACATTGATCAAGCTAAGAAATGGGACATTCTCTTTTGTGCTAGAAAAATGAGAAACGCCACATGGAGGATACGGTTTTGCTCCTGCACCTTGAAATGCTGAATCGACGTCCTTAGACATTGGAGACATTTTGTATTTGTCCAAGTAGTCAACAATTAAAGCCTAGCTACAGTTCTGTAACAAAAAAGGTTACAGTCATAACTATGTCTTCTAGTAACCAGCTAAGAGATGATGCAAAGCAACAAATGTGAGCATAAACATTATGCTGCCAGAATGTTGACAGTATTTTACGGATTATTAGATGTCATACAGTACCATAGGATAGGAGCATTTCCCTTCGGAATTATGACAAAATTTCTTTGTATTTTTGCAATTTAAAATTTCTTTGTCTCATTACATTAGGTACCATTTTTGCCTCCTAGACTTCAGATTCTCCATTAATGAGGTTCTGCTTACCATTTTCAGAATCTGGGACTCTAATACCAATTATAAATCCATCACTGATTCCCCTTATTCATCCGTTAAAATGCTAAATAGAATCATGAAACCGCTAAAATACTAAGAAAAATCATCAATCATCTCCACAGATTGCCATAGGATAAACATAATTCATGGTATACATGAATCGGTACTTTCTTCCATGAAATCAGTCAACTAGAAATACAATTACCACAATCAGTGAACGCCCCGAACTTGCACAGTCTCAAATCGCCGCCATGGAAATAGAATTGCGAAGAAGGAAGAACAAACATGGAATATAGATCGAAATCAGGACTCAAAAATAGCTACAATGTCTATTTACCTGCATTCAGGTCTGCAACTAAGCTGCTGATGAAGCGATAATCACTGTTCAGATAGAGAGACAGAAAAGGGAAAAGCAAAGCGTGGAAAGAGGGCAATATACTAGATTAGCTGCTTAATTCCTCTGATTGACCTTCTTCTTCAAAAAGTGACGTTTTTAGATGAGAGTGCACCGAAAGAAGGATGAGGTGAGAGAGAGAGAGAGATTGTTAATCGAATCGGCCGCCTAATGCTTGTAGTAGAGAGAAAATGGAGGTCCCACAACCAAAAAAGTAGAGGGTGGGCTGAAGCTTGAAGAAGGTAGCAGCCATGTGAGGGAGTGTGAGCTTTGTTTCCCGCTCTCCCCTTGCCTGCTACTTCCCACTTTCCTCCAACGGTCAAAGGGCATTTCAGACTTTCCCGCATCGAAATTACCGAGATAAGAACGGTCAAACAAAATAAAATAATAAGTTAAATGTACTTTTTAAGTTTTTTTTTTTTTTACATCTATTAATTAGCTGTTAAATGACATGGGTAAATTATGTGTTCCATTCTAAATTTTTTTTATTTTGTTCAATTTAAAAATTCAAACACATTCCTAATTTTTGTTTTTTTTCAATTTAGTCGTAAAGTTTCAAAATCAAACCACTGACCAAGGAAGATTTAGCCATGGGCTAGGTTCAATTGTAGCGACCACAATGATAATATAGTGGTTAAGACATGTGTTTAATTTTAGGGTCACAAGTTTGAATGTTGCAGTGTCATTTGATTAAAAATCATGTCTTGGCTAGTGGCACTGCATTGATCTAATTTATTTGGATATACCGACTTCATGGGGCATGAGAAAATGAAAGCAAATGAAATTCAAATTCTAACATTACGTAGCGTAATAGATTTAAATGTAATGACATACTTACTATACTAAAATACTAGTAGTACTAAGTTGACAAGATCTTAAACTACATACAAAACTGAATGTAAATGTATATTAAATTTAATCATTATTTAGCGTGATGTACTCGGATATTACTAGCATATAATAATAAATAAGGGAAATTATGAAATTGGATGATGATGCAATAATTAAACAAATAAATAGGGACGGATGGGTGGTAATTTATTTATGGGTGGTTAGTAGTGGAAGTTAGTGGGTAGCTCAATTGATTTGATGATCCATAAATAATGGAATGGAACTCAATTATATAATGTTTTTTGGTTACAATATTTGAGCATGTTATTGTTAGGGTTAGGAGTGCGCGGTTCATGGTTTATTATATTCAGCTCCTGATTTCATTTCGTTTAAGTAAATAGGGAAAGTTGCAGGCATACTCCCTAGTCCCTATCAAGTCTCAGCTACAAATTTTTCTTATTTTCTGTTCATTCATGTTTTTATTATAAGCGTTTTCTATCTTTTATGATAATAACATGAATACACATGAATACATAATCATCATTAGGGTTAATTATAGGGTTAGGAAATATACCGTCAAATTTTTTTTTTCTTTTGGTATCTGAGATTTAAATTATTAATATTAAATGTCTGAAGTTTCACTTTAGTAGAAATTTGGTTTTTTATTCAAATTTACTGTCAAATTTGACATAATGATAAAAATTACCCCTTATACTATTACGTTTCGATCGGCGGGCGACCACTACCACAATTTCGGCCACTGCCACCACAACTCTGGTGACCAGTCACCACCCAAATCCGACTGTCAACCACCCAACTCCGACCGGCCACCACCCTACTCCGACTGGCCACCACCTAACTAGGGGCAATTTTGGAATTTATTTTTTTTATCAGGTCACGTGACCAACTTCTGTTAATTTCAACTGCAAATTTAGACTGAGACGTCAAATTTCAACAAAAGTGAAACTTCAGATATTCCATATCAACATTTTAAACTTCAGACACAAAAATCTCATATGATGCAAACTTCATACAGATTATAGGTTTTTAATCATTAATTATATTGCCAATTCATATTTGTACACTCAGACAAATTGTCAACTGGATTTTTTATTTTATTTTATTTTGCTAGTTCAGATTTAACTCGTTAACAAATTGCTAGCTAATATTATATTACGTCTAGTTTTCAATTAATTGGTCATGTAACTAACATATAATTTAAGAGAAAACAATAAACATACTTAAAAGGGTTAAGAACACAATAGGGCCTGAATGTTTGCCCATGTTGCCCGGAGAGGTCTGAATTGAAAAATGTTGCTATTAAGGGTCTGAATTATCATGTTTGTTGTTTTTCGATTTTCCGTCCAAATTTTCTGTTAAATGTAACGGAACCACGTGAAATGACAGAATTACCATTTTGCAATTATTATATAATTTATCAGTTTAATTAATGAAATGTGAAATGTCTAAAATACCCCTGCGCACTAATTATGCCCTTAAAGCCACCACGGCTCCGGCCACCGCCACCCGGCGACCACCACCCCGACTCCGGCAACCGCCACCCGACTCCGGCGACCACCACCCAGCTCCAGCGACCACCACTCAACTCCGGCGACCACCACCACGGCTCTGATTGGGTCCAAATCAGAGTTAGGTGGCTCCGATTTGGGCCCAATCGAAGCCGTGGTGGCGGTCGCCGGGGTTGGGTGGTGGTCGCCGAAGTTGGGTGGTGGTCGTCGAAGCTGGGGTGGTGGTCGTTGGAGCTGGGGTGGTGGTCGCCGGAGCCGGGTGGTGGTTGCCGAAGTCGGGGTGGTGGTTGCCGGAGCCGTGGTGGCATAAAGGGCATTTTCGTCTTTTTAGGTCAAGCATGTGAGGGACACACTTTGGTTCGGAGGGCATTTTCGGGTTTTCAGTTTATTTTCGGTCACATGCCAAGCATGTGACCACTTTCCGTCATTTTTAACAGAAAAAATAGACGGAGACCTCTCATATAAACATAACTCAAAATTCAATCCCTTAATAATATCATTTTAACATTCATACTTCTCCGGGCAACATGGTTAAACATTCAGACCCCTATTGTGTTCTTAACCCTAATTAAAATGACGAAATTATACTTCCTTGACGGATGCTTCTGAATGACTACCTGGATCTAATAATTCCATAATTTTATGTAAAAATTTCATTTTATCTGAAGTTTTATCAATATTGAAATTTTGTGTCTGGCGTTAAAATGAAATGTCTCGAATTTCATTTTTGTTAAAATTTAGTGATTCGGTGTGATTACTTTAGAGAATCCAATCCCGACGAAACTAACGGTCACCTAAGAAGTTAGCCACATCCACGCAAGTAAATTACGCTCCGTTGTCGTTGGAAATTGCTCCACATTATTCTGTTGGAAACCTATTCTTTTGGATGTTCAAGCTTTGGGGGAAATTTTGTGACTTTGTAAAAAGTAATGCGTGATATATTATGAGTGGATCGATGAAAATGATTGAAGAGAAAATAATCAAATTTCAATAAAAATGAAATATTGAACTGTCGATTTTAACATTTTAAATTTCAGTAATCATATAACTAATTATGCTACAATTAGAAGAAATATTATTATTCATCTGAGTTATCAATTGATCCTAGTGTTCCTAGTGTTCAAATGTTGATAATAATCCCTACCCATTAATTATACCGATAAGGGGACAAAATTAAAGTTCGCAATTTGCCTGTCTGTTTCGAGAGTTTATCTTGTTGAGACTCCACCGTGAGCAATGTTAAAAACTACCACATCTGTAGAATTCATTATCAGTTCACAGACAAGTAGAATTTGATTCATAGCTTTGGATTTCTACATGATTCAATTCATAAACAGTAAACATAGCCGGAAAGAAAAAAATTCTAAATCCAGACAGAATTGATCTAGTATCGACAATTAGCAATCATCAACCCAGAAAATCATCAACATTCACGACAAGTACGCACCACAGGATCAAGATTTCATCACAAGTATCAGAAATCTACATACAAAATCAACAACAATCCAATTCAGATCAACACGATATTACTAGCTAGTGACAGATCTGACCTCGTGAATGTACAAAAGCGAACCCCGGTGGTCATCGTTATCTTCACCGGTTACTGACGTAATCAACGACCTCTGCGTCCGTCACAGATCGCGAGTGCTGCACGATCGACCTCCCGATCGAGTTGATCCAGTCCTCCTTTTCCTTCTCGGTGTCGGCGATGAAGTACATCGTGTCCTGGTTCGTCGAAACCTCGAAGGCGAAGGCCTTGTTGATAATGTCCTCTGCGCCCTTGACGGTGAGGCACTTGTCAACGGCGATGACGCCTCGGGGGACGGAGAAGCGCGTGACGCTGGAATTCTTGAACCAGACTAGCTTGCCCTGCTTGAGGACGAACCACCGGCGCCGCCACGTGCGTAGGTAATCGCCTTGCTTGGTGAGCCAGCCGGATCGCTCAGGGTTGGACCAGAACTCGATTCCGCTGTATTCCTCTGGGTTTGGAGCTTGGAAAGTCGCCGATCGCCATAAACTCTCCATTGCTTGGGCAATACGCAGAGAGAGAGAATTCTGAGATTGGGATATGAACTGTACTGTTGTTAATTGTTATGCAGCCAACAAGATTCGCAATGAATGCACCGGGTCCACGAAGAGAATACGTGTGCGTTAATTTTATCAAATTAGTACATGAAGTTTGTGTACTCGAACAAAATTACTAGTTGAATGTTTCTTTTTTATAATTTGCTAGTTTAATTTTGATTTGCAATAAAAATATACATGTCAATTTTTTTTATCTAATTTTAAAGGAATTAGTCACGTGATTTGTACTTAATCAAATAGAAATTGAAAAATTGAATTAAATTTATGGAATTATGCTTATTCGCCTAGCGATTCATTTATTCACGTAACCGAAATTACAAAGTTTCATTGTAACATAAGTAGTATTCCAATAATCCAATTTTTATGAGGGAATTCCAACATTTTAGGGTATTTCTAGTATGCTTCCCAAGCATCATGTTTGTGACACTATTTTAGTATTTTTCTATTGCCCTTAAGGTGAACACTATAGAGAAATTAATGTTATACAAATACAAAGTGTAGTTAAAAAATTTGTCATTTAAGTCCACCCTATTAATAAAATAAGCACAAACATGGTGTTTATGAAGCATGATAGAAAACCCAACATTTTATGTCAGTTTCGTATTTTTCTTTAATCATCTGCAATTCAAGTGTTTAGTTGTCCAGATTAAACAGAATATTTGAGAGAGCTACCAATTTGTCCTAAGTGAAACCAAATTTGGCAAATTGTCCTAACTAAACTCAAATTAGCAATTTATCTGAGTGTCTAAATTCCAGTTAGACATTGATAATGATAATTAGGTCTATACTTTGATTAGGGCCATGAATAGTGAGTAGGAGTGACAGTTCGTGCATTCGTGCGTACTATTATGCGTGTAAAAAATTGTGTGTTGTTAAACTTACTGAACATACATTATAAGTTTATGGTCCCACATTTCACAACGAACACAACACGCAATTTTTTCGTTTATGTCATGCTATAATGTTATGTTAAGTCATTCAGTTGTACATCTCTATACGAGATTTTTAAACAAAAATCAAAATAATGAACTTCATACAGTAAAAAAAAATAAATATAAATAATATGTCAGTATTCATAAGTTCGTAATATATGATTGAAAAACTCTAAAAATAAACCACTAATTGGAATTGTAAAATTTATTAAGTACAGATTATTTAAAAAAGAAAAGCTATTCAAGAATTAGCCGTAATAGCAGAACTTTATCGTGTGTGTCGTGATACTAAAACACAAACACTACACGAAAATTATATCGTGATAATGACGTTATCGTTTTGCAATATATTTGCACGAACACAATTTTCTTCGTGCGTCCACAATATTTCTTTATTTGTGTATTCATGTCGTATTAGAAATTATCAAATGCGTGAGTCCTCTGGGTCCATAAAGACCGGGTGTATCTGGCCAGACCATCACTGTTAAATGTTATCGTTGATCGGTTGGCAAATTCGTTGACGGAAGAAGTATCTCCGTCTCCCTGTACAAACCGGATTCCAGAAACTTCTACTACCTAATAACTTCGTCATACAGAGATAGATGCAACGCCGAACTTTTGGCAATTATTATGTAGATTTGCATTTAAATCATCATAATGAGATGTCAATTTTAGCTGTAGTTGTATTCTTGAATTCTGTTAATTTTGTATTAATAGATAGATACACATCGATTGATATACACCATCCAATTATATATGTATTGATATACACATCGTTCTAGTTGAACTATTTTTTATTTTTTTTTATTTATTTTGAGAACTAAAATTTCACATATACACAAATGGTTAAAAATGATTGTGCAAACTTTAGATAACAATTAATTAAAAAAGACTTATGGCAAAAAAAAAAAATACTTAATAAGTTCTTACAAAAATATAAGGGCATAAACTGAACATAATAATCTGTGATTAAAAAACATGGATATACTAAGGAAATCGAACAAATTACTAACTGCAATTTGCGCAACTCATTCGTGGATAAATTAATTGCTCCATCATATATTTCATTTAATATGAACGGATTTTATTATGTTGACTTACACGTTATTAAAGAAAAACTAAGAAAAATGACTTAAATGGAAAAAAAAATTCCTAATACACATTTTTATTATTCTTAAACATCCGCATAACCAAAATAAAAAAATTCCTAACATAAAAATAATTTTGATAGTTGCCTTTTCTGTAAAGGAAATTACGTAATATATTATTATTTTCTGATTTTTTCTTTAATTGTGTACAAATTACTTAGACCAGACACCGTTCTAATTAGACGGAATTTTTGAAGCAACTAACGAATTGTCCGTATAATGATGTAGCACCTTGTCAAAATATATTAACAATTTTTCCTAACGTATAACTCGAGCAATTTAATAATTAATTAATCATTCCTTTAAAGAAAACTGATGACTAAGGAGTTCCATAGATAAGGGCATACTTGTAAACAAACCTCGGCCCGACAGATATCTGTCGTGGGCCCAGCGAAATATAATAATACTCCAGCGAATAAATAAAGCCACGTGGGCCCACACCAGCTCTTGATCCAATATCACCACCAGCCCAGGCGGAAATACTTATAGTTATATATAAACATGCAACGTCGTCTCGTCTTCCCCACTTAGGGTTTCCCCATTTCCGTGCCGACTACTCTTCTTCCACCACACTAGGGTTCCGATCTTCAACCGCAATGGCCGTGAAGCTCTCCAAGGCTCAGAAGAAGATCAACTACGACAAGAAGCTCTGCCGTCTCCTCGAGGAGTACTCTCAGATCCTCGTGGTGGCCGCTGACAATGTCGGATCGAACCAGTTGCAGAACATAAGGCAGGGTCTCAGGGGCGAGTCCATTATCCTGATGGGGAAGAACACCATGATGAAGCGTACTGTCAAGCTCCATGCCGAGAGCACGGGGAACAATGGCGTCCTGGCGCTCATTCCATTGCTCGTGGTACGGATCTTCTTCATCGAGCTTTAAATAGAAACTTCCGGAGCTCACAGCGCGCATCTTCAAGATATATACGTTGATATGTGGATTTGAAATGTATGATTAAATTCTGAATTGTTCTAAAATGGCAATCCAGGGAAATGTCGGATTAATCTTCACCAAGGGCGATCTGAAAGAAATACGTGAAGAGGTTGCGAAGTATAAGGTAGATTCATTCTATGGAACTGTTGAATTGAGATTATATAATTGCAAGGTTTTTTCGATTGTTTCAGTAGCTTCTTTTCAGCTACATTAATTCATGATGGTTCGTAGCCTTGCTTATCACTTAATCAGCTACATTAATTCATGATTATATATATAATATAGACTATAGTGTATGAACTGAACTACATTCCGTGCCACATTGAATAATTTTGGGCTGGTATAATTAAAGGATGTGATTGCACAGTATAATACTTCATGTATGCTTCGATAACCAATTATCTAGATTGTTTCTTGCATTAGCGTATTCCTGGTATTGAACTGTATGGTTGCTTGAAGCTGGACTAGTATCACTGTTTTTCCATTATGGATGATATCATCAGATATATGTTAACTACTTCGAATTTAATGATGTGATTGCATAGGATAATATTTACTGTATGCTTTGGTAACCAGTTATCAAGATTGTTTATTCCATTAATTAGCGTATTCCTGGTATTGAACTGTTGAACTCTATGGTTGCTTGAAGCTGGACTAGTATCATTGTTTTATGGGTTAATAACTAAAAAACTGTCCAAGGTTTACCTTATGTTAAAATTAGGTGTCTGAAGTTTGAAATGTTAAAATGGACTGTCCCAAGTTTCATTTTTGTTGAAATTTGGTGTCTCGGTGTTATTACTTTAGAAAAGTCAATTCCGACGAAACCGTCTGTCAAATTCGAGCTCTCATACACACTCCCTTCTCGTCATCTTGCCGGGACCGTCACCCAAAAATTTGGTCACATCCGGGCAAGTAAATCTCGTTCTATTGTCCTTGGAAAATGGCTCTACACCACTCTTTTAGAAACTTTTTTTTTAATGTTCAATTTTTAGGTAAAATTTGACGATTTTGTGAAAAGTAAAGAGTGATGGATTATGAGTGGGTTGGTGGGTTGATGAAAATGATGGAATGAAGATGAAAAGACGCACAAAGACACCAAATTTCAACAAAAATGAAACTTGGGACAGTTCATTTTAACATTTCAAACTTCAGACACCTAATTTTAACATAGGGTACACCTTGGACAGTTTTTTAGTTATTAACCCTTGTTTTATCCGTTATTGATAAATATGATCATATACATTAACTACTTCAAAATTAATGTTCAACTTAAATGACAGGTTGGTGCTCCTGCTCGAGTTGGTCTCATTGCTCCGATCGATGTGGTTGTTCCACCGGGCAACACCGGGCTCGATCCCTCCCAGACTTCCTTTTTCCAGGTACTCATCTCCAAGTTTCAGACTTTCCTTAATACCAGAAGCATAGTTTCTCTTACCATGCATGCTGATATGTTTAAGCTCCATAGTTCCCTGCTATAGTAGCCACAGAGCTAAATAGTTGTAAGGTTTAAGAACCTATAAACTGTTTGAGATTTGCCTTATATGAGATTTGAGTGTCTGAAGTTTAAATTGTTGATATTGACTGTTTTCAATTTGTTCAAATTTGGGTTTCTGTTCATTTTTACCATCACATTTGATGGAACAGTGTGAAAAGTCAAAATTGTCCCTTATACTATTATGTTTACTCCGACCATCCACAACCCAACTCCGGCGGCTGGCCAACACCCTACTCCGACCGGCCACCACCCTACTCCGATCAGCCACCACCCAACTATAGGCAATTTTGAGATTTATTTTTTTTTATCTTGTCATGTGACAAGCACATGACCAAGTTCTATCAATTTTAACAGCAAATTTGGACAATTACAACAAAATTGAAACTTCAGACAGTCAATATTGACAACTTAAACTTCAAACATAAAAATCTCACATATGCTAAAATTCAGACAGTTTATAGGTTTAACCCTAGTTATAAAACTCAATTTATGACAAGTTTTCAAGATAAAGATTTTATTTTTCCACCACCCATTAAAACCTTGTTCTTCAGGTGCTCAACATCCCCACCAAGATTAACAAGGGAACCGTCGAAATCACAACCACAGTGGAGCTGATCAAGAAAGGTGACAAAGTGGGGTCCTCAGAGTCTGCTCTGCTGTCAAAGCTCGGGATCCGACCCTTCTCCTACGGCCTTATCGTCCAATCCGTGTACGACAACGGATCGGTCTTCAGCCCCGAGGTGCTCGACCTCACAGAGATGACCTTGCCATGAAGTTTGCTAGTGGACTTGCTAACATTGCAGCACTCTCAATCTCTTTATCATTCCCCACCATTGCTGCAGCTCCACACATGTTCATCAATGGCTACAAGAATGTCCTCAGCATTGCTGTGGCTACTGAGTATTCTTACCCACAAGCTGAGGAAGTTAAAGAGTTCTTGAAGGTTGGTTGGTTCACTTAATATATATAATCGGTTCGTCGAATTTGCGTAAAAACATCATTTTTATGATGTTGATGTTTTCTTTGGTGTAGGATCCAAGCAAGTTTGTTGCACAGACTGCACAGGTAGCAGCTACTGCTGATTCTGCAGCGCCTGTTTCAGAGGAGAAGAAGGAAGAAGAGAAGGAGGAATCTGAGGAAGAGGGTGGTTTTGGTGGTTTGTTTGACTAAATTTGTCCATTAGGGCACATTTTTAACTGGTATTGCAACTTGAATGTTTTGTGGGTTTTTAGGGTTTGTGTTTCTTTACCTTCTTTCAACTAGACGACTATGGTATCAATGGTTTATCCAAGTTTTGTCATCTAACGTTGCCTTTAATTTTATTTTTTTCATGAATGTGAATTTTATTCAAATAACTGAAGCCCACTGTTTGCCATAAAGAATCTCGTACTTATTTATGGAACCAAAGTCCTATGTGACTCTTAGAGAATTTAAGGTTAAAGGCTTAAAGCTATATTTTAATTTGGACCCTTTTATTAAAAGTCTTCTTTTGTCAAAATGTTAAATTGACAATTAAATGTAATATTTTTATTAAAAAAATATTTTTTTGAATTTTCAATTCTGCTATTTTTTATAATTATTATATAAACTAAATTGTATATAAAAGTCATCTTAAAACTCGGGATTTAAATTCTTTATTTTAGTGGTTTTACCTTGGCCGGCCCTGTGTTGGCCTTTGGATCTACCCCATTTCATTAAAAAAATATGACATTAATGATATTTTAGTGGTAGTCGACTGTCGACTTTTGATGTTTGATCATTAATTAGTTACTAAATTATGCTTTTTTTTTTTTTTTTAAAAAGAACTTGTGAATTGATACACACAAAGTGGTACAATAATATTATTATTTTATTGGGCTAAATAACATAACTATTATGACTGATAGAGAAAGAAAGGAATTGTGAAAGTTTATAATTCAATATTCCTTTCATGAATAGAGAGATTCGAACATGTTAAAGTTCATCACGTGATTTTTTTTTGTTCGGTGTGCGAACATATGGCAAACATTCCCTTTATTTTTAGGACAGTTGTTAAATATTCAGTCTAAACTTTTATGTAGCACAGAGAGAGCAAGTTCGAGTCTCTACGCTCAAAGTTCCCCAAATTTTATCATGTTTACCATCAAGTCCAAAACCCTAAACCCAAAAAAAAAAAGTTAAACCCCAATTTTCATCATGTTCGCCAATCGGTCCGGCACACTAAACCCAAAAAAATGTGATTTGACTTTAAAAAATGTCTAAGCCCACGTGTGAAAGAGTGTTGATATAAACATTAAATAACTTATAGTTATGTCTAAGCACACATGATATTTGGACTTTGTAAAGTAGGGGGTCAAGAAATCTGCATTTCGGTATAAATGAATATAGTTATTGGTTACACGCTTTCCCTTCACTCGAATTGCGGTGGAAAGACAGGAAGAAAGAAGATAATATACATACAAGGCTGAATCTTAACCTTAATGAACTTCATTGCTGCTCAAGGCAACTGCGGAAGAGTCGAATTCCCTGTTTCATCAACATTCATGGTACTTTAGTGACTGTGCTTTGAAATTAAGAGAAGCTAAATAATTAGTTAATTGAGATTTATCAATGAGACCATCCATTACCTGCAATGCAAAAGCAATATCTGTGTGATCTACTTTTAAGGCTATTCGCCGTAGCTTGTCTTCTCGGGATTGGCCAAGTTTAAGAAGACCCTGCAAAGTCGGCGCAGTTTATCAAGTTGTATAAATATAATCAATTTGTTATCACATTAATAATAGTAATCAAACAGAGATTGTGTATTGCCATACTATACCTGATCGTTAAGAATTTGACACATACTCGAAAATTCCAAAATCCCAACTCCAGGTATCAGCATTGACTTGCAGACTTCCAGGTAAGACTGGTAGAGCTGCAATTTATTTAACTCCAAATCAGCAAAAGTGTACTTGCATGAATTACAACATAATATATAGAAGAACAATCAAACAATGGAATAATACCTCTCCAAGAGTTGTATCTTTCTTTCGTCCATTGAGGCGTTTTACAGCAGAACACATAATAATCTGCAGTAGGTAAACCCAATGAAGAAATTAAATATGTGCTGATGAAGAAATTATATGTGTGCTGATGTTGTTTTACCTGCTGGTGTTGTGGAAGAGACTGAATAGTGTCCACTGCAGGTGACTTGAATGTTCTTGACAGTGCACGAGCCATGTGATCTATCCTTACCTGTGAGAGATTTCGTATATTCGAGTAATTAGCCAGAAAATTCCGGGGACAATCTCAATACTGTAATCTCTGGATAAAATTTGATAGAAATGGGATGCTCACAATATAAGTCTCTTTCCGCTTTGAAACCTCACGACCTGGAGTTGTTTGATCACCATTGGGCTCATCATTTTCTGATGGGGAATTTCGGTTTGTCTCTGTTGTTTTAAGCTCTGATTCTACCAAATCTATTGCACTCCTGCAACAACATCAAGTCAACTCTAGTAAATATGATATGTGCTACTCTTGGTAAGGGGATTAGCAAATAGTTCAAATTAGATGCTGACCTGCAAATGCAAAGAGCTTTCCTCATATCGCCAGATGCTGCAGCAATTTTCTGTGAAACCTCCACATCTTAGTCCTATCGGCAACCAGTAAGGATATAAAGATGGTAACGATGTAATGCAGTTGACTTACTCTTGCACACAGTTCCAATGCTTGTGGTTGGAAAACAACATATGGTAGTGCCTGATAAGATAATGCACTCCGTTAGCAGTGTATAACATTGAAATACTCCTACCATGTTCATTATTCGTCTAATCGCACTGGTGATTAGGTGGTCATGTGGTTATTGCTCAAGGTAAGAACCATGGAAGTTAGCATGTCTGTTTGATGGAACTAGCAGACCAGTAAAATGGAGACAACGAAAAGTAAGTACCATGAGTCTTTCTTGAAGAATCTCTATAATCTGATCCTTTGTGTAAGCTCTGAAAGTTATAACCATTGGTTTGCCTAGTGAGAAAGAAAAGCAAGAATGTCACTTGGAGAATCTCAGAAGATTACCCAAATAGATTGGCTTCTATCAAAGTTAAATTAAGGAAACTAATGAGAAGATAAAAACCATCATTATGAAGCAAGTAAATGGACTCACAATTCAAAGATTGAAGCCTTGGTAGAAAGCGGTCAGCTAAGTCTATGGCATTTGAGATTCCTACAAAGAAAAGATAGTAGACAATTGTCAGCTAGAAACAGGATTGAATAGTTTTGGATGCATATCACCATTATGATTTATGATAATACTAAGAAATTATGATATTAGCTTAACACCGTGAATCACGGAAAAGATAATGCTCGCTGCAGCTAGTACCTATTAATATGCATCTGGAAAATGGAAGAGCTGTGAGCATAAAAAGATCATGGAGCACTGCACGGTCTCTTGTGATCAGATAATCCAACTCATCCGCTATTATAAGCCTGAGAATAGAAAATCTATTTCAGTTGAATAATTCACTTCTTTAAACTCATCATATATGTCATATTTCTCTTCACAAGGCACACAGCAAGAACAGTCTCAAGAAATGTTTCTCACATCATTTTCTGAGGATGTGATTGCTGCTCCTGAGAGTATACTTTTTGAATAAGCTGCAGAGCAGGGGCAGAAGTACCGGGTCTTGTTTTCTGGTCAATCTTCCCAAGAACCTATCAAGAAAAATTGGTTGATGAGCACATAAAACTCCTAAGCAATTCATCTTTGAAAGATATAAAAGCGCGTACCTTGCTAAATATTTCAGATGTCGTGACTAGAGAAGTACACTGCAACTCTAGAACATCTGGTTGCTCAAAGCTTTCCTGGTAGAAATAACAATTTTACATAAGTGTTTTACTAAAGAGAATAAAGGACTCGATAGCTAAAGTTACTGAGATTTGGCATCCGCAAACAGTATAGATATAGATGGTAAAAAACAGCAAAGACAAACACAATAGTAAGCCATCCAACCTCTTGTGCCCAATCTAATAGTTGCTTCTTCACTTTTGCCATGGATAAAGACTTCCCAGTCCCAGGGCATCCACAAATGTACAGGCTACCAGCCTTATCTTGCTTTATGCAACCCTTGCAAAAGTCTAGGACCCTCCTCTGCTCATCTTCACGGCAAACAACTGTGCAAGGTAAGGTCGAAACATGCAATGCTTCCTTTACTGCACTAATCTGAAGAGAACCTGCAAAAATAGGTGAGCTTTTTAATTGGTCAACATCCAACTAGAAACAAGTCTGCAATATTGAGTGAATATGTTGTATTCCACCTAGATAGCTTACCCTTGGGGTCGAATTCTGGCTTGGCCACAAAATTGCTAGACAAGCTCTTCACTGCAGAAATATGCAATTCATTGAGCTTATTGGTACACTCTTTGGCAATTCCCTGGCAATGATACAATACAACAGTGATAATCTGGACATCTAATTTAACCAGGAGTTGAAATATTGCAATGCCAAGGAGCTCTGATGAAAGTAGCAACTTACATTAGGAGAAGTGTTAGGACTAGAGTTTATGCATCGTCTAGCAGATTTCCTCTCATTTGGAGTAGAGACTGGACTCGTGCACATAGCTGCTGAATCCGATCTTGACTGAATAGTTCAGCGAGGAAATTCAGTGTTAAGTTTACATGAAGGATGGCAATATCGTACAAGTATACCTTAAGTATCGCCATCTAATTAAACTAAGCAAAACAATTGTCGAACAGCTAGGCACATCTAACCCAGAACTCACATTTGGAGAAGAATTCGGGCTGGAATCCATACACCGACGAGCCGATTTCCTCAAAACCTGAGTGGAGCTTGGGCTAGCGCATTTTACTGTTGAATCAGACCTCAGCTGGAAACAACATAATGCAAAGTTAAAGTGTCTGTAAAAACTAAAAAGCTAACAGTGAACATTTGTAGCCACAGTGTGCATTTCTTACGCCGTATATCATATATGCTTCTGTGAAAATTAAAGCATCCATAGCATTTGGTACTGAATCAAAACAGAATTAAGTCAACGAGCATCTCTAAAACTGCAACTCACATTTGGAGGAGTATGAGGGCTGGAATCGATGCATCGACGAGGGGACTTCCTCTTGATCGATGTAGGTACTGGACTATCAGCGGCCACCGCATCCGAATCAGACCTCAGCCTCCGCCGCTGAGGAGTAGATTCGATGATGTTGATCTTAGATCCGGTGATCTCCTTGAGGCCACTTCTGCCGGACAGCGGAGACGCGGCCTGGTTCGAAGCAATGGAAGGCATTATCTCCGGTTGATTGCTATTCAGGTGCTTCAAAAGTGGCCTGAAACTGGAAACTGCACCATCAGGAGATGAAATGCAGGAGGATATAGGAAGGGGGTGTTCATTGTTTGTTTAGCGGGAACGATGAAGACGACGACATTCATTTCCCGCCATTTTAGTTTTCGAAGAGAGAGGCTGAAATAATAAGAGATTAAGAAGAATAAAACGTTGGGCTCGACTTGATGAAGGCCCAATTATTAAAACCAGGTCATGCTCCCAACCCATAACCATATTGCCACCATTTTTAGATACCGAGTATTATTAATTATAATTAAACCGAAAAAAACTAGTTTATGAAAAGGAAAAAAAAAAAAAAAAAAAACGAAAACTTATCGTGACACATTTTACAAACACGAACACGGTATTAATATTTTGTGTTTGTTTGTGTAGTGCTATCATGTTGTGTAAGGATATACAATTTGTACATCTCTGTACGAGATATTTAAGAAAAAAAATCAAAATAATGAACTTCATATACCAAGAAACTATGAATTAATATGTCAGTATTCATAAATTAATAATATAGAGTTTATAAATACTAAAAATTAAATCACTAATTGGAGTTTTCAAAGGTAATAAATAAGATTTGTTCAAAAAATACTTAAGAATTAGTCTAGTAGAACAGCTTTATCGTGTTATCGTGCGTGTCGTGTTACGGTACTCAAACACGAACACCACACGGAAGTTATATCGTGTTAATTGTGCTATCGTATTATCATTCTGTCATAACACGATTTTTTCCGTACGTTCATATCGTATCACAAATTTCATTCCTATTAATTACCCATACCCGGACACTACTCAAAAGACCGATATTTTTTTTTTTGGCAAAAAAAAAAGGAATGGGCTAGTAGTGGCGACCCTAGGCCCATCCCGTTACGTGATGTTCGGGCTCTTCTGCTCACGGTCTGGGTTTTTTTCCGACCAGACTTAGCGAACAACCAGCGCATGCACTGGCCCCGTCAACGTAACCCCACCAGCAGCCTAGTATAGTCAAGAGGCCGGCCCGTTAGGCCCAGTTCTACTCGCCTCCTCATATGCCTGACGCGGTATGCAAAAGACCGATATCTACTTATTTAATTTAAAAAAAAAAAAAAAACGATATCGCATACCGACGGATAATTTTCTCATGATTAGACTTTCGTTTCAGGTTCTGGTATTCAATTGAAAAATCCCCATAGACTATGACTACCATTTTTTCCATTACGAGCTGAACACGATGCTGATATATATTAACTACTAGTACACGTTGCGGGCCTCGATATATGTTAGTTTCATTCTTGAACTATTTTTTAATAGAACTTTGCCGAATAAGTCAATTCAATTCGGATTTTCACCGTAGTTGTGATTTATATTATTTAAATTTTACAATAGTTGAATTGGTAATAAACCGATTTATAACTAATTTAATTATTTGAACTATATAAATTGAAAGACGACGATAGAGGTCAATAAAAATACAGAAATGCAAAGTGGAACAATGTTCAAGAATACGAATGAAAAATACTTGAAATTTTTTGTTGAGACATTTAGTGACTTAAATTTTGTATCTTAACTATATATATATATATATATTATTGAGACATTAACTAGATATTTATGAAATCTGTGAAGAACTGAAACCCTAACCCTAGATTGCAGAGAGAATTTGAGAGGAAAAGTTTGAACAGTGATTTGCGGCTCACCGAATTAAGCAAAAAACCTAACCCTCACCAAATATATATGGGCGGGGTCCCGAGTAAATACTCAAGGGTCCCCTAAGTTTGTATAACCTCCAAATAAGTCCCAAATACAACTGGACTTCCACGAACCGATCCAACCAATTCGAACCAACAATTATATGGGCCAAACACGAGGCATATTGGGCCAAAACCCATTAATCACAACCACCAGCACGGGACAACACCAGAAACGGGCCAGAGAGCTGGACTTGGCCTTACAGGCCCAAGATTGCCCAATTCTCAACAAAATCAATCACTATTACTTTTAAATTTAAAATTCAAACAAATCGGATAACTACTAACTATTTTTTTTTAACTCATACACTATGTCAAAATTAAATAAATAATTAAATTAGCGAATTGATTTAGTATAATTGATTATAAACTACTTCAATTCAATTCGTTTGAACCGAATTTTATTATGATTATTTAACTACTTCAATTCGATGTTGTTGTTTTAATGATTATTTAACTAGTTGACGATAATATAGTCTTAGAAAGAAGTTAGGATGCATGTGCTCAAAAGATACAGCTAAGTGGGTCTTTTAATGCAAGTCTAATTCACGTGGGTACGTACAGTCTAACAGAACAAATAATAATATCCGCACCATCTTTTGGACGCTATTTGTCATTAAGCAATTATTAACAGTGTTATCAGAACCGGACCGGGGCCTGAACCGGCAGGGCCACCGGTTCCCGGTTCGGCCGGTCGGACCCGGTTCGAACCGGGTCCGACCGGTTTTAGTAAAAAAAATGCAAATTTGCATATCCTCTTTGTAAGTTAAACCTTATGTAGGTTTTAGTCCGGATTGGGGCCTGCCTCTCTATAAGTTTACCCTAAAAAAATTTTAATTTTTAATTTTTTTATTTTTTTTTATTTTTTTAATGAAAAGAGTCCGAACCGGCGAACCGGTGAACCGCCCGGTTCGCCCAAAACCGGCCGGTTCGGTGAAAACCGGACTTCAGAACCGGGTTCGCTTACATCCTCCGGAAATAAGCAAATCGGACCGGTGAGGAGTCCGGTTCCGGTCCGACCGCGGTCGGACCGCCGGTCCGGTCCGGTTCTGATAACACTGATTATTAATCTTAGATTCTATATTCAATTGTTATTGTCTATTTTATTGATCATATTTTTTTGGCACTTAGTGCAGACTGTCTTTTGTTTTTTCTATTGTGTTTTTTCTTCAGAAAATATCATGGTATTATTTGTGATCTTCAAGTGACAGCAATACACTAGTCACTTATCAGTCTCAACTCTCAATAGTATGTACGTAACAATAACAAACCCACAGGAAGTGCATGAAATCTCTTATAGGTAGGTGTCCGGCACCGTTAATGTGAGCTGTAATTTTTATATCCGAGAAATCAAACTAGGTAATGTAAACTTCTTTAATATAAATGATTTGATTTAATTGTAGTGTGAGATTATAATTATAATTATAACTAGTAAAAAATACCAATGAAACCGAATCTAAATATATATAATGTGCGATTAGTATATTTAATAACTAGTTTTTTTTTTTAATACTACATTGAAAGTTTATATAATTTCGTAATAATTGGAGTTGAACATTTCTCTATTTATTTATGAGCGATATAATGCTATATATAGCTTCTATTTTAAGTTATAACACACTTGTTAACTTCTTAAAAAATGTTTAAAAAAACAACGCTTCTTAAAAGCTTCAACACTCCCATAAACAATCATAGAAAAGAAAGTCAAATAATATATAATCAACTGATTTGATTTAAAGTTGGCCCAAAAAAAAACTGATATGATTTTTTTTTAAGGTATAAAATCGGTTGTAACTTAAATCTATTTTCCAGTCGTTAAATTATAAAAAATATACATCAACTTTTAGGATTGTAAAATAAAAATATATATTCTTATATAGATCTTAATGTCATTAATCTAACGATTTAAATTATAATCAACTCCATTTTAATCCTGTTTGTAATCCACGAACAAATGGTGGTGGTCCTGCACTCTTTGTAATTTTATAAAAAAATAAATAAAACGTGATTTAAGCCGCACGCGGTGCATTTATACAAAAGGGACGACAATTTCGCGTCGTACACTGAATGGAACTCAAATAACGCGTTAAAGTAATCACAACCTTTAATTTAGTGGAAGGTCAGTTTGGCCCTCAAGATATTTCATTCAACTTTTGGCAAATAAGGAAGCCAAGTGGTTTTCTTTAAATGGAAGAGCAAACTTGAACCGTCAATAACAACCGTCCAAAAGAATGGCGGTGACAGTCACGGTATCTCCATGTGGTCCATTTGGGATTCCTTCTCTCATACATTATTATTACATTTGATTCCATATTATTTACATTATTATTAAAATAAACCTAAATTTATTTCATTTTAATTTCTTAATTATTAGATCAGAAAATCAAATCACCATTATTATTCTTATCATAAATCATGTTTTACCGTTATGATATTATATGTGTCAGTACTTTAATATTTTCATTTATGATTCATTAATCTCAATAAGTTTAAGAAAAAATCGTACAATTAATTACACCAAATATATTTGTTAAATATATTTGTTAAGCTCACGACGACGATACATGATTTGAAGTATGAATACTAGGACCGGTAATCTGGATCATAATGGAGAATATGAAAAAAATATTTACTAAACATTATTCAACGGAAAATAAACCGAACCGAATTGAAATATAATCAATTTTATTTTAACTGAAACCAGAAAAAAAAATACTATTAGAAAACATTTGGTTTATCAGTTTATTAATCTACCTATATTAGTAGTTATAGTTATTAACTAATTATAAATAGACATCTCAGTTAGGTTGGTTTGACATTCTTCATCAAATTAAAAATTGACTAACAAATTTGAAAAACAATAATCATAAATATATAGAAATAAATCCAGCTAATATTATGTATATTATCATTATATAGACAATAAATAATATCAGAGGAGAGATCTACAAAATGTATTGGGTGCTCTAAACAAGGCCAGAAAAAGCTGTTCTGTTTCCGGGAAGTGAAGCTTCAGTCGCGGCCTCGCTTCAGGGATTTCCCCGGAAATCTCCCCGGCGATCACCGGCTCCAGCGCCACTTTACGGCAAAGTAAGCTCATCTCTTCAGACGACCTATCGTAATTCTTGCTTTGAATGAATGTCTTTTCCACTTTGTAGTTTTTCGTGCAAAATCGAACGGTCTTGGAATACGATCTTCGGGATCCGATTTTCATTGAAATCTGTTGATTTCGTATCCAGCGTCCGAATTTTTACTTTTTGTTGATAAACAAAGAAATGTCTCGCTGAAAGAGCTTGTTTCACTGTTCTTGAGGTGGAATTTGGCGCGACAATTTGCGCTGATTGACATGGAACTGTTCGATGAATTGACTTTATCTTTTTCTCGGTGTTGCTTTCCAGGTTACCTGATTTGGAGGCGTTTCTAGAAGTATATTTGCAAGATTCGGATCGGAAGATTACACAATTAGCTTTTCTGGAGGTGGATTCTTAACGCCTTTCTGCTTTTTCATTTAATCTACACCAGCATAATGGAGTGCAAAGTAGCAGCAGCACCTTTTCAGCGGTTAGTGAAGCTGATTTGTCCTCAATATCCATCATCGTCTCGAACCATGGCTTCTTCGATGCCTTCAAAGCGAAGAAAAAGTCAGGATGCTGGTTCAATAATGTATCGGTGCAAAAGTTCTGATTCTGCCACGTTTGGGACTCGATCAACAAAGATCCTCCGTTCTCAGAGATCTGAATTGCCTAAAACTAGGTCACATTCCATGAAACCGTCTTGTTCTGCCGGATATGGATCCTTCTCCGAAGATGAATGCTCCAATCTATTTCAGGGACTTTCCAGCAGACAGACTACTAAGCTTGTCAATGTAATGCCAGATCCTGTTGCTGATTCAAGAGAATGGCTTGGTCTCAATACTGCAGAGACGAAGTTCCATCTCTTTGAAGAAGATGTCAATTTTGCTGGGAGTATCGAGCATAAGGCTAACGATGTAGGCCTCCCTATTTCGGTTCGGATGATTAAGCGGAAGTTGCAGAGGCAAGAGAGGGTTTCCAGAGAAGCTGAGGTTCTTGAAGATTCATCAATCAAAAGCGCATTCTCCAACATGGTTTTGATAATCCGAGAGCTCCAAAGCTACACTTTGCAGAAGAGACAATTTTCAAGTGATGAAGATTTACAGGGAATGCTGGTTCATGTACGACAAGAGACGCATGCATCTTTTGTATGGCTATTCGAAAGAGTCTTCTCAAGAACACCAACTTTGATGGTGGACTTGATGGTTCTGGTGGCCAATTTTTCTGCACACTCTATCGGAGCCAACGCTGCAATGGCAACTTCATCATTTACCCAACCTGCCTCTGCATTTGTTATTGAGTCAAATGGCGTTGTAGACGATCGTCTGATCGGATCAGCAAGGAAAGCAGAGACTACCCCATATGATTTTAGCAGTGAAGAAGCTTCTTCAATGCAAGAATCAATAAGAAATAAAGCGCTTGGCCTTGAGAATGATCAAAAACTTGCAGAGAAGATCAAATCCGATGATTATGCAGAGCACTTGAAGACGGAGGCCCTTTACCAAATAGGGCTCTCTCAAGAACCCAATAATCAGCTCCTGCTAACCAATTTCGCGCAGTTCCTATACCTCATCGCTAATGATTTTGACAGGTACAATTTCGTATCTCCTAGAAGCTTAGCCTTTATTATGTTACAAGATCCTGTTTTTAAGATGGCCATGTTTGTTAATTTTGAGTAGAAATATGAGCCAACTGCTTGACCTCCTTAACTACCATACCAAATTGAATCAAATCACCATTTCAGTTAGTAGAAGCTAGAAAATTAAGCTTGTTTTTGTAATTGTTGGTCTGTCTTGGTGAATGCGATTAACGTGTAGCTCTGATTCGTTCTCTTGATCCCGACTTTGCTCTGTTGTGATGTCTTTCACTTGACCGGATCAAATGTCAACATTGTTAATCTTGATGAACTTGGATAGGCATTGACAGCGCATGACAATTAACTCAGTCTCAGCTGAAAGCATCAAAAGACATTTTTTGTTGCATCCCACTAACTAAAACCAAAGACCAGTTTAAATTTGCTTTTGTAAATTGACTTGTGCTCTAAGATAGACTTGTTCTTCTTGTTCAACAGAGCGGAAGAGTACTTCAAGAGGGCAGTGACAGTTGAGCCGGCCGATGCAGAGGCTCTGAGAAAATACGGCAACTTCCTATGGAAAGTGAGGAATGATTTGTGGGCTGCTGAAGAAACCTTCTTGGAAGCCATTTCTACTGATCCCACCAACTCGTTCTACCACGCCGACTATGCTCATTTCCTCTATAGCACCGGGGCTGAGGATACTTGCTTCCCTCTTTCACCATCGGACGAGCAGGACGAAGATCAATAAAAGACCATCCGAAAGAGATAGGTCTTTCCGAGCACTAGGCAATGAGATTAGGTCAAGAAAGATTTCAAGAGTTGATTTTTCAAGATGAACTCTTTTCTTTTTATGTTTCTGAAAAAATCACACAAAGTTTACTTAGATAGTTGGAAATTGCATAGCTGATGAAGTTATATAAGTTTTCATCGCGTGTTGATAAAGTCTCTCGTGTCGGTTCGGGATAGTATCGGGTGTATATCTATATCATCATGGTTCGTGAATGAAAATTCGACTGATTGTAATGATAGTGTGGGATAGGCAACACTATGTTCTAATTTACTGCATTTTGTTTCTTGTAGTTCTGCATTTGTAGCAACTCTTGTAAGAAGTTGTGGTTGGTGCAGAGTTGATGAAATTGAAACCTCATTGAATGAATAAAAGATTGAGGACTGAGTTTCACTATTGTGTAAAGGGTAAGGACCATATTGACGTTTTTGATAAAGTAGGTGACTCTTGGGCGCCACTTATGGGCGAATCATCATCTTGCCACGTGGCAGGATTCCAGCCACTGGCACGGCCCAGTAGAGGATGAGCTTCCTGTGGAGAGCTCACTTCGGTCCCTCGTTAAATCCGAGAAAGAGAAACGGTGGCGTTTCAAATCGCAAAAGTCACCACGACTCACGAGGAGAGAGAAAGAGAAGAAATCAATGGCGTCGCTTACCATGGCGTTTGCTCCGGCGGTGTTTGCGGCCAAGACCACAAAGGGAACCACAAAGGGAACCGGCGAGGTCAAGGCGGAGAAAGGCGGCTTTCTGGACTGGTTCCTGGAAGGATTAGCGAAGGAATCGCTGGTGGAGGTGGATCCCCTCCTCAAGAAGGTAGAGGAAAAGAATGGCGGCGGCGGCAGCAGCAGCAAGAAGAAGACCGTCTCCGTGGCGGTTCCGCCGAAGAAGAACGGCGGTGGTTTTGGAGGCCTTTTCGCCAAGAAATGAGGAGCTCGATCGCTCATTCAGACCGTCTGTTCTTTATCTCTCCCTTTGTCATTGTTGTGAAATTTCCATTTCCTTCTAATGAAAAAACTACATATATTGTATAATACAATTTCTCTCAATTTGTATGAAATTGATTCTAGGGTTGAGTTACACTACACGAACCTTCATTTCTTTGTGTATGGAACTATTTCGATGTTAATTATCTTTTTCTACGTAAAAGTCCGTTTATTCATGCAATGACAAAACTCGGTATATAGTATGTTTGAAAAAATAAGTATATAGTATGTTTGAACAAATAAATAAGTTTTTTTCAATCTTAAAAATTGTATAAGTTGGTAAACATATTATATGTTTAAAAAAATAGTTTTTTTTTTTATCATTTTAAAATGTATAAAATTACATCTAAAAAAAATAGTAACCGATATATTAACCTTTCAAATAAAATTTAAATATGTGAATAATACATAGATTAGTTACTTGACAATGCGACCGTTCGGTTCAAATATGTGTTTTTTAGTTACATTCGTTTTCAAATGTGACCATTTGGTTACATTTTAATGAAATGTCCAAAATACTGTTCTTCATGTTCTTCAAGTTAGTCATCATCATACAAAAATATTTATTTTTTTTTAATTTTTTTAAACGAGAATAGGACACTTTTAGGGTTCAAATTCGAACTCAACAGCAGCTGTTGTAGGCTCAGTCAAACTCAGCTACAGCAGTGCTGGGTTCGATTGAACCTACCACAGCTGTTGCTGGGTTCAGTTGAACCTATCTACAACAGTGTTGGTTCAATCGAACCCAACACAGCTGTTGGACTGAACCCAGCAGCAGTTTTGCTGGGTTCGAATCCAAACCCAGTGTTGATTTAAAAAGTATTGATGAATTACACGACGAATAAGATGAAGAACACGATAAATACGATGAAGGCTTGTTGGTTCTAACACACGCTCTAATGACAAAGCGGTTGTTCACTTCAAGGTCGGAAGGAGATTCAGTTGCTTGTACTTGGAGGATCTTTATTATTGTCTAGATTGTCTTGAAGAACCCTATGAATACGATGAAGAACACAACGAATAACAATTTAATTTATTATTGATAAGGGTACAATCATAATTTTATAACCATTTAATCACATCAGGTGAAACTTAAGTGACTATAATAAAACAAGTTAGAACAATTTAATCACATTCTAATACGATGTAACAATCACGTCAAAAATTAAAAGTAAACATTTAATTACATTGTGCAAACATGAGTAAATAACCAATTATTAACCCTTACCTATATTTTAAATTTACAAAATTAACCGAATGTTTTTTTTCAATATTACAACTAAGCTAATGAGATATATTACTGTTAGAATTGAGTGCAACTAGACCAGAATCAATTGGGAAATTAATTGAGTACTAACAAGTTGGGACTTAATTGTAATATTAACGTAAATTCATGAGTAAAAACCAATTATTAACTCTTACATATATATTTTAAATTTACAAATTAACTGAATGTTTTTTTTTTTAATATTACAACTAAGCTTAATGAGATATATTACTGTTACAATTGAGTGCAACTAGACCCGAATCAATTGGGAAATTAATTGAGTACTAACGAGTTGGGACTTAATTGTAATATTAGCGTAAATTTTAAATTTTAATTTTGACATTTATAAAGGTATTTTCATGTAACCAACAAAGCTTCAACACGCGTATCATCATTAATTGCAACATCTATTTGCCTAAACTTATGTTACAAAAGATCGGTCATACTCATACTTCTATTCTATATCATCAGGTAATAAATATTATACATTATATGGACTTTATATTTTTGTGGGTGCTATAAATGCGTTGTCCTCACATAATGAATTTAACCGCGAGTAATATTTATTTGATTAAGTAACGTTTGAACTTTCCAATTCTCGAGAAATATATTCTTCTCTTAGCTACTTACTCATGTTATAGTGTATTTAGGACTGATAATAGTGAGTGTACTAGGTTCTCAACCCGCGCGCAGCGCGGGCGAGTTTAAAAATTGAAATGAATTCAACAAAATTTGGTGATAAGAAACTATTATATATAATTATATATTGAAGAACTAATTTATAATAACTCACAGTCAATATTTTTTTTTAGATATTAAATTATTTTCTAGTTAATTAAATTTATTTGCATGTACGTCTTAATAGATAGATATAGAGATATAGATCATATTACATTACCAAATTATATTGATGTGTTTTCAATATTAAAAAATAATAATTTGTTGTGTATAAATCTTACTAATCACCTATACGTGGAACCTCATTCACCTATCACACAATATTGGGGGCTAACTCATGCCTCATAACAGACCAACCCAACCCAACCTAATATTTTGTAAAGATCTATAGCCAAACCATATTTGAATCAATGTTTGCTTACCAATTCAATTTCAGTTGGGCCTAGTACCAGAAAAACTCAGCCCAGGCCATTCTCCTTCATACAGTTCTTTACCCTAGCTTCTCTGATATTTCTCATTATCCAAAGACAAAGCAGCCTCATCCTTCTCTAGAATCTCTTCTTCATCCAACATCCTCTTCTTCTTCCTCCACCTTCCACGCACACATCCGCCTGTCAAGCATAACTCCACTTCCATTGTCGTCTAGTGTTAGATAAAGCGACCAGATCTGCTTCCACCGGCCTCCACGTCAACTATGTCAGCGTCGTCGGCCTGGCCGTCGGAATCGTCCACACTTCCCTTGCATGCATTATCCCTCCAACTGTCTTCATCCCACCATCTCCTCCCTCCTATTCCATCGAGATCTGACAATCCCACCATCATGAAGCAACCATGATGGTCTTAGGTCCTCTTAGATTTGCGATTTTAATCAGACGTCGATCTGCCGACCAAATTCCGTGTTCCAGCCAGTCAATTTATCATGCAGCCTCGTCTTCTGCCGTCCAGAGTCCAGACCCCCCATCGGCATAACTACTCGTTTCTGTTAAAGATTGACAAACACGAGTAAGGTTCCTTCCATACAAAGCTCTGAATATGTAAGGTCACATCCTTCCGATATAATCTTTGAACCAATTTGCATTTCTGTTTCCGAGATCAATCACTGAACTTTTTTTATTGCTCGATGGCAGATGAAATTCACTGAATTGAAGAGGTTATCCTTATGATAAAATTTTTTTTTGCTGAAAGGTCGATGAAGAGCTTAGAAGTCTTTGGTAGAAAAATTGGCCACCGCGAATACAGATTGGTCAGTGTATGGGTGATGAATATATAGGAAACCCACGAGCTGTTTCTACACGGTGAATTGAATCAAAACAGATTCATTTAATTTGAAGGCGACTGCTCTTCTACAACTGACGCATTGGTGGCCTAGTCAGTTTTATTATCTGCTGTTTACGTTTAGGGACGTCGTTATTACTACGTGTGAAGCTCAGGTTGAACGGAGACCATCCGTATTAGAAAGAAACCTGGGTGAAACGTTGTCGTTTACTGCTATTGAAACGAAGAACTGGAGCAGCGTCATTTACTGCTGTATGAAGCCCACTGTCGTTTTGTGCTGAAAGTGTAGAGAGATATGTCGTTTTTAATTTTGAATAAATCTGAAAACAAAACACCCTACTCAAACTGTGTCGTTTTGGACATTATATAGATCTGGGAAGAGTAAAAAACGATTACGTGGCAAGTTAATAAGAAGAGACAATCAAAATTAGTATAATATTTAGATTTAGATTACTAATACCGTATTATATATTCTTTTTACTAATATTATAACCATAATCTATTTCATTGTGGTTATGATTCTTGTACCATAAGTATAATTATGTTTTTTCACAACGATTAAACCATTTAACAAAAAACTTTCAAGCTAATACAATACAGTTGTTTCATACAAAAACTCCAAATTAAACATATATTCATTGTTTATACACAACGCAGAAAAACAAGAAGCATCAACAAAATGAATCAGTAAACAAGAACAAAAAGAACAATACTTACTTACACTCTGAGAGCCAATGACCTAGTGGTATCTCAGAGTAACTAATTGCAAATAAAGTGAACTGAGAGTCTGAGACTGTGAGTTTTATAATATTAAAATTTTCAGATTGGAATAAAATAAATAACCGAATATTTATGATGAAAAATCAGTGGTCAAGATTGAATGAAAAATTTAGCCGAATGAATGGTGTGAAATGAAAATGAGACTGGATTAACACTTATGAAGCGGTGATGGTTATAACCGTGGTTATGGACTTATATCATAACGATAACCATTATAGATATAAAACTCACCACCATAACCGCAGCACACCATAATAGCTAGTGTGGTTAACTATTACGGCAAATTGTATAAATAACCATGTTATTTGATTTTCGCCGCATCATTGCCGGCTCTAAGTGTATTTTATAATCAGTATCGTATCTATATCATGTTTTTATCAGCATACCATAGATCCATAACCATTATATGTCCAAAGTTTAAGTACAATAACTAAAAACCATATAAGTGTGATATTTTTCACCATCATTTAACATATTTAAATTTAGTTATACCCGTAACATTATTAAGGGTTAATAATACTTTTCATCAAATATGTTTAACCGAATATGATTATGATTAGTACAAATGTTTATTTTTGTATATGTTTCGAATCAAATGTTTGAAAAAGAAAATATAATTTTTGGTGGCGTTGGTTATTAAATGATATGCGCAAGTCACGTGACCCACCTAAACTTTTGATTTTGTTCAATTTAGTCCTTTAAATACATCCCTAACTTTTATTTTGTTTAATTTAGTCCTAAAATTTCAAAATCAGACACAATTAACCTAGCTGAACCTAGCCTAGGTTTGACCCTGGATCAGGGTCCCCGGACCCAGCCGACCCTGACCAGAGTCGGACCTAGCCCTGACAAGATCCGGCCAGGTCAATTGGGTTCAATTTAGCGAAATTTTATGACTAAATTAAACATAGAATTTAGGGATGTATTTGAGGACTAAATTGAACAAAACCAAAAGTTTCAGGTGGGTCACGTGACTTGCACATGTCATTTAACGGAGAAAACTATGACCAGCTAGACCTTCCAAAATCCAAATTTTTCTTTCAAGCGTTTGATATAAAAAATAACATCTTGTATCAAAAGACATATTCGGTAAAACAAAACTAAAATCTTTAAACAATTATAACAATCTAATTTCAAATATAATCGAGACATTGAAAATAATTCAAACACAAAGTACAAGAAACCCAGACTAATAATAAAATGGTTCGGCTAAAATAATATTGAGTTTATTTTAACGCGATTTTTCAGCCATCAGATTATGCATGTGTAAGAAACACTTTTTATCTTTCATGAATTCTGATTAATTCTCTCTAGATTATGCATGTGTAAGAAACACTTTTTATCTTTCATGAATTCTGATTAATTCTCTCTCATGATCTAACAACTGAGAAATCGAGTTGAAATAAACTCGACTGGATTTAAACTACCAACCGAACTTCAAATATCATTACAATATCTAGATTATCCATTGGTTGATTTAAGTAAACTGAATAATGATGAAGCATATAGACTCAATATATTTGGTTATGGACACATAATAACCATAAAAATTCATCATCGTAACCTCATCGCATCTAATGGTGCAATTAACTATAACCCTAATGATGTAAAAAATTATGGTTATTGATTTTTAACAGCACCATTGCCGACCCTAATAAGTAATAATATCACCTAAATTGCTAGTGTCGACTGTCAACCATCAACTATTACTAGCCGACCCTAATAATATCACTTAAATGCTAGTGTCAACGATCAACTATTACTATCAAGAAAAACTCGCAACTGATCTTTATTTACTAATTACTAGGCCTGACAATTCGTGCGGGTTCGTGACGTGTTTTAGGGGTCAGTCGAATTACGACCCAATATGAAAAACCTATAGTAAATTGAATACAAAAATTAATATACAACAATTTTTAAACTAAAAGTTTAAAATTACTCAATTTAGAGAGTTCAATCTAAACTTCACAAAGTATCAGTACAAAAAAAGGTCATGCTAAGTTTAGATAGGTTTATTTTAATAGAAATTATTATCGTGTTATCAAGGGTTCATCTCATACCACTTATTTGACCGAAATCCACTTTTAGTACCAGATTTTATTTTTATACACTTTTGGTACCAACGTTTTGCATTTTGTACATTTTTCATACTATCGTTAAAATTTCGTTTGATTTGGTCGTTAAGTGTCATGCGCCGTGTGAGTAGCCCTAAACTTTTGATTTTGTGTAATTTAGTACCTCTAATAATTTCCTAACTTTTAACTTATTCAATTTAGTCCTAAAATTTGAAAATCGAACCATTGACCCAAATTGACCTAGTGGGACCTATCCCTAATTGGGTTCATTTGGGCCCAATTGGACTAGCCAAACCTAGTTTAGGGCTAGGTAAATTTGGGTGAATGGTTCAATTTTCAAATTTTAATACTAAATTGAACAAATTAAAAGTTATGAAAGTATTAGAGGGACTAAATTGAACAAAATCAAAAGTTTAGAGATACTCACGTGCACGGCACGTGACACTTAACAGCCATATCAGACGGAATTTTAACGGTGGTGTCGCAGTGACCAGGCCCGGGCGACTGTTTACCAAAAACACAGGTCTCCGCAAAGTCGTAAGACCATGTATGGGGTATGAAAAGTGTACAAAATGCAAAACGGTTGTACCAAAAATGTAAAAAAAAAAAAAACGGTACTAAAAGTGGATTTCGGTCAAATAAATGGTGAAAGGAACCTTTTCAGACTGTGTCACCGATATCAAACCCAAACTCATAACTATCGTGTCAGCCTATTGTGCCGTGTACGAATTGCCAGCCCTACTAAATACTAGGGTTAAGAACCTATGAAAGGTCTGAACTATCACCCATGTTAACGGGAGAGGTCTGAAATTTAAAAAGTTAATAACAGAGGTCTGAAATTTCAATTTTGTTGATTTGAGGTTTTCCGTCCATTTTTAGGGTTAAATTTAACAGAATTGTGTAAAATGACATTTTTGCCCTTTAATATTTTGTTTTATTTAATATCTTATTTAAGAAAATGTGAAATGACAATTTTACCCCTAAAGTCAAATTAAAACCACCCAACTCCGGCCACCGCCACCTGACTCCGGCCACCACCACCCGACTCCGGCCACCACCACCCGACTCCGGCCACCACCACCTCGACTCCGACGACCACCACCTCGGCTCCGGCGACCCGACTCCGGCCACTACCTCAGCAAAAAAGCTCCGATCGGGGCCAAAAAGCTCCGATCGGAGCCACAGAGCTCCGGTCGGAGCTTTTTTTGCTCCGATCGGAGTCCAATCGGGGCTGGTGGCTCCGATCGGAGCTCAATCGGGGCCGGTGGCTCCGATCGGAGCCCAATCGTGGCCGGTGGCTCCGATCGGAGCTCAATCGGGGCCGGTGGCTCCGATTGGAGCCCAATCGGGACCGGTGGCTTCGATTTTGGCCCAATCGGAGCTTTGGTGGTGGTCGCCGGAGTACGGTGGTGGTCGTCGGAGTACGGTGGTGGTCGCCGGAGTACGGTGGTGGTCGCCGGAGTACGGTGGTGGTCGCCGGAGTACGGTGGTGGTCGCCGGAGTACAATTGGTGGTCGCCGGAGTACCGTGGTGGCTTCAAGGGCATTTTGGTCTTTTCACTCCAAGCATGTGAGAGGCACACTTGATAGAAGGGCATTTTTGGAAATTTATTTTATTTCCGGTCTCATGTCACAACTTCCGTTAGTTTTAACGGAAAAAACTAACGGAGACCGCTGTTATCAACAAAACAGAAATTTCAGACCTCTGTTATTAACTTTTTAAATTTCAGACCTCTCCCGTTAACATGGGTGAAATACTAATTACTACCCTCTTCTAATTTTGGATGTAAATAATTGAAGCACACACCAGTTTACTTGGTTGGACTGAGTTGTCAATTAGAGCAGTAAGTAGCTCCAAGAGCCATAGCCATGGTGAACAGCGTCCCATTTTGCCATCCCTCCTGTGGAAAGCATGAAAAACAAATGCACACTCCCTACGCAGGCATGATCCTGTTCAGGTTCAAAGGGACTTTCTCAGCCTGAACCCACCCACAATAGCTAGTGGGTTCAGACACCCCTGGTGCTTTTTCATGTCAGCATTTCCAATCTTTCCAATATAAATAAAAAAGATTTGAATATATTGATCCATCTAGCACAAGCAGCAGCACTTTATTCATAGATAGATAGAGACCATAACAAGGCCAGATTAAAATGTCTATTATTATAATTGTCTAGAAGTTCATAATACCAAACACTAAATACTTACCAACATCTTCAACCAAATACTGCTTGCTTATCGCCATTCTTCTTCACCATTCGTCTCCGGTTGTACCTCGTTTAACGAGTTTGCTCCTGCAGTAAAGCAATTTTTCCATTCAGAAAAATAAAACAGCAAGATCATGTTTGGTTGTATCTATAATGATTTAGTAGTTCTTATACATTCAATGCAAACTTGAAACTCCCTAGTTTTTCATAAAAGGGGTTTACTTTTGTGCAATTTTAAGTCATATGTTTTGTGTAATCAGATTAAGAGCTGGATGAGTTAAAAATTCACATCTTCACCTCTCTGAGGAGTTAACATAGCTTTCAGGAAGGTAAATTTCTCCCCCAACTTAAATTTCTTATACATTCAATGCACACTCCCTAATTTTTCATAAAAGGGGCTAACTTTTTGTGCATTTTAAATTCATATGTTTTGTGCAATCAGATTAAGAGTTGGATCAGCTAAAAATTCTCACCTTCACCTCTCTGATGAGTTGACATAGCTTTCGGGCAGGTAAATTTCTCCCCCAACTTCACCGTGTTGTTCGCCACTAATGGTTTTCTTAGCTGCAAGGAATTCGGCGCTCATAGCATCCATCCCTGCCTTCAGAGCCTCCTCAGCATCCCCATACCCGTGCTTCTCAGCATACTTCCTCACATCCTCGGTTATCTTCATCGAGCAGAACTTGGGCCCGCACATGGAGCAGAAATGCGCAACCTTGGCACCATCAGAAGGCAGAGTTTCATCATGGAAGGACATTGCAGTCACGGGGTCCAGCGAAAGAGCAAACTGATCCAACCATCGGAACTCGAACCTTGCCTTGCTCAGTGCATCGTCCCAGGCCTGAGCATGTGGGTGCTGTTTGGCTAAGTCAGCAGCATGTGCAGCTATCTTGTATGCAATAACACCTGCCTTCACATCGTCTCTGTTGGGCAGTCCGAGGTGCTCCTTTGGCGTGACGTAGCAAAGAAGGGCTGTCCCAAGAGCTCCAATGTTGGCTGCTCCTATGGCTGAGGTTATGTGGTCATAGCCTGGAGCTATGTCTGTTGTTAAGGGACCGAGGGTGTAGAAAGGCGCCTCATTGCACCATTCTAGTTGCTTTTGCATGTTCTCCGGGATCTTGTGCATTGGAACATGTCCCGGTCCTTCATTCATAACCTGCAATGTCAGTTACACAATTTGAATATGCTCACAAACTGTAAAATTCTCCATTTGATAGATCCAAGCCCAATGAGTGATATAATGACCATCCAAACAGAAAATGTGCCATGAATTTTGAGAAAAGCTGTAATTTTTAATGTAGTTGAGGGAATGTAGTATTATTACCTGGACATCCTTCTCCCAAGCTCGACGAGTAAGTTCCCCTTGAGTTAAAAGCTCTGCAAACTGTGCAGAATCATTAGCATCATAGATAGATCCCGGTCTCAAACCGTCACCAATCGACAGAGCCACGTCATACTGATTGCATATATCCAGTATGTCATCCCAATGCTCATATGCGAAATTCTCCTTGTGATAAGCCAAGCACCACTTTGCATGAATGGATCCTCCTCTGGAAACGATTCCAGTCATTCGCTTTGCAGTCAATGGGATGTAGCGGAGTAGAACACCAGCATGGATAGTGAAATAGTCGACCCCTTGCTCAGCTTGTTCGATCAGAGTTTCTCTGAATACTTCCCAGTTAAGGTTTTCAGCAATTCCATTTACTTTCTCCAGAGCTTGGTAGATTGGGACAGTGCCAACTGGAACTGCAGAGTTTCTCAGGATCCATTCACGGGTCTCATGGATATGGCGACCGGTTGAAAGGTCCATTACGGTATCTGCACCCCACATTGTTGCCCACTGGACCTTGTAGACTTCCTCTTCAATGGAGCTTACAATGGCAGAGTTTCCAATGTTGGCATTGACTTTCACTAAGAACTTCCTTCCAACTATCATAGGCTCCAATTCCAGATGTTTCTTGTTTGAAGGAATGATTGCCCTCCCTCTAGCAACTTCAGATCGAACAAACTCTGGGTCGAGCTTCTCACGAGTAGCACAGTACAACATTTCTTCAGTTATGATTCCCTGCTTAGCATAGTACATTTGTGTGTATCTTGGTGTACCCATCTTCTCTCGCCGATCGACCCAATCTTTGCGTAGTTTAGGCAGCCCTGATTTACGATGAAAGTCAAACAGAACAAGTGCAATCCAACTAGGTTATAGCCTTATGGGACTGGATTAGGATGGATCAAAATCACAAATTGTTAGCTGCTATGGTACGGATGAATTGAAGCAGCAATTTCCCAGAATTCACAAATTTGGTGATACTGGTTTTGTTTTATCTAACGATGCATGATATATAACCAATAAGACTCGGTGGCCTGGCAGATCAAAGACTTGGAATGGGGGCATCATGGAATCAATATAAACTTCTTGTACTTGTGAAATATAGAGATCAGTATCGATAAGAATGAACACATAAGAGTTATAAAAAAATGGAATTAAACAGATATCCCTGTTGTTCAATTCACTAAGCTTGCTATATGAACAACAGAACCGGCATAATCGAAAAATTCATTACCAAAAAAATAAGAAAAACATGATGCTTACCAATTCGTGGGTCGACATTTTGAGGGCCACTAGTATCGTAGTTGTCGAAGGCTGGTTCCTCTCCACTGAGGCTGATTCTTCTAAAGGGCACTTTGAGCACATGGCCAGTTTCTTCATGAGTGACTTCACTGCAAGCAGATCATGAACAACAAAACATCAGAAAACACTTCCTCAAATGACAGTTTATAGTTAACCCTGAGCATTAGGTAAAACACAATTGCTTGATGCGTCTATGAAGATTCTAGAGAACAAGAATCTGACCTGTATTCTTTCGAGCTCCTCGGGAAACATTCTTCAAAGGATGGAAGAGGCAGAAAATCAGGAGCAGCAGGGTCAACAGTGTGCTTCTGTTTGAATTTTTCAGTATTTTTGGCTGGGGGATCAAAGGTCAATGTGGCTTTCGGTCCTAGACTTCTTAAAGCAGGTACAAATTCATTTTTGTGGACATTTGAAGCACGGCCAACCACTTCAAACCCAGGAAGGAAGCTGGTGGCCGGGTACTTCACCGGTGATGAAGAGGGATTACAGTTGTTGCACACAGCTGATGCAAATACAGCATGCACTGATGCCATCTTGAACAAGCTGGAAAAACAAAGAGACCAATCTTAAATAAAAACTTATAAATCCCAACATTTTATAGATATGCTACATATCTCAACAATACCTAGACATACGCCTCTTCAGAGCAGCAAAAATCTCAAATTTTCAGTAAATTTCAAATCGCAACACAATGAAGAAGCGACAGTAATAATTACATCATCCAATCTGCACTGTATCTAGTACATAACGGATTGCAGGAGAGTAAAACCTTGAACCTCGGGAAAAGAACCGATCATTTGAACAGACAGAATCATTCATCGCCAGCAGAATTTCACGTAACTATCGCGCATTGCATATCTACAGAAGATAATGCAAGAAGAATGAGATTGAAGAGAAGAGAACGAACCTGTAGGAAACTGAAGAGGATGTGGATCTTATCTTCGTGCAGTAGAATAAATGGCTCTGCCTCGTTCTTGAGAGAACACTACCTGATCACGCTCTGTGTGACATTGCTTTATACCAATGAAGAGGACCATGCAATTATTCAGGATGCACCCTTGACTGTTTCCATGTGACAATTTATACCCTAAACTTTATGTAGGTTTATATACGTTGATTATTTATATAGAATTTTATATATTATATTAATTTATTGAAATAAATATAAAATAGCTATTCGTATAATATGAAGTTGAGGGACAACATTCTAATCTGAAAACCACATTGTATATCAACAAATGTTAATATAATTTTTTGGGTAATTAATTATAAAAGTATTATTACCTTAATTTTTTTTTCCTTATGTAGATAACTAACTTGCCTAAAACATTTTTTTCCTTTTATATAATAGAACTTATTGGCAAAAAGATGAACTTATTATTCAATAATTAATGAAGCTAAAATTAAGAAACGTGTGTAGAATTAATATGGACTACGGTAATAACTATTTCTTATTTTTTCCATTAAAATATTTATCCTATATTGATGTTAGCATGTCCCATTATATTTACAACAACAAAAAAATATATCTTTTATATATATATATATATATATTAGATAAAAATATAAGTATTACTTAACCATCTTATCCAATAACTTACATATATCAACTAAGAATAAGAAGATTGATATTATTTTAAACAAATTACAAAACTCAGATTGTAAATTCACTTAAACCAAGTTGTCAACAAAGATATAGGCTCTTGCAATTAAAACTAATAGATGAATTAAAATATCAAAACCTTAATCAGCCTTAAAAATATATTCAAAGCTAATAAATGTAGGTTAGTAATTGAATTGAAAACTCACAATTTTTTTTACCCAATATTGCTAAGTACCTCCACTTGACATAAAGATCTGAAGCCCTACTTGTTTGAGATGGGTTAGAAATGTTTTAATAACACAAATATAGACATACCTATAATAATAGCTTGACTTTATAGAAGATATTATGAGATATTATTGGGTAAATATTTTTCATTGATATATTATTTATTAAATATTCTTTTTATGCTTACAATCATCAACCTATTTTTAAATTTGTATGAAATGTTGCTTACTAAATATAGTTTTAATAAATTCAGGAGATGTTATTAAATAACTATTTTATATAAAGATATCGGAGTTTAATTATTAAAACACTATTCATCATACTTTATAAATGAAAGTGAATAAATGTATTAGATGAATGACTTATACTTTGGTAAATTAGATTTATTTTTTTACCAATTATAATTAATTCACTTATAACATAATAATAATTAAATAATATGTATATTAGCTACAACCAAAGATAAAAATATAATACTACCTATATCTTGGATTGTGATTAACATTTACCAAAAGCCCCTAATTAAAAAAAAATGATTCGTGAAGAATGCGAAGAACACAAAAGGAAATGCATAGAAAGCAACGTAGATATTTTTGGACCTTTCTACAGTGCTCTTGGAGCACCATGCTTTTGCCACTAATTTTTTTTATTTTTCTATTGCCCTAAAGGTGAACCCCATAGGGAAATTGATATTATTAATAGTATGGTACACATCTAAGGTGTAGTTAAAAAAATTCATATTTTTTCATACTTTTAAAGTTTTACTTATATTACAATTAAGTCCACCATAGTATTAAAAAAACCAAAAGCATGGTGCTCCCAAAGCATGATAGAAAAATCCGATATTTTTTTACACACTTTACTTGACCAAAATATCACTTCATTGCCATACACATCTCATCTGCATTATTATCCTCGCGCAGGGGCTGAATGATATGGAATTATCACGTAAACTATGCACATTACATACGTTGTTTTAATTCTTTATCCCGATCAGTGGCCAGTAATAATATCCACGAGGGAATAGAACCTAAAAACGGTCACAATTTTGATCCGAGTGTCAGTTTGGTGTGTCAATTTTAAACTGTTTATATTTGGTGTCCCAATTGGCAGTATTGTTGCTATTTGGTTTTCTGTTAGATTTTGGGGTTAAGTTTAATAGATTGAGTTGAAAAGACTATTCCCTTTTTCTTTATAGCCTTCGATTCCGGCCACCCACCTCCAATCGGTCGGAATCGGCCGGAATTGGCCGAAATCGGCCGGAACCCTAAATCCTAAATCGGAGTTGCTTAACCCTAAATCGGCAAGAATAGGCCGTAATCGGCCGGGAATCGACCAAAATTGGCTGGAATCGGGATGGGTCCGGAATCGGGGTGAGTTTGGCCGTAATCGGGTGGATTTGGCCGCAATAGGCCGGAATAGGGGTGGGTTTGGGCGCAATAGGCCGGAATCGGGTGGGTTTGGTCGGAATTGGGTGGGTTTGTTCGGAATCGGCCGGAACCCTAATTCTGGTCATAGGGTATTTTTGGAATTTTGAAAATTGATCACTCACGTGACCAGATTCCGTTCAACTTAACCCCAAAATTTAACAAATACACCAAATAGCAACACATATGAAAATTAGGACATTGAATTTCAACATCAAACATCAAACTGACACATGGGTCAAAATTGAGACAGTTTTAAGGTTCTATTCTCTATCCACAATATCGTCTATATACTGAATATCATCTTTAACTCTACGAAGATCAAATATCTATCAAAGTGTGTGCCCTTCTCGATCTTGGTAATATGCTCAGCTTCTTTGGATAGTACAAAAGCTCATTAATGAAATTTGAGAACTCGGTTCTTGAATATGAAGTGTTACATTAAAGTACAAAAGAAGGTGAAAATATAATCTAATGAATCTTCCAAAATCAAGCAGATACCCGAGTTTTTTCAGGGCATATGATTTCAATCATTTATGGATTAAAAATATTTTTGGTGATATATGTGTGACTAAAATTTATTTTTGGTACATGTCTTTTTTTCGTCTACTTTTGGTATTAAACGTTTTAAGAAAATATATTTTTAATACATTTGTCAGTTGACCGTTAGTTTTGACCATTAAATCGTACCAAAAACAGATTTCGGTCAAACATATAGTACCAAAAATACATTTAACCCATATTTTTCTATAAATGATTTTTTTTTGCCAACTTCCATAAATGATTCAGATTTTCGAAAATGATCCAACTACAGATGGAAATGTAAAACAGTATGATTTGAATGAACATCATGGGCCCAAGGACGAAGCTAGGACTCAAATTGAGAGGGGGCAAGACATTTATATAAAAAAAAAATTGTCAAACAAAATAGACTACTAAAATGTATAAGACTACTTTTACTTTTAATTAAAATGTGATTAAGCTATCAATTATTATTTTTACTGTTGTTCTCAGCGAAAAAGTTATTATTTTTATTTGAACATCATTATTTAACTATGAATTTTCTTTTAAATTTATTGAAACTTTAATTAAGTATTTTGTTGGCCATAAAAGGTGAAACAATTACTTAATTCTAATACCACTCATTCGGTCCTTAATTCTATTAAAATTCAATCCAGCCTTTTTATTTTTGTGCAAATAAAAATAATTAAAAAAATCACTCTAATCTAAACCCAATGTAAAACCTAGCATAATTAATTGCTAGGCCTAAAAAAATTGATTTTAATTGTTTGGGCTAAGAATCTCATACTTAAGCCCACGTAAAAGTGGCCTAAAAAGAAACATTGCAAGCCCATTATTTTTTCAGATTGCAAGCCCATAATAATTCAATATATATAGTTTATGCCGTAATTTTTTTTTTGTTATTTTCATCTGAACCCTAGTTAGAGGCTTAGAGCTAGACTCTTAGGGGGGCGTTTGGATGGATGTAATGTGGGACGTAATCCCACGTTACGTCCCACATTACATCAACATTACGTTGTTTGACAAACCAAACGATGTAATGGAACTTTGTAATGTAATGTGCATTGTAATCTGAGATTACGACGGGTTGGTCAAAACCCATAAAAACCGTTGACTTGTCATCTCAATGTAATGTGAGATTACATCCGATTTTGGATGTAATGTGAGATTCCCTCCAACATTACGTAGTGTTTATTATTTTATTAATATTTACTCTCCCGCTTTTTTATTTATTTATCTCTTTTTTTTTGTAAATCTATTTCACTCATTTTTTTTAATCTATTTCCGTCTCTGTTATTTATACTTCTATTTCACTAAAGTTGATTTTTTTTTAGTAATTAACCCTAAAATGAAATTCTTTCGCATAATTTTTTTTTAATAACATAGCAAGTAAGAATGAAAGTTTAACTCTAATATTTTCAAATTTGATGTTTAAATATTAAATAAATATAAAGTTAAGGGACCAATTATTTTTTTTTATAAAATAAATACATATTTAAATTTGTCATATTAAGATGTAATATATTTCTAAATAGATTAATATTATAATAATAAGTAAATCACATTACATTGTACATTACAAACCAAACCAAACACTGTAATCTGACATTACACTCAACATTACATTGTTGATTACGAACCAACCCGTTGGGTCACAACATTACAAGTAATCTCACATTATGTCCATCCAAACACCCCCTTAGAGATAAACGCCGCAAGCTTCATAAGTTCAGTCTACAAAACAAACCTAATTCTTCTATTCCTTCATCTTCTTCTCTTTCTAATTAAAGATACGAACATCCATCTTTTCTAAACCCGATTTCTATCACTAATCCAAAGATGCGTCCCTTCAATTTTCTGCATTTTGGTGACGATCTAGCTACTAGCTGAAAAAGATTAAGAAGGCAATGAAATACCTTTCATGATTAATTTGGAGGTTGGAGGCAAAAGGACGGAGGCATAGAATTCAGGCACAAGTGTTGGTTCTCTCTTGTTAGATTCCGGTCTTAGGTGTAAAGTCTGGGTTAGTTGAATTTGGAGCTGAAAAAGGATGTGTCACAGTGTTTATACTTTTGAATTTTTCTGTGTATCAGCTTAAGTTTTGTTCTTCCGTTTTAGAAAAAAATCTCTTCCATTTGAGGAAGAAAAAAAAACATGTTAGATATTGAAATCTTGTAAATTAACAACAATCCAAAAATGTTGTAGTTAGAGGAAATACAGAAATCCCTGAATGTCAATGTTTCTATTTGGTGAAAGTTGTAGTTATTTAAAAAAGTTTGACTCTATTATGTACTTTTTGATTTCCATTTATGTGTTTTTGAAAGTTTTTGGATAGTTTCTTGAATATATAAGGGCAAATAGTATTACAAAATGGTCAATCAAAAATTTCAGAGGGGGCAAAATGGATATTCCTATACTAATATATGGTATTATTGCTATTTACTAAAAGTTCAGGAGGGCAATTGCCCCTCCTCGACCCTGAACAGCTTCGTCCCTCATGGCAACGTATACATACAGGTATCTCAACAGCAGTATACAATACACCTTTATACCAGAAAGCTTCATCGTTTATGAACAACCAAATTCAGATTCATCACATTCTGAGATCCGTCATTACTTTATTTTCTGCCTCAATCTCGGTCTAGTCAACCAATTTTGTGCTTTTTACCAACTTATTTTACTCAATCGCGATAGTGACAGTGATCAAGGTTGATTGTGACGTTTTTGGCATCTTATCCTTGATTGTGGCGTCATTACCTGGCTCTGATACCAATCGATATGGTTCTCACAGAAAACCCTAGTAAGCTGATTTCTACTTCAGGTATGGGTGGATGATCTTGAATCGTTGCTTGTGGAAGCAAGAAACTTGGTACGGTGATGACCCCACAATCAAGAATGAAAGACTTGATTGATAAGTCGGAGTCGAACGTCACAGAACAATCTAATAAGTTCGAGAGTTCTTAAAAAACGAAGAGAATAAAATTTCCTCGCAAAAACGGAATAAAACTTGATTAGTTCGGCCAACATATAAGTCCAGCTTAGTAATTATAGAAAAACACTCTAATAAACTAAAGACAATGGATAAAAATAACACAAGTAATGCGGTATGTAATAGACCCCTTATTCTTCTTTTTTGACATAACTGTTATTTGATATGGCCCTCTGCTAAGCTATTTCATCATGCATTTTGGTTTATGAATACTCAATTAAGTTGTTTGTCTGGTAAATAAACTGTTCTTCCTTTACCTTCTTGCTGCCATTTTCTGGAATATATTTTCCACTGGAGAGAAGTTTGATTTTGACGGAACAAGTCATCATTGTTGAAAGGGAAAAGTATGTAAAACATACAACATGTTTGTTGAAAGGGAAAAATATTGTTGAAAACCCGACTTAATTGTTATAAAAGGTATCAAGATGGCATTTTATATGCTATTATCTTAAATATCAGTAGCTATAAAATCAGTTAATATGGACACAAAAAGACATGTTTTGCGTTATGTTTAGGGTTAACAAGTCTTTAGTTCCATGCTGTTTGACCACTTTTGGATTTTGGTCCATTATGTTTTTTTTTTGTCTAATTTTGGTACCATATGTTCGCAGATTTTTCTAGTTTTGGTCCGACCGTTGCATTCCGTCCATTTTTTCTGTTAAGTGACATGTGCAAGTCAGTGATCCACCCTAAACTTTCAATTTTGTTCAAATTTGAGGGAATTGACCCGTTGAACTAGGTTTAGGGTGTCAATTCCCCCAAATTTTACCCATTAAACCTAGTTCAATGCGTCCAAATTGAACTACGTTTAGGGTGTCAATTCCTCCAAATTTGAAAAAAAATTGAAAGTTTATGGTGGATTACGTGACTTGCACATGTCACTTAACGGAAAAAATGGACGGAATGTAACTGTCGGACCAAAACTAGAAAAAACTGCAAACATACGGTACCAAAACTAGGAAAAAAAACATGATGGACCAAAATCCAAAAGTGGTCAAACATCATAGATCAAAATACCTGTTAACCCTTATGTTTATTATAAAGATGCAAATTCAACTGAAATGTGGATGCATATACCGAAGTGTTCTTCCAAATAGATGACCTCACAATTTATAGTTGTTTCTTGTGGGGTATGACTTCCTTAGCTGCATGGATGCTCAGGGAAAGGTTGATGAAACAAACTTACAAGTAAGTAATCGGCACTTCCAACACTTAACTACACTCTTATTTTGTTGTTTACTGCTTCAAATTGACAATATATATATATATATTACTGGTATGGTTTTAACAATAAAGAACACTTAAGTTTGAGTACACTCTTATTTTGCTGTTTTCTGCTCCAAATTGACAAATAAAAAAATTTACTAATATGATTTTAGCAACAGAGAACACTTAAGTTTTTAAGTACACACTTTATTTTGCTGTTTTCTGCTCTAAATTGACAAAACAATGACTGATATGATTTTAGCAAAATAAAGAACACTTAAGTTTTTAAGTACTGATTTAATTTGCTGTTTTCTGCTCCAAATTGACAAATTACTGATATGATCTAACATAAATTTAATGACTGCCGCCGTCTGTGGAAATCAAACCCACGACCACATTGTTAAAAGCCATGCGCTCTACCAGCTGAGCTAATACAGCTTTTACTTTTAAATTTAGTGAAGCTATAAAGTTTACGAATGATGTATATTTTTTTTTGTTGCAGGGACCAAAGGACATGGCTTAAGATGTCTATCATAAGCACGGCATGAAGTGGCAAGTTCAACAGCGAACGAACCATTGCTCAGTACGCGAAAGAGATATGGAACATTCAAGAATGCCGTGCCATAATTCGGACCCGACCCACATTGTTGTTGTGCAGAAGATTCTAGTATCTCTGTTTTTACATTGTCATGTGAGCTCTTTTACATACATATAGATGGTGCCTAGATAGTTATAGTTGTGATGCAATAAGGGTCTTTATTGAGATTGGCATTTTCCCCTCCTAGCAAGATCCATGGAATAAAACATGGCCATGTTCAGTCGACAACTCTTGTTATACAGTAGGGGTGAAACCGGACCGGTCGGACCGGTTTTTTACTTGTTTCGGTCGGATACTTATATTTTCGGTTCGGTTTTTTGCTTTAAAAAAATCCGACCAAAAAACCGTTTGAGGAAAAATAAACCGTCCATTGGTAGTACGGGTTTTTCGGTTCGGTTTTCGGTTTAAACCGAAAATCCAAAATTAGCAACTACCATTATAAATTCTTGTCATTTTCATGGACTATATCAAATCGAAATGATAAATAATTTCCATTCATATAATTAAATAAATTATAAAATAAAAGTAGAAAAAATAATCTTTAATAAGTGCCTCTTTTACAATTTATATTAACCTAATTAATTAATTATATTAATTAATATCAACTAATATAATATATATTGTATATATTTAATTAGCATAACGGTCGGTTCGGTCCCCACGGTCCTCAAAACTCAAAATCCGAACTAGAGCAAAAAAATCCGACCAAAAACCAAACCGTATATTTCGGATTCGGTTTTTTCGGTCCGGACCGGTTCGGTTTTCAACGGTTTTTCGGACCCGCCGGATTTTAGTTTCACCCCTAGTTATACAGTAGTACTATGTACTGGTTGTGCATTGGAATCACATGGTAATTAAATCGTCAAGTTGACATGAATGTGAGCCTTTCTTTTTTTCACGTGAATGTTATTTGATTTCAGGTTGTCGTTAAGTTGATGCTAATGATAGTAGATTAGTACTATAAAGAATTATTTTTGTTCAACAGGCGTTTGTAGTCCAACGGTTAGGATAATTGCCTTCCAAGCAATAGACCCGGGTTCGACTCCCGGCAAACGCAATTTTAATTTTTTTTTCTCTTTGTAAATCTCTTCCTCTTGACATTCAGTGGCCGATACATATGAAGGTACGCGTAGGATTTTGAAGAAAATTTTAAGAACCGGTTGATTCGGATCCTATTTCGGACCAAATATTCAGATACCCACAGTCTTTCAGATTTTTTTTCTATACTTCACAAGCACAATGTTTGAAATTGATATTATTATTAATGTTATAATACAGATACTAAGTGTACTTAAAAAAAAATCAAAGTTTTTCAAATGTTACAATTAAATTAAACCCTAGTAATAAAATTAGCATAATCTCTTCCTCTTGACATTCAGTGGCCGATACATATGAAGGTACGGGTAGGACTTTGAAGAAAATTTTAAGAACCGGTTGTTTCGGATCCTATTTCGGACCAAATATTCAGATACCCACACTACAAGAAATACGACCTTTAACGACAACTGTCATTAAAAGTTGTCGATAAAAGTATTCTTACAGACAACTTTTATTTTTTGTCAATAAAAAACAATTTTACCGACAAGAAAAAAATATTGTCGATAAAGATTATCTTTATTGACAAAAAATATAATGTTGTCGATAATTTTCATTAAAATAATTAAAATATCCTTTTTTTATTGACAACTAAAAAGTTTTGTCAATAAGATTTGCTATTAATGAAATTAAAAATTGCCGCAATATTACTCACTACCAGTACCAAGCCATGTTAAAAGTTAAAATTCTTTGAATTAATTTAATTTAGATTTATGGGAAAAAAAATTAAAATTAAAATTTATTAATTAAGTGGCCAAAAAAATTAATTAAAAGATAATAAAGACAATTAAATTTTTATTCATATTCTCTTCTTTCTTCATTAATTTTTTTTCCTAAGTGATGTCGTTTTAGCTTGAGAGCAATCTCTTCCTCTTTTTTTTTTGCCAAGGCAATCTCTTCCTTTAACCTTAGTTTTTTTTTATGTTAACAAATCTCCCTCAGACCTAAGCAACGTAGCATCGCACTCTCAACCCCCAAGTTTTAGAACTTCACTCTCTGCAGTCTGCATATATCAGCCGCTGGCCGTTTGGCTGACGCCGGCCTACCTTCCGCCTGCCTCTCCGGCTCGGCCCGCTTTCTGAATGCCTCTTCTGCTCCGCCTGCCGTCCGAATGCCTCTCCAGCTCTCCTGCTCTGCCTGCTTGGCCTCTCTCTCCCTCAGTTCTCAACTCAGTCAGCCAAACAGTAAACTGAATCAGGCGGACATTAATCAATCAATTGGTTAGGTGAGTAATTAAATTCTTATCTTGATTTTGTTGATACGCATCTACTCAGTTTCGATTTGGGTATGGCATGTGGGGGCGGGAAGTGTGGAATGCATCCCTCAAATTTAGGGTTTATGGTTCTGGGTGAATGTCTATGATAATTATGACTTTTGCCTTTGTTATTTGTTTTCTTCTTATTATTATAGAAATATTTGTTATTCATGCTATTATTCATATATATTGGAGTATAAACCCTTTCAAATTAGGTTTATAGGCATTATTTCGAATAGAATCATTCATGTTATGGCTTATTTATCTACTTTTTAATTAATGATTGTCTGAATATTAGGCTTATTAATCAAGCTTATTACCCTAATGTTCACCTAGAACTACAAGAA